>CM026572.1:4990490-6217817 GCA_015143295.1 Tetracentron sinense | reverse complement strand
TGCCTTCGGGTTTCTCAACAGTCCATACTGTTCGGTTGCCCGATCTGGGATTCTAGATTGAGTAGAACAGTGGATCTATCTTACATGGGCAGAACCATCTCGGTGACCATCCGATTTCGGGTGATCCTACCATATCCACATGATGGACCCAATCAGGGGTATCTTGTGGAATGGGTTAATCTGGACAAGCCTGGACTTGTACCTAAACAAAATCTGGAATATGATAAATCGGATTAACCTTAATCTTGTGTCCAAACAGAATTAGAATAAGTTAAATAGATTAACTTAAAATCTGTAAACAAATTGGACCTAAGACAAAATTGATTCTGGCCAAACCAGAAACAGATTCTGAATAGAACCAGAATCTGTAACCAAACAGAATAAGTGCAGACCTATTTTGGAATAGGTTAAAACAGGATTAGACCAAATCAGAGTGGACCTAACCCTGTAACCAAACAGACCCTTAAACCCTAAGGGGTAAAATTGTACTTTTAGATTTTGTCTAATTAATTAGATTATCTCTTACTGTAAATCCGATGGGACTTTAGGACAATTGGATTAATAACAAACCCAAATTAAATGAATATATATGTATATATTTAATTTTAAAGGGCATCCTAAAGGAAGATTAGTACTCTGTCTTTTATCGAGTAGTGCAAACTCATTGGGAAGACCGAAGAGAATCTGAGCTGAGTTGTATCCCAGAGATAGAGCTGTCATATCCCTTGCACATGGGAGGCCTCGACTATCTTCAAGAAAGACTCACTTATAGCGCCTCTCAGCGAAGCGATTCTCTACCTTAATTAATGAAATAATTTATTGCTTATTTAACTGCATTATTATCTGTCTGTATTTGCTAATTGGCTATGTATGCAGGAATTTAGCCCGATTACACCAATAATTTGAAGATATAGTCTATCTCCATGGCTGCTTTGCAAATGCTAGGACTGAACCAGACAGAGGATGAAGTTTTTATTGAAGCAATCGAAGGTCGATTATGTCCTCACGGAGGAGTGTCCAAAAATTCCAGAAGATCCCGACATCGTTGAAATAGATTTGGATTATGCTACTATACAAGTGCAAAGGTGGATTGATGATGATGATACAGCTCGAAATCACATCCTCAACTCACTGTCGAACCAACTATATGAACAACACTCAAGGAAGACCAAGCAAGCCAGGGACTTGTGGGAGGTGTTGAGGCTAGTCTACCTAGCAGAGGAGTCTGGAACAATGAAATTCCATGTTGCAAACTACTAGGAATTTAAGATGGTTGATAGAAAGACCATAATGGAGCAAATACAAGAGCTACAGAAGATAGCAGATGCTGTCACCTCAGCTGGAATGGTTCTGGATGAAACCGTCCATGTCAACGCTATCATTGCCAAGCTTCTTTCATCCTAGAAGGAGTATCGCTCAAAGTTGATGCACAAGAAGGAAGACTGGAATCTTGAAACCCTGTTGCACCATATCAAGGTAGAAGAAGAAAGTAGAAAGCGTGACAAGAAGGAGGAGCCGGCTGCTAAGGCTCATATGGTTGATTCACATCAATCGAAGAAGTTTCAACCGAGAAAGAAAGAGTTTAAGAGGACAAGGAAGTTTGAGAAGAAGAAAGGTCCGTACAACAACAGCAACAGCAACAACAACAACAGTAGCAACAACAATAACACCAGTAATTTCAAAAAGGATGTGGAGTGTTACTCTTGTGGTAAGATGGGGTACTATGGCAAGAACTGCAAGATTAACAAGAGTGAGAATTTTTAGAAGAAGAGGAAGTTTGTGAAGAAGGAAGAGAAGAAAAACAATGTCAACATGGTTGCAGTCGTGACTCAGGCCAATATGATTGGCGAAGAGCCTGAGTGGTGGATTGACACTGGAGCCACCCATCACATCTGCAGTGACAAGAACATGTTCGATTCCTATGAACTAGTGGGAGAAGGAATGAACGTGTTCATGGACAACTCTTCATTTTCAAGGTCGCAGGAAATGGAGTAGTAAAGCTGAAGTTCACCTCTGGGAATGTCGTTGAACTGAAGGATGTTCTGCATGTGCCTGATATCCGTAAGAACCTTGTGTCGGCAGCTCTACTCGGCAAGCTCGGATACAAGATGGTCTTTGAGTCTGACAAGGTTTTTTTCACCAAGAATGAGATTTTTGTGGGGAAAGGGTATTTGGTGTTTGGAATGTTCAAGCTCAATATCATGAATGAAACTCCTGTTATTTCTGCGTATATCACTAAGTCCTCTGAACTATGGCATGATAGACTAGGTCATATTAATTTTAAGAAAATAAAATCTATGACCAATCAAGGACTAATAGCTAACGCATCCAGTGATAAGCATGAAAAATGTATTGCCTGCAGCAAGTGTAAAATTGTGAGACCCCTATTCAAGGGTGTAGAGAGAGAATCGAAGCTACTCTAGCTTATTCACAGTGATATATGTGAAATGACTGGTGTACAATCAAGAGGAGAGAAAAAATATTTTATCACCTTCATCGACGATGCCTCTCGATACACGCATGGTTTCCTCATCTGAACTAAAGATGAAGCATTTGAGAAATTCAAGGTGTTCAAGTCAGAAGTTGAGAATTTTCAGGAAGCTAGAATCAAGATACTTAGAACTGACAGAGGTGGTGAATATCTTGATTCAGAGTTCGTTAAGTTTTGTGGAGATAAAGGGATCCGTCACAAGACAACTGTACCGTACACACCACAGCAAAATGGCGTTGCAGAAAGAAAGAACATGACTCTGATAGAAATGGTTAATATCATGCTAACCAGCTCTGGTGCTCTACCAAATCTTTGGGGTGAAGCACTTCTATCAACCTGTCACATTCTCAATAGAGTTCCTCAACGGAAAGCAGAATCAATTCCATATGAATTGTGGAAGGGAAGAAAACCCAATTTACAGTACCTTAGGGTTTGGGGTTGTCTAGCCCAAGTAAGATTGCCTAACTTGAATAACCCCAAGGTAGGAACTAGAGGTACTGACCGTGTCTTCATTGGTTACTCAATGTTAAGCAAAGCGTATAGATTTCTAAATCTGGAAACTCCAGCACCACACTCGGTTGTGGAAGCCATTTGTGCTGAATTCTTTGAAACTGCATTCCCATACAAGAGAAGTCAAGAAGTAGTGGGGGACCAACCGGACTCCAGTTCCAAGCGGAAAGAGCCTGAAGACCTAGTTCCTTTTGAATCAAGAAGAAGTACTCGACTAAGAATTCCAAAGGATTTTAGCCCTGAGTATATTTGTTTGATCGAGAATGATCCAACAAGCTACACTGAAGCAATGATGTCTAAAGACGCAGATCTTTGGAAAGAGGCAATGGATGATGAGATGTACTCTATCAACTCTAACTACACCTGGATCTTGGTGGACCTACCTCCTGGAAACAAGACAGTAGGGTGCAAGTGGATCTTCAAGAAGAAATTGAAACAAGATGGATCCATAGAAAAGTTTAAGGTTAGACTGGTTGCAAAGGGCTTCAAACAGCGAATGGGTTTTGATTACTTTGACACCTATGCTCCTGTGGCCAGGTTGACCACCATTAGGATGTTGATTGCACTGGCCTCAATCAAGGATTTGATCATTCATCAGATGGACGTTAAAACTGCATTCCTGAATGGTGAGCTTGAAGAAGAAATATACATGGATCAACCTGAAGGATATCTTTCTCCTCACCTCAAACTCAGAGGGGCGATTCTGCCAAAGAACAAAAAGAAAGTCTGCAAACTCCTGAAGTCGTTGTATGGATTGAAGCAAGCTCCAAAATAATGGCATGATAAATTCAGAAGTGTCCTTCTAGCTGATGGATATCAAGTCAATAGTGGTGATATCTGTGTATATAGCAAATTCAGAAATAACTCTAAGGTGATAATTTACTTATATGTTGACGACATGTTCATATTTGGAACAGATGATCTTAGTGTTGCCAACACAAAGGAGTTCCTGTCGTCTAACTTTGATATGAAAGATATGGGTGAAACAGATGTTATACTTGGAATCAAGATTATTAGGAGCAACGAAGGAATTGCGCTTTCTCAGTCAAGCTACATTGAGAAGATTCTTAGGAGGTTTGATCAGTTTGATTGTACTCCGGCTCCTACGCCAGTTGATTCAAGTATTAAACTAACAAAGAATGAAGGTAGAGGTGTTTCTCAACTGGAGTACTTGCAAATAATCAGCAGTTTAATGTATGCAATGCATTGCACTAGGCCAGATATAGCTCAAGTAGTGGGGATGTTATGCAGATATACCAGTAACCCTGATCGATTGCACTGGGTAGCATTGATTAGAATTCTGAGGTACTTGAAGGGTACATTGTCCTATGCTCTACGGAAGATCACCCGCCGTGCTTGAAGGTTTTAGTGACGTGACATAGAATTCATGCCCAGACGAATCAAAGTTGGTCACTGCATGGATCTTCTCGATGAGAGGAGGAGCTATCTCCTAGAAGTCCAAGAAACAGACTTACATAACTCATTCCACCATGGAATCAGAGTTCATTGCACTATCGTCAGCTGGAGAAGAAGCTGAATGGCTCAAGAGTATTCTGGTTGATGTGCCAATCTGGGAGACACCGATGCCAGCAGTCACAATCTATTGTGATAACCAGGCAGCTATGCTCAAAGCATATAGTGAGAACTACAATGGAAAGTCCAGACAAATCCGCCTGAAGCACAACCATGTTAGGGATCTAATTTCTGATGGAAAAATTGCAATCCAGTTTGTGAAGTCCAAAGAGAATTTGGCTGACCCCTTGTCCAAGGGCCTTGGCACGAACCTTGTGATGAAGACATCAAGAGGAATGGGAATAAAGCCAGTTGAGCAGTTGAACTAGGTGGAAACCCAACCTGATGAGTCTCTCAGGTTCAATGGGAATAACGAACCTTATAAGAAACTGCAAATGCACTATAAATGAAATGCCATTTCAAGTTGTGTCCCTTCCTAAGGATGATGTTAATAGTGCAGTCTATAGACAGTAAATCTATAGATAATTCTGCGATAAGGTTGAGAATTTAAAGGGATTCTCTTAATGAGTAACTATAGGCCTGTAATAGGCTGGAGTGTTGCAGAAACACTCTTGATAGACTCACCTTCCTGAGTGTCGAAGGCTTGTCACCTTTTATGAGATTCTGGTTAAATCTCTATAGCTCTTAATAAGACCGGGGTTAAGGCATGGACGTTAAAGTGCTAAGCTGAATGAGTATACATATCTTCTAAAAGGAATGTGTGTGTGACGAATCCGATTGGTCAATACGAGTTCTGCAGTTCAAGGCATAGTCCACTGGGTTCTCTGTCCTTTCTTGATTTGTTTGCACTAAGTGTAGGTTCAAGTCGAAAGACACCTACATCTATGCACAGGATATTCTTGGATGCCCGAATTTGTTTTACTTAATTCTTAATTACTTTACTAATTTTAAACCAAGTGAGGGATTGTTGATTTTTGATTTAAAATTATTTTAAATTAATAAAAATCGGATCATTAGGATCCGGGGTTTTGATTTTAATCATGGACTAAAACCCCCCATTAATTTAATCTTTGTTTAGGTTGGGTGTTTAATCTCTTGAAAGAGAGAAAACACACTTTTAGTGCATTTTTCTTAGTTCTTTAGTCCCACATCAGAAAAGTAGAGAAAATCTAAAGAGTTTATTTACCCCTCTTGGTTGCTTAGTTGTCAACAACCAAGCATGAGGTGTAGACTTTGACCCACTAATTCCTTTAGACGATAATTAGGGTGCGCGAGCTGCGCTCGCAGCGAGCGAGAGCGCACACACACACACACGGGCACGGGCTCAGGCTCGGGCTTGGGCTCAGGTGCGGTGCCGGCATAGGGCTTTGGGCGGTATGAGGCGCACTTTGCACTTCGCACGTGCGCATCATCGCGATTTGCTTGGGTCACTATTTCTTTTGAGTAAATTAGAACCATTGATCTAATCTCAACTATAGATCTACGTTGACCCTGATCGGATGATCAGAGTGGTTGATCAGAGTAGTTTGATTAAGCTCAGGCTAGGACTGATCTGGGCCGTCGGATCTGGGTGTGTGAGATCCGAGGAGACACATGGGTGTGTCAGGTGGATCAGATCTCATGAGTGCTTTGGGCCAGTGGGTGTAGGCCCATGATGGGCTGCTCTGATCAAGGCCTGACCTTATGTGCCATGTGGCCTGTCTGGTCCAGGAGGGCCTAGCTAGGTGGCTGAGCCTATGCACATGCAAGGGGACCTGAGTCATCTATAAATAGAGGGGCTTGAGGAGGGTTTAAGAGTTGTTAGAAGTCAGACCAGAGCCTGATCCGTGAGCCCAGACCATGGAGCCTAGAGACCAGTGAGCCTGATCCGTGGACCCAGTCCAGTGAACTAGACCAAAGTAGGTGCACCTTGGTCTAGTCTACTCCGAGTAGCCATGGTCCATCAGGATGACTCCGTACCAGGGACCTCTTAAGAAGATCCTAACCTTCTATTAATGGTGGTCCTTGAGCTCGATGGAGAAGATAGTGACCCTGACCCATTATCCAGTGGCCCAGAACCCAGAACCAAACCCAGCAAGCTATTCGAATCGATCCAGATCCATGGATACTAGGAAACGGATAGCTTTGTTCAGCTCCTGATGAGGTTGTAGAATGCCTTCGGATTTCTCAACCGTCCATACTATTCGGTTGCTCGATCTGGGATTCCAGATCGAGTAGAACAGTGGATCTGTCCTACATGGGCAGAACCATCTTGGTGACCATCCGATTTCGGGTGATCTTACCATATCCACATGATGGACCCAATCAGGGGTATCTTGTGGAATGGGTTAATCTAGACAAGCTTAGACTCAAACCCAAACAAAATCTGGAATATGATAAATCGGATTAACCTTAATCTTGTGTCCAAATGGAATTGGAATAAGTTAAATAGATTAACTTAAAATCTGTAAACAAACTGGATCTAAGACAGAATTGATTATGGCCAAACCAGAAACAGATTCTGGACAGAACTAGAATCTGTAACCAAACAGAATAGGTACAGACCTATTCTAGAATAGGTTAAAACAGGATTAGACCAAATCAGAGTGGACCTAACCCTGTAACCAAACAGACCCTTACACCCTAAGGGGTAAAATGGTAATTTTAGATTTTGTCTAATTAATTAGATTATCTCTTACTGTAAATCCAATGAGACTTTTGGACAATTGGATTAATGACAAACCCAAATTAAATGAATATATATATATATATATATATGTATATATTTAATTTTAAAGGACATCCTAAAGGAAGATTAGTACTCTGTCTTCTACCGAGTAGTGCAAACTCGTTGGAAAGACCGGAGAGAATCTGAGCTGAGTTGTATCCCGGAGATAGAGCTGTCATATCCCTTGCATATGGGAGGCCTCGACTATCTTCAAGAAAGACCCACTTGTAGCACCTCTCAGCGAAGCAATTCTCTACCTTAATTAATTAAATCATTAATTGCTTATTTAACTGTATTATTATCTGTCTGTATTTGCTAAGTGGCTATGTGTGCAGGAATTTAGCCCAATTACACCAACAAGAGATGCCATACAGAAGATACAACGAAATGCCTTCCAAATTCAACGTAACTATGTCATTTCTGATAAAAAATTCAACATAATAATGTATTTGAAATACTAAATGGGTTGGTATGCACACGATGATCTCATTGCAAGAGAATACTTGTTCTTGAGTAATACCATACCCATTGCAAACTCTTTGGGTTATTATGTTGTGAAGGAGTTGAAGTTCATGGGCTATTGGATCTTGTCCGCTCAAACCTGTTCATTGTAAAGGGTGCAATTCTCATCATAATATTTGCCTAGATTCCTCAAACACATTAGATGTGCACTTATTACAAGGAATTCATGAGGAGTGACTGATAATATTGCATAAAATCTCTTACGGATACTAATCTCTTACATATAGTATCCGTAAAAAATCATTTATATTGACTCCCTGGATAGCTAATATGGTTAGAGGATTGTCATTCTCGAAAGTTGGGAGACCTCTCACTTGTTAAATTATTATTATCTCTGATACCATTGTTCTCACGTCACTGGAGAGAAATAGACCCATTGACACCCCTTAAAATGCAAAAATAAGAGAAATAGACTCATTTGTAAAGAATTGCTAATTCCAATGCATATATGGAGGTGAGGAGTTCAATTATATCCTATCTATCATTCTAAATGTTTGTAGATATTTTTTCTTTTTCTAAATTTTGAATTCATGAGAACAAAAAATAAGACTTGCACGTGCAGGCCCAACTAGCCTTTATGCTAACTAAAAAAAATGCGTAAATCAAACTAAATAGGAAGACTTTCGTCGAACTTTGTTTACCTTCTATACCCTTCTAAAATACAAAATACCCACCATAAGCTTTCTCTTCACCATTTTCACCTTTGTCCTTTACAACACTTCTGTTTGCGGCGCTGCGCTCATGCTATACCTCACCTACGTCTGCCATCGTAGACTCTAGATTAGGTCCTTCTCATCTTCTTTATTTCCTTCTTAAAGCCTCACCACTCCCACTGCCCCACCAACGCTCCCGAATATGTGTCCTCTCAAGTTGCCTCCTCGACTTGAGTTCCTCTCTTTGAAAATTTCACCCATATCCTTTCTAGATGCTTCCCACATCCTTTCCTTCTATTCTAACTTCCCATTGTTGCCTTCATTTACAGTTTACCTTTTAGGCAAGAACACCCTACGATTCTACCTCCTACCTCTCACACCCTACAGTTGGCTCGTCCCACTGCTTCACCTAGTTTACACGTAGGAAAGGGAGAGAGCTCGATGACTCCCGTGCTTCTACTCTTTTCATCTCTATATTCGCCATTAAAAAGGTCAGTGGCAAAAACTCTCTTAAGTAGAAGGAAACGATTTCCATTCTAGGGTTTTGTTTTCTTCTCTGGGTTTTACTTTTTAGGGTTTTTTTTTTCTTGCATGATCTAAACGATTAAACGTCGATATAAAGTCAGAAACTAAAGCTACTAAACCCGATCCGTTTCCCTGTATAATATCTATAGCACTTGCAAATTTTTTTGGTATTGGATGAAGGGAGTATTGGAAAAACCATGTGGTGAATGAGATTTTGACTTAACAAAGATACTCGGTGTGCGACCCGATTAACCCGATGAATCCGGGGGCAAAGCCCTTGGTTGAAATTTTTGACCCGAATTTTGACCTAAACCGGGTCCAAGTTTGGGCTTGGGCAATCAATCACAAGGGACCTACGATCGATCGCAACTGGACCAGAAATTTGGGAAAATTTTTGTTATGTATACGATTGATCGCAGGAGACCTATAATCATCATGTAAGCACCCAATTTTTACACCCCACCTTTAATCATGGTTAAGAAATTTAACCACAGTAACTTGGCTTAACCCTAATCAACCCTAGGTCAAACCCTAATTAAACCTAGGTTAAACCCTAGTCAACCCTAGCTAGCCTTAAACTAACCCTAGAACCTAAAGCCATGGGCCTAAGGCCCATACAACTCTTAGCCAAAGGCCATGAGGGCCTAAAACCATAGGCAAGTAGCCTTGGGCCCAAGACCCAATACAAGCCCCAGGAGGGGGGCCCAACCCCAAAATTTGAATTTTCTGGGAATGTCGGTAGACTATCTACCGACATTCCCCATTTAGTAAAAAATTGTATTGCTTAGGGAGCATTTAAGCATAAGCAGGCCTTTTTTTGAAATTTTTTGTAAATGGCAGAAATTCAGAGGGAACGGCAGTACTGGTTCTACCGCTATTCCCTGTTCTAGCGTGTTTCAAGTCCTGCACACCCCCTGCACACTCCAGGCTGCCTCCCATGCCTCCGGCCTCCCACTCTCCTCTCTTGGACCTCACTTACTCCTATCCTAATTCCCTTGGTGTCCTCAAGCCCCCTCCTATAAATCCAAGCATTCCTCAACCTTTAAACCCATGCCAAAATCCCCCTGGATAAGTTCTACAAAAATTTGAAACTTCCAGGAGTTCTGTGCACTCGATTTCGAGACTCAAAAACATGGTCCAGACCTTGTGGAAGTCACCAGCATCTCTCCCACCTCCCAATACCTCCATAGCCTCGACCATCGCAAGCTCCGCCACCATCATCACCATCAGAGGTGAGGAAGCAGGGTAGGGTCCCCTACCCCTCTTTTCTTTTGCGATGTCTTGTGAGCCCTTGGTCCTATTCTAGGGGACTTTTTCTTTGTTTCATTATGAACCCAAGAGAGGTGTCCCATTATTCCTTCCATGAACAAAGGGACCCTCTTAATGGGGAAAAGACTTGCCCTCCTTAGATCCCCCAGAGTAGCCCACAACATTGGAGAAACCTCTAGGGAGCTGAGGCTCAGTGCCCATCGAGCACATTCCATTTTTCTGGAAAAAACCAGAATGGTGGTAAAATAACTACCGTCATTCCAGACCTTCCTCCTTACAGTGGCTCTAGGCCTCGAGTGGTGGCCCCCTAGTCCATTCCAATGCCTGATTTAGGTCCCTGAGACCTCCCCCTACCTCCCCCGGTTCTTCCGGGCTCACCAAATCTCCCTAACTGGGGTCAAAATGCACTCAACTGGAGAAGGTCCAGAATATTGGTGAACAGTTCACCGACATTCTGGGCTTTTTGGTTTTTAATCAAGATGGCCACTGTGGGCCCAATCTAGACCAGACTAGAAGGCCCAAACTAGGCCCAGGACCAAGCTAGGTCCCTTGAACTTCTCAGGGTTCATAGACCCCCAGGCTATCTCCCTTCGCCCCCCGACCAACAAAGCCATTTCTAAAAATGACTGGAAATGACAGTAACAGTCTACCGGCCTATTTCAGTTTCTGTATTTGGGCCTTCCACAGAGGCTAGACCTGGGAGGAGGCCATTCTAGGCCCTGTCAAGTCCTCTAGGCCCACCCCTGACCGGACCAGAACCTTAACTAGGGTTAGCTAAATCTTAGTTAGCTTTTAACCACGGTTAGACCAATCTAACCTTTGGAAGTATATAGAAAAATCCCATGAAAATCTAAAACAAGGAAGAAGACCAATAAAATTTGACTTTTGGCCTTTTAACCATGGTTAGCAACCCTAACCATGGTGAACTCACCTTAACCGCGGTTAACCGACATTAATCCTAGAATCCTTAGGCCTCCGGGCCCAACCTTTAGCCTCCGGGCTAAACCCTTGGCCTTCGGGCTTGATCTTGGCCTTCAGGCCCAAACCTTAGGCCTTCAAGCCGAATCCATGGCCTCTGGGCCCAATCTTAAGCCTCTGGACTTCAACCTTAGCCACTCCATTACACTCGACCTCTTCGGTCAATCTACCTTAGCCTCTGGGCTAACCCTAAGCCACCCCGGTGCCCACACACACTCCTCTTAGCTTGGGAACAGACTCATGTGTCAGAACTATGCTTAATTTGATCTCACCCCAATGTGAGTATATAGGCAACCCAACTCAGGTTCGGCCCTAGTTAGCTTTTCCCTTTCTTGAATTAGTATACTCTAAACACTTAGGTATTTGATCAATCTTTGAACTTAATTTGGCTTATACCTAGGGAGTAGGTAACCATTATCAAATGGGGGCCCCGGTTTGCCTAACACCTTCTTCGGGACTTAATCGAACCTCTTACCTAGACTCTCATTGAGACTATTAGACCTTATCCAAAAACCTGAGACCTATCACTAAGAATGAATAGGTGACGACTCTCAATCATTAACTAGGTGAGTAAAATCCGTGCTCAAAGATCACATACAGATAAAATTCTAGAAAACTTCCCTGTGTGTTTTGCGACCGATTACGATCGATCGCAATGGACGGCTATAATCGATCACACCGTTCTAGTGATTGATTGCAAATCGCGAATGAGATTCCATTGATGTTTCAATAACTGTCTTTTCTTTCCATTTTTTGTCTCTTCCGAACAGCCACCTCTGTTCGAACAGACACAAGGAAGTCTATAAAGTAGACATCCATTCTACATTCATAGCATCATTTTTAAAAGGAATCATTCTCAAAGTCTCTCTCTCTCTCTCTTTTGCATTGTTGTTGGTTTGAGTGCATACATTGGCCGATTTGCTGGGTTCTGCAGATTGAAGTGTTGCTTCTCCAGAACTGAAATTCATTCTGTCTTGGGAGATGATTAATCATCAACCTTGAGCATCGAGAGAGAGTAAATTTGTCTTAAGGAAATTGTGATTCAGATGGCTCGGATTTGCTAACATTTCTTGTTTATTTGCTGTTTCGAATTTGTTGTGCATTCTCAGATCAAATAATGTGAGTTCTTTATCTCTTATTTCAGTTTTCTTCTTACCTTTATTGATACATCTATATTCATTGATTATTTTCTGAATAATTAGAACTACTCCAATGAGTGACTTTAATAAGTGTTCAGGAATTGGGAGTACATAAAGTTGAATTTGAGATATGTAATCAGTTCAAGTTTGACTTGGAATCTCTCTTTTGTTTCATAGTTTTGGCCATTAGAATGAAGTTTTAAGAGCAATGCTTCATAATCATGCTGTTAGTGTTCTATTTAGATGTCTAAACTGTAGACATTTTTGGATTCTTTACAAAACAAAGTTGCATTTGGCTGAGGATCTTGGTGTTCATGTCAATTTTTTCGCAGCAAGTAAATTCATTTCAATTTGTTTCCTTTGTGGACATTGTACTCTCCTCTACTTTCTAATTGCTTTGTTATTTTCAATGACCACTCGGATTAGTTTCTAAAACCAATTTCTGAGACTCATTTTCTCTTTAATCTTTATAACTAAAATCATGAATTACCCATCAAGCACATAAAAACTATTGATTGCAAACATTATCATGTACCCTTTGCCCAAAAATCTTTGCTTATATTATTTGTGCATTTTTTCAGCTTAAAATTTAATGGTTTGTGGTGGCATATGTTTCATCCAAGGCAGACATTTATCCTTTATGTTCAAGTTGTGTTAAAAATGAGTTTTTCATCGTACAACACCTTTGTATATGTGAGACTTATTTTTTTTTGTTGGTGATAGGCGTTAGTGTTTAAAAAAACTATAGATAAATTGTGGCATTGAAAATTTTAATGGCTTTCACTTTTATGCTTTTAGTATCCTAAGTGTGTAGCATTTAAACATAATATATTATAATAAAATATCAAGTTTATTCTATAATATTATTTTAAATCTCTTTTGCCCTTGCATTTTTTGTTGCTTTCATTAGTGTTTTCGACTGTTAATGTATTGAATTAATGGTGGTTTTTAATTTGGGTTTGTTGGATTCCAGTTTCAGCAGTATCAGGTGGCCAATACTTGGGAGGTGCCGTGTTGTAATTTCCGAATGCCTTCTATACCTTTGAGGCTCATTTACTTGAAGGGTAGTGGAAGAGTTAGAGATTCAATTGCTCATTGGAAGGTTCCTGATTTGATCAGGAACCCATATCTTTACTATTATAATGCGAGAGGCAGGCGTAGCCTGATTTTTCAAAATTCCTAAACTACCTTTATATAAAACAAAATTTTAATTTAATGTTTTACTTTAATTCTCAAACTACCCCTTGCTCATCTATCTATTTAAAGAATAGAGTCACAACCAATCGTGATTGAACTCGGGGAGAGTTCAATCACACATGCGGGTTAACACGTGTCCCTTTTAACTCCTATTAATTGTGGTTAACTCCTTCCCCTTGCTCTCACGTGCATCGCACGTGCCACCCGCTAGTCTGGTATAAAGTGATTGTGTTTTGTGAGAGGTGTATCCATCTAGTTCTTATTATCGAAGGACACCTACATCAGTTGGGAGATTTTGTTTGCTACAATTTTGTTGTTGTGTTGGACAGACATACTTGTTCAATTACAATGGGCATCATGACATCAAGGTGAAAAATCGTATAAATATAGTTTATAATTAAATGAATTTTAAAAGATTAAAATATAAATTTAATAAATATTTTGTATATTTATGCAAATATAATCATAATTTATTGCTATTCTATAAGAGCTGTCAACCGAATATATATATATGAGCTGAATTCTTCTACCATAATTTTTGGAATATTTTTGTCTTAAAAATTGACATTATATAACGAATTTGGATATTATATTAGATAGTAAGTATATAAACATAGTATATTATAATAAAATATAATTTTTTATAGTATATTATTTTGTAAACGTTATTTTAAATACTCTGCACGTGTAGTTTCAACTAGTTATCCTAAAAAGAGAGTAGAAGGTACTGTCGTTTAATTCAAGAACTGCCATTAATACCCTTCTATCTCTTCTAGTATCATTTGTGCTTAACTTCAGTTTGTCTAAACCCATCTCCAGCCGTCTGATCAAGCTCCTCTATCTTTATGTTGTCACCCTTTATCAATTGAATTTAATGATTTTTCAAATCCACTCATTCTGCTTCTGCCCACACTTTCACTTGCTTCGGCTCATTTTCACATATTTCAAGTCTCTCCTCACCATCATGGAAATCCAAGAATGCTGAAAGTAGAAATTAGAGCATCCTCACTGCTTGTGGAAATCCAACATTTTTTATATGATCACATTTCTAAGTTCCTCATCCATCAACCGTCCTCGCTATGCCTCTAAATCAATGGCTAAGCTTCCTAAATCCTATAAATGCCCACTCCATTCCAAACATTATCTCAATACCAAAAAACCTGTATAGAAAACTCTGTACAATTTCAAACCTCCCTACCCAAACCTCTACCGAATCGGAAATCCTTCACCTCTAGCCTTGGGGATCTCAGTCCTTGGTGGAGCTGAACTGGAGGGAAGACCTTGGTCCCTCTCTCTTGTACTATTGGTCCCACATTCAACTGTTATTCCTCCCTCATTGGAGCTCAAAGCTAAAAGGGTAGGATCCCTCTCTTTTTCTTTCTCCCTGTATAGCCCCTGAGGAAAAAAAAATTAGGGTAATTTATTATTTTGAGAATTTTTTCCCCGGTAATGTCCTTGAGGTCGCCATGTATCCCTATTGATACCCCTTAAATGTGGTTAAGATTTACCAACCTATCTTTGGTTTTAAAAAATATATATCAAATTTTTTTCAAACCCTAGTTAAAATTCACTAACTCCTAAGGTTAATTTTTTTTTAATACTTATTTCTAAAACCAAGGATAAGTGGGTGAACCCTGAGTGAGGGTGACTTTTAACCATAGTTAAGGGGTGTCAATAGGGACATGTGGTGACCTAAAGGCCATAACTGGACTCCATTGGAGGACCACTATATATATGGCAAAAATATTGGGGGGCCACTATATAATACTAGAAAAAACATTTGGGGGGGGGGGGGGGGGGCAAAAATACCAAAATTTTTTTAAAAAATTTGTAGAACCTGCTATTTCATACCAAGCATGAAGGAACTACAAAAATTTTGGGGGGCCTGCTTGCTTTGGCCCTGGTCCACCTCCAGGGACTCGCAGTTGCTACGAATTCTAAGAGTAGGGGTCCCCTTGCCTCCCCTATAGGCAAGGGGACCCTCTTATAGGAAAAAATTTGTTTTTTTAGAATTGGATGAGTTTTGTTAAGAAAAAACCTGAGTTCCCTAACTCCTTAAATCTTTCAAGGTACTCCTAGATCATGGGGAAACCCCTAGAAGTGTTATGGTTCAAAACCATAAGGAGAAAATTCAAAATTTGGAAGAAATCCAGAATAACGGTACTGAGTTTACTGTTATTCTAGACCCTCTCCAGAGTACCGGCTCCATGCCTCATTTGGTTGGCCCTTGGTCCATTCCAAGGCTTGGACTCAGTCCCCTTGAGTCCTCAACATCATCCCTGACCTTCACGGACCAACCATACACCTTGACCCTGGTTAAATGTCATAAGTTTTGAAAAAGCCCAGAATGTCGATACCGTGTTTGGTACATTCTGGGGTTCATTTTACTTTGATAAAAAAAACCCCCCATTATGGACCATACCCAGACCTCCCCAGAGTCTGTAAGAGGCCCCTAGACTATCCTAAGGGTCCAGGGACCCTCTGGAGACCTTAGAACCTCTCCCCTCGATGGCTGCAAACCACTTTTACAGTAGGTACTGGAATTGTCGGCAATTCCAGTATCGCTATTCTAGTTCTGTGAAGAACTAGAATTGGCAGTACTCAGTTTATCGCTAGTTCCAGTCTCTGTAACAGTTGGCTTTGCTAAGGGCCTAGATCATGTAGGAGACTAGTCTAGGCCTTGCTATAGTCCCTAGGCCCACTTTCTAGACCCTGACTTGACCCTGGAACTTAACCCGGATTAACCATTCAACCCTAGTTAATCTACTAATGTTGGCAAAAAATCACAAAATTCTGAATAAATTATAAAATACAAAATCTGACTTAGAGCCACTCCCGGTGCATTTCTAACCCCGGTTAACATCCTTAACCATGGTTAAAACAAATCAAAGCCACTCCCAGTGCACACCCATAACCATGGTTAATAACCTTAACCATGGTTAGCCCAACTTTAGCCTCTCCGGTGTGCACACACACCCCCTAACTCTGATACGAGTTAAGGTACCGCCTGAACTACATTTGATCTGATCCTGTCCCGGTGGGTATGTAGGCAGCCAAACCTTGGGTTTGACCCTAGTTTAGGATGTTTCTCATTATCGGTTAGAATGATCTAAACACTTAAACATTTCTCTTAATTTTATATAGTTTGATTTATACCTAGGGAGTACGTAACCATTGTAAAATGGGGGTCCCGGGGTGCCTAACACCTTCCCCGGGACTTAACTGAATCGCTTACCTAGACTCGGATTGAGACCGTAGGTCCATATCAATCCACTCGGGTCTCGCTTCCCTTTGAAAAGTAGGTGGCGACTCTTAGTCAACCAATGAGACCTAAAAGGACGTTTTAGTGTCGTTCCTCCATAGGGCTCGACTCGGAAGGAAAGGAGGTAAAAATCCCCCGCTCAAAGAGTGTTAGCTGGCTTAGCGCCTTCCATGCTGTATCTTTTCAATATCTTGACCACATAAATTTCTTGGGATAATTTCAACCTCCTGTTCAACCTATCTCTGCTGATTCCCTGCCAAGTATTTGATTTGAGGGACCAAAGCCTTTAATATCAAATTCCTCCAAAAGTTGCTTCTTCAAGTTCGAAATCTCATCCATAGTGATCTGAATGACATCTCCTGTATCCTTTGTCATTCATGAAGGCATCGAGCCTAATATACCATTGCCTAGGAGCCTGTTAGCAAGTTGTATACTCTTCTTGAGTTTATACATCAAACTTTTCTTTCCAACTTTTGCATATCCTTATGGCTACTGCATTTAGTTTCATCTTCCAGGTCACCATGAAGAAAAGCCATTTTTACATCCAACTATTCCATATGTAAATCCTCTACAGCCACAATACTCCGAACTGCTCTGATTATTGACAACTTCACAACTAGTAAGAATTTCAATAAAGTCAATCCCTTTCTTCTGCTGAAAACCTTTCACCACCAACCTCGCATTATACATCTTTGAAACATCATGTTCTTTCTTCAGCCTGTAAACTCATTCATTGTGCAAAGCTTTCTTCCCTTCAAGTAGTTTAACTAGATCCCATGTCTGGTTCACTTATTAATACTAAAACAGCTAACCCGACTTACAACCTAATTGTATGACTTATACCCAAAAAAAAGCTCTCACCTATTTTAAGTAATAAGAGGAACTCTATCGCCAGTCACATATTTCCAAGCTCTCCTGGTGGTAGTGAAAATTGTCATTACTTTTACCTTTAGAACTTGTATAAACCATCAATTCTTTCTTTCAAAATTTTGTTTTTTAAATACTATTGAAGGGGTGGCAACGACATAAATTGCACCCACCGTGAGAGTTTGGAAAAATTTTAAATTCTACGACTGGGGTGGCACTCGTCAAATAATAAAACAAATCACATCGTTTGTTTACTATTTAAAATAAAAAATATGCTCAGGTGATGCACTGGCCTCTCGACCTAGCACTCTTTTTGTGTTTGATTTATTAATTTAGACAAATGCTAGCTGAAGGCAAACTTTTGATGTGGTATCTACAAGTATCGCTATAACACCCGTATAACCATAAACTTTCTCATTTTGAACAATTCGTTTTCTTGACCTGTTGAAGGTTTGGCATTGTTGTTGCACCCATGGAGAGAGTTTGGTTGAATTTTGCGTATGGTCCTCTATAATTTATATACAGATGCAATACCCTCTCAATTGTAACTGTACCTCTGCATCTAATATATGAATTTCTCCTTATTTTTTGTTTAGGACAAATTTATATCCTATTTTTAGAGACAAATGTTGCATTACAATTACAAAGGAAGGCTAAAAAAAGAAAGTTGGGAGTGGTTCCTAAAATAACATGCTGAAAAAATAAGGGTGACACTTGGCACACTCAACATTTGATGAGTAGACACCATTAAATTTTATGCACATATTAAAGTAAAAGGATTATAAATTTTGTAACTACACATCAAACTTTACAATTAATAACTGAAAAAAATAAATCATTTAATAAAAAACATAGTTACCTAACTCTCAATCAATAGTCCAACAAGAGTACCACATGTTTGATTTATTGGTTATGATAATTCCATAGCATTATTTATGGGCTAGGTGCTATTTAATAGAGTGGGCATTAATGTACACTGCAAGCCTAATGGGATATGTACAATAATTTCAGCATCATTAATCCATTTTTTCTATTTCTATCCATCTCATTGGCTGAAATGAAAACCTTAATAAATAATCATAAATTGCTGACAAAAGTTGAATTCCAAGCACCAATTGATTAAACAAAGTGAACACAAAAGCATTTGAAAAATATCATTAATAAGTTCCTCTACTTTGAAACTTGCCATCTCTTTTCAAAAGAAGAGACGTGATGATGAATTCTAACATGAAAGAGATAATAGTGAATGGAGAATGAGGCAATTGTTAAATGAAGAAGAAGTTGGTTGAAGAAGGGATTAGGATTAGGGTGCACAAATAAGAGGTCAAAAAATTCAAAATAGAAGAATATTTTCTTTTATGGAGGGTATTCATCAAATGTTCGGGTGAAGAATGAACAGAAAATAGAAAAAGAAAGGAAATTAAAAGAGGAAGTGTGTGGAAGAAGAACACAACTCAACTATACTTATGGGCTATATATTGTGAAAAGCCTACAACCCTACATTGCACCATTACGTCTGCAAAAGTTACATCTTCATAAAAACCACGATTCAATGGCATGTCACTTTCACAGGTGTGGTAGATGTGGAATGAGTTTTATGGATTTTTTGTTGTAGCATAAGTCGATCTCGTGGAAGACTGACATCACAACTTGCATTCTCTCCATCAATTACAGTATGGGAAATACTAGCCCCAATTGTGTTAATTGCCCCATTTATAGAAACAGTCAATCTAATTTTTGATGGGAATACGTCCAAAGTGTTTGAGATTTTTCCTATGAATGGAGCGATTAATGGGTGATGCAACTGAGACTGGCACTTTCCATTACTGTATTTACTAAATGGAATGTTAGTCATATTCTTCCGATTCAAAAAAAATTGTACTCTCATTGTTCAAGTGGAAGTTGAAACGTTCTGGCTACATTTTTGAAATTGATTAAGGTAATAACATTCTCCCATTTTTTAAAGTTGTTACTTTCATGGCTTGAAAAAGCAACTAGTGAGGGTATGAAACTATACAAATGGGGCTAGCATTCATCTTAACTAGTTTTGTTAGTATTTGCATATCCGGATGAAAACAGAAGGTTGTGGCACTTGAAATTATTGACTTACATGATCTCTAGTGACTTCATTGTACCCAAGAAAGTAGGTATGGGTCCTTTCAGGAAGTTTCTGTCCAGTTCACTGTCCATCATAACCAATAAATAGAGCATCATTAACACCTTGTAGAACTTACAATACTACAGTAAATATGCATGTCCTTTACCTCTACCTAGATTGCAAGGATGTAAACATGCAATACAAAATTAGGAAATAAACATGATAATATAGACTAGGTTCCAAGACTTAGGACCCTGGACCCCTATGGGTACCCTTGGATCCCCTTTTTCCTTGAGATTCATGTGACTTTCATTAGAAGAGATCCCACTTCAGCGTGAATCTGAGAAAGAGTTGAATGAATCCAAAATGCACCTCAGATTTGGGGGAATTGTTGATCTATAGGATTATAATACATTCACAAGAACTCCGTTTTGTGTGTAAAAGTCGGCATACACACCTTGTATGTCCTTGATGATAATAATTCATGTACATCAATTGTCGGTATAGCTGTAAAAACACTCATTATGTCATGACGCAAATTTGAATTTACATAATTTGTAATTTTACTAACATATTAGCAATAGTGTTGAGGACAGAGGAGATCTGTACGTGCCGACTTACACACACAAAATGGATTTCTTTCAAGTTTGTGTTGTGTGTGTGTGTCACGTACTTACAATTGTTGTACGTGACACATTATCATCAAGGACACATAAGAACTGTGTGACTTTAGAGTTAGGCTTTGATCCTTTAGTTGCATGTGTGACATCATCAATATGATTGTCCTATTATCCATGATGTTTGCAATACCCATTTTACACATGGTTTGCTGAAACACCATCAACATAACCAACATAAAATGAGCAAATAAAAAGATATGATGGAAGAAAATATACAAAAAAGAGAAGAAAAATGATGGAAAAGCTTACATATCAAAGAGTTGCGATAGATTATTTAATGAGGCAGGTATCGAACCGTGAAGTTTGTTGCCAGATAGGCTACTGAAAGGCAACGCAAAAAGAAAAGAAAGCATTAACCTCTATTTTCATTATTTATGGAACAAATGCATGTGTATTTCAGATAAATCCTCGTGCCATGTAAAAACATGGGAATATAGAGAATTCCTCGATGTCATAATAATTTGAAATTATTTTCCTTCAAAGAAAAATATGTAGTTTACACTAGGGATGTTCCATTCAAACCAAGTTGGCTCATCAATTGATCACCTCTTCTCTTAGGAACCACGCTCACGATGGTATTGTAGGTGTGAATGAGTCAAACCAAGCTTTTATTTGAACTTGAATGTTTAAACAAGCCGATCTCGAGTCAAACCTTATTTGATTCGGATAAGCTCAAAGCTTTGCTAATGTTGTTTATATACTTTGTCATTTAAATGTTTATCTTCAAATTTAAAATTGAGAAAGAAAATGAAATTAAAATCAAAGCTAAGAGAATGAAATATAACAAACTCCCTTACAGTGATTGTAGGAATGTAAGATTTGCCAATTCTGGAGGGATTACACCTTTCAAATTGTGACCTTGAAAATTACTGCCACTCAAAGTAATGCCAAAGAGAATAAGAATGTCATAAATTCAAATAAGGACAACTTCAATATATAATAGGAAATTTTTAATTTTTTTTCTTCCATACGGTGGAGGGGTGTGTAAGTGTTATCTACACTCATCTATTGTGCATTAATAGATGGTCATAGCCATAATTATAACTTATAAATAGGGATTAAATTTGGCAACAATGGTTTTTGTAGCCCAAACCCACAAAGAGCTGTGTGATGACACATAAGGAAAAGCGTCAGGTATGCACACTTTTCAAAAATGTCACATCTATTTTTTATTATTTAAAATATTATATTGTATACTTTTCTTGATATATCAACATCACACTCGTTATTTTTATTCATGGACTAAAAATATCATTGTTGCCAAGTTTCATTCTATAAGTAGAAGCATTTAAAACATGAGATACACTATTTAACCTACGCCCCGTTTTAGAGTTTAGGACTTAAGTTAACTAAGGCCCATTATGTCATTATGTCGTAAACCAAAGCTATTTCTCATTCAGTCAGGAGCTCTCCAAGAGCTAGTTTGACTTAGATATTGTAAAACGTTTGACCGAGTTATTGCCCATGGTAAATAACCAATATGCGATTGAAGAAATGTTATTTTTTTTGGAAAACAAATTAATGAAGCGTGTTTTAAATTTTAGGAAATTTTGTTATCTTCATTATGGCCTTCCAAATTATAGTATAAGTGTTCAATTACCCCCCCTCCCCCCTCCCCACAAAATTTCTAGTATTTACCAAAAATTAGTAAATTCAATCCTAGATATGAAACACACATATACCCACCAAGTTTTCTTTAAATTTGTTATCTTCTATAATGAGTTCAATGTTTTATTTGCTCTTCTATTCTTTATTTTTAATTGTCCACTGCAAGCATTTTGGTTAGGGGTGTATTAAGGTAGAGCTCGGCATGAACTTGTTCAGACCAAGCTCGATTTCAAAGATCAAGGCTTGAAGCTCTGTTCAAACAGAATGTGTTGGCTCGAGCCGAGCTTAATTCAATAAAAAAAAATTATATTAATAATATTATTACAACTATAAGTAATTTTTTTTTATGTTAAACGTGGGTATCCTAGGCCTAGACTTAGACTAATCCCACATAGATAAACCCCAACCCATGCAATTGATATTGAGGGGAGTCCAGAATTGACCTTGAGACCTCCGGGTTTACAGTTCGTCCTTGGGCCACTAGGTTACACCCTAGGGGTTACTATAAGTGATTATTATTATTATTATTTATTTAATATATATAATAATATTAAACTTGAGCCAAGCTGAGTGAAATCAAACTGGGCTTGGCTCGAGCTCGGCTTGATCGAGTTGAGCTAAGCCGAGCCGAAATAACTAGCTCAGCTTGAGTACACCCCTAATTTTGGTCATTTTTCCTAGGAGACAAGTGAGTAAGATTTTCTTAGAATATCCAAACGAGGACTAATTTTGAAGTAATGTCAATCCAAGAAATATTGGAAACTGTTGCGTTTATTTTTGAGTCAGTCTATGTGTACTCCAGAATATACTCTCTAATCATAACCATATCCTAACCGTTTATAATTAACCATGAAGGGCCATAATTTGAGTTGACTTATTTTGTCTTTTCTAATGCCGCATCAGCTCTAATCCTAACCGTTTAGTAATTAAGATAAAGGTTAGGATTTGGGAGTATATTTGAGAGTACACTTTGGAAGTATCACTAAACTAATTTTTTATTTTTGGTTAAAGAAACTCAAGATCGATTACTAATATAATGAGAATGGGTAGTTAAAAAATGTAGGTTAAATTTTAGTTAATTCCAAAATTGCCTTTTCTCATATAAAGCTCATAACGTTGATTGAAACTAGTTAATTCCAAAACAACACTTGAATTTTAATTAATTCTAAAACTGCCATTTACTTGAATTTAGTTAATTTCAAAACTGCACTTGAATTTTAACTAATTTCAAAACTGCCTTTTATTCATATGGATTTAAAATGTTGAATGAATTTTAGTTAATTGCAAAATTTCCCTTTCCTCATATAGGTTCAAACGTTGATTGAATTTTAGCTAATTCCAAAACTACGCTTTTATACATGTTGAATGAATTTTAATTAATTCCAAAATTGTCCTTTACTTATATAGGTTCAAACATTGATTGAATTTTAACTAATTCCGAAACTACCCTTTACACATATGAGTTCAAAATGTTGACTGAATTTTACTTAATTCCAAAACTACCCTTACTCATATATAAAGATAGTTGTACTTTAAAAGGTTGATTGAATTTTAGCTTGATTTTAAAACTACCCATTTGCTAATATATAAAGAGAATGATACTTAAAAAAATGAATTGAATTTGAGCTTAATTTCAAAATTGCCCTGACTTAAAAAGTTGATTGAAATTTGTATTTAATTTTAAAATTACCCTTTATTAATATATAAAGTAATGTTTTCAAAACCGAATCGGTTGTCGAACTGGCCAGGTGATCGTTCCCTGTTTGACCGATACGGATACGGTTGGATCATGTCCTTTTATTATTATTAATTTTTTAATTTTCTTGGCCATGATGTCCATAAAGTTTTTTATTCTCAAAATTTCTTTAAGTCATGTTTCTATACCCAAAATGCCCTCAAATTTTTTCTTATAGTTAGAATGTCCCATATATTTTTTAGTTCCCAAAATACCCCGAAGTCAAATTTCTACAGCCAAAATGCATCTCACAAATTTTTTAATCCAAAATACTCCTCAAGTTTGCCCATATTTTATTTTCTTTATTTCTAAAATGTCCCGCAAGTTTATATATCCAAGATACCCAAAATATTTTCTATACCCAAAATGTCCTTACGTCATGTTTCTATACCCAACGTGTCCCTCACAATTTTTTTACCCAAATTGTCCCTCAAGTTTCTATATCCAAAATGTGCTTTAAATTTTTTCCCAAAATACCCCTCAGTAGGGTCCCTCTTTTCAGCCTCTCTCCCTCTCCCTTCTCTCACATGCATCGCATGTGCGGCCTACTAGTTTATCAATAAAAAAATTATAAGTATTATATAATATGAAGTATTTTAAACTACTTTTAATATTTTATTGTCTAACTTGATTGAATATGCCATTATCATCAGAAAAGTTAAGTATTATATAATATGAAGTATTTTAAACTACTTTCCTTATTTTATTGTCTAAAATTGATTGAATATGCCATTTTCTTCAGGACAGGATTTGGTCTGGCTCTCACAAGACCAAAACCGTCTTGCCTAGGCTTAGCTTTGGACATATAGCAAGAAAAAGGAAAAAAATTATCAAACGGAGAGAAGTCAAAAACAGGCGGGAAAATTAAATGACTTATCGCCACATGTCAGTTTTTTCCCTATAGGCAAGACAGTTTTGGTTTTGCAAGAGCAAATCCGATCCCATTTTCTTCAGTTTACATAGTACTACATTAGGATAACCTACTTTCACAACAGATAAGAGAAACATACAGGTATGTCACATGGCAAACCGTGGAATTGCTATATTGACAATCACACCGAATCACAGACTCCAAACAAGAATCGCTCCTGAAATCGTGGTCCATCATCTTCATTTTCCGAGCAATGGTATTAAGCACATCCACTGTCACATAATTATATAAGCACGCACGAAACACACACACAAGGCATATGTTAGAATTATAAATTGGTGGATTAATGGATTGGAAAGCCGAGCAGTACTCAAAGATCTTAAGAATAGAAAGAGTTGAAATATTTTCAAAAAAAACTTTGATGATCTGTTAATAGCTATAATTATCATTATCAGCCCATCTAAAAGAAGTGGAATTGAGAGTTTCAAAAGAATCATTCCTCTCATATTTCTAAGTATTTAGAAAGAGTTCATGAGACAATTCATATTGCAGTGCATGGTGCCCATAATGCCATAGAAAGCATGGAGCAATATTTTGAAAATAAATAATAAAGCATAAGAACTAATTTTGCTACCTTCATTTTGAGGCAATAATCCATTTTGAGAAGGATGAGTCCTCTTGTTCTCTAAAGCAGTAATGGGTTCATAATTCAATGCCAAAAGAAGAAGCAATAAAAAGAAAGACACTAATAGCTTCCTCCATGAATACAGAAGTTTTTCTTCCATCTCTTTCTCTTTCCTCTGAGTGTAAGCTCTCCCTAGCCTTCTTAAAAGGAGGGTAGATGAGCAACAGCCCTTGCTGTAGAACAGGCAGACTTTGGTCCACTTCTCGGGTTAAGAGTCAATGGTTGCTTTTTTTTTTTTGAAACCTCCGTTAAAAAAAAAATGATTTGATGCCGACCAGGAGCCCAATGGGCTACACACGCAGGTCTAATGATGCTAAATTGATTACTTTAATTGCCACATGGTTTTAGTTTTAGGATTTTCTTGGTAATCCATGTGATTGTCGGGTTCAGTTTCATAAGCGGGGAAAGCATTGTTTCCCATCGAGCAGGCATTCAACAAATTGACTAGAATTTCCCTTCCAAAAAGGCTTAATTAACTAGAATTTCCAACTTTCGGTGCAAATCTACCAGCTAATGCCTGTTCCAAACTTCCAATCTTGGCCCACCGTTTTAATTATCGGGTCTATGCATGGTTTGCAAATACACTGTTTTGTATAACAAATTTGCAAAACAACTCAACATTTTTCAACATGTAGACGAAGAACTTCAACCCTTACTTCCGTTGGATAGTACTTTATAACTTTTAATAAAATGACTTTTATGCCTTTAAGATATTCATAACTTCACAGATCCCTTTTAACTACCTTTGAACTATGGTTAATAAGTTTAACCCATGTGGTTATTTTTTTTTAAATTTTTTTTCCTAAGAACCAAGGTTTGATACTTTAACCCTAAGGGTTAGTGATTCTTAACCTAGATGTAGTTAAGATTTACTAACCCTTGGGTTAAAGCATCTAACCTTGGTTTTTAGATTTAAAAAAAAAAAATCAACATATCCCCTTTTAACTCCCTTTAACTGTGGTTAACATTTACTAACCCTTAGGATTAAAGCATATTACCTTAGTTTTTTAAGTGTACCCTTTTAACCCCCTTAATTGTGGTTAAGATTTACTAACTCTTAGGATTAAAGCATTTAACCTTGGGTTTTAGAAAAAAAAATTTAATTGTGGGGGTTAAAACTTGTTAACCATAGCCAAGGGCAGTTAAAGGAGGTTTTGTGAGATTATGAATATCTTAAGGGCATAATAGTCATTTTACTAATACTTATAAACAAAGTTCTAAAACTAAGGGTGGAGGTTCTTTGTCCAGATGTTGAAAAATGTGTTAATTTGCAAATATGTTATACATAACAGTGTTTTGGCAAACTAAGAAAAATCTAGCAGTTGATATGTAAAAACCCCCAAAGAAATGAACACATGACTTGGAATCCTCTACAGCTAGAACCGTGCTTCTTTGAGTCCTGTACATTCAAAAGCCTTTTTAAGTGCTCTTTTAACTCTAGTTAATAACTTTTCTTTTATTGGGTGTGGGTAGTCCTTATGGAGTACGTGGAACTAGTCTAAGTCTAAAGGCTCAGAATATCCACGTTTATAAAAGAAAAAAAAACAACTTTACTTTTAGAGTTAATTGATTAAGATATTTTTTTTCTTAAAAATCAAGTTAGATGATTGAACCCAAATGGTTACCGAATCTTAATTAAAGTTAAGGGGTATTATAAGGGACACGGGTTGTTCTCTACGGTTCGTAGAGAATTCCAAGTCGAAGAGGAGAGGCATCAATGGCCAATGTGGCCAGAAATGACCGGACCGGCATCGCCTAATAACCTGGGGCTCACTAGAGACCAACTCCCCATTTCAATCTTTGTGGAGCCAGAATGTTTGAATTCCTTGTCAAGACTTTTGCTTACGTCTTTTTTTTTTTGGTAATGGTAATACGGTTAGGCCGCAACCCCAGTTAGAGGGTTAGTGTCTAAGTAACCAAAGCGGTGAGCGGGAGCGGGAGCGGGAGCGTGAAAGCGTCAAATTTTAATTTAGGATAGGGTCGAGAGCGCCTCCGGAGCACCGATATATATAATTTATATTTTAATATTTCTTTTTAAAAAAAAACTAAAGCTTTATTTTAAACTCTATAAATTAGTGAAACTTAATCACAATTAATAAGAATAAAAAAAAAAACGCATGTTGAGGGTGCGATTGAACTCTCCCGATTGAATTTAGGGAGAGTTCAATTGTTATTGGTTTGATCTTATTTCTCGCATACGGATGAAAAGACTTAAGTGATGAAAAGACTTTAAGTCTTAACACTTCCTGACATATTGTACATACGTAAGAAGAAAAAGCAAAAACAGCAAATGAAAAGACTTAAAGTTTTTGAAATTAAAATGCAAAACGCATGAAACCGAGTTCCTAGATTTTGAAACCGACGCTCTACCGATTATGACATAGCGCTCATGCTATTTCCGCTCTCAAATCGTGGGAGCGAGGTTTGAGAGCCGGAGCGGACAGGGGAAGGACGGATTGGGTTACTAGGGTTAGTATCTGCTCAAGTTAATGGGACGGGTGGAAGACTCGCACCTTGACATGAATGGAACTCGGAACCACTTCCTTACGGAAGGGATACACTTACCAATGAGCCAAAGCCCTAGTAACCTTACGTCTTTCAATACTGTTAATATGGAGCTCCTCTTTATCTTACCCACCAATATTTGTCGGGCTTTTTACCCAAATACGGCCAACTATTGTTAAACCTTAAAAA
This sequence comes from Tetracentron sinense, assembly GCA_015143295.1. NCBI lineage: Eukaryota > Viridiplantae > Streptophyta > Magnoliopsida > Trochodendrales > Trochodendraceae > Tetracentron > Tetracentron sinense. The sequence goes on along the minus strand of CM026572.1, from coordinate 6,189,853 downwards.
TAGGTTCTTGATTTTCAAATTAACTTTCTAGGCTTCCGCACGCATGTGCTTATATATGTGTGAATTACTTAAGCTTTGGGAAAAAAATACCCCTTTCACTCCGTGCAAGAGAGAAGACATTGATTCTCGGATTCATTTGTTCAAAATCTCATTCACTTTGTTGCTCGTTTGGCTCGATTCATTTGTTTTAGAGGTAAGAGTTTCTCCATATAAATTATCATATCCTTAACAATACATTAATTGTCAACCTTTACCGGGTTATCATCATTTTATGGTTTGAATCCAAACACCAACTCTTTATTTTTTTTGGTTGAAGATGTTTTGTTGCATTGGTTTTGTTAGATTTCATTCTTTGATCACCCATTTTTGTAATTCAAGATTACAATGTGAAGTTGATCAAATCTCATTCTCTTCTTACTCAAAATTTTAATTTTACAATAGTGATTGATATTATATTATTATATATCAATCAATTGTTGGACATATATGCTCTCAAAAGCCAATAAGAGACTTTTCTATGTTGATTAGACAAGCATCATATTCACACAACCAACTATAAAGGGTATTTATATTAATTATTGTCTCATATGATGATGACATAAAGTTCCTTAGGTAACATTGTAAGAAAATCATGCAAAGGTTGCGAGGAGATATGATTTTTCGGTTCCTTGTAAACCTAATATTGTTCGAAGCCTCTAGAGTACTGGTTGAGCGCCCTACTTCATCATGGCTTGCACATGTGTAGTTCTATGAGATAGTGTGATGAATCTCATTCACAGAGAGTGGTGACTCTTGACTAACATGAGAGTATATGTAGCAAGTACATAATACTGAATGGGGTCACTAGTGGATACCCTATGGAATACACTGCCAGATTGTATTAGGGTTATCCATTTGACAAATTGTCCTTAGACCTGAGAAGTTAACATCTTCTCAGACATCTGTCTATATGGCTTTGATGTGCCAATCGGCAATGTCCAATACACAGGACTAAATCCGGGTACGTTGGGTCATGTACACAATGTTTGGAGAAGTGTGTAAACACTCAATAAGGAATCCACAACTCCTTAATTGGAGATAATGATATCAAGGTGATACTTGTTGAACTGAACTGTTAAATCCAGTACTGGTGTTTTTCGGTAAAATGGTTTTTATCGAAGTTGATATTTTTAATATGGAAAAGTATATCTAAATATATATGTCAGTTCTTTTCTAATGTTTCTTCAAAAGTGTTTTGGAGGTTCAGTTCAATGAAAAGTAATCATGAGAAAGAGTTCTATTTATAAGCTAGGGACTAAGACAGTGGAATTGTTCCAATCCCGGAAGCTTACAAGTGATATCGGAATGTGGAAGGATTTTATTAGTAAATATATTGTGAGATAGTACTTACAAGCAATTCTCTAATTTCTGAAGGTTAATCACATTGTGTTAATGGACATTAATTGTGATTGGTGGAAGTCCAGGGATATAGATAAAATTCTATAATCCTAATGGAGTATAGGAAAGGTGTTTCCTAGTAACAATGGTTTAACCAAAAAGTTGAGTACTTGGTCCCACAATCGGAAACAGGAGATCCCTTTAGATCCCACACACAAGGACATTCTCAAAGTATTTAATTTAATTATTAATTAAATTAATTAATTTTTCTAAGTAATCACTATATAGTATAGTGAATCTCTATAAGATGGAATCACATTGGATGTGAAAAACCAAATGGGTAGGACCCATTGAGAATTATTATACAAGAATAATTCAAGTGACCAAGAGGGTTTTGGAAACCCTTTGGGCGTGTGGAGTGGGGCCCACCTAGGGTGGGACGCCCACTTCATGGAGGTATTAATAATAATAATTGTTATTATTATTTAATTAGTATCTAATAGCTAATATCCTTATTGGATAAGGTTAGTTAGTTAGTTAGAGTTAGTTAGTAATTAAAGATTCCTTGTTGGACAAGAAGTCTATTAGTTTCTTGCTAATCAAGGAATCCTAATTGGATTAGGATAAGGATAAGATTAGTTGGACACTAATGGATAAAGTTAGTTTCTATTAATGATTAATCCTAATTGGATTAGGAGAAATCAATAATTAGAAACAAATTGAGAAATTCTAATTGGATTAGAAAGTGGACTCTTGAGTTGCAAGGAACCCAAGCTCTCACCTATAAAGAGGGATGGACGTCCAAGGCTTTGGGCATTCTTGAATTTTCCAGAATTTTCATATTTGGAAACCTCTCCCCTCTCCTCAAATCTCACGCCCAACCCCTCTCTCTAATGGTGTACGGTCACCCCTCTCCCCTTTCTTCTCTTGTGTGTTCAAAGTTTTGAATAATCAAGAAGAAGAAGATCAAGGATCTTGATCATCAAGAAAGGTTCTTGATAGTAAAGATTGGATCTTTATTTCAAGATTCTAGAACTAGAAATTTGGAAGGACCATTAGCTTCCATTAGAGAAAGCTTTAAAGGAAAAAGAAGGTTCGTGTGAATTGACAGGAGACTTGACACTTGTGAAGTTTTGCGAGTACTATTCTAACGTGAATTTGACTTAACAATTTCAAAGTCGCAAAGGTGAATGTTATTCCTACCTTCATTGAATAAAATCAAATAGAATCTTAGTCAGATCTTGGGATTCGATGTATGCCCCCCAAGAATTGTGTTTCTAAAATTAAAAAGAGGCATACTTTCAGTGGTATCAGAGCCTTGGCTATGCTTCTCTTTGATTTTAGGGTATAATCAAATTTTAATTATATCAAGAATGCCTCCCCTATGAATTTTGGTTACCCTAATGAATCAATCTTCTAGATTCTTGATTATTGGATAATCATTTATTAGGGATAAGGGATCCCTCTAGTTATTGAGGGAGAGATGAAGCCCTTAGAAATTAGTGTGATACTAATTTCAGTTTTGGATGATTTCAAAACCTCTCTTAATTCTAATAGGGATAGGTATATAGAGATATAAATTTGGTTATAGCCCTTAAGGATTTAGAGATCCTTTTTATATTAAATTAAATTGTTTAATTTATTTTAGAGAGCCCAGGGCAAGTTTTCCCTTTGATTTAGACTACTTAGATACCCATTGAAATTTTGGCTAGCATATATAGATGAGATTTTATTTATTAAATGTTAATTAATAAATCTCATGGTATTTGACACTCCTGTTTAAGCATTCTTGGAGATTTAAACTTATTTCGATTAAAATTGATTTATGGATTTTCGGATTTGTATTTGATTAGAAGAATCGATACAGTTTTGGTATTTTGGCCATAACTTTGTGACCGTTAGTCCGATTTAGGTCCATCAGTACATCGTTTCGAAGCCGTTGAAAAGATCTACAACTTTTGTGAAGAAAGTTTTTCCAGAATCAATTGTTTTGAGGGTCAAAACTTGAGTAAAAAATCTAAAGCGGGAAAAGAAGTTTTCTAAATTAATTTTCTAAGAGGCTTTCAAATTTTTCCTAAATTCTATTATTTGATTTGAAAGCATGGGATGCTATTAAATCGTTTAATGGGCTATCAATTAATTAAATAGTTTAATTATTTGATTCGAGAGCACGGCCTGAGATTTAATTAAAATTTTTAATTATCTACTTCGAGTCCACGGGCTATCATTTAATTAAATGTTAATTATGATATCTTTTATGATTCCCTAAAAAGTTTTTGGGAATAATATCATAATTATTGTAGTTGATTTGGATCAATTACATGTGCTCAGAATGACTGCCTACATAGTATTTATAAGTTTTTATTTGATTAATAGTTAATCAAGTAATTACATAAATGCCATTGGTTGAGATACAGGGTTTTATCTCAAGTGAATTTTAATTGAGAGAGATCAATTATTTTATGGACATTTAATACTATTGTTTAGGGTATTATTTTATTTAATTATTAAATCAAATAATCCCTAAAGCAGTTGACCCTTATGGAAAATATTGATTTCACCTATTATTGATTGTGAATTTATTTTGAAATCAATATAAAGTGATATTAAAAATTAGCAATTTGTTGATTTTTTATTTTGGACTTTTAATAGTTATTAGATCAAAATAATATGGAAGGGATTAGATCCCTAGCCTAGCCGAATTTAATATGGTGTTTTCTATTTGTTTATCAATTGAGGAATGTGAGGATGAATTTTAGGGTAAGATTAAATCTCTGAGAAATTGTTTCTCTTAATGATTTTCCAAGCATTAAAGGAAAATTGTTTTCTTTTAATGATGATCTAAAAGCCCTAAGAATTCATTCTTGACATACTTGCTTTCTTTGTTCTACGGTTTTTCTATTAAATGTTAATAGAGGCCTTAATCATATGGGAAAAAGTTTCCCTAAGGTTAGCAAAACCCTTGTTGAGGTTATGAACTTTCTAAGTAATTTGTCAAGTCATATTATTATTCATAGTTGATGAATTGTTAATATATATTCTTGTTGAATGGTGGATGGGTTCCATGATCATGTCTTCTTCTCTCTCTATTCTCTTCTCTTTCTTCTTATGGGTTGTACTCCCCTTGAACACCCTATTTTGGGTGGTTTCTCAAGATTTCTTATTTTGAATATGATGTAATCTTAGTATTAGGAGTTGCTGGTTTTTCTCTATGGAGAAATCATAATGATGATAGAAGATGATGGTGATCGCATGGAGAATAAATCTTGGAAGGCGTTCTACAAGAGTAGTTGTAGGATTTCTAGGATAGCATGATCACGTGGACCTATTATGCGGCTATATTATGTATTTCATGTGATGATTTCTTATAGCTTTTAGTTGCTTAGAAAAGTCTATAACCCTTGTGATAATGTGATTATCGTTTTTGTGCAAATTTTAGATAATTGGATCAAACCCCATAATATGTGTTTTGTTGAAACATAAAAAGTTTGTGTTTAAATAAAACACATTATTATAGCCCTTTTGAACGTGATGCATGTAGTTCATGTTGAAATTTTTACGTGGAATATGTTACTTACATGATTATGAGATAATTGTGCCTTAATTGGCATAGATGTAAGCTAACAATATTCACGATTATGGGAAGTGCTTGAGTGACACTTATAGACCCTAGTAGAGGTCTTAGAGAGTTGTTTAAAAACTCCCATAATTTCTTTTAGATTTAGGGTTGGTGAACCCTAATGTGCTGAAATTAATTCGTAGAGAATTAAAGGGTAATATAGTCCATTTTGACTTATGGGCTTTAGTGATGCACATGGACACTTTATAATTGTTATTTTGGGCCCATGGTGTTTGGTATGACCAATGGTCCATCATATGGATGTATGAACCATTTAAAATACCACTGATGTTAAAAATGACCTTTGTACCCTTGGATTAGATCTATTAAGATTTCTGGGGCTAGTGGGAGTTCATTGGAATTAGTTTGATCTAATTAAACAGAAATTTGATTTATTATCATGTGATGATTTTGTATATTGTTCTATACATGTGATACAATGATAAATATTGTGAATGCTTTTGATATATGCATTAGATGTATAATTTGTTCATAATATTCTGTTTTCCCTCAAGAAAAATATTAAGTAAATTAAATGGGCTAATTTATCATACGGGACAGTATTGCCCTATGACCTTCTATTATCAATAAGACTACGAATTAATTAGCCTGAGTCTTGTCTTGCCAAAAGGTATTGACATAATTCAGTCTGAGTTAAACTCCTAGAGCCTTGTTTCTATAGTAGATAGGTTTGTGTATGGCCTGATAGGGAGTGTCAACTAAAATGGGGGCACAGCCCTACTTGATCATATGACGAACCAGAATGATGGGTTTCACTTAACCAAGGAACATGACGGCTGAAACAGTGACAGTCATGTTGTCCTTGGAGGTCGTAAGAAAATTGGGAATCACTGATTTACATAAGGAGTTATGCATGAGATGCTCAGTGATAGATAATTACTATCCACCTTGTAGTGCATGTGTGGTACTATCCTAGAATAGAAGATTGCATGTGTATTATAAGGCACCCAATGCTCATCAGAAATATGAAGTAACATATTTCCTAATTTTATAGATTGAGGGGTCTATGAAATTTGACTGAATGATGAGTAATATCATCGAAGATTGAAAGCCCTGATCTAATGATATTATAATATCTGAAATATTATGATGAATGTTTTATTGTCATATCATTCTATAACCACCTTATCAAGATTTTAATGAGAATCTCTTGACCAATTCAAAGTGTTTGGAATGGAAAAGAAATCTCAAGTTTGTGCTTACTATTTATAGAATTGCCCAAGTTCTCACTACTAATGTTAAATCTCATTTGAGATGTTTACTGAATATAATAGGGCTGTTAGGTAGCTTACTATATAAAAAGACAAGTGGACACCAAGTTGACTAGGGAAACCCAGTCACAAAAAAATAAAATAAAATAAAATAAAATGATAGAGATCATTGGATTCATAAATCCCAATTCGTGGTGCTGAGATAAATTGAGATAAATTTATGAGATTAGAGAATATGATCCTCAACAAACTCCTGGAGTCCTTTAATATGGTTATGTTGAACAAATAGGAAATCAGATTGTCTGAATTCCTACATGTTGCATATGGCTAAGAACCTTTGAAGAGTTTAATGCTACTTGCAAAAATGTTCAAAAGAGTTGGATATTTCTAAATCCCGAGCATTTATGCAAAGGAAAGAAATCCAAGATTTTCCATTGGAAATGTATTCTGGTAGTATAGACAAAGGCTCTTCTGAGAAGAAAGGAAAGTAAAAGGATTGTGCTTCATAGTGAAGCAATTGGTCATTGGATACAAGACAAACCTTTGGAAGGATTGTCCAGTTTGTATACTCATCAAGTCCAACTTAATTGTTGGAACCTCTAGCTCCTAATGCTTGGTATGATCTTGCATAAGTGCAATAGTTGGATGTTTGTTAAGGAGAAGGAGAAATCCGAGTAGATAAAACTTCTACTTGGGAATGAGACAAAAGTTGGATGATCGTAATTATATGAATCTTCCATTAAGAGGTAGCTAACTTTATTTCACCTTCTTTGAAAAGTTCAAGGAATTCCGCATTGAAATAAAGAAACAGCTTGGTAAGTCTTCCATGATTGAGAAGAGTACCTTTTAATAGAAATTTCATAATTTACTCTCATTACATCTTGTCTCAGATAATTCCCACAACAAACCATAACATGATGGTGTTGTTAAATCAAATTATATTGGATATGATTTGATAGAAGATGAGCTTGGGATTCGCATTAGAGACATTTAGTCTCTATTCCTGGATAACAAAAGATATTTATAAACAGGAATACAAGTTTCCTAGTAGAGAAACTGAATCTAGAATTGTTCTAGAATCGGAAGCCCAATAGACCAATAACTATGAGAATTGATAGAGATCAACTCTCTACTCGCACTATACCTGTACACTAGAACCCACAGGTCCCAGAATTTGTAGATGGACTAACTTTTATTCTGATGAAGTAATCAAACTGTTTGATTTTCATCTAAGAATAAAAGTATCATTTGTGTGCAAATTGGTTAGTAGGAGCATAATTACTTTCCTGGCTCTATGCAAAGATAATATTCTTTTCATTGTGAATGAAGTATGAATATTATTCTTCTCTTAGATTTGATCTAGCAATTTTACAATGAAGGACAAAAACTGACATCATGTTTTCTTAGTTCTAAATGGTTTAGAGACAAAAAGGAAAATGATATTGTTATTCTCCCAATAACAATCATGTTTTCGTGCAAGTAAGATTTCAAGAAAAGAGTTTCTACCTTTATGGAATGGAATCTGTTTTTCTTAGATATATGATATCATGAGAAAGTATAGTTGTACTAGACCAGATATTTATCACATGTTGATGTGATAAGATATTGGTCAGATTAGTCCGGAGCATTGTACAATGGTAAAGCACAAGCATGTTAACTTCTAAAAATGATTGTTGGACAGTATCATTTTTGTTTACTCTTTTAAGACAGTGGTTTTTGATAATAAATTTGCAAGAGTTGCAAGTGTTATTGCATCACTACAATAGTTGTGGTAAAGCAGACATGTCAGACCCATACATATTAAGTTATGTCTCAATTGGTGTTTGAGAAATATCATTGAGAAGATGAGTATTACATCTAATTGGCTTAGAGTGCAAGTGGGAGATTGTTGGACATATATGCTCTCAAAAGCCAATAAAAGACTTTTCTATGTTGATTAGACAAGCATCATATTCACACAACCAACTATAAAGGGTATTTATATTAATTACTGTCTCATATGATAATGACATAAAGTTCCTTAGGTAACATTGTAGGAAAATCATGGAAAGGTTGCGAAGAGATATGATTTTCCAGTTTCTTGTAAACCTAATATTGTTCAAAGCCTCTAGAGTACTGGTTGGGCGCCCTACTTCATCATGGCTTGCACATGTGTAGTTCTATGAGATAGTGTGATGAATCTCATTCACAGAGAGTGGTGACTCTTGACTAACATGTGAGTATATGTAGCAAATACATAATACTGAACGGGGTCACTAGTGGATACCCTATGGAATACACTGTCAGATTGTATTAGGGTTATCCATTTGAAAAATTGTCCTTAGACCTGAGAGGTTAACGTCTTCTCAGACATCTGTCTATATGGCTTTGATGTGCCAATCGGCAATGTCCAATACACAGGACTAACTCCGGGTACGTTGGGTCATGTACACAATGTTTGGAGAAGTGTGTAAACACTCAATAAGGAATCCACAACTTCTTAATTGGAGATAATGATATCAAGGTGATACTTGTTAAGCTGAACTGTTAAATCCAGTACTGGTGTTTTTTGGTAAAATGATTTTTATCAAAGTTGATATTTTTAATATGGAAAAGTATATATAAATATATATGTCAGTTCTTTTCTAATGTTTCTTCAAAAGTGTTTTGGAGATTCAGTTCAATGAAAAGTAATCATAAGAAAGAGTTTTATTCATAAGCTAGGGACTAAGACAGTGGAATTGTTCCAAACCCGGAAGCTTACAAGTGATATCGAAATGTGGAAGGATTTTATTTGTAAATATATTGTGAGATGGTACTTACAAGCAATTCTCTAATTTCTGGAGGTTAATCACATTGTGTTAATGGACATTAATTGTGATTAGTGGAAGTCCAAGGATATAGATAAAATTCTATAATCCTAATGGAGTATAGGAAATGTATTTCCTAGTAACAATGCTTTAACCAAAAGGTTGAGTACTTGGTCCCACAACCGGAAATAGGAGATCCCTTTAGATCCCACACACAAGGACCTTCTTAAAGTATTTAATTTAATTATTAATTAAATTAATTAATTTATCTAAGTAATCACTATATGGTATAGTGAAGCTCTATAAGATGGAATCACATTAGATGTGAAAAACCAAATGGGTAGGACCCATTGAGAATTATTATACAAGAATAATTCAAGTGACCAAGAGGGTTTTGGAAACCCTTTGGGCGTGTGGAGTGGGGCCCACCTAGGGTGGGACGCCCACTTCATGGAGGTATTAATAATAATAATTGTTATTATTATTTAATTAGTATCTAATAGCTAATATCCTTATTGGATAAGGTTAGTTAGTTAGTTAGAGTTAGTTACTAATTAAAGATTCCTTGTTGGACAAGGAGTCTATTAGTTTCTTGCTAATCAAGGAATCCTAATTGGATTAGGATAAGGATAAGATTAGTTGGACACTAATGGATAAGGTTAGTTTCTATTAATGATTAATCCTAATTGTATTAGGAAAAATTAAGAATTAGAAACAAATTGAGAAATTCTAATTGGATTAGAAAGTAGTCTCTTGAGTTGCAAGGAACCCAAGCTCTCACCTATAAAGAGGGATGGACGTCCAAGGCTTTGGGCATTCTTGAATTTTTCAGAATTTTTAGATTTGGAAACCTCTCCCCTCTCCTCAAATCTCACACCCAACCCCTCTCTCTAATGGTGTACGGTGACCCTTCTCCCCTTTCTTCTCTTGTGTGTTCAAAGTTTTGAATAATCAAGAAGAAGAAGATCAAGGATCTTGATCATCAAGAAAGGTTCTTGATAAAAAGATTGGATCTTTATTTCAAGATTCTAGAGCTAGAAATTTGGAAGGGTCATTAGCTTCCATTAGAGAAAGCTTTAAAGGAAAAAGAAGGTTCGTGTGAATCGACAGGAGACTTGACACTTGTGAAGTTTTGCGAGTACTATTCTAACGTGGATTTGACTTAACAATTTCAAAGTCGCAAAGGTGAATGTTATTCCTACCTTCATTGAATAAAATCAAATAGAATCTTAGTAAGATCTCGGGATTCGATGTATGCCCCCCAAGAACTGTGTTTCTAAAATTAAAAGAGGCATACTTTCATCAATCTGTGACATGGATCATTCAATAAGAATGTCGATCGATCGTTATAGAAGATTGATCGAGAGATGTCACAAATCGTTTGATCAATTTTAGAAATCGATTGATAGTTATGTGATCTCGATCGATTGATATGTCGTAACGATCGATCGATTTGATATGTCGTAACGATCGATCGATTTGATATATCGATCGATCGATCTGAGACATCGATCGATCGATGTTGTGGTATTAATAGATTAATGTAACCCGGACAATGGATTGATCATCAATACCTTTTCTTTGCTACTACGATGGAGAATAGATTCGTTAGAGAAGGAGCTTCTTTTATGAGGGTGAAAAATTCAAATTTATATATGTATTTCGGGATATTACTTATGAGCTGAATTTATCTATAGTATATCGACTAACTAACTCTCGATTGGAGGAGGTTGATATTAGAATCAGGTGTTTGCTCCCTACAGGCACAAACATTTCGATGTCTCCCACTGATATTACGGACGACGAAGAGTTGTTATAATTTATGCAAAATGAATGATCACAACTGAGTGTCTTGCAGTTGTTTTTAACCAAAAATGCAAAACAAACACTGGATACCACATATATTGAAGAAAATGCACTTACATTTGCTATTTGTGAGGTTGAGCTTTTTATTGAGCCTCATCTAAATTAGTTATTGAGCACGAGTCTATTACCTTTCAAGAATCGATAGAAGGATTCAGTCAGTATGTAAATATGGTGCCCAACACATTTACGGATTATTGACTTTACCAGAGGGGATGATTACCATGCTAATGAATGTGGTGATGAAATTGAGGCAGCCTACGATGATAGTGATGACGAGTGTAGTGAGAATGAGGTTGAGGAAGTAGGTGATGATGTTAATGACGAATGTGGTGATGAAGTTAGAGAACCTATCATAGATGCTCAATCATTTGTCTCACATATCTAAGGTATGAAGAGTAATTCTAAATATTACTGCTTTTTATATCACTGTCACACAACTTGTCTTAATTATCTCTCTTAACCATTTGTAGGCTTGAAATTTCCATTACATCCACCTCTGCTTTTTGACAATTCAATCCAGTTAGGGTTAGTCCACCAACGAGTAATATTTTGGAGTTCATAGATGCATTAATTGATAAAAATGCACAAGAAGAGGAAGATACTTTGTAAATGCAGATAATTCAAGATATATAAATGTACTCGTAGATGCTTCAGAAATTTCACTAGGAGAAATGTTCAAGGACAAACCCATGTTACAAAACGTGCTCCACAAGTATGCAATGCGATTGAACTTTCAATTCAAGGTGGTAGATTCAAATAAATCAAAGTACACAATCAAGTCTTATAAAAAATTGCACGTGGTGACAACGCGTATAAAAAATGAATGGATCTTTTGTCTTCAAAATAAAGACATATACATCGCAACACTCTTGTGTGATGCCTTTGGGTGGGAAGGACCATCGGCAAGGAACTAGTCAGGTTGTGAGCCACATGGTAGTTGGATGTATTGCAGGACATGTAGCGTATAGACCAAAGGAGATTATCCATGATGTGTGGCAATAATATAATATTAAGATGAGTAATAAGAAAGCGTGGAAGGCTAGGATGTTTGCAATTAAAAATGTTAGACAATCATGCAAGCACTCATATGCTCAACTCCCAATATATTTTTATGAACTTACTAAGACAAATCTAGGAACAATTTCTACAATTCTGGCCAATCACAGAACATGGGCACTAGAACGATGCTTTGTCACCCTCGGTGCATGCATTAGAAAATTTTAAGATATTGTACGAAGTGTGTTAGTAGTTGATGGGACACACTTGAAGGAAAAGTATGGAAATATTTTTCTTGTAGTTATAGCCCTCGATGGAAACAATCACATATTCCTAGTAGCCTTCGGATTAGCAGAATCAAAGAATAATATCAGTTGGAATTTGTTTTTGTCACAGTTAGCAGCAGGGGTGTAATCGAGCTAGGCAGAACCGAGCTTGGCCCTTCTTAGCTTGAAAGGGATTTACTCTAGGCTTGAGCTAGGCTTGGCTTGAATTTGTTTTCAGAAAATCGGCTCAAAGCTCAGTCCGAAATCAAATAGCTTGGCTCAAGCTCGGCTTGGCTCGAGCTTGGCTCGATTTATATTCTTAAAAAATTTAAAATAATAATAATATTATTACATATTATTTATATATATAATAATGATATATATAAATAATATTTTTTATTTTTTATATAATATTCAAGTCGAGCGGAGCTCGTATAATATTCAAGCCGAGCGGAGCATAAGCCGAATTAGGCCTCGATCAAGTCGAGCTTCGAGCTGAGCCGAATCAAAAATGTCTTAGCTTGAACTCGGCTTGAACATATTTCAAGCATGAAAACTCAGCTCGACTCGGCCCGATCGAGCCTAAAAATCAAGCTTGAGCTCGGCTTGATCAGGCTAAGTCGAGCCGAGCCCGAGCCGAACAATCAAGTTAGTTAGGCTTGTGTACACCCCTGTTAGCAGCTACAGTTGGATTCTTGGATAGATTAGTCATCATATATATCGGGTCGACATCCTACTCTGTTATCACAAGTTCCCCTTGTATTCCCAATTGAGAATTATGGCTACTGTGCATACCACATAAGCTAGAACATATATGTATGCTTTATTTAAAGATGATGAGTTATATAAATAATTTTGGCCAACTGTAAAGACATGCAGACGCAACAAGTTTCATGAATTGATGTTTATCCTCGCTGAAGCAAATCTTGATATGCGTAAGTGGCTCACTACGATACCGAAAGAAAAATGAGTATTTACTTTCTTTTTTAATACGACGTATAATTTGGTCACCACAAATATAGTCAAAAGTGTCAACAGTTTGTTGAAAGAGGTGATAGAATACCCGGTCACAAGGCTAGTAGATAAGATACATCTTAAGATTCATAATATCTTTATAAACGATGTAATTAAGTGATGATAATGACCGACAGGCTAGCCATATGGCTTGAAGACCATCGACAACAAAACATGACAATAGCACGTAGTTCAGATTTCATGGGATAGCTACTAATCAATACTATATGAGGGGGGAATTTAATGACACTATCCTACTTGAAGACATGATTTGTACTTGTAACAAGTTTAACATGATGCATTTGCCTCATGTCCATGCATTAGCGCGATGTAATAAGTTTCATGTTGATTCTTACAACTTTTGTTCACATTATTACACAGCCAATTTGTATTGGATAACTTATTCTGAAATAATATATCCAGTCTGAGACAAAAGTCAATGGGACACTCTAGACGAACTTAGACATGAGGTTGACAGGTTGCGCCCTCCAATTGGAATGCGATCCGTATGAAGACCAAAGAAAAAAAGAATACTCTCACAGGACAAAGAGTGACTAGTACTGTAAAATGTGGAAGATGTAATCAGACATGTCATAATAGACAGACATGTACTAATCCGATTGAGATTCTTATACTATGATTTTATAATAATTATATAGTTAATTTTTGTGATGATTTTGAAATCCCTCAATGAGATTTGGGCAAGCCATATCATATAGAAATGATCCTAACTACTTTTTGTAATGATCCTGTAGTTACATTTGATCAAGGTGATTGAGATTCTTACATTTGAGCACTCAATTGTTAATAGATATCAATCGATCAATCTCCCATACCAATCGATCAATATCTATTAACAATCGAGTGCTCCTACATTAGCAATCGAGCACACAATGCTAATCATTTTCACCTACATTGTTGATGCTAAAACCCAAAAGTATATATAAGAACAATCAATTGCTCCTATATGAACGATCTGAAATACAAGGCCAACGATTTTCAACTGTATCATCGATCCCAAAAACTAAAATTTGAATAGAAATAGCTTTTATATAAGAATGATCGGTCGTTATTAGATATCGATTGATTGTTCTTATCTATCGATCGATTTTATGACACATCGATTGATTGATTTCTAGCAATAATCAATCGCTCCTAAACGAACGACCGGAAACAAAGAGCCAACCATTTTCAACTGTATTGTCGATCCCAAAACCGAAAAGTTGAATAGAAATTGATTTTATATGAGATCAATCGATCTCATGTTGATGCGAGAATTCAGGTTTGTTTTTTCATTTTAATTGTTAGTTGTGAATGATATGTTAATCAGCTAATCTCTATAATAACGATTTGGTGATTTGGAAACCAGCTTGCTTGAGTTTGTATTTTTTTAATTATCTGATCGTTAAGTTAGAACTGAATCAATTAATTAGAAAGTTGGAACTGAGTCGACATATGGGATGCTTCATTTGAGATGACCGCAAAATCTTGTTGGGGTTACCTGTAGAACTTGCTGCAAAGCTGGTTCTGAAGATGTATATCTTGCATTTTGTTCCTACAAAGAAAAAGACATGCGAGAGGGGAGAGAGATGTAGGCGAGGGGAGAGAAACGTGTGAGAGAGTGGTTTGGGACCCGCTATCTCATCCTGGAGCCCTATCTATCTCCAATGTTGTAGAGTCCTCTCTTATCTCCAACTTGAGTATCAATCTAAGAAACTTATGATTTTTCATTATATGTTATTAAATTAATAATGAAATATTATTATAAAGTTAGTTAATTAATACAAATAATAATGTCTATCAAATAATAAATAACTTATACTATTAAAAATAAAATTTATTAAATATTCTTAAAATATATTACTTAATGTTTAAATAAATAAATAATATTATTTAAGTAAGCACCCAATTTTTACACCCCCTTAATCATGGTTAAACATTTTAACCATGGTTAATCCCTCAAATCCTAGGTAGAACCCTAGTCAAATCCTAGGTAAACCCTAGCCTAACCCCACGTAAACCCAGGCCCTAGTAACCATAGTCAAACCCTAGGTAAAACCCTGGTCAAACCCTAGTCAAACCCTAGCCTAACCCTAGGTAAACCCTGGTAAACCATAGTCAAACCCCAGGTAAAACCATGGTTAAACCCTAGTCAAACCCTAGGCCTAACCCTAGGGCCCAAAAACCCTAAATCCAAAGCCTAAAACCTTTGTGGGCCCAAGCATGGTTCCACAAACCCCTTCAAACCCGTTAGTGTGGGGCCCACTGTAAAATTTTGAATTCTTTTAGAATGGTAGTAATAACATTACCACCATTTCTAAATATGGCAAAATGAACAGTGTGCACAAACCAATTGTAATAGAGTTTGGCCTGTTATAGCATGATACAAGTAATGGCGGTAGGGTTTCTACCGCCATTCCCATATTGAACTAAAACATGAATGGCGGTAGAACCTCTACCACCATTATCAATTCCCAGCAAATCTGCTTGCTGGCACCCCCTGGCTTCCTCAGATCCGCCTCTTGGGGTTCTCAACCTTGAAATTTAATCCCCAAGGTGTCCCTGGGTCCCTTGAACTCTATACAAGCTCCCCTACTCCATAGTTCAAACCCACTCCAAAAAATCTTAGAAAAATCACTCTGCTAGGTTTCGGCCAGCCTATCCCAACCTCTATCAGTTTCTGCCTTCCACCCTGAAGTGATCCCTAGATCTCCCAAGAGCCCCCTAGGCCACCCCAACCTTCACCATAGCCTGTCATCACCGTGCACCAGCCCTCCTCCACCGTGTCAATTCGATAGCAGGGTAGGGCCACCCCTACCTCCTTTAATTTCAGTAAATTACATTGTAAGATCCGTAGTCCTAATCCAGGGGTCTTTTGTTTCATTTTATTTCTATACAAACCAATGATAGGGGTCCTCTTACCTTCCTCATAGGTATGGGGGAACCCCCTTGAGATTTCGAGCTCAGGTACATGACCCCTACGGGCATGGAACTCCCTTGAACTCTCTGGGGGACCTTGAGCCCATGTGGGATCCCCTGGAAGAGGCCCTGGTCCAAGCCTAGGAGGGCAAAACTTTTTTCTGGTGAAAATCAGGAATGGCAGTAATCTTAGTACTGCCATTCCTGGACTCCTTCATTGCAGCATTGTTACACCCATTTGGGTGGCGCCATGGTCCATTCCAGGGCCATGGCTAGACCTTTCAGACCCTTACCTCCCTACCCTGGTCATTCCAGGTCACCTAGATGTGCTTAACCATGGTTTAAATCATCTTGAACCAGAAACTATCCAGAATGGCAGTAGCTATTCTACCGCCATTTTGAGTTACCAATTACAATGTGTTTGGGCCCACTCCAAACCACCCCCTGGGCCCACTAAAGGTCCAGGACCTTCCTTGGACTCCCCTCTTCAACCCTGATGGGTCTCTGACTCTTGGGTTCACCCCTAACTTAAAACCCAAACCTGCAAACCACTCCCAGAAGTGTATGTTTAATGACAGTAATCCTATTGCCTCCATTATTGACTTTCTGCGCTTTTGGGCTTTGCACAGGGCCTAGACCAGGTAGGAGGCCATTCTAGGCCCTACCAAGATTTTTGGGCCCATCCTGACCTACTCAGATCCTTAATCGGGGTTAACATAACCCCGATTAATTTTTAACCATAGTTAAGCACCCTTAACCCTTAGTAAAAATTTTAAAAAATGCTAAAAATATTATGGAATTGCAAAGTGTCCAAAATGATTTTGCTTTAGCCCTTTTCACCATGATTAGCAGCCCTAACCATGGTTGACTTTCTATTTAACTTTAGTTAGCAACCCTAACCTCGGTTAAAATCTCTTTGGCCTACCGAGCTTAATCTTGTAGCTTATCGGGATCACCCTTGGCCTACCGAGCCTAACTTTATCACCCTCAACTGTGGTTAGCAATCCTAACCACGGATAGTTTAACCCTTAATCCTGGTTAGCAACCTTAACCTTGGCTAAATCACCCTTTGGCCTATCGGGCCTAATCCAAGTCTACCGAACTTACCCCTTGGCCCACTTGGCCTAACCCTAATCTACCGGACTAATCCTTAGTCTACTGGACTAACCCTTGGCCTATCGGGCCTAAACCATGCACTTGACCAAACTCGGTCAACTAAACCCTAACCTTTGGGTTAGACCCTTAGCCACCCTTGGTGCACACACACCCCTTAGCCTTGGCACGGGCTCATGTGCCAGTACTACACTCGGTCTGATCTTACCCTTGTGAGTACGTAGGCAACCCAACTTTTGTTCGACTGTAGTTAGCTTTTCTTTCTTAAATTGGTATTATCTTAAACCCTTAGGTATTTGAACAAAAACTTGATTAAAATTGGCTTAAACCTAGAAAGTAGGGAACCATTGAAAAAGGGAAGTCTCGAGGTGCCTAACATCTGTCCCGGACTTATCCGAACCTCTTACCTAGACCTCTACAACAAACCAAGACCTTATCCACAACCCGGGGACTTATCCCTTCTGAATTAATAGGTGGTGACTCTAATCATTACCCGTAGGTGCTAAAATCCGTGCTCACAGCTCTAGCGACTCCACTGGGACTATATTTTTTTAACTAATGTTCGACCCGAAACCTAAGTTTAAGCCAAATAAACCTCAATCTTGATCAAATGCCTAAGTATTTAACTTACTACTAATCATTTCATCTCTTTGAGTTAATTGTGTACTGTGTATATCATATATATCATAGTAGTGTAATGACCTATTAAACCCAATAGATAGGTTTATTACGCTTACGACTGGTCGATGATCATCCTCAGTATTAGAGGCTTAAAATTCTTGGAGGTCCACGAAATTACGCCTAGTGAGTGATTACCCTTTGGGAACGATTCTGAATGCTCTCGCTTACACCAATCGTCTATTTTTAGGTATGTTCTAGGAACACATTTGCATCAACCCAACATTCATACATATAGCCTAGGTTAGGGTATGGTCTACAAGCAGCCCACCTGGGGAGGGATATTCTAAACCCTAATCTGCTTACACCCTATACTCGTCCCCAATCATGGTTTATTATCCGGGCACATTTATCCTGATAAGCACCCACCCAGGGGCATGTAATGAGTCAAACTTGTGCTTGTAATAAAATACATCCAACCCTTCACCCGACATAGCATATGAGGTTCAAATCTCAGGCGAATTGGTCTTCACAAGACCTATCCCCAACCTTGACCTAATAGGCAATAACCCTGGTAAAGCATGTCGGATCTTTATCCGACTGCCCTATCGGATCACATATGCCTTGTCACACCCAATCAAAATCATAAAATCAAAAAATACAATCATCATCATTTTTGCATCACCATTTGTATACACAGTATACTCACATTGAGTCTGTCTTAGTCTAGGTAAATGGCAGGTCCTTCAGGGATTGTTAGGTTAATTTGTTAACCGTCACGGCCTGTGCATTTGACATCTCCGGTGGCATGTGACGACAAACTCCGGGAATCAATCAATGCCCTCACTCAAAGTAAGCATCTCGCTTGGGCTCAGTACTATAAAATGGGGACCGTTTTAGACTTATCCATCGTTAAACCAGACCTGCGCCTCATTAATGTTGCTATCCAGTGTTAGAACTCATCACACATGGTGTTCCATTTTGGTAAGATTGAACTATGTCCAATACTGGAAGAGATTCAACGTATTCTGGGTTTAAACATGGACGACGAAGTCATAGTACCGCACTACAAGGCAACATATTAGGCAGACCTATCCAGGTTTTTGCATATCAAGTCTGCCTACTTGCAGCACGGTTATAACAGCTCTTATGATCGGGTACCCATAAGTTATCTAGAAGATCAGTACAGTCGCAAGTGGAACCCTGACACCATAATAGCTGAACTTTACGGTCTCAATGCCTTTGCACTGATAGCTATGTCTCAGTTGGTATTCCCGAAGTGTCGTACCCTCTCTGAATCAGTATTGATAAGGATTATCGAAGACATACGTAGCTTCGGAACAGTTGTACCTATCATTCTTGTAGAGCTTCTCAGGGCCATCAACCAAGCAGCAGACCACAGAATGGGCATCTTCTATACCAGTGCACCACTCTTGCATCTATGGTTGGTAGGACACCTGCCTAAAATCATCCCAGTACCTGTCGATCTCCATAATGCCTACAGTTTACCCTAGAAGATTTCTTAGAATCAAGGATAGATAGCGACTACAGACGTCAGAATGCTCTACCAGTTTTTCCAAAGCCTGTCAGAGGAAGAGATCATATAGAAATGCGAGTGGCTAATCCTGAAAAAGCTACCTTGCGTTGTTGTAACCGGAAGAGGATGTATGATCCTTGCCGATTTAACTAGCTCAACAATATGTGTACCACTCAGAATACTTCGTCAGTTTGGACTCCCTTAGCGTATCCCAGTGATAGACCGACAGAGAAATGATTGGGTCACCTTCACAGTGCACTCCGAATACCTCATGCATCGCTTCCAATCAGATTGACGAAGTTTCGGATGAGAATAGTGGCCAGACTTTGTGGTCACGTCAGGACCACCAATTAATTCAGCATACCGACTGTAGACGGAAGATCCTGACATTCCATTCGGTATACCGGTACCAAGGGAACTAGCTACATCAGTCTCAGCTCCATCAAAAGGAACCATACCCATAGCTGAAATGGTGCTTCCCTAGAGACACATATTCCTAGAGAGGCAGTTCCAGATTTAGTAGAAGGAGAAAAGACTACGGAAAGTCCAACAATCATTTAGGCAGCAGGACGCAGAGCGGGACCGTAAACTACAAGCCATGTAGGGACAGATCGAGCAGCTCGAGCATACAGTCCAAGCTCTCCAGAAGAGACGCAGAGGCAACGCCAGAGAAACAGCTGTCACAGGGCCCAACTGCACTTCTACAAAGAGCAGTTTGACAATGCAAAGGTTGAGATGACCGATCGGATGCGACAGTTCGGATTCCAAATGTTCAATGCTACTGAGGTAATTGAAAACCTGAAGGTTGAGGTTACATCCCTCCAACAGCAAATCATAGACCTTAACGGTGTGCCCCAGCCACTTAACTTCACAATCCCTGACGGACCTACCTAGGATTGAGTCATTTTCCCTGTTTTGAGTCACATAATCTTGTACCTCACTTTTTATGCATCAATAAAAAATCATTTCTAGCATCTTCTTCCTGGCATTATGCATATTCATGTTTAGCCGTTACATTCTTTTCAGTTGTATGAGCCGACCCATGACTTGCTCTATCATTACAATTCTAGCAGAAGCACCAGTCATGGAAGAAGCATCAGATCTGAATTAGAGAACCAATAAGATCCTGCAGTCTCATGAGAGAGATATCATTGTCATGCAAGACAAATTAGATAGTGTTTTAGAATCCCTAAAGATTCTCATTGGTGCCCGAAACCGAAGAACGCTCCATCCGAAACCCTACCGAAAAACCCCTGAACAGCCTCATCCAGAGCCACACCAGCTTATCACTATCATCATTCCTAACCCTGTACTTGCACCAGGCGGAAGTGAAGCCGAATATGATCAGTATGATGAGCAGCCCAAGGCCTCCCACATAGATAAAGACAGGCTATCATCTTCAAACCCTATTCTGTCCCTCAGGGATTAGCATGAGGAAATCAAATAGATAAAGAAGAAATGAGACGCATGAGGGAGGCATTTACCAACTCCTGTCTATCATTGGAAGACCTGACTTGACTTTCTCATCCAGGGATACTGTACCTCCAGGTTTCAGAGTGCTAGACTTTGACAAATACGATGGCACAGGCTACCTGAAGCAACACTTGTAATTATATCCGAGGGACATGCTTTAACATAAAAGAATCGACCTTTTCTCATCCACTACTTTTAGAAAAGTTTGAAGGGAGTAGCCCTTACTTGGTAGATGTCGGTCGACAAATAGCGAATCAAGGCCTGGCAGAATGCCATGGACATCTTCTTTGTGGAATAGTACTCCATTAACTAAGAGCTTCGACCTCAGAGGAGCCAACTGGAACAAATGAGCCAGCACAACAACGAGTTATTCTTGGAGTATGCGATTCGCTAGAGGGAGATGGCAGCAAAGATCCCTACTCCGATCTCTAAAGAGGAGTTGGAAAATATGTTTATGGGCACCCTGAAGCAGCCCTACTTAACTCTAATGGTAACATTACCTGTGGTTACACTTTGGCACTATTGTCAAAATGGGTACCCGCATCGAGACGGCCATTCAAAGCGGACCTATTCATTAGGCTTGCTCCCCTTAGAGTAGTAGCTCCAGTAAGTAGAAACAGTGGTCCCAGGGACCAGAGAAGAAAAGAAGATGTTTAGATGGTGTCTTCCATGACACCTATTAGATTGCCAGGTCCAGCAGTTCAGTCTCAGCCAGCATCCGGAAACACCCGGCCAGTTAGACAAAACCAGGGGCAGAGCCGTCCCCTCAGAAATTTCACCCCACTTCCTTACACTCTCAGCTAATTACTAGAATTTCTGACCAAGCAGTGTCTGTTCACCTTGAGAGACCCTACTCCTCTTTTGCCTCCAGACAAACAGAATAAAAATTACCGAGCCGATCATCACTGTGCCTTTCATCAAGGCCCAGGTTATGCTACCAACTATTGCATCGGCCTGTAGTGTGCAATCCAGGATCTCTTGGATGAGGGTGAGGTTGAACTAGCCCCTGGCAATACCAGTATCAACCATACACCACAGCCCCCACATAACAGTCAAGTCAATTTCATTGAGTGGGAAGAGCCCGGGGCAGGGCAACCAAGACCCAGTGCACCCATAGTAGATGATGGTATAATCAGGCCTTCATACCAGCCACCTGTCATAATCTTATTTCTCCAGTCAAGCATACAGACCATCCAGTCTCCAATACAGATCCCTGTCTTTGAACAGATCATCTACACTATCCCTTGCCCATCAAATTGGCACCCAGCCCCAGTTCAAGCCTCCATCTCTACAGGCCCCATCCGGATCCTTTACATCCCATCTCCACCTTTTAACCTCGTGGAGTACCCGCTCCTTGCTCTCTCATCTTTGAGAGCAAGAGTATAGCCTACCTCACCCGATTTGGCTGGGTTTACCAACCTCCGGGGGCTGAGCCAGCAAAAGGGGCAGAGAAAGAGAAAACAATGGTATCAGACCCAGAAAAATAAGCAGTAAACTCAACAATGTTACTAAAAATACTGGAAAAGGCAAAAGAGTTCAACATCACACAGCAGTTGAGCAAGACACCGGCATAGATCTCTATCTTGGGTCTCTTCTTGACTTTTGAGCATCACTGAAAGCAGCTACTTCAGGTGTTTAATAATGCACATGTGACACCAGATATCACACCCGAGAAACTGGGGCATATGGTGGGGCAAGTGCTCAAATCAAGTGTCATCTCCTTCATGGAAGAGGAAATACCGGAGAGCAACAGGGATCACACCCGGGCTTTTTACAGTGCATGGACAAAGCTTTATCATCAGTGCTAATCGACAATGGCTCCAGCCTCAACGTCTGCACTCTGTTTACATTGCAAAGCCTAGGGTTGGACCTCAGTCAGGTGAAAAAGAGAGTCATGACGATCAGGGCTTGGGTACAAGCAGGTTAGGGTTCAGAGTGACCCTCCCTGGGTGAGCTGCTTGTAGACTATACCCTAACCTAGACTATATGTATGAATACTGGTTTGATGTAAGTGTGCTCCTAGCAGGATAGGGGGATCACTTAATACCATATATGCGACTCCCCGGTATCGAACATACCTGAAAATAGACGATTGGTGAAAACGAGAGCGTTCAGAATCCTTCCCTGAGGGTAATCACCCAGCAAGAGTAATTTCGTAGACCTCTAAGACTTTTAAGCCTCTGACACTGAGGATGATCATCCAGAGGTCGAGTAGAAGCCCTGAAGTGATGGTCTGTCTTTTGTCTAATGTAGATGGTAGGTCCTTCAGAGATTGTTCCATCAATGGGCCAACCATTACGGCCCGTGCTTCTTACTTCTTAAGGGGCATGTGATAGCAGCCTCCAGAAAGTAGTTGAAGTCTTTACTTCGAGTCAACGTATCGCTTGGGCTCAATACTATAAAATCGGGACTATCCTAGACCTATCATTGGTTAACCTGAACCCGCGCCTCATGAACGCTACTATCCAGTGTTAGAACCCATCTCATATGGTGTTCTATTTCGGTAAGAATGAACTGTGTTCAACACTGGAAGAGATTCAGCACATTCTGGGCTTAGACATGGACAACGAAGCTATACTATCGTGCTACAAGACAACATATCAGGTAGACCTATCTAGGTTCTTGCATATCAAGCCTGCCTGCTTGCAGCCTGGTGCTAACAGCTCTTTTGATTGGATACCCGTATTATATATCGAGAAGAAGTACAAGCGCAAGTGGAACACTGACTCCATTACAGCGGAACTTTTCGGTCTCAATGCCCTTGCACCAATAGCCATGTCTCAGCTGTTATTCCCAAGGTGCCGTACACTTGTCGAATCAGTTCTGGTCGGGATCATCGAGGATATACACAACTCTTGCTCAGTCGTACCCATCATCCTAGCAGAGCTTCTCAAGGCTCTCAACTAGGCGATAGACCGTAGAAAGGGCATCGTCCATGCCAGTACACCTCTCCTACACCTATGGTTGGTAAGTCACCTGCCTACAATCATAGCAGTACCAGTCAATCTCAGTGATGCCTACAGTATACCTCGAAAGATTTCTCAGAATTAAGGCTCGATAGCAACTACAGACGTCGAGAAGCTCTACTAGCTTCTCCAAACCCTGTCAGAGGAAGAGATCATATGGCAATAAGAGTGGCTTGTCCTGAGAAGGCTACCTCGTGTTGTCATCATCGAGAGATGATGCATGATCCTCACCGGTCTTACAGGCTCCACAGTTTGTACACCACTCTGAGTCTTCCGATAGTTTGGATTCCCCCAAACTCGATGAGTGTACTGTGTATGCTGATAAAATGCGAAAGATGATGCAATTTTTTTAATTTTTAATTTGACTGGGTGTAACAAGGCACATGTGATCCGATAGGGTAGGCGGACGAAGGTCCGACGTGCTTTAACTCAGGTTGTTGGAAACTGGGGAACCTATCAGGTCAAGGTTGGGGACAGGCCCTGTAAAGGCTTGTATGCTTAGGATTTGAACTCCATATGCTACGTCTGGAAGCAGGCTTGGATGTAGTTTATTACAAGCACATGTTTGGCTCATTACATGCCCCTGGGTGGGTGGTTATCCGGGTAGAAAGTGCCCGAGTAGTCAACCATGATTGGGGACAGGTATAGAGCATCCCAGTGATAGACCGGCTGGAAAATGATTGGATCACTTTCTCAGTGCACTCCGACAGACTCACTCGCCGATTCTAATCAGATTGGTGAAGCTTTAGACGAGATCAATGGCCTGACTTCGTGGTTACATCAGGACCACCGACCGATTCAACATACCAACTATGGGTGGAAGATCCTGACATTCCATCCATTATGCCAGCACCCAGGGAACTACCCACACCAGTCTCAGCTCCATCACACGGAACCATATCTTTAGCTGAAATGGTGGTTCCCTGGAGAGACATTTTCCTAAAGAGACAGTTTCAGATCCAGTAAAAAGATAAAAGGTTACAGAAAGCGCAACGAGTATTTAGGCAACAGGAAGCGGAGCAAAGTCGTGAACTCCAAGCCACGCAAGAACATGTTGAGCAGCTTGAGCAGACAGTCCAGTCTCTCCAGAGGAGACGCAGGGGTGATGCCAAAGAAACAGCCATCATCTGGGCCCAACTGCACTTTTACTAAGAACAGCTTGACAATGCAAAGGTTGAGATGACCGATCGTATCCGACAGTTCGGATTCCGAATGTTCAACGCTTCAGAAATAATTGACATAAAGGTTAAGATCACATCCCTCTAACAACAGACCATGGACCTTAACAGAGTGCCCCAGCCACTTGACTTCGCAATCCCTGATGGACCTGCCTAGGATCGAGTCTTTTCTTTTTTAAGTCGCACTATCCTATACTCATTACACTTTGGATGCATCAATGAAAAATCATTTTTCTAGCATCTTCTTCTTATCGTCATGCATATTCATATTTAGCCCTTGCATCTTTTTCAATTTGCATAAGCCGACCTATGACTCATTCTTTGACTGCAATTCTCCCAGAAGCAGCAGCCGCGGATGCAGTCTTGATAGAGGTACCAATTGCAGAGATAGTACCTAACACAGCCCAATCAGTGAGTAGCTTAGACTCAATGGCAGAACCTACAGATCAACATCAGAGAACCAGTGAGATCTTGCAGTCGTATGACAGGGACATCGCAGCCATGCAAGCAAAGCTCGACAATGTTCTGAAATCTTGAAGATTCTAATTGTTGTCCGAATCGATGAACCTCTACCAGGATCCCAACTAGTGAACCATCCGAGCAACCTATTCTAGAGCCTTACCCTATTCCCCTCATCATACCTAACCCTATACTCGCAACAAGCAGAGGTGAAGAGTATGATCAATATGAGGAGCAGCCTAAAGCCTCACAGGTTAATCAGGACCGGCCATCATCTTCAAACTCTACTCCACCCCTCAGGCATCAATAGCAGGAGATCAAGCAGATGAAAGAAGAGATACCTACCTCCTCTCTACACTTTAACCTTTGGATTGGGTAACAAGCCCAAGTTTGAGGACTATCTCTCCAAGCTAACATGGAAGAATAGCCAGTCAGCAAAACCAGAACCCCGACCCCATATCTCCATAACTTTTCCAGTTGGAACCTTCCAATCCTACCTCGATACCTCTGTGGCACTAGTTACGTTAACACCCCAGCCCAGTGCTGAATCTTCAGGGATTCCCAATCCAGAGATATTCATCATAGCTCAGTTGTTCGACGAGCTGATTGTCGAAGATGCTACGAAGTAGAAAATCTAACGGGAGAGCAGGTCTGCACTATCTCCAACAGTACCGAAGCATCATCCAGTCGCCAGCCACTAATCCATTGGTGGACTGAGGCTCTCACCATTGATGCCATTCAGGGCCGAGGCAAAGACAGTGCAGGACAGGTTGGTCCAAGCTATCAGTGACTAAGTATCACCCTTCTCCTCCTATCTCTCTTTTGTTCCCAGTGTAAAATCTACATGTCAGGCCACTGTCGACCTCCTTTTGTTTGAGTCATTTTTTGTAAACAGTCATCTATTTTGTCAATGAAAATCAGATGTTTTGACTCAAAATCTTGTTTTCAAAAACAAACATTTCATATTGGCTGATGACGAAATCACACGGGCTCTTCCCCTGGAAGGCCTAGTGTCCTGAAGCCAACATAACAACATAAACATGCAAAACTTAAGCTAATTGATTTGCTAGAAAATCACCTCTGATAGGGCTACTCGTCAAACCCTCCTTGAACTTTCTGAAGTGGAGGATGACTCAGAATAAGAAGAGGAACCGCCTCAGGAGATTCTGGACCTCCTAGAACATAGTGAAGAGCTACTGAAGTCAAACATGGAAGACACCTATCCGCAGATAAGCTCCAGCTAGTCAAGATCGGCATAACCATGAGCCCACAGCAGAGAACAAACATGTTCAGCTTCCTGAGAAGTTACAGTGACGTCTTCGCCTGGTTATATGCAAATATGCCCGGCTTGGACCTGGTATTGGTAGTACACAGACTGCCCCTGAACCCTAAAGTCAGACCAGTTAAGTAGAAATTGAGACAGATGAAGCCCAAATGGTTGCAAAAGGTCAAAGATAAAGTAGAGAAGTAGATCAAAGTAGGCTTCCTGGTAGTAGTAACCTATCCTGAGTGGTTAACTAACATTGTACCGGTACCCAAGAAGGACGGCAAGGTCCGGATGTGCATCGACTACCGAAATCTGAACAAGGTAAGCCCTAAAGACAACTTCCCTCTCCCACACATCGACATTCAGGTTGACAACACTGCAGGGCACGAGACACTCTCATTCATTGATGGTTTCTCCAGATACAGCCAGATCAGAATGGCAGAAGAAGATATGGAGAAAACCTCTTGCATTAGACCTTGGGGCACGTTCTGCTACAAGGTAATGCCTTTCGGACTCAAGAATGCAGGGGCGACCTACCAGAGGGCCATGGCGACAATATTCCATGACATGATCCACAAGTCAACTGAAATCTATGTGGATGACATGATCATCAAATCTCCAACTACCAGGCAGCACCTTGAAGACTTGAAGAGAATCTGAGACAGACTCAGAGAGTTCAGCCTGAGACTGAATCCGGCTAAGTGTATCTTTGGAGCCTCATCAGGAAAGCTCATTGGCTTTATAGTCAGTAAAAAAGGCATCGAGATTGATCAAGCCAAAGTTAAGGCCATCATCGAAATGCCAACTCCTCAAACTGAAAAGGAAATCCACGGGTTCTTGGGCAGAATTCAGTATATTAGTCGATTCATCTCTCAGCTCACTCTGATATACGAACCAATCTTCAAGCTTCTCTGAAAGAATGTACCTACAGTTTGGATAGACGAGTGCCAGGAAGCCTTTGACAGAATAAAGTAGTATCTCTTCAATCATCCAGTACTCATGCCTCCTACATCGGAAAAGCCACTACTACTCTACATCTCAGTACGAGAAACCTCCATGGGGTCTGTCCTGGCACAACATGATGAGACAGGCAAAATAGAGCAAGCCATCTACTACATCAGTAAGCATCTGCTGAAGTACGAAGAGAGGTACAACCCGCTTAAGAAAACTTGTCTAGCACTGGTCTGGGCTACTTAGCGTCTTCGGTACTATCTGCTTTCCTACACGGCAATCCTGATCTCCTGGATGGACCCGCTCAAGTACCTACTGCAAAAGCTAGTCACCATTAGAAGAACGGCCCAATGGCTCATGATATTGTTTGAATTTGACATCACGTACATGACTCAGAAGTCAATTAAGGGGCAGGCGATAACAGATCACCTTGCCCACAGTCCAAGATAAGACTATGTTTCAGTATATGATCAGTTTCCAGATGAAGCCATCTTGTATACAGAAGCAGAAGAAAATCAGTACCTTGGTTGGGAGTTATACTTCGATGGAGCTGCTAATAGTCATGGGCATGGGGGAGGAGCAGTCCTGATCTCTCCCAAGGGAGCACACCTCCCTATCTCAGTCAAGATGAAGTTTAGATGCTCAAACAACGAAGCAGAGTATGAGGCATGCATTACCAGACTAAAAGAAGCCCTGAGCATTGGGATCGAAAAGGTAGACGTCTACGGTGACTCATCTTTGGTAATCTGTCAGGCAAACGAATCTTAGGTCATCCGAGAAACAAGGCTAGTCTCATACGTGGCCTACCTCAATGTGCTAATCACACAGTTCAGAAGAATCAGCTTTAGTCATAGGTCCAGGAACCACAACAGATTCATCGATGCACTGGCTACTCTTGCTTCTATGGTTCAGATCCCCACAGGCATCATACTCTAGCCGATTGAGATTCAGCAAGAGGATCAGCCTGCCTACTGCCTTCAGATTAAAGAGGTATCAGACAATAAGCCTTGGTACACAGACATGAAGCAATACCTCGAAGATGGGACCTTCCCACTCGATGCTACCAAAACAGACCACCGGGCAATCAAAAGACTGGCCATTCAATTTGTCCTCTCTAGAGGAACCTTGTACAAAAGGTAACCAAACCTAATCTGGCTCAAATGCCTAGATACTAGTGAAGTAGCACAGGTATTCGAAGAAGTTAACGGAGGAACTTGCGGCCCACACATGAACGGGTTGATGCTCTCCAAGAAGATACTGAGATTGGGCTACTACTGGTCCATAATGGAATTTGACTGTTGCAAGCATGTACAGAAATGCCACCAGTGCCAAATCTATGTGACAGGGTTAATGCACCGCCAACTAGGTTATATAATCTCACTGCTCCATGACCATTCTGAGCTTGGGGCATCGACGTCATCAGACTCATAGCTCTGAAAGCATCAAACGGACATCGATTCATCTTAGTTGCAATCGATCACTTTACAAAATGGGTTGAGGCAGCCTCTTATGCCAACGTCACAGCCTCCGTGGTTGAGCATTTTCTATAAAGGGATATCATCTGCCGGTATGGTGTCCCATATGAGATTGTAACAGACAATGCTGTCAACTTCTACAACAAAGGGATGATTGATCTTTGCTAGAAATTCAAGATTCAACATCACAACTCGACGCTATACAGGCCGCAAACCAATGGTACAGTTGAAGCCGCCAACAAGAACATGAAGAAAATCATAGAGAAGATGACAACCAACTACTCTACCTGGTATGAGATGCTCCCATACGCACTCATGGCTTACTAAACATCCATCAAGACTTCAATTGGGGCAACACCATTCTCTCTAGCCTATGGTATAGATGTAGTCCTCCCCATCGAAGTACAAGTTCCATCACTCTGAGTGCTGATGGAAGCAGAACTCTCAGAGGCAAAATGGGTACAGACCTGGTATGAGCAGCTGAATCTGATCGAAGAGCGGTGATTGAAAGCCATCAATAACTCTTAGGTCTATCAGAGGCGCATGGATAGGGCATTCAATAAGAAAGTCAAGCCGAGAAGCATTGAGATCAGCGACTTGGTTCTTCGGAAGATGTTGTCAAGCCGCCCTAACCTAAGGGGCAAGTTCACTCCCAATTACGAAGGCCCATACATCGTCCGAGATAAATTCTCAGGCGGCACCCTTTAACTCGGATGTATGGATGATGAAGACCTCGCAGAGGCCGTCAATATGGACAAAATTAAACGATACTACACTTAGGGTCTAGATCTGATAGGCGCTTTGCACTTGTAGTTTCTCCGGGAAATGATAGGAGGCCATCCTTGGCACACTCCTTATCTCCAGCAAATGTAAACCCATCTTACGAATCAATTAAATCTGTTAGTTAGCCCCTCGAGCCTAATAACCTTTCTTTTATAAAACATTTTCAGGGACACCCTCCCTTGTCAACTTGTGGCATATGCCTGAACTACGTCTTGACCTGATCCTGTAAAGGATACGTAGGCAACCTAACAAAACAGGTGCGGTCACAAAAGGGAATCAAACCTGAAGGGGGATCCGGATAAAAATTTATGCGGAAACTGGATCCCCTAGATCTTAACACCATAAAAAGTATCAAAATTATCTAAGAGTTTTAGTCATATAACCTCGGTGAATGTTTTTCACCGATGAAGCTTAATCCACTCGAACCGTTAGAACTCTTTGTAGAGATTTCTCCGAAAAAATACTAGAAGCTCGATCCTTATTCTTCACTATCCCCACGAAGCTTTAGAATCTCCTTTGGAATTATAGAAGCAAGAGGAAGAAGATGGATCAATGGTGTAGACCTTCTGTCACCAATAATACTAAGGTTCAAAACCTTAGATTTGCAAAACCCAACTAGGACCACCAATATAGCTCACGAAAATCCCTAAGGGTCTCCCCTAGGGCTCACGGTTTGGAGAGAGAGAGGAGAGGAGAACAAAAAATTCTGTAGAATTCTACTTAATGGTCTAGGGTGTTGGGGTATTTATAGACTAGGATCTTATCCTAATCCTACTCCAACTTGATTTTATCTAGTAGGATTTATTAATTAACAATAACTCTTATTATTAATTAAATAAAATCCTACTTAATCTATAACTACTTTAGTTATAGTAATCCTATTGATTAAAGAGTCCCTATTATAAAATGATTCCTTAATTAAAAGGGATAAGTCAACATCCTACACCAAAGTTGGAAACCTAGTCAAACTAGGAATCCACAAGGGGGGGCGTGAGCTTCTATGGGGCGTGGAATTTGAGGAGTTAAAACTCCTTATTGTAATCTAATTACAATAACATCTTAATCCTAATTGCAATCCAACACTTGGATTTTAATTCCATGGTAAAAGGAATTATATTTCAATAATTATTCAATTAAACAAATCCTAATCCAATTAGGATTCCTCAAGTGGGCGCCCCACCCTAGGGTTTAAACCCATGGGCTTTGGCCTATATTAAAGGTCCATTTTAATGGGTTTATGGATATGGGTCAAACCCATTTCCCCTTTAATTATGTTATTCAAATAATTACTAAAATAATCCCTTAGTTTAAATTAACAAATAATTTAAACAATAGATTAACTATTAATCTATTTAATTAAATGATTAACTTTTAATCAATTATTGAGCTTGTATTTCTTATGTGAGCACCTCCACAGATTGTTCTGGGATATTCTTACCCTGGCTTATCCAATGTTATCCATTGACCCTGAATGAGAATTACATCGAAATTGCAAGTGACATGAAATATCCATGTTGCAATTGAATCCCAGTGTATGAACATTAACCATTACGGATCCCGCCACATGAACTTTTAAAATCGATTTATCCTTCCAAATATATTATCCCTAATGGGCCTTTGAGATTGACACACTATCTAACCCATAGCCCATTGCAAATCATCCGGGTTTCCAAGACTTATGATTAAGCCATGAGAAACAATTTCTCATGAAAAACATTTTGAAAAAAAATCCTTTTATAAGTATAATACCTTTTAATAAAAGTATATTTTAAAACTTATTTTGTTTTTAAAATCACCTGCGTAGGATTTGAACTTAATCAACCGTCTTACCCGGAACTTGAATAATCTCTTAAATTAATGAGCATGGATTTCTTGTTTAAAATTCATCATGACTCGAACAACTTTCTGACTATCCAACTGTCACTGTATTATATTCCCTAAGTTAGAAAATACGTTGGTGGAATCAAAACAGTCAGATTACTGCCCAGTCATAGATGAACTCATCAGATCTAAGGATCATCGAAACCGTTCAATGTGAATGAGAGACCAACTATCTGATAGTATGTTTATGCAAGAGGTCTCTCATTGAATGCAATCAGTTAGTGTACATTTAAGCACCCATATGCTGATGTGTAGTCTCCACTACAATAGTTCGAGATCAAACTACATCTCAACTATTGAGAACATCTTAGCATTCTGGCAGCCATATAAGTGAAGTGCCCAACTTCACCCACAGCTGTGACTATAAAAGGTATAAGGAACTGGAAAGTTATATCTACTTGTATAATCTAATCACATAACCTTCCTACAATATATCCTATGGACCTTTATCGATATCTTATATCGTATAGATCATCTCATGATCATGGTCAATTACCCATAATGAATAGACAATAGATTAATAAGAAGCATTTATTAATCAAATTAATAAGGTTCTAACAATCTAAATGACTTTTCTGGGCATCATGTCCAACAATACCTCCCCCACTTCCACACAGAGACAAACTCTCCCCATAAAGTCCAGCAGAGCACAAATCCACTCGACTTCCCCAGACGAGTCGACTCTCAAAGGTACAAAGTTTTCATAAAAGGAAAACCCAAAATAGAAGTCGAAACATTTTCAAAGCCAGAAACTCCCCGCAGAGACAACCTCTCCGAACTCTTCCCCCAGCAGAACAATCATAGGGACAACCCCTCCTGGAAAACAATCCCCAAGCAAAGACAACCTTTCCCTCCCTAAGCAGAGACAACCTCTCTCTCCCTAGTAGAGACAACTTCTCTCAAATTCCCTAGCGGAGCAAAAAAAAAAAATAATAACCTGCCAGGGATCCCAAAATGTAAATCTTCAAACAGAAGAAAACTCCAAGAGAGTGAAAATCAACTACGACAAGAAAAATCTCCAAGGAAGTGCAAATCAACTACAACAGGAGAAATCCAGGGTATCCCAAAATTCAGTCCCCCAGCCTACATTTCATCCTATTCTAAGTGCTCCTAGATTCCCTAGAAGTTACAAGTGCAAGGGCAATATCACATCTACATCTTTAGTGGAAACATAGTTCGTATAATCCCCAGAGGAGCACCAATCAGGGCAATGAAGAGAGAAGATCTATTTTTCCCAACTAATAGCGGGCATGAGTGAAAACCGGCGACGGCCTCATTGCGTAAAAATCATGCGACACCAGACCTAGTCTTACGATTAGGGGTAAAAAAGGGACAAAAATCAACCAGCTTTACCGGCACAAGGAAAACTGGCAACGACCTCATCGTGCAAAAATTATGCGAACCCCGTGACTTGGTCATTCTAATGGTAAAAGAGGGAGAAAACCTGAAGAGCAGTTTGGAAAAAGATTCTGGCAGTAAACAGTCTCACCGAATCCCCGACATCCCTCACAGGTCGCCTGTAGATGACACTGAGAATCAAGTACCCCTACGGTAATTCCTAGCAGACAGAACTGAGAAACAGACTCCTGGGCAGTAGTCTAGAGCAGAGGCCACAATTCCCTAAACAGACAGTTGTTAGCCTTCAACAAGGTAATCCTCAGCTAAAGTCCAGTCTCCAGTCGACAGATCCCCGACAGTGGTCTACAACAGCGTCATATTCCCCAGAGGATCCATAGTAAAAGCCTCAGTTGCTCTCCAGCAAGTTGCTCCCTAGCTAGAGTCTAATCTCCAGCAGTGGCAAGACAAACAAGTTGACCTGCAAACATCCCCAGCGGTGACGAAACCTCTTTTGGGTTATACTCCACTCCCCGAGAGTGAAAGACAGATTACAAAGCCCCTAAGCCTTGACAACGGCATTCCCTGGCAAAATCCAAAAGGCTAAGCTAAGCTTTCTTTCAGTCAAAATCAAAAGCTTTTGCAAAAATTCAAAACTTTCTGAAAAAAGTTTTCAAAACAGAGCTTATGGTATCTAAGCCTGGTTATACAGCAGCATACCAAGACGAAGTAGAAGAAGTTGACACCATGCATCCCCGCAAGTCGTAATCAATAGAGTCCTGAGAAAGCATCCTTGCCTTTATTCCCTGCATGACATCACTCTGCATAGCATTACACCCTGCATGACCAAATCCCTCAACATCAATCATTATTGAGTGCCACTTGGCCATTTCACATCAACCTGGCTAGTGCCTCTTGGACATGCCGTAACTCTCTCTCAGACACCCCTGAGTGTCCTCGACATCCTGTATGCTCCTTGAAAATATTTTCATACAGCAGCATTACCTCCTGCATGTCTCCCCTTCGACACCCCCATGTGTCCTTGACTTCGTGTAAGCTTATTGACAATCTCGTCATACCACAACATTACCTCCTATATGTCTCTCTTTGACACCCCTAAGTGTCCTTGATATCCTGTATGCTCTTTGACAATCTCATCATACCATAGCATTACCTCCTGCATGTCCCTCCTTTGACACCCCCGCGTGTCCCCGACATCCTATATGCTCCCTAACAATCTCGTCATACCGCAACATTACCTCCTACATGTTGCCCCCTTCGACACCCCCGTGTGTTCTCGACATCCTGTGTGCTCCTTTACAATCTCATCATACCGCAGCATTACCTTCTGCATGTCCCCCCCCTTCGACACCCTATGTGTCCTCAATATCCTGGGTGCTCAATGACAATCTCGTCATACCGCATCCTGTATGTCTCTCATTTCAACAACCTGTGTGTTGTCGACACCTTGTGTGTCTTTCAATCGATTTGATCAACGCCCTCTTTCGGTTAATGCCTCTGAGCTGTGCCATTCCTACATCCATCAATCCTCAGTGAGTAGACTGAATTACTCGCTCTTCCCCAGTAGTGTCCATGCCACTTCATTACACCCACCAGTTGCACATCATGCATATCATCATACTGTATTTCCGAAAACCTATCTCTGTTTAAAAATATGATGATTCCAGTCTTTATCGTTCAAATTACCAACTTTGACATTCTCCGGCAAAGAGGGGCAGTTGTAAGCACCCAATTTTTACACCTCTGTCTAACCATGGTTAAGGTTTTTTTAACCATGGTTATCCCCAACCAAATCCCCCTCAACCCTAGGACACAACCTTAGTCAAGCCCTAGGACCTAACCCTAGGCAAGCCCTAGTTAAACCATAGGACAAACCCTAGTTAACCCTGAGACTTAACCTTAGTGGAACCCTAGGTAATCCTAGCCTAAACCCTTAAACCTTAGCCCTAGAGCCCTTAGGGCTTAAACCTTAAAGTTGGGCCCATGGGGCCCAAAATTCGAAAAAAAACCCCTCCTTTACCATGGGTATGCATAGGCAAGGCCCAATTGAAAGAAATTTAATATTGGTGGTAGATCATCTACCACTAATCTTTTATTGCCTGGTTTGGCAATTGCACTAGATCATCTACCGCCATTACCTGGAACTTCAGTTTGCAGCCTGCACTCCTCCCCCTGCACACTCCACCATCACTTCTGGGCTTCTACTCAATCTTTGGAAGGTCCAACCACCTTCCCAGCCTTCCCTTTAATCCCCTTTGAGTCCTCAAACTCCCCTCTATGAAACTCACCTCCCCTAGACCTCTATGAGTCTAACATGGTCATTCCAGGTTCTTAGCTTGAGCTCAACCATGGTTAAAATTCAAAAAAAGAAAGCAGTGCATAATGACGGTAAATCATCTACCGCCACTATCTTCAAATGAGCAGGGTGACTTTAGCCCTCTGGGCCCACTTACAGTCCACCCCCAGGGCTCACAACAGGCTCAGGGTCTTCCCTGAAGTCCCCTCTTCAATCTCATAGGTTAAGGACCCCTTGGTTGCATCTCTAACTCAATCCCCATGCCTGTAAAGACCCCTGGAAGAACAACTTTAATAGCGGTAATGCTATTACTGTCATTATTCATTTTTATGTCTTTAAGTTCTTTGTATAGGGTTCAGGCCTGGTAGGAGGCCATTTTAGGCCCTGCCTAACCCTCTGGGCCCATCTCAGACCTTCCCCAGCCTTGATTAGGTGTTAACCCAACCTCGGTTAGATTTTAACCATGGTTAGCTAACCTAACCATGAAAGAAAAACCCTAAAAATTTCCTAAAATTTTCAAATAATCTGAACATGCAGAAAGGATCAAAGTCGAAATTGGTAGTACCCTAAACCACGGTTAAACGAGCTTAACCATGGTTAAAACCTTCCTTGACCATGGTTAAGTTAAAATTTTAAAAATTCTCTAAAAAAACCAAATGGATCATAAAATTGGTCTTGACCCTTTTCAACCCTGGTTAGCAACCCTAACCAAGAGCACCTTTAACTCCGGTTTGTAACCCTAACCTCATTTATTTTTGATTTTGGCCTACCGGGCCTAAAATTCAGTCTACCGGACTCACCACTTGGCCTATCGAGCCTAATCTCAGCCTACCGGGCTTGACCTCACCCCTTTAACTGTGGTTAGCAATCCTAACCATGGTTAATTTGACCTAACCCCGGTTAACAACCCTAACTTTTGTCAAACTCCATCTCAGCCTACTGGGCTTCTTTTTTGGGCCTACCAGGTCCAAACCCTAGTCTACCGGACTACCCCTGAGCCTACCGAGCTTGAACCATGCACTTGACCAACCTCGGTCAACTAAACCCTAGTCTGTCGGATTAGCCCAACTAGCCATCCTTGGTACACACACACACACCCATAGCCTCGGCATAGGCTCATATGCTAGAAATACGCTCGGTCTGATCTCACCCTTATGAGTACGTAGTCAACCCAACCCGGGTTCGACCCTAGTTAGCTTTACTTTCTTGGATTAGTACTATCTTAAACACTCAGGTATTTTTATAAACTTTGACTTTAATTGGCTTACACATAGGGAGTAGGGAACCATTATAAAGTAGAAGTCTTGGGTGCCTAACACCTTCCCTGGACTTAACTGAATCCTTTATCCTAATCTCAATAGCAGATCAAGACCTTATCCAACTCTCAGGGGACTTATCCCTTCTAAATGAATAGGTGGCGACTCTAAACACTTTCACACCTGAGAGGGTACAACACCTTCGTGAGTTTCAAAATCTCGTGCTCACAACCTTCCCGGTAGGGACATTCAAACCTTACCCCGACAACTCTCTTGCACCAAGTGCCAAAATATCAAACCCCCATCCCAATGTCGAGTCTTCAGGGATTCCAGATCCAGAAGTATTCAGCATGACCCAGATATTCGATGAGCTGACTGTCGAAGATGCCGTAGAAGATCTAGCGGGAGAGCAGGTCTGCACCCTCTCCAACAACGCCGAAGCATCATCCAGTCACTGCCCATTAATCTGTTGGTGGATCGAGGCTCTAACCATGAGGCTATTTATGGTTGGGGCAAGCAAGTTATAGGGCAAGTTGGTTCGATCAAGTAGTGATCTGAGCACCATTCTTCTCCTTCTACCCTCTCTTTTGCTCTCATTGCAAAATCCAAATATTTACCATTGTCGGCCTCTTTTTGTTGAGTCAGTTTTTATAAACAACAGTCATGTTTTATCTATAAAAATCTAATGTTTTGACTCAAAACCATGTTTTGCATAAAACATTTCAAATCGGCTGATGATGAAATCACACGAACTCTTCTCCTAGAAGGCCTAGTATCCTGAAGCCAACAAAAATAAACAAAAAACATGCTAAATTAAGCTTAATGATTTTCTAGAAAATCGCCTTTGATGAGGCTACCCCCGAAACCCTCTTTGAACTTTCGGAAGTCGAGTATGACTCAAAAAGGAAGAGGAACCGCCTCAAGAAATTCTGGACCTCCTAGAGCATAGTGAAGGGATCCTACAGTCTAACATCGAGGACACTGATACCATAAATCTTCGATCCGAGGACAACCCCCAGCTCGTTAAGATCGGCACGATCATGAGCCCACAGTAGAGAATATACATGATCAGCTTCCCGAAGAGCTACAGTGATGTCTTCACCTGGTCCTATGCAGACTTGCCTGGCTTGGACCCAGTATTGGTGGTACACAGATTCCCTTGAACCCCGAAGTCAAACCAGTCAAGCAGAAACTGAGACAGATGTAGCCCGAATGGTCGCAGAAGGTCAAAGAAGAGGTAGAGAAGCAGATCAAAGCAGGCTTCTTAGCAGTAGCAACTTATCCTGAGTGGTTAGCCAACATGGTACCGGTACTCAAGAAGGATAGCAAGGTCCAAATGTGCATCGATTACTGAAATTTAAACAAAGCAAGCCCTAAAGACAACTTCCCTCTTACGCATATCGACATTCTGGTCGATAATACTGCAGGGCATGAGACACTTTCATTCATGGATGGTTTCTCCGGATACAACCAGATCAGGATGACAGAAAAAGACATGGAGAAGACCTCCTTCATCACACCTTGGGGCACATTCTAATACAGGGTAATGCCATTCAGACTCAAGAATGCAAGGGTAACTTATTAGAGGGCCATGAAAGCATTGTTCCATGACATGATCCACAAGTGAACTGAAGTCTGGATGACATGATCGTCAAATCACCTATTACCAGGCAGCACCCTGAAGACCTGAAGAAATTGTGACAGACTCAGAGAGTTCGGCTTAAGACCAAATCCAGCCAAATATGTCTTTGGAGCCTCATCAGGAAAGCTCATTGACTTCATAGTTAGTAAAAAAGGTATTGAGATCGATCTAGTCAAAGCTAAGATCATCATCGAAATGCTAACTCCCCAGACTTAAAAGGAAATCCATGGGTTCCTAGATAGAATTTAGTACATTAGTTGATTCATCACTCAACTCACTCCGATATACGAGCCAATCTTCAAGCTTCTTAGGAAGAATGTGCCTATAATCTGGATAGATGAGTGCCAGGAAGCCTTTGACAGAATAAAGCAGTATCTTCTCCATCCTCCAGTACTTGTGCTTCCTACACCGGGATGGCTACTGCTACTATGCATCTCAGTGCAAGAAACCTCTATGGAGTGCATCCTGGCACAGTATGATGAGACGGGCAGAACAAAGCAAGCCATCTACTATATCAGTAAGCGCCTGCTAGAATATGAAGAAAGGTATAGCCTGTGGACAGTGAAATCTCACCGCCCGTAAGATGGGTGTATGGTGCACCTGCCTACACAGGATACCACCTATTGAATGGGAAGTTAGGTTTCGGGTATGCCAAAGGCACGTGCACCAGCTGGCCAAGGGCTGGCTTATCGCCAGCCCACTTATCATTAAATGCTAGTAGCAGGGCATGAATGCCCCACGGACTCCCTTTTATTAGTCCTTAGGGGATTGACATGTGGATAGGGTTTGCCCTTGCGGATAAAGCCTCATTCAAGTTTGCAGACAGACTCCATGAGTTCATCCGTGGGCCAGTCAATGACTAGCCCAATCAGTGACCATAAAAGGTCATGAACCTAACCCAAACTAAGGGTTGGACCTATGGTCCTACCTTGTATTGGTCCACGGGTTAACTAAGGTCAGACCCTGGGCCGCAGTCCAAATATACTTGGACCTGACCCAAATCGCTGGTGAGACCATGGGTCTCCTCTTTCATTTGCGGACTGACCGAGGTCTGTCCTTTCCCATGTAGCCCTTATTTGACCGCCATGTTGCAGGGAATCCTTAATAAAAAGGATTCTCTGCCATCTTTAGAGGGATCCCAAGATAGAGATCCCCTCTCTTTCTCTAAAAAGAGAGTGCCATATGACATCCTATTTGAAAGAGAAAGTTATCTCTTTCCTTTTCTGGAAAGATAAGAATCTTTCCCCTTTTCGTGAGAAAGTTTAATCCTCCCAGATTTCCCAAAAAGGAAACTAACATGGAGTCCTTCAAAAAGAACTCCCATCCGTGTGGTTTCTCTAAGATAAGAGAAACTAGTTGTCTCAGACAGATGACCCTCTCTAAGGAGAGTTGACCTCTTTTGATTTCCTAAAAAAGAGAAAGTCAAAGGAGAGTCCAAATATGACTCTCCAAAAGTTATAAAAGAAGGGGTTTCTCACAAGAAACTCCCAAGAATACAAAAATACCCACGTATGTAAGGAAGAAGGAAGAGAAAAAAAACTTTCTTTTTATAGGAATAAACAGCAATCAAGAAGGAAGAAGGAGGATCTCCTCCAAATGGAGAATATCAGGTGAACCCTCAATAAGGCCACCTCTCTTTCTTTTTGATGTTAAAAAAAACCTCTATGAGGTATCTTGTAACGTCTACATGGGATCTGGGCAACCCCATTGAATAAATACAAATACTTTATTCAATATCTGTTCTTTTTTTGATATTTCTTCTTAATTAGAGGTACTTTCCCAAATAGGGAAGGTAATTAACAGTTTGAGTTTACTCAGATTTGAAGGATAGTCCCCCATAATAAGCAATAAACTCCATACACAATAGAGGAAATTTGATGAGCAAAGAACAATTTTCACCACTTACAAATTAATGTCACGCCTGGTGGGACGTTCTTCTCCTCTCATCTTTGAAGAAAGATAAAAAAATAAGAAGAACAAAAACAGAAAAGATGAGTGATTATTTCCTCTCTTTTCTTATTGTCGCTAACTAGGATCATTGAGACCGTTTGCATTCATCGGGCTTACATCCTGACCATTAACTGGTGGTGTATGTACTCCCGATCCAGATCCCGGTGACTTATCCACTCACCTGGGCCGAGGTAGTAGCAGCTCCGGCCAGGCAGGTCCGGCCAACTGGCCAAACCTCTACAAAAAGGCCGTGGTCACCAGACCAGACCTCTATTGAAGGCGCACCAGTCTGCAACAGAAGTAGAACCCAACCCATCAACTTAGGGGTGGAAAGGCAGTCTGCCCGCCTACATAAAAGATAGGTAGCCCACCCACATTACGGTATATGCCAATAGCAGGTCGCTAGCCTGTGGGCATCCCAGAAGATGTTAGCCAGCCCACGAGCACTTCAGAAAAGAAGCACCCACTCACTGACAATTTTGTCTGCGGATACCAAGAAGGGTGAACCCAACCGGGTGTACAAAAGGCAAAGTGGTTCACCCACTTCGTGACAGGTCAGCCCAAAAGGCAAACTTATGTCACCAGAAACCTTGAAAAGTGATTCTAATCTGTTAACCCTTCGGGGTCAACTAATGGAGCGAGCTCGTTTCGAGCCCAAACCATAAGCCAGTCAAGGTCTAAATAGAAGAAGCCCTATGGGTTGATCCTAAGACAGACTGTTGAGGTCCCCCAGCCTAAG
Organism: Tetracentron sinense; assembly: GCA_015143295.1. NCBI lineage: Eukaryota > Viridiplantae > Streptophyta > Magnoliopsida > Trochodendrales > Trochodendraceae > Tetracentron > Tetracentron sinense. The sequence continues at coordinate 6,148,835 of CM026572.1, read as the reverse complement.
TCGATTGATGGGACTCACCCTTCAAAATTTTATCAACAGAAGGGCAAAGCTGCCCAAATTATCTCAGGACGAAAGAACAAGGCCACTGGCCTAAAATAGGTTACAGAAACTTCTCCAGCAAAATTGCAGAGAATCAATCCACAGACCAGAAGACCAGTCTGCAAGCTAACCATGCGGACAAAAGGAGAAGTGGCCAAGGCCACTCCGCGGGCAAGGGGCAATGCCTTTCCACGGACACCAATCAGGGTCCACGGACCTAAAGCCCAGCCAGACCCAAGGGTCCAACTCAGGTTTATCTCACGGGCAGAGTTGCAAGTAACTCTGCAGACAGGTCTAGAAGTAGACCTGAGTCTGCAGACAGAAGGGTCCATGGACAAGCTCCTCTTAAAAGAGGGAGAGACATGTGGATAGAGTCATCCACATATAGTTCCTCTTCCAAGAAAGAGAAAAGTTGGCAATTGAAGGCCAATAGGAACAGAGTCCCCCTGGGACAGAACTCAACCCCTAATGACATCATCAATGATGTTATCAAATCAAGAAGTGAATGTGCGAATTTATAAGTTTCTTCAAATTATGCAAGGGGCATTAACAGCTGTGATCAAAGTCACTCGGCTGTTAATGCAAACACAAACCTGGACTCAGCACTAGCAGACATGAACTTGTTGTTCAGGCTAGGTCTAAATATATTTGGAGGCATTAATCCAACGACCTTCTTAGCAATGACGACAAATATTCGTCATCAACGGCCTCCGTCCAGAGATGTCAGCCAATTCTGGGGCCGAATAAATGCGGAACCAGAAAGAAGAACCAAAACACCGTATGACCTTAGGGTCAAAGTGCTAAATATAAGCTCTTCTCCCTTTCAAATGCCAAGGAAGAAAACTCCTGAGAAGATCCTCCAACTCAGAAATTGGAAATATCCCTCGGCTCTGCCAAGGAGGGCATACAATTACCGATCAAAGCCGAGAAGGTCTAGAAAGCAAAGACCATCCCATACTCATCGTGTTCGGGAGGAACCGAGGACCAGAACATCGTACCTGCACTATGAAAGGGTGTCCATAAATGTGGTTAGTATAAGGATCAACCCCCATCCAGAGTAGTTTATAACTCTATTGTTCCAAGGAACCGGTATACCCCTCAAGCAAAATCTCTCAAAAAGGCAACGTTCCCAGAACTCGGCTGCTGCTATTTTAGTCTCTTTGGATGAGGGAGAATCTACAAGAGCTGTTGAAGCAATAGCTCCTGGCCAAAAAATTTTGAGAAGGAGGAGAAGCCACAAAAATAGGGCCAAAGACAAAGAAATAGCCTAAGACCCAGCTCAGTTAGTTCTAGGAACTGACATTAGTGAATTCCAAGATGGATCAGAGTGAGAAACAACCCCATTAACCTCTCTAAGAGAATTGGGAAGAATCCTTCCAATCGAAGGTTATGACTCTGACGAACCAGTGGTCCAGTCAGCAATGCCAGAGGCAGTATCAGAAATACCTCAAGTAGTTTTCAATGCACCTAATCCTCTATACAGAATGCCCGGTACTTACTTTATAAAAGAAAATTTTTCGAATCTGTTCCAACTACAAGGAGTAGCGTCAGAACAACCGGTAGCGGTCATAATGACAAATTTGGACGAAAACGCAGGTCAAAGGGAATAACCCCTCAACTTCGGCACTTCCATCATCAAATGATCAAACAGGGCCTTATAGGCTCAGCTCTGGTACACGGATTATGAGATCACAGCTATGATGTCTCAAATGCAAGAGTTGGCTACTCAATTGTCAGCTCTCAAATCTGTATCGGCACCTAGACCCTGTTTCCTATACCAAGGAGATAGCAGTAATCAAGGCACAGTCCCCGCTCCTCTAAATCATCCAAGGGTACCCGGAACAGGTCCCATCCAAATCAAGCCTCTCTGATAGGAGGAATTCTACCGTCTCTTCTCGTTGTCATCGAAGAGATTGTTCGCAATAAAATGCGGCAGGTCAAAGAAAAAGAAGAGGATGTTCAGATGATCGTGAAGCCTTATCCAACCATCATGGATGCAGTTCCATTCCCATTAGGCTTCGTTCAACCAACATTCAAAATGTTCGATGGTACCGGAGATCCTAGGCAACATTTGTCTTATTTCCTCTGGAGGTGTGGATTAGCATCCCAGACGGGAGCTCTCTATCTCTAACTCTTTGTGCAATCTTTAGAAGGTGCTGCTTTCACCTGGTATACCAATCTCCCTGAGGCTTTGGTCCCTGATTAGAGTACGATGGTGAACGAATTTAGTAAAAAATTCTACAACACTCAAAGAAGAGTGGGTGTTCCAGAATTGATTGAAACTAGACAGAGAGACGATGAATCTGTAACAGAATTCATTGCCCGATGGAGAGCCTTAACCTTCTCCTGTCCTCAAAAGTTCACTCAAATGGAACTTATCCGGATGTGCCTCAACAACTTTAGGCATGATCTGTCAACCGCCCTCATGGCTCAAACCTTTACTAGTTTCAAAGATTTGTGTACAAAAGCACACAACATGGAGAGCCACATAGGAAAGAGAAGGCAATGTAGAGGCACTAATTTCCTTGAATGCTCGACAACCGTAGTAGTTGAAATGAAAAGACTACGCAACCAGCACCAAATACTGATAAACAAATTGGTCGATCAAACAATGGTAAAGCACCACTCAAGATTGGTGCTAAACCAGCTCAAGGAGGAGCCAGGAAGCCACAATGGCAAGATAAGCGTGATCCACCAAAGAAGATCACCATTGAGGAAAGAATGAATAAAACTTATTCATTCTCTGAAGACATTGTCAAAAATCTGTTTGAAGACCTCCTCTCTAATGAGCTCATCACTCTCCTAGAAAGCAGAAGACCTCAATAGATTGGGATGAAAGATCGATGATCCCAAATATTGCCATTATCATTGTATAATCAGTCACAAAATAGGTGACTAATTTGTACTAAAGGACATCATTCAAAGAATTCTGGACAATAAAGAAATTATCATTGGTCAGGATCTTCAACAGGCAGCTACATCCAATACAGTGGTGGCTTCAGAACCATTTGAAAAAGATGAAGTATCTTCAAGTGGTAACCTTCGTGATGACAAACCACCAAATGAAGAAGATTGAACTCTCTTTGAAAGCAAATGACCCAAGAAGAAGAAGCAATTGGCCCAAAATACCGATGCTAAAAAGTAAACTCAGGCTACAAGGTAGGCTCAAGCCCAAAGAAAAGAAGGGAAGCGCATAGCCAAAGCTGAAAAGAAAAAAAAAAGGGAAAGGGCAAGGAAAGCCAATAAAAATGGCCCCACCCAAGATACTCTTCTGGAACAAATCACCTTGATGGATTTCATCCCTACGAGCTTTTGCTCCGACTGTGACTATGATAGCCTCCAGTCAACGGACTCGGGAGATTAATCTAATATCTTCTCTTGTTATGTCATTGATACGGTCCCAATTGAAGACCCTTCATGGTTGACCATGCCAAGACAAGTGGTAGCCTGCATTCCAGAAAGGCACCAGGCATTTCAGGGTTGGTTAGATCAATATGAAGATATCGAACTCCCAGGAAGGAGACCATCCACACTAAGACGGACACTTATAGGATTTTCAGATCTTTCTGAAAGATTTTCATCTAGAGGAGAACGAGAGGCGGATGATGAGCAAATGCAATTTGATTCCTCTCAAGAAAGGCTAAATATACCTGAGGCCCTAAATCAAAACCATCGTCAGATGTGACAATCGGTCTAAACCTCAACTCAGCCTGAGAATCAAGATTCACCTACTGTAATCGGTTTTGAACAAGGACTCTCCAACAGAAGAAACAATCCTAAACTCAAGGCTAGCTGACAGTTCATTGACATCTAAACAAATTTCAGCCCAGACTGGAAGTCTGACAGGGTAATGTGAAAGAAGAAGGCGGTTGCCTGTTTAAAACAAGAAAAGGAAGTTGAACTTCAGTTCTGTGAATATGGTCTAACTCTTGGAAGGAGAGTTTTTTGAAACAATAGACCAGACGATAGCCAAAGTCTATCAAATCAACCTCTGGTCAGGTAGAAAGCTTCAACCGAGGTTTGCACCAGTCCAACATGAAAATCAGACTAGAGCTCAATTGGCCCAAGCCTAAATAGCTCCCGGTAATGAGAGGGTCAAGTATGATATTCTGGCCCATCTAAAGAAAATCCCTTCCTTGTTAACCGTCTATGATGCTCTCAAGATGTCCCCTGAGTTGAGAAGGACTCTTATATATGCCCTCTCCAATCCGGAAGATTTCTCTGAAGAAGTTACAAGTCAGCCGTTGCAGCCTCCTGAAATAGAGACTTCTTGCCTCTTCACAATCACCTTTGATGATGAAGATATGCGAGCTGAAACTTTCCAGCATAATCAGCCATTGTTCTCTCAGGTCTAGTTAATGAAACTAGCATCTCCAGAGTGATGATAGATGGAGGTTCGGCCGTCAACATCCTCCCAAGAAGAATGTTGTCCAAGTTTGGTATACAAATAGGCCAACTTCATGAAAGCAACCTGATCATCTAAGGCTTCAACCAAAATGAGCAGAAGCCTATGGGCATGATTAACCTTAAAACTAGGTTTGGGGATATCGCTGAAACTACAACGTTTCTGGTGATCGATGTTGATACATAATGCCTTATTGGGGCATCAATGGATTCATAACCATCTGGTTGTGCCATCCACCTATCAGTAATGCCTTAAATACCATAAAAGGAATAGGCAAGCAAGGATCAATGCTGATGATAATTCTTTTAATGATGATGCGCGTTTCTATGTCAAAAGTGCCCAAAGAAGCATTCAACAAAAGCCCAAAGGGGAATAAGTTGAAAGTGGCCCAAAGAGTAATCATGGACCTGCCAAACTACAGTTCTGAAAAGGTGTTCAAATATATCTCAAAGTCTTAAAGAAAAGAAGGACAACCAACCTTGGCTTTGGTCGAATCCTCCCAGAAGTCTGAGAAGGACAAACTAGCAAATCCCTTCTGGATTCACGAGGTTGAACAAGTTGACCCTTTTCAAGCTCTGAAAGGTGATCATGTAGTCCCTTTGAGGAAGATGGACTGTACAATGGTAGAAACTACCTCCAATTGTACTGTCCCGATCAAGAAAAGAGGACAAAAGCCGATGTTCTTCAATTCCCTAGGTACATATGACAGGATAAACTCCTCATGGACCAATGAAAAGAGCAAGATCGTTAATCCTTACAGGAAGAAAATCATTTTTGGTAAAAAAACTACCAAATTCCTCAAATGCCAAGGATTTAATCCCGAAGAAGGAGAGCAAGTCAAAGGAACTCTTTTACCGGCTTACGAAGCTTTGCTCAAAATGGAGTAACATAAAGCCCTGGATACTGGTAACTATGTTGATACAGATACACCAGGAATTGAGTATAATCCTCCAATCTTTGTATTTGGAGGAAATCATAACTAGACTGTAAATATGGTCATGATCAGGGAGAGTCCATGTCAGAAGAAGTCTCTATGGAATAGATTCCAGAAGAAGCGGAGTCCCCATAAGCATCCAGATGGGTTGAGGCGGTACATCAAGATATGATTAATGGCCTGACTAAGGTCAGTCTTGGTGTATGGTAGAAATGAATGACAGTGGAAGTCATTCCCAGTGCCATTATTCCATCCAAAGGAACATAGGAAAAGCCTATTGTTTTTCATTCCACAGGGCAAGCAGGCAAAGCCACCCCTCGGAACACTAGAAGAGACAAAAAAATAAACCCTTATCAAAGGAAACCCATGTTTAATCCAACAATTAAGAAAATGCTTGAGAAACATGGATTTAACACTAAAGATGAAAAGCAAGCTGAGCATGAAATCATGCCGGCACTCGGGACTTCAGCTAGCTATAAGCAGGTTAAGTCCAACTTGGGAGAATCTGAGTTAGAAAATCCTGATCCTCCATCAAATGAAGATCTGGTCTGGGTCGTGAATACTATTATGGTAGATGAAGAATCCTCTTCGGGAGAATAAATGATCATGGAAGAACTACCGGGAAGAAACAGAAGTCCGTCTGGCTCCTCCAGAATTTAAAGCAGGAGGTCAAGCAACAGTTGACGATTTTCTCGAAGTTAACCCTAGCTTAGAACAAGACCCATGGTCAACCTTCATCGGCGTCTTTCTCTCTCAAATGGAAAAAGAGGAATATCTTAGTCTCCTAAAAGAGTATAAAGATGTCTTTGCCTAGAACTACACAGAGATGCCTGGTTTAGATCCAAAAATTATAGTTCATCATCTCACAACTCGAGAAGATGTCATGCTGATCAAACAGGCACAAAGATGAGCTCGCTCAAAACTGGTCACTCAAATTGAAGTTGAGGTAAATAAACTCCTCAAAGTCGGGTTCATAAGAGAGGTTCAATACTCTACTTGGCTTGCCAACGTTGTTCCTGTAAAGAAGAAGAATGGACAGATCCGGGTTTGTATAGACTTTCGGGATTTGAATGAAGCTTGCCCTAAGGATGAATTTCCTTTGCCCATCACAGAAATGATGGTCGATGCCACAATCGGCTTTGAAACTTTATCCTTCATAGATGGATATTCTGGCTACAACCAGATCAAGATGGCTCTAGAACATGAAGAGCTTAGAGTCTTCTGCACCCCTAAGGGAGTGTTCTGCTACAAAGTAATGTCATTCGGCCTCAAAAATGCCGAAGCAACTTATCAAAGGGCTATGACTATCATATTTGGGGATATTTTCCATGACAAGGTCGAGTGCTATATCGATGACTTGGTTGTCAAAACAAGGCAATGAAGTAATCATCTGGATGATCTTCGAGAAATCTTTGATAGATTATGGCAACACTAGCTTAAAATGAACCCCCTTAAATGTGTGTTCGGAGTAGCATCTGAGAAATTCCTAGGCTTTGTGGTATGCCACAGAGGAATTGAGATTGATCCCACTAAAATAAAGGTCATTCGTGATATACCTCCTCCAAGAAATCTGCTTGAGTTGAAAGGACTTCATGGTCGACTTGCTTATGTCCGGAGATTCATCTCCAACTTGGCTGGAAGGTGCCAACCATTTTCCCGGCTGATGAAGAAGGGAATACCATTCCAATGGGATCAAGCTTGTCAAGATGCCCTCGATAGCATCAAAACCTATCTCATCAATCCACTGATCCTCGTGGGTCCTATTAGAGGAAAACCACTTATCCTCTATATAACAGTGCTCGAAGGATCTCTTGGAGCTCTTCTTGCTTAGCATAATGACCAAGAAAAAGAAAATGTCCTGTACTACCTAAGCAGGACTCTAGTTGGAGCAGAATGCAGATACAGCCTGATAGAAAAAGTCTGTTTAGCCCTCATCTTTTCTCTAAACAAAATTAAGGCATTATATGCTCGAACATTCGGTGAAACTGATATCCAGAACCGATCATCTCAAATACATAATGTCCTGCCCTACTCTCTCTGGTAGAATGGTAAAATGGGCGGTACTCCTGTCTGAATTCAAAATCGAATTCGTACCCCAAAAGGAAATAAGAGGGCAAACCCTTGCTGACTTCCTTGCACCACTTTCGATTCCCACGGACTAGCCTTTGGTCACCGACCTCCCTGACAAAGAAGTTACGTAGGTACAGGTCAAACCAGGCTGGAGGATATACTTTGATGGAGCTTCAAGAAGCCCTGATGGAATCAAACGCATCAACCCGAAGGAGAACAAATCAGGTATTGGTATTGTTTTTGTCACACCAGATAATGCAATCCTATCCTATTCTTTCGCCCTAACAGAAGGATGCTCAAATAATAAAGCTGAATATGAAGCCCTGATAGCAGGTCTTGAATTGGCTCTTGAGATCCTGGTAGATGAACTAACTAAATACAGGGATTCAAAACTCGTCATCAAATAAGTCTGAGGTGAATATATCGTGCAAAGAGTCAGCCTCTTTCCTTATCAGAAGAGAGTGGACCAGCTACTTGCTCAAATTCCAAGAAGCAGCTTCTTTTATGTTCGTAGAGGACTCAACAATCAAGCTGATGCTTTGGCCGGTCTTACATCTCTAACTCTGCTAACTGACAGGGTGCTGACTATCACAGTGGGGGAAAGAAAACTCTCAAACCCTTTCCAGAGATAGATCTCTTGGAAATAGTTTGTTCTGTAAAAATCAAAGAAAAAGATGAAGATTAGCGACAACCCTTCATCGATTATCTCCAACATGGTCGATTGCCTAGATACCATACCAAATGCGCTGAAGTCCATCAAAGGGTTACAAAATTTGTGATGTTGATAGAAAATTTATTTAAAAGGTCCCTGGATGGTATCTTAATGAGATACCTCTTAGGAAGTGAAATAGATCAAGCCATAAAAGAAACTTATGCCGGGATCTGCGGTGCTCACCAAGCTGGGCCCAAGCACCAAATGCAGTTGAAAAGATTAGGCTATTACTGGCCTACGATGATCATTGGTTGTCTCAACTATGCAAGAAAATGCATAGTTTGTCAGCTTCATACTTATTTCATACATCGAGCTCTCGAGCCTATTCACATGACCATATGTTCATGGCCATTCGCGACATGGGGAATGGATGTCATAGGACCGTTCACCCCACCATCATCTGTTGGGCATCAATACTTCCTAGTTGCGATGGACTACTTCTCAAAATAGGCCGAAGCCATCGCTCTCAAAGAGGTCAAACACCACTCAGCGGCAGACTTCATCCGGACCCACATTATATATCGGTTCGAGATTCCAGAAAGCATTATCATGGATAATGGGCAACCTTTTTGAAGCGCCCCAATGTAGAAGTTGTATGCCAAATTGGGTATCCGAGAAAACCATTCCACCCAGTACTATGCAGCCACAAATGGTCTCGTCGATGCTTTCAACAAGACTTAGTGTAAAATCCTCAAGAAAGTTGTGGATAAAAGTAAACGGGACTAGCACGAACGCCTACCCGAAGCCCTCTAGGCATACAGAACTACTCATCGGACTCCGACACAGGCCACGCCGTATTCCCTGGTCTTCGACGATGAAGCAGTTCTTCCCCTTGAAATTCAGATTCCCTCTCTACAGGTGGCAATTCAATAGTCTATCACAAAAGAAGACTCAACCAAAGTTCATCTTGTAGAGCTCGAAACTCTTGATGAATGTCGTCTCCAAGTCCAACAGAGTTTAGAGATGTATAGACAAAGGCTAATTAGCGCCTTCAACAAAAGAATAAAACTAAGGTCTTTCAAAATAGGAGATTTGGTCTTAATGGTCAGAACTCAAATCATCGTCACTCGTCGAACCAAGGGGAAGCTCAAACCAAAATAGGAAGGGCCATATGTCATCGAGAAGGTATATTTTAATGGAGCGTACCTGCTGACCTCAATGGATGGAGAGTGAATTATCCTTCCAACCAATGCAAGATTCCTCAAGCGATACTACTCCTAGAAATCAAAACGCTCGCTAGACCAAAACTTTAAAAGACGATCTAGGCAAAATTTAGAACACAAAATGACTCGCTAACTTGAAAACCCTAAGGGGCGGCTTAGGCAAAAACTAGAGTTATGCTTGCTAAGTCAAAAAGAAAACCCTAAGGGACGGCTTAGGCAAAAATTAGAGCGATAATGACTCACTAAGTTGAAAATCCTAAGGGGCGGCTTAGGCAAAAATTTTGAGTCAAAATAAAATTCCTGCTAGACCAAAACTTCAAGGAGAAGGTCTAGGCGAAAGTTGGGGCAACAAATAGCTCGTTAAACACTCCAAGAGTCAGTCTAGGCAAAAATTAGAACGATTTGGCAGGCTCCTGAATACGAGCTAAAAAGGTTCACAGCGCTTCAAAAGTCTCCAGAATACCAGACCGAAGTCCAAACCCTCCCAGGCATGAATGAAAACTGCCTATTCGCTATCAAATTACGAATCAAAGCTTCAAAAGCCCCCCAAATACAATGCCAAAGTCAAAGCCCTCCCAGACATGAACGGAAACTGCCTATTCCCTATCAAATTGCGAATCAAAGCTTCAAAAACCTCCTAAATACAAGGTTGAAGTCAAAACCCTCCCAGGCATGAACGGAAACTGCCTATTTGCTATTAATTTACAAATCAAAGTTTCAAAAGCCCCCCAAATACAAGGCCGAAGGCAGAACCTTCCTAGGTACGAACGGAAACTACCTATTTGCTCTCAAAATGCGAATCAAAATGCCCCTTTTGAACTACGTTTGACTTGATCCTATCATGGGTACGTAGGCAGCCTAAGAAAATTAACTTGGGTTTAGTCAATTCTTTTAAAAGAACACCATCCCCCTGGGATACAAAATCATCGTTATTACCCATCAAAATGGGTGAAACGAAGAAAACCGCTACCTGGTGCACGAAGAAGAAACCACAATTCTAAGGAAGGACTTCTCACCATCAGAGGCATATCTACCGATTACGATGGACGGACAACGGAGCATCTCCGCCAACCAATGTAAGATTCTCAAAGCCCGCTAGACCAAAATCTCAAAATATGGTTTAGGCAAAAATTAGGGCACCAAAATACCCGCTAAGTTGAAAATCCGAAATGACAGTTTAGGCAAAACTTAGGGTAACATGGCTCGCTAAGTTGAAAATCTAAAAGGACGGCTTAGACAAAAAAAATGAGTCAATAAAATGCTCGCTAGACCAAAACTTCAAGAAGAAGGTCTAGGCAAAAATTAGGGCAACAAAAAGTTCACTAAACTAACGCTCCAAGAGTTAGTTTAGGCAAAAATTAGAGTGATTTGACAAGCTTTTGAATACGAGCTAAAAAGATTCATCATTTCTTAAAGGCTTGCCCCTAAATTACAAGTCTAAACCTTCTTACGTACAAACGAAAACTACCTAATTGCTCTCAAATTACAAGTTTAAACCTTCCTAAATATGAATGGAAACTATCGACTTGTAAATTACGAGTATAAAATTTCCCCCATTCAGAACTACGTTTGGCTTGATCCTATCATAGGTACGTAGGCAGCCGAAAAGGGTTCAGCCTGTTCTTTTAAAAGAACATCAATTCCTCAAAATGCAAAGGGGAAATCACCAACAAAAAAAAGAAAGGAGGAGTACAAGACGAAAAATAAAATAAAGTCTTTTATTCACGGATAACAAAATAAGGGAACTCCAAATAAATCGGAGAACTCACTCGAGTTAAACAAGCAGCATCTTGAGAATATATTATCAGCTCCAACAAGCTATTGAATTAAACAAGCAGTATCTTGAGAATATGTTATCGGCCCCAACAAGCTCTCGGATCTGATAAATACGGCCTTGAATATAAGGTCTGAGGTCTGAATGTCATATTGATGGATGCTATTCAGAGTGGAATTCCTCTCACGTCTGACTTCTTCACCATCATCTTTGGTGTTGATCCATCTCCAGGGGAAGATTCTAGCCCATCAATAGCGGTAAAGGTGACGTCTGGAAGCAAAGCCAGGAATTGTCTCTCAGTGTTGTCAACCGCAGCAAGCTACAAAGCCGAATAAGCAATACCTTGAAAAGCAGGCCCCTTGACATCAGTGAGGTGGTTGTTCAGCAGCATCAAGCAACCCAAGCTAACTTCATCAGGATCGATGGATAGAATACAACGTATTCCCTTTAGTGTATGCTCAAGATCACTGTCAAGAACATCTGAACTTTTAACAAGTTCCAAGATATTGAGTTTGTTCTTATGGCATTCTATCATTAAAATAATGATAATGTGGTAAGAGAACATTAAAGCAACGTTGGCTACTATCTGCTTTGCTAAGTCACATAGCTCGATGACTTCAGTCTTATCAATGATAAGATCCCTTGTAGTCTTCAAATAATAAAATGAAGGCAAATCCGGATTTGTTGATCTTTGACTAGTCAGGGACATTCCATCTCAAAGCATGCTGTGATGAAAGGTTCATTCTACAAAGAAGGAAAGCATGAAGTCAATAAAGGTACATATATATATATCATTTACTGATAAAAAAAACTATCATCATATTTCATGGATAAACCTTTTGGACTTAACCAAAATTGGAAAAGTCCAAGTCTGTGGACAAACTTTTGGACTTAACCAAAATTTGGAAAAGTCCAGGTCCGTGGAGAAAATGTCCGTAGACAATAATTAATGCTCGTAGGTATAATACCCACGAACATTAAATTAAAATCCGTGGACAAAAGTCCATGGACAGGATCAGTCCACAAACAAGTCCGCGGACAAAAAGGTTATCTTTTAGATGGCCCTCCAGGTTTTCCGAATCGGAAAACCTTAGAACTCTGGTAAATGTCATCGGAAAACTAATCAGAATGTCCATAGAGACATTCCAAAGTTTTTGGATGAGGAAAATCATCATCCCCTTTTTCTGAAAAAGCCAAGAAACCCAATAAAGGGTTTCTTCTCTGAAAAACAAGATCGATTATACCTTAAAAAGGGAAGATCGAATTAGAGAAGAAAGAGAATTCTTCTCTGAATAGTAAAAGAACTCTGGAAGAAAATAACTAGAGTTCTGGAGAAGAAGAAGGCGAAATGCCTTCTCCAAAGGCTAAGGGTCCTTTGTATAGAGGACCCCTTGTTGGATCTAAGCCATCCATTTCTTTGAAATGAACGGCCTAGATGACTGGAATTTCTCTAGCCACTCTTTTGTAGGCTGTTGGAGAGTCTTTTATTATGAGGACTCCTTGAAACCAGGAGGGTTTCTCGAAACCCACTATATTGCAGTGGGCTGCTCGCTAAGGTACAACCCACGAAGTAGGGAGATAATAAGCCTCCCCATACTCATTGCCATCTGGTAGGATCTGAATGGTTGGACCATTCTTAGCCGTTCAGATCCTGAGGGGCATTTGTGGGCAATGAAATCTCACCACCCGCAAGGTGGTGGTGCACCTGCCTACACAGGATCACCATCCATTGGATGGGTGGTTAGACTTCGCGCATGCCAAAGGCACATGCACTAGCTGGCCAAGGGCTAGTCCTAATATACTTGGTCCTACCCTGTATTGGTCCGTAGGTTGACTAAGGTCAGACCCTAGACCGTGGTCCAAATATACTTGGACCTGACCTAAATCGCAGGTGAGACCATGGGTCTCACCTCTTTCATTTGTAGACTGACTGAGGTCAGTCATTTTCTAGATGGCAACCATTATTTGACTACCATGTGGCAGGGAATCCTTAATAAAAAGGACTCTCTACTATCTTTAGGGGGATCCCAAGATAGAGATCCCCTCTCTTTCTCTAATAAGAGAGTGTCATATGACATCCTATTTGAAAGGACAAGTTATTTCTTCCCTTTTCTGGAAAAATTAGAATCTTTCTCCCTTTCGGGGGGAAAGTTTAATCCCCCCAAGTTCCCCATAAAAGGAAACCAACATGGAGTCCTTCCAAAAGGATTCCCATCTGTGTGGTTTCTCTAAGATAAGAGAAATTAGCTGTCTAAGGCAGATGACCATCTCTAAGGAGAGTTGGCCTCTTTTGATTTCCTAAAAAAGAGGAAGTCAAAGGGGAGTCCAAAGAGGACTCTCCAAAAAATATAAAAGAGGGAGTTTCTCACAAGAAACTCCCAAGAATGCAAAAATACCCACGTACGTAGGGAAGAAGGAAGAGAAAAAAAGCTTTCTTTTTCCAGGAATAAACAGCAACCAAGAAGGAAGAGGGAGGATCTCCCCCAAATAGAGAATACCAGGTGAACCCTCAATAAGGCCACCTCTCTTTCTTTTCTTTCTTTCTGATGTTAAAAAAAACCTTTATGAGGTATCTTGTAACGCCTACATGGGATCTGGGTAACCCCATTGAATAAATACAAATACTTTATTCAATATCTGTTCTTCTTTTAATCTTTCTTCTTAATTAGAGGTACTTCCCCAAATAGGGAAGGTAATTAACAGTCTGAGTTTACTCAGATTGGAAGGATAGTCCCCCACAACAAACAATAAACTCCATACAACAATGGAGGAAATTTGATATGCAAAGAAGAATTTTCACCGCTTACATAGCCTGCTTGAGAAAAATTGTCTAGCACTGGTCTGGGCTACTCAGCGTTTGCGGCACTATCTGCTTTCCTACTTGGTAATTCTGGTCTCCTGGATGGACCCATCAAGTACTTACTGGAAAAGCAAGCCACTACCGGGAGGACAGCTTGATGGCTCATGATGTTGTCTGAATTCGACATCACGTACATGACTCAGAAGTTAATTAAGGGGTAGGTAATTACAGATCATCTGGCTCACAGTCCAGCATAGGACAATGTCTTAGTACATGATCAATTCCCAGATGAAGCCATCTTGTATGAAGAATCTGAAGAGCAGCAATACCTTGGTTGAGAGTTATACATCGACGAAGCCGCTAACAGCCACAGACATGGGGCAGGAGCAGTCCTGATCTCTCCCAAGGGAACCCACCTCCCTATCTCAGTCATGCTGAAATTCAGATGTTCAAACAACGAAGCAGAGTATGAGGCGTGCATAGCCGGACTAAAGAAGCCCTGGGCATTGGGATTGAGGAGATAGACATCTACGGTGACTCATCTTTGGTAATCTGTCAGGAAAATGAATCTTGGGCCATCCGAGAAGAAAGGCTAGTCCTGTATTTGGCCTACCTCAACTTACTGATTACTCAGTTCAAGAGAATCACCTTCAGTCACAGGTCCAAGAACCATAATAGATTTTTCGATGCACAGGCCAGTCTCGCCTTCATGGTATAGATCCCTAAGGGCATCATGCTTTGGCCAATCGAGATTCAGCAACAGGATCAGCCTACCTACTGCCTTGAGATAGAAGAGGTATTAGACAACAAGCCTTGGTATGCCGACATCTAGTATCTCAAGGATGGGACCTTCCCACTCGACGCTACAAAAACTAATCGCCGGGCAATCAATAGACTGGCCATTCAGTTTGTCCTCTTAGGAGAAATCTTGTACAAGAGGTCATCGAACCTAATCTGGCTCAGATGCCTCAACACTCGTGAAGCTGCACAGGTTGTTGAAGAAGTTCACGGAGGAACTTGCGGCCCACACATGAATGGGTTAATGCTCTCCAAGAAGATACTCAGACTGGACTATTACTGGTCTACAATAGAATTTGACTATTGCCAGCATGTACAGAAGTGGCACTAGTGCCAAATCTATGCTAATAGGATCAATGCATTACCAACCATGCTGCACAATCTCACTGCTACATGGCCATTCTCAACTTGGGGCATCGACGTCATCGGACCCATAGCACCGAAAGCATTCAACAGGCATCGATTCATCTTAGTAGCAATAGATTACTTCACAAAATGGGTCGAGACAACCTCTTATGCCAACGCACAGCCTCAGTGGTTCAGCTTTTTCTGAAAAAGGATATTATCTGCCGGTATGGTGTCCCATTTGAGATTGTAATAGAAAATGCTCTCAACTTCTGCAATAAGGGAATGATAGATCTCTGCCAGAAATTTAAGATACAACATCACAACTCCACGATATACAGGCCACAGACCAATGGTGCAGTGGAAGCCATCAACAAGAATATGAAGAAAATCATAGAGAAGATGGCAACCAATTACTCTGCCTGACATGGGATACTCCCATATACACTCATGGCCTACAGAATATTCATCCAAAATTTAACTGGGGCAACACCATTCTCTCTGGCTTATGGTATGGAAGCAGTCCTCCCTATTGAAGTAGAAATTTCATCACTTCGGGTGTTAATGGAAGCAAAAATCTCATAAGCAGAATGGGCGCAGACCCGGTATGAACAGCTGAATCTGATCGAAGAGCGGCGATTGAAAGTCATCAACCATTCTCAGGCCTATCAGAGGCGCATGACTAGGGCATTCAATAAGAAAGTTAAGCTCCGAAGCATTAAAGTCGGTGACCTAGTTCTCCAAAAAATGTTGCTAAACCGTCCTGACTAGAGGGGCAAGTTCACACCTAACTACGAATGCCCATACATCGTCTGAGACAAATTCTCTGGTGGCGCCCTTTGACTCGGACGTATGGACGATAAAGATCTCACAGAGCCCATCAACATGGACAAAGTTAAATGATACTGCGCTTAGGGTCTAGATCTGATAGGCGCTATGCACTCGTAGATTCTCCAAAAAATGACAGAGGCCATCCTTCGCACACTCCTTATCCCCAGCAATATAAACCCTTTTATCAATGAAATCCGCTAGTTAGCCGCTTGAGCTTAACAACCCTTATTTCTTATAACCTTTTCAGGGTCACCCTCCCTTGCCCTCTGCGGCATTTGCCTGAACTACGTCATGACCTGATCTTGCAAAGGGTATGTAGGCAACCTGACAATAAGGTGCGGTCACTAAATGGATCTAGACATCCCTTAAACCATCCTTAGTGGATTCAAAGCCTCTCTAAAGTCTCCCCGCAACGCTAATCTCCCCCAAACATAGCAAGAATCCTCTCGACTTCCCCAGTTGGTTCAACCCTCAAGGGTACAAAGTTTCCATCAAAGGAAGCTCAAAATAGAAGTTGAAACATTCTCAAAAGTCAGAGACTCCCCATAGAGAAAAACTTCTCTGATTCTTTCCCCTACAGAAATCTTTTGGGACAACCTCTCCCAAAAGCCTTTCCTAAGCGAAGACAACCTCTCCCGAAACTCCCCCCAGCAAAGACAATCTCTCTCAAATTCTCCAGCGGAGCAAAAAAAAAAAAAAAACTTCGTCGGAAATCCCAAAGTACAAATCCCTAGGAGAGTACAATGGGAGAAGTGTCCAAAAGAGTAAAGATCACCTAGAAATTATGAATGCAAGCACAGTATCACATCTACATCCTTAGCAGAACACAAATCATTTGTAGAACGCCATTCAAGGCAATGAAGGGAGAAGATCTATTTTCCCAACAAATCGAAGGCATGAGGAAAACTAGCAACGGCCTCATTGCGTAAAAATCATGCAATCCCAGACCTAGTCTTGCGATTGGGGACAAAAAAGGGACAGAAATCAACCAGCTTCACAGGCATGAGGAAAACCGACAACAGTCTCATTGCGCAAAAATTATGCAAACCCCATGACTTGGTCATTCCAAAGGTAAAAAAAGAAAAAAGCTGAAGAGCTGTTTGGCAAAAAAATCTAGCAGCAATCAGTCTTGCCAAACTCCCAATCATCCCCAACAGATGGCACTGAGAAATAGATTCCTCGGCAGTGGTCTCTAGCAGAGTTCCATTCCCCAGCAGACTCCCAGTACTAGCCTGCAACAATGTCACATTCCCCAGTGGATCCCCAGTAGAAGCCTCCAAATGCTCTTTAGAACACTCTTCCGGCAAGAGTCTAGAAGCTTCCATTTACTCTTCAGCAAGCTTCCCCCCAGCCATAGTCTCCAATCTCCAGTAGCGGCAAGACAAGCAGGTCTACCCTCAAACATCCCCCCCGGGGGGCCGAAACCTCTTCTGGGTCATACTCCACTCTCCGAAAATGAAAGAAAAACAACAAAGTCCCCTAAGCCCTGACAAAGGCAATTTCTTGGTAAATCTAAAACCTAGCTAAGCATTCTTTCTTTAAAAATAAAAAACTTTTAGAAAAGTCAAACACTTTTCTAAAAGCATTTTTCAAAACAGAGCTTTCGGTATCGAGACCTGGTCGTACCAACCTGCATCAAGCACCGGTAAGACAAGCAAAAGATCTGACAACGTGCATCCCCGTGAGTCGCAGTCAACAGAGTCATAGGAAAGTATCCTCGCCTTTACACCCTGCATAACATCATCAGAATCTAGCGCCTCTAGGCCATTTCAAAATCAATTGGCTGGTGCTTCTTGGACATACCACAACCCCTTCGACACCCCTGTGTGTCTCCGACATCCCAAGTGTACCATTGACATAACACACCTTATCAACATGCCGACACTTCGCATGTCCTCCCTTCGACACCCCCGTATGTCCTTGACATCATGTGTGCCCTTTGAAAATCTCGTCATACCACAACATTACCTCTGGATGTCCACCTTCGACACCCCCGTATGTCATTGACATTCTATGTACCCCTTGACAATCTCGTCATAACGCGGCATTACCTCCTACATGTCCCCTTTTGATACCCCCGTGTGTCCTTGATATCCTGTGTGCCCCTTGACAATCTCATCATACCATAACATTACCTCCTGCATGTCCCCCCTTCGACACCCCCGTGTGTCTCCGATATTCCAAGTGTACCATTGAAATAACACACTTTGTCAACATGCCGACACCTCGCATGTCTCCCTTTTGACACCCATGTGTCCTCGACATCCCAAGTGAGCATTGACATAACACACCTTGTCGACACCTCGTATGTCCCTCTTTTTGACACCCCGTGTGTCATTGACATCCTGTGTGCCCCTCGTCAAACCTCGGCATTACCTCATGCATGTCTTCCTTCTAACACTCCATGTGTCTTTTGGTTGTTTTGGCTAAACACCTTCAGGTAATGCCATAGCAACCAAATCTGGCTAGCACCCCTGGGACGCGTCATCTTTTATAGCATCTATTAATCCCCAGCATGAGTAGCATGGACTACCCTTCATTCCCCAGAGAGTGGCCTAACCACATTTTCTTTTCCCAGCTCACCCATATCTCCAGCAGGTATAGGCAAACACATTGCATCCACTACTTACACAGCATGCATGCATATCATCAGCCAATATTAGTGTAAAAATAGGATGATTTCAGTCTTTGCCGTTCAATTGCAAAATTGGCACTCTCCGGCAAAGAGGGGTAGCTTTAAGCACCCAATTTCTACACTCCCTTACTCATGATTAAACATTTTAACCATGGTTAATCCCTCAAACCCTAGGTAGAACCCTAGTCAGACCCTAGGTAAACCTTAGCCCAATCTTAGGTAAACCCTGGTAAACCATAGTCAAACCCTGGTAAAACCTTGGTAAGCCATAGTCAAACCCTAGATAAAACCCTGGTCAAACTCTAGGTAAACCCTAGGTAAACCCTGGTTAAATCCTAATCAAACCCTAGCTAAACCCTAATCTAACCCTAGTTAAACCCTAGTCTAACCCTAGGAACCAAAAACCCCAAATCCAAAGCCTAAAACCTCTATAGGCCCAAGCATGGGCCCACAAACCCCTTTAGACCCATTGGTGTGGGGCCCACTGCAAAATTTTGAATTCTTTTAGAATGGCGGTAATAACACTACTGCCATTTCTAAATATGGCAAAATGAACAGTGTGCACAGACAAATTGTAATAGGGTTTGGCCTTAAAATTCTTTATTTCAATTCACTCTTAGACCTAGAGGGGGGGGGGGTGAATAGGTCTACTTCAATTTTCTTTTCCAATTTTAATTTTAGACAATCACACATAAACAATCTCACTTGAACACACAAGATTTTTATGTGGAAAACCCTTCCTGGAAAAACCACGGGAAATTCACTATAAGAAGAGTTTAACAATACAAGACTCGAATCTTACCCAACCGGACATGACACAACATTCCTTGGTATTGATTCCTCAGCTTGCAAACCACGAACACAACACGTTCGATCTCCGCAACAGCAGCTTCGGTTCCTCACCGGCCAATTTTACTTAAAGTGATCAACCACGGTTTCCGAAGACCGATCTCTGTCCTTGAGGGCTTTAGCTCAAGCTAACCAAAGCTCACAGTAGAGCATGCAGTGGGTTTTAGGGTTTGTAGAAGCCCTAGGGTGATCTCTTAATGATTAAGGATCATTTAATGCAAGTTTGAGAAAATATGCATGAAAACTTTGCACAACCTAGAGGCCAACTATTGGAGATAAAGATCAATGAATCTAAGAGTTTTCATAAACTCAAGATAGGCACAAAGTGCTCTAAAAAGTCTCCAATCAATATCCCTCACGGATTGGGAGAGGTTCCTTATATATAGGAAAGGTCCAAAGGTTTAGAAGTTGCTAAAAAACAGATTTAGAAAGATTTTTCATATCAGGGTCGACCCCAGAGGATCCTTGGGTCGACCCACTTTAGCAAACAAGGCATACAACCGAAATCGCATATCAGGGTTGACCCTGGGGGATGGTTCGGTCGACCAAAGTGTACACTTCAGTCGACCCAACCATCCTTCAGGGTCAACCTCCAATTTTTTAACTCTCTGCTCGAATTCACCATACAAAACATGGGCAATTCAGGGTCGACTCCCAATGGTCAGGGTCAACCTTGGGGTGCATTTTTTCATATTTTTTTTATTCCTTTTAGCCTTAGATGCAATCCCCTATACCCCTATTCCTTTTGGACTTATTTTTCATGATGAGTGGATCATTTTCATGAGGTACCCTAAGGTCATCTAGGTCTCTCTTTCAATCCTTACTTTTTGAGCCAATGTGAGTGATGTAGCTTCGAGATTCTTCACGGCTTCTTCTTCACTTTGTCTTCAAATCGGATGAGACCTGCTATGACCTATATACAACATTTTGGGCTTGGAATTTTGCCAACACAACTTTGACTTTACAATCTCCCCCTTTGGCAATTCCGAGACAAAACAAACAATATAACTGATGGAAATACTTTACAGACTCTCTTAAACCCACAAGAAACAAAGAGAATGAAAAGTACATGATACTGGACAGTTGGACTTCTTCCATGAAGGAGTATGCCTTACGAGATCGTTGAGGCATCAATCAACCCTGAAACACTGAAACAACCAATACCTTTGGGAAGCATGGGGGAATTTCATAAAATATAAAACCATTGAAATAATAAACATCATGCAAGGTAGTATGAGATCTCCCCCTCAATCTGAGATCCCATCGGACAAAGGTTTTAGAATCATGAGCATGTGAATCCATGAGTGAAGCAATGTGAATATAATATGCAACATGTGATAATGTGACATAAATGAGCACTTTGCACATAAGATATCACACAATATCACATATGATGAGGTGATTTAACACAATTTCACATATGATGAGGTGATCTATCTAGCCAACTTCTCCCCCTTTTTGGCTTGAATTGCCAAGGAGAAACCAATCCTGGAGAAAGAGTAACCCTAGCATGAAGTAGAATTAGCATCAAAGATCAACAGCATAGAGAAACACAAAGAGGCAGAAGCATTAACTAAGCAGCAGAAACAAAGAAGTAGCATCCCATATATAGTAACCAAGGGTGCACAGCACAAAGACCAACCACAGACTCATAACAAACAAAACAGACTAGCTAAATCCAGCATAAATGATGAACAAAACAAAGCTAGAACTATCATCGCAAGAAGTGCTAATCATCCTGGTGCGAAGGAAAGTGACGAGCAACATCATCCTGATATCGAGAATGGAAATCGTGAAGCTCCTGGTGAGACGCCTGCACCATATCTGAAAGTGCATCAATCCGACGATTAGTCACCGAAAAACTGTCCTGAGTAGCAGCAGCATGAGAATCCAGGCGGGCATGAAGATCAGTAACGAAGTGTGACTGAGCAATCGATATATCGACAAGCATGGCAGCCATTGTCTTGAAGGACAAGGGACCTGGAGGGGCTCTAACATGGCTGGGAGAGGGATCGGCACCCAGGGCCGAAGGAGCGATATCAGCATCAATGTCCTCCTCATGCTCCGACATCGCAGCATGGGACATACTACTAGTCAAGGTGCGAGCACAGATGGGTCATAAAGAAGGCTTGGTAGCCTTAGAAGAGCGAGCCCTAATACCCTCAACAAATAACAGATTGGTGATGAGGACACCAAAAGGAAGAGCAGAGCGCTTTTGGTGCACATCGATAGTGTAGAACCCCGGAACCAAGTTCACTAGGCTGTGAATAGTGCTGTGAATAGTGTTTTTCCAAGTCTAAAGCCTTAATGAAATTATGGGTTCATGTTTTGAAATGGAAGGAGGTTTTGAATGAATCAAAATATGTATGGAAAGTGTTTTGGGGGTTAGGGACAAATGAAAAATGAGAGTAGGACATACTCCAAGTGTCAAAGAAAGGGATGCCTAAGCATACCCTCAACTTTAAAGTTCTCTAGAATTCTCACCACTGATTAGAATCGAGTGATTCTTAAATTTTTAGAAAGGTATTGAAACCCTCTTTGAGGTTCATGTTTATCACTTTTTCAGATTTTGAATCGAGGGTAGGTCAAACATCAGATTTCCGGAAATGAGTCTGCTAAAAATCGGGGCTGCTGAAGCCCATTTTCGGACCAGTCAGCTTTAAGGAAAATTTTGTCTATGACAAAAGAATAATTAGAAGTTTTTTAAAACATGAAAGTTGTTCCCCTTTGAAATGAGAATCCAATGCAAGTTGAATCATCAAAATCGGATAAGCGAGTCAAAAGTTATGGTGAAAATACCAAAGCGGGAAAAACTTGCCCAGGCAGAGGTCAATTTCGGCGACGAAATATGTTGGGGGCCGAATTTCGTCGACGAATTCAACCCAGAAAATGGTGAAAATGTCCAAACCTTTTCCACCGACCTTGGGAGATATTTTGGGATTTTTGGCAACCTTTAGACTATAAATAGATGAGATTTCGTGGGTATGGATTGACCTAAACCTAAAGCTTGGATTTGTGAGAGATTGAAGAAGAGAAGAAGAAGAAGAAAGCTGAGTAGTTCAAGGGTGTTCTGAATTCGTGTTTCCAGCCAAGGAGAGGTTCTCTCTTCACTGTTTTGGTGTTCTAAAGTTTGGATTTCATTCCCAAAGTGATTCTCAAGCTTGGAATTCTCCAAGGGAAATTTCTGTTCGTGTCTTTGGAAAAGGGATTTTGGTTCCAACTTTCTCAAAGCTTAGATCTTGTCCCTCAAACTTGTTTTTCATCCTACAGACGTGTAAAAACATCCTTTTTAAGGTACATACCTTCTACTAAATTGCCTTGTTATGATTTCATAAGTAGATACCTTCTACTATTTGCTTTGTTGTAAGTTATTAATTCAAAGTATGGTACGACAAATGATTTTAATTGAAAGATGGTTTTGTTATGAACAAAGTAAGATGGAAAACATGACTTTTGATAAAAGATGGATTTTTTATAAGTTCAAGAGGAAAAGCAATTGTTTTAATGGAAAAAGTATGTGAGTTTGGGGTTTTAAACATGGGAAGAGTTTTGTATAAGTAAAGGGAAGTTGAAAAAGGGAATTTTGCTATATGTGTTAAGTGCTCAAAGTTGATTTTTGAAAAAGGGTACTTACTTGCAAGTTTGTAAAGAATGGGTTTTAAGAAGGGTAGTTGACACCCCCTTGTAAAGTAAGGTTTTTGAAAAGGGTATGTACATACCCCCTGTTAAGTGCAAAAGTTTTGAATGAAGGGTATATTAATGCTCCCTTGTAAAGCTGAATAAGATTAATGGGTATTGGTTACCCCCTTGTAAAGTGAAGTTTCTGAAATGGGTATTTTAATGCCCCCTTGTAAAGCTGAATAAGAATGATGGGTAGTTGATACCCCCTAGTAAAGTTGTGAAAGCATAGTCCGGAAAAGGGTATTTACATGCCCCCTGAGAAAGTGGATTCGAACAAGGGTATTTGCATACCCCCTGAGAAAGTTGGAAAGTATGATTCGTGAAATAGGTATTTGACACCCCCTGATAAAGCTGAATAAGTATAAAGGGCATTTGATGCTCCCTTGTAAAGTATGTGATTTCCAAATGGGGTATTTACTCCCCTTGATAAAGCTGAATAAGAATAATGGGTATTTGATGCCCCCTTGTAAAGTATGATATTCCACAAGGGTATTTGATGCCTCCTTGTAAAGTTGAAACGTATGAAGGGTATTCTATATGCCTCCTTGTAAAGCATGTTTTGAAAGTATCTGTATGGGTAGCGGATACCCCATTGTAAAGTTTGTTTTGAAAAGTATGGACTCCAAGAATGTTTCAAAAAAAAGTAAGTGCTCAAAGTATGTGTTTTGAATTGTGATTCAAAGAAGTTGAAAATGATTATTTCAAAGTATGTTTTGCAAAGACATGTTTCAAAGTACGTTTTAAAGTAAGATTTCAAGTATGTACAGACGAGTTTCAAAGTATGGTTTCCGTGCTCTGATTAAAGTAGGTATATGAATTGTCTAAGTTTCTATGCATATGTATTCTATTTTAATGGCATAGCCCTGCTAGTTAGTGGTTGGTAGGTGCTCAGTATTCAATGCTCAGCCGAAGTTGTTATCTTCGGCAGGTCACAGGTTGGATGGTTGTGCTCCTAAACCATGGATTGAGGAGGAGTATGTCAAGAAGCCGATGGGCAGTCATCAGTGATAGTTTTGTGATGAGAGGAAGAGACATGTATTTAGGTTGACCTTGTGGGAACTTTTGTATTGACTTTGAGTTGGTAACTCAAAGTGATGGACCTTGTGTACAGGTTTAGCTTATATTTCAGTTTTGGATTATGATGACACTTGGAAGATCATGTTATAAAGAAGAAATTTTAAGGTTCACCTTTTAGCATGCCTTGTATGCTCTCACAAGATGGTAAGTACGCCTTATGTGTCATGACAGGATGGTATGACATGGCGGTCACGAGTCAAAAGTCTCCTAACTCCTAGGGGGAATTTTGGGGTGTGACAGATAGCCTGAAGGATTAGGTCAATAATGTGGGCACCAGTATCAATTGTGTCTCCAGTCATGACACTATACAGGAACCGAGCCCGATCAACACTCAGAGTAGTAGAATGCATCTTGGGATGAATGTTGGAACACATGATAAGATAAAACAGACGACCCAAGTATGAAAGACTGGAGTGAAGTAAATGAGGATGAGTCCATTTTAGTGAGGGAACATCACAAAGATTGCTGGCCACCTTATCCAAATCATGCTTATCCTCATCGGTGGGATAGAGATAAGGGTAATAGGCTCCTGGAACCCGAGGGGCACTAATGAAAAAGGCAATGACATCCGGATTAATGAGAATTTTCTTACCCCTAACCTGAGTTTTGAAGGAAAAATTGCAAGGGTTGACAGAATAAATGTTCGCATAAAATTCTCGAATAAGGTCGAGACTGGCATAACCAGTCAATTTTAAAAGACCAGACCATTGGCAAGAGTCAATGATTTCATCGAAACCAGGATGGGTGAAATCTGAAATGACAGTGGCCCTTTCAATTGTAATAGCCCTATTTTTAAAACAAGTATTATAAAGCTGTTCATTCCCTATGTGACGACCCGAATATTTTTTTAAAATAAAAATATTATATATATTCAATAAATGATTGAATATTGGGTAATCCTTGTTACCATTTAAGCATATAAATTATACTACTTATAGTATATGGGTATATACTATGTACTAAGCTCAAATTAATACATGTATAAAAGTCAAGGGTTAAGATCATGACATGTGGCAAGTGCCACGTGGCAATATCCTAGAGGAATCGATCAAGAGATTAAGGAGAATCTATGATTAATTTAAAGTTATGATGATCATAAGTTAAGATGAGGACATGTGGCAAGTGCCACATGTCAACACTATATAAAGTGGCGTCCAAGATTAACTACGGTTAGTCAATTAACTATGATAAATTAATCATAAAGTCAATAATGGACTAAAAGAATATCATGTTAACAAGTGGAATGATCTCCACCATCCAAAGCATGGACGGTCAAGATTGGAGTATAGAGGACAAATGCCACATGGCAACATCCTAGGGGAGACGTCCAAGTGATTAAAGGAGGTATATATCATGAATTAATCATGGGTTAGAGCATTAATCACCACACTTGTGATGGACGTTCATGATTCAATCATGAGAATCTAGTGCCACATGGCACCTTCATTTAAGAGGTCCATGAACCAAAGAAGGAGGAAGACCAAAGGTCTCTTAACATGGAAAGTATTCACGTCCACCTATGTTAACTAGGGTAACACCCACAATGGTTAATTAATCATGAATGATGATGAGTTAAGAAAATATAAGTGGGATGAATCAAATTGTCATGCCTATAACTATGCTCATGCCCACCTATTGTCAACTAAGGTTGATACCTCACCTTAGTTAGTTAGTTAGTTAGTAGTATGAACTCATTAATGAGAAATATATGAATTTAACATGAGTTAAGATGTTGACATGTGGCAAGTGCCACATGGCAATACCTCAAGTGGAACATCCAAGATGGGGAGTATGTGAGAATTATCACAAGATAAGGTTATTAAATCAAGTGCATTATCCTAGAAAAGTAAAAAGAGATTAAGGGATTTAATCATGTTCAATGCACTAAGAACATAAGAGAGGTTGAACAAATGTCTCACAACATTGAGAGTAGTTCACGCCCACCCCTTGGGTATCTTGAGATTTAACCACTTTGGTTAATTAACCTAACCATGAGTCTAAATTAATTTATACATGAATTTAGTCTATGAACTTAGGCAATATATTCATGAATTTATAAGATCCTTCTAAATTAGTGATTCATGAACTTAGTAATTAATGTATTCATGAACCTAACCTATGAACTTAATTAATGTATACATGAATACGGTTAGGAATGGTGAAGTGAATCTTCCAATTTATGAACCATGGGTAAGTAAGGGGAGGGAACCAATAATTATTATAGGCCATGACCCTTTGCCTATATATACCACACACCCAACCCTTGTGCCTCACTCCAAGTGAACGTCCAAACCATGAGGGAATAGTTAGAGAGCAAGGAAGAAAAGGAAGAAAGAAAGAAGAAAGAAAGGAAAGAGAAAAAGAGGAAAGAAAGAAGAATAAAATAAAGGGGAAATAAAGAGAAAAAGAAGAAAGAAAGAGAGGAAAAAAGAAAAAGAAAATCGTGTCGGTCCGACTGACTTTGGATTTGAAACCCAACGACAAAGAAAGGGTAAGTGATATTCGGTGATATTATTTTAGATGATATTTTAGAATGAAGGTTAGTAAAAATGATGAATATCCTACTATATTTATGGATAATAGTTTGGTGTTACTATGATAAAATTCTTGAAAATAGTATGGTGTACAAGAAATACTGGAAAATGGTATGGTGTTACTATGTTAAATTTCTAAAATTAGTATAAGAAATACTGGAAAATAGCATGGTATTACTATGTTAAATTTCTAGAAAATAGTATAAGGAATACTGGAAATTAGTATGATAATACTATGGTAAAATGTTGAATGATATGATGATATTGTATTGAAATTCTTAAGAAAAATAGTATAATAATTTTATATGGAATTGCTGGAAAAATAATAAGAAGATATTATGTAACATGTTAATGAGATAGAATGATGATACTATAATAGTATGTTACATTTTATACATATATTACATGCTATAATAAGGAAATGGATGTAATTAAAGTATGGAAAATGATGATTCTAAGTTATGAAATTATAGTCATGAGATAGCTATAATAAAGATAATTAGAATCAAAGTTATACAATCATAATGTTATGATGTATATGAAAATATTATCTTAAAATATCTTAATGAGAAGGCAGGGAAAAGATAAATACCCTTATCTTAAAGGCCTCAAGATAATAGTGTGGAATAGGAAGATCGTTCGGCAAACAAGAACTCAGTATGGGTCAATGAAAACTCAATGAGGGATTGAGCCTAAAGAGGTGTACCTATCGACGATTATCTAGAGAGGTGGAATAAGATAGGAATGAAAAGATTAAGAAGAGATAAATACACTTATCTTAAAAAGACCTCAAGATAATAGTGTGAAATAGGAAGGCCGTTCGGCAAACAAAAACTCAGGATGGGTCAATGAAAACGCAATGAGAGATTGAGCCTAAAGAGGTGTACCTATCGGCGATTATCTAGAGAGGTAGAAAGAAGATAATAATGAAAAGATAAAATAAGGTTTATTTAGAAAAATGCCTCAAGATAATAGTGCGGAATAGGAAGACTGTTCGGCAAACAAGAACTCAGGATGGGTCAATGAAAACTCAATGAGGGATTGAGCCTAAAGAGGTGTACCTATCGGCGATTATCTAAAGAGGTAGGATAAGATAAAATAATGTTTATCTTAAAAGGTCTTAAGGTAATAGTATGGAATAGGAAGGCCGTTCGGCAAACAAAAACTCAGGATGGGTCAATGAAAACTCAATGAGGGATTGAGCCTAAAGAGGTGTACCTATCGGCAATTATCTTGGAAGACAGGATTAAGATAAATTGGATCCAAGTAAAATATGTTTAAAAGAAATGACGAAGGGAATACTGAAAAATTGTTAATAATATATTCTGATGAAAAAAATTATTATTAAATGTTATATTATGCTTATTCTATTTTATTATCTAGCATAATGTTATTGAATATTCTTATTGGGCTTCATAGCTCACTGACCTTTTATGTCGCCAGATGAACGGTGAAAGAACAACTTAAAAGTGACATTCGAGGAAGGATGAAGTTGCTTTTGATTATGCTGTTATATGTTCATTTTGATGTAATTAATTTGGTTATGTAAACCTTAACTTTAATTATGGACATAATATGATGGCTATTGCGAATGGAAAGAAAAGAAGGGTTTAAAAATTTTAAATTCCATTGGTATTTTACGCTTCCGCAATATATGAGAAAAGAGGATCTCACGGTCGGATTTACACTTAAATTTCATTAGTGAAATATTAAGTTTAAGTCGGGTCGTGACACCCTATGGTGCGAAATTGCACAGTTTCAGGCTCATTAGGAGTGGGGACTTGAGATTTACCCTTTGATTTGGCCGAGGGCTTTGAACTGGAAGCACCCATGGCTTTCTTATGAGAAGCTGAGGGTGGAGGAACCCTAGAATGGACCAACAGCCCACATGGATGCCATGGCCAGCATCATATGATGCATCCTCAGAGTCAGGGACATCACCTTCTTCCCGAGAGATGATGAGGCGGCGCTTAGGGTGACCCGCCATGAGAATGGAGGCAATGAGAAGAAGGAACTCAAGAGCCATAGACCCAAATTTGCAAGTACTGAAGAAGAGGTAGGGTTTTACCTTGAAGATGAGATGGATGTATGCAGACACCTGGGAATGGAGATGGGAAGATGTACGGAGCAACTGGGCACTCATAGTAGCAGAGGGAGAGCAGCGGAGATCTCACGATAATCAAGCCTGAGGCTTGATAGAAGGATCGTGAGGCTGGAGAGGAGGGCTTGAAGGTCGCAAGAAAAGCCCAGTGGACAGCTTGACGAGTGTTGGAAATCGCACGACTGAGTAGGCCTGGAAATCGCACGAGAAGGCTTGAAGCTCTGTGGGGAAGATGGGAGTTGGACAGCACGGTATATGATTGGAAAATACTGTAAAAAACAAGGAATCCTGCTGGTGTAAGAGAGCAAAGAGGACAAAATAGGAAGGCAACCATGTGACTTGATGGTAAGATTCGAAAACCCAATGTCTGTGTTTGGTAGACCGAATGACCACTCAAGGTCGACCCTCAAACTGAAACCTGTACACCTACAAACATGTGGAGAGATAGGGACACCTTTGCTCTTTGTCCTCTTGTGGGACATGATTGTGGGAAGATATTCTTCAAAGATAAAGCCGAAAAATCTGTATAAAGACACCAAATGACAAAATACCCATACAGTCTAGAGACTCTAGGTTTTGCAACATTGTGATGGGCAAAGACCAATTCGTGTGGCCATGGTTTCAACCTAAGAATCACCTGTAAGCCAACTTAGAAGCGGAACCTGAAGAGGTGACATAGAAATTGGCAAAACAATTGTGCAATTCTTCTCAAACACTTGAACACAGATGGTGAAAAACAAACTTGAGCAATTTAAAATCATTCAAAAGCTTGCATTTTGTGAGAAGTAATTGTCAAAGATCCTCCACTTTACTCAGAAATATCAAACATCTCAAAAAAAAACTTCATCTTGAAAAAAATTTAACATTATGTCCAAGAAGGAAAGCCAGTATGTGCAAATTTTTTCAAGAGAAAAATAATGCAGTGTCCAAGAATGTTTAGCATAAAATAATGAGTATCCGAGGATATTTCCATCGACACTATGCACAAGGGATGGCAAGACACAGTCACACAAGCTAATGTACAGTGAGTAATAGGCCTTATCAAGAATTGTAAAGTGTGTGAAGTGAACTTCTGACCGAACACCTTTAGAGATAGGCACCCTTAGATAGATAAGGACATTAGTGCATTTCAGGAACATCAAGCTTCAAAAAATACTGAGAGATGCATTTAGGGTAATCCAAAAAGATGAAGAATTTTATGTGCTATTTTTACCCTTTTTCATATGTTGCTCTCACAGTGTTTATGGAATTTTATGTTTGGTGAAGCTATTCTTGATCAGTCTTTTTCTTTTGAATTTTGGGATGCAATGATGGCTTTCACACTTACTGGGTAGGTAGCCCTAGCTATTGGCAGCAAGGGCTTTCACTCTAGGGACCCAGATAGATACCTACTGTCCACCTAGGTAGCCATTTCATACTGTTTGCATCCAATAGTGACTTTCACACTATCCCAGAGGTAGACCTTTCCAATGCATAAGACCATTAAACTGGTGCACATTTTGAGGGATGGTAACTTCATGATCAAATCAGATTTTATCACCTTGAAGAACCATCATGACTAATATCATTACCTGTTCATAGGGTTATGTACCATCTGCAGGAGATAGACAGAGTGCAAGTGCAGGTGATAGTGCAACAGTATTTGCCATATTTCTAACTGTATTTAGCAAGATAGTCTATGTGCACTTCCCAAAAGACAATTTGGTAGGTATGATATCCTCATGAACTCAATACGATCAAATATGTATCTTGGACAAGCATTATGAGCACAGGAAAAATTCAACAATGCACACCAAAGGAGAACAACCAAATCCAACAAAAACCCTCTTTTAAAAAAAAAATATATATATGCCTAACTAAAAGAAAACAAAATCTTTTTGTAGTTACTCTGAATTTTTTAATGTTTTTGGATTTTTTTGTTTGAAATAAGATAACCAAACAAAAACAATCATATGCAGAAACTGATAATATACACTGGAGGAATAGAGCTAGGAAGAGATATGGATATGAGATTACCTAGTCTATCAAAAGTACTCAATCACTCAATAACACACACACCAACGAATTTCCTAAGAAACTCAAACCTAAGGGAGTCAAGAGGTTTGGTTAGGAGATCTGCAAGTTGAGTATCAGTTTGCACATATTCCAATGTGATGACACTTTGCTCAACAAGTTCTTGAATGAAGTAGTGTCTAATGTCTATGTGTTTGGTGCGAGAGTGTTGCATGGGATTTTTGGAGATGTTGATGGCACTTGTGTTATCATAGTACACAGTCATGGTGCCCTGTTCTATCCCGTAGTCCTACAACATCTGTTTCATCCACAGAAGTTGAGTGTAACAACTGCCGGCTGCAATATACTCAGCCTCAGTAGTAGACAAGGAGATGAAATTCTGGTTTTTGCTAAGCCAAGCAACCAAACAGTTTCCAACATATAATCATCCTCCGGAGGTGCTTTTTCTATCATCAGTATTTCTGGCCCAGTCGGCATCGGAATATCCAACAACCATGGCATTAGTATCAAAGGGATACCAGTGGCCAAAAGAGAGAGTTCCACTTACATATCGAATAATTTGTTTGACAGCAAGTAAGTGTGACTCTTTGGGGCTTGCTTAATAGCGAGCACAAGTTCCGACACTAAAGGCAATGTCAGGACGACTGGCAGTGAGGTAAAGCAGACTACTAATCATACTTCGGTATGTGGTTTGGTCGACACTTTTGCCTGAAGCATCTTTGCTAAGTTTGGTAGTGGTGCTCATAGGAGTGCGAGCATGTTTAGCTAAGCTCATGCCAAATTTCTTTACAAGGTCTTTGGCATATTTGGTTTGGGACACAGAAATCCCATTACTCATTTATTTTACCTACAGACCAAGAAAGAAATTCAGCTCACCAACCATGCTCATCTCAAATTCATTCTTCATTTATTCAGCAAAGGAGTGTGCCTGTGAGTTTGATGTGGAACCAAAGACAATATCATCAACATATATCTGAGCAATAACCATATCATCCTTGATGTTTTTAATGAATAGGGTCCTGTCTACTCCTCTCAAAAATCCATTTTCTAAGAGGTATGTAGTCAGTCTCTCATACCAAGTTCTGGGAGCTTGTTTCAAACCATAGAGAGCCCTTTTTAATCTGTAAACCTGACCAGGATGATTAGGGTCCTCAAACCCTTTTGGTTGTTCCACATAAACTTCCTCCTGAAGAATGCCATTTAGAAAGACACTCTTGACATCCGTTTGAAAAATTTTGAATTTGAGATGACATGCAACAGCAAGCAAGATCCTGATAGACTCTAGTCAGGCAACAGGAGCAAATGTTTCATCGAAATCAATGCCCTCAATCTGAGTCTATCCCTGTGCAACTAACCTAGCCTTGTTTCTTACAATGGTACCATGTTCATCAGATTTGTTCTTGAAAATCCATTTAGTACCAATAACATTTGTATTTTTAGGCCTAGGAACTAAAAACCATACATCATTCCTTGTAAACTGATTGAGCTCTTCTTGCATGACATTTATCCAGTTTTCATTAGTGAGAGCTTCAGTTACATTTTTGGGTTCAAATGTAAAATTATAGCAAAAGTGACTAACTTTATTTTCAACTTGTTTTCGAGTTCTCACTCCACTTTCAAGGTTTCCAATAATTTCAATTGAGGAGTGAGGTCTCATAACCCTAGGATGTGTAGGTTTTTTAGGAGGTGACGTTGAAGGTGATTCATCTTCTGATTTAGATATTGGTATTTTCACACCTTCATCAGCATTGTCATCCTCTAGTTGCAAGGACGCAGTTCCTAAGTCATCAACCACCACATTTATGGACTCCATGACAGTAGAGGTTCTCAAGTTGTACACTCGATAAGCCCTATTATTTGTGGAATATCCAAGAAAAATCCCTTCATCACTTCGGGAATCAAACTTACCCAATTGCTCTCTATCCCTAAGGATATAGCACTTACTTCCAAATACTCGAAAGTACTTGACATTGGGTTTCTTGTTGTACCACAGCTCATAGGGTGTCTTCCTAGTTCTGGGCCTAGTGTAGACTCTGTTAACAGTATAGCATGCAGTGCTAACTGCTTCAGCCCAGAAATGAGCAGCTAGGTTGTTGCTATGAAGCATCACCTAGCCATTTCTTGAAGCACCCTGTTCTTTCTTTCCACCATACCATTTTGCTGAGGTATTATTGGTGCTGAAAATTTCATGCTTGATGCCCGCTTCATCACAAAACTCATTGTACTTGGAGTTTTTAAACTCCTTTCCATGATCACTTCGAATTCGAGTGATAGGGCATCCTTTTTCATTTTGCACTCTCAAGCAGATGTTCTTGAAGTTCTCAACTGCATCTGACTTCTCTCTTATGAATGCCACCCATGACATCCTTGAGAAATCATCAACCATCACTAGGATATATTGCTTACCTCCTAGACTTTTAGTTCGAGTTGGACCAATAAGATCCATGTATATTAGTTCTAGTGGGTGTGAGGTAGCGATATTTTTGAAGCCTTCTTATGTGGGCTTTTAATTTGTTTGCCAATTTGGCATGGCTCACACATAGAAATAGAGGGCTTCCCTACTTTAGGCACACCTCTCACACGCTCGTGTTTTGAGAGTTTGCTTAGGTATTTGAAATTCATATGACCTAGCCTCTTGTGCCACAGTTCAACTTCTTCAACTTTAGCCTTGTTGCAAATTTGAGAAGAACCATCACTTGGAATTAAACCATAACAATTGTCAGTGGTTCTTGACCCTTCCAAAACATACATACCTTTGTCATCCACAACAGAGCACTTGTTGTTGGTAAAGTGGACAGCATGGTGATCATCGCACAATTGACTTATGCTAATTAGATTAGCTTTCAGTCCTTCTACAAACAAGACATCCTTCAGTTTAGGAATGCCAGGTGCTTGGATGACACGTTTTCCTTTCACAAAGAATTTGCTTTCGTCACCAAAAGTAACAGTCCTATCCGAGCATTCCTCAAGGTGAGAAAAGAGGGACTTGTTACTTGTCATGTGTCTGGAGCATTCACTATCAAAATACCACATGTCAGAATTTTGGGCTTTCAAAGCGGTGTGGATGACAAGGCATTTTAGATCATCCTTTCTCACATAAATGAACTTAGACTTTTGGGGAACCCTATTGTCTTTGTTCACTTCATTTATAGGTATGACCTTCTTTTTGTTAGATCTCCTATTCTTCCTTCTTTCTGGGTGAACCTAGCATTTTGGTCCATCATGTTACCTTCTTTATGATGAGCATAAGAAGTGTCACGACCATATTGTGTACTAGAGAGTTGAGCAATTTTCATCACTTCTTCACTCAAACTCCTAGACTTTTCTGCCAAGACTTTAATTTTCCTTTAGAGATTCCCTTGATGTTGTGTTTGATTCAAAGAACCATTTCAAAGATTTCTTCTAAAGGCATTGCAGTTAGGTCGGATATGACCCTTCACTCCACAATGGTGACAAGTGGGAATGAACCTGGAAGAAGGAGATCTGTTACCCTAGGACTGAACTTTTGTTCTCTCAATTTCAGTTGAATTTTTTCCTTGTCCAGAAGTGACAAAAGTTTGGTACAACTGAGAGTTTGGCATCCTGGATGTTGATCCTGAGGAGTTAGAACTCACAAATCTTGGATTTTCATGTATTGGCTCAAATGTTGCAGTAGACATTGTTCCGACATTCAAGGGACCGGGATGGTCTGTCTGGATGTCCTATGCCGGACATGTTTACTGTTGAGTGCTGCATTCTAGCCAGTTTATCCAAGATTTGAGTGTTGCTAAGGAGTTTAGCTTCTTTTTTGAGTTCAGTTACTTTCTTAGCTAGCCCATCCTTAACTTTCAGAATATCAAGAAATTCCTTTTCTAGAAATCTAACTTTTTCAATAAGGTTATTTCTTTCAGATTCCAATTCTGAAATTCGAGTCTTTGACTTTTCAGATACACTCATGGAGTTATCTTCCTCAGTTTCTAGAACCTTGATCCATTTGGATAAAGAGGCATTTTCTTCCTCAAGGTATTCTAGTTTGGACACCAGTTCAACCTTTTCACTTTCAAGCTGAGATACTAGAGCATTCTTCCTTTCTGCTTCTAGTTTGCAAGAGTCTCTTTCTTGTTGGGTAAATTTAAGTTGTTTGTTCAAAGAGATCTTAGCTTTCTTCAGCTTAATGCTTTCAGAAAACAACCTTTCATATGCTTTATCCATATCTTCATCAGACTTAAAGACAGTGTGACTCTGCTCATGATCTTCACTGAAATCATTCACTTGATCTTCGTCACTCTTCTCTTCATGAGTAGTGGGAGGATGGTCTATCTCTGATAGGGTGATAGTGAAAGCCATGTGATTTTCAGATTCCTCACTTGAGGTAGAGCTTTCAGATTGTTCTTCATCAGAATCACTGTCATCCCATGTGACATTCATCACCTTTCCCTTAGTCTTCTTCTTGTTAGGGCAATCAGGTGAAATGTGGTTGTAGCTTTTGCATTCATAACATTGAATGCCACGAGATTTCTTGTCAGTTCCTCTGGGGACTTTCTTGTTATTCCAAGGTTTTGACTTTGGCTTTTCAAGAGGTTTTCCTCCTGGTTTAGGCTTGAACCTTCTATTTGTTTTCAGGTATTTCAGAAATTTTTTAACAAATAGAGCCAATTCCTTCTCTCCTAACTCAGCATCACTGTCATCCTCATCCAAGGTCTCCTTGACAGTTTTCAAGGCTACAAATTTGTTTTTCTTGGACGGTCAAAGATTGAGTTCATAGGTTTGGAGTGATCCGACCAATTCCTCAATCTTGAGAGCATCAACATTTTTGCTATCCTCAATGGCAGTGACCTTAGATTGAATCCTTTTCGGTAGAGATCTAAGGATTTTTCTGACAATTTTGGACTCACCCAGATTGAAACTGGAATTGACAATGTCACTTATTTTAGCATAGAATTCATCAAATGTGTCATTTTCCTCTATTTTCAGATTTTCAAATTTTGTGGTGAGAATTTGCAGCTTAGAGATCTTGACAATGGTTGTACCTTCATGAGTCATTTTCAGAATATCTCATGCCTCTTTTGTTGTTTCACATGCAGAGATTCGTCTGAATTCTTCAACAGTGACTGCAGCAAAGATTGCATTGAGACCTTTCATGTTCCAACCACTTGTCTCAAGCTTTTCATTGCTCCAATCCTTGGTGCTTTTAGTGAGAATACATCACCTAGAATATTCACCAGTGGAGTCCACCAATCCTGAATGGACATCCAGATTCTCTTGTCTATGGATTTGAGAAATGCTCTCATTCGAGCTTTCCAATACGCATAATTGTTCCCATCAAACAATTGGGGACGAGAGATGGATCCACCCTCTCTTAAAGTAGTTATTGACTTAAGGATAAACACAAGATCACACTTAAGGGATTTAACCTTATAAGTGTACCTGCTCTGATACCAATTGAAATTCATTATTTCAATGCACTCTTAGACCTAGAGGGGGGGTGAATAGGTCTACTTCAATTTTCTTTTCCAATTTTAATTTTAGACAATCACACACAAGCAATCTCACCTGAACACACAAGATTTTTACGTGGAAAACCCTTCCGGGAAAAACCACGGGACCTAGTCCAGCACAAAATTCACTATAAGAAGAGTTTAACAATACAAGACTCGAATCTTACCCAACCGGACACGGCACAAAGTTCCTCGGTATTGATTCCTCAGCTTGCAAACCACAAACACAGCACGTTCGATCTCCGCAACAGTAGCTCCGATTTGTCACTGGCCAATCTTACTCAAATTGATCAACCACGGTCTCTGAAGACTGATCTCCATCCTTGACGGCTTTAGCCCAAGCTAACCAATGCTCACAGTAGAGCATGCAGTGGGTTTTAGGGTTTGTGAAAGCCCTAGGGTGATCTCTTAATGATTAAGGATCATCTAATGCAAGTTTGAGAAAATATGCATGAAAACTTTGCACAACCTAGAGGCCAACTAATGGAGATGAAGATCAATGAATCCAAGAGTTTTCATAAACTCAAGATAGGCACAAAGTGCTCTAAAAAGTCTCCAATCAATATCCCTCACTGATTGGGAGAGGGTCCCTATATATAGGAAATGTCCAAAGGTTTAGAAGTTGCTAAAAAATAGATTTAGAATGATTTTTCATATCAGGGTCAACCCCGGAGGATCTCTGGGTCGACCCACTATAGCAAACAAGGCATACAATCCAAATCCCATATCAGAGTCAACCCTGGGGGATGGTTCGGTCGACCAAAGTGTACACTTCGGTCGACCCAACCATCCTTCAGGGTTGACCTCCAATTTTTTAACTCTCTGCCCGAATTCACCATACAAAACATGGGCAATTCAGGGTCGACCCCCAATGGTCAGGGTCGACCCTGGGGTGCATTTTTTTTATATTTTTGTATTCCTTTTTGCCTTAGATGCAATCCCCTATACCCCTATTCCTTTTGGACTTATTTTTCATGATGAATGAGTCATTTCCATGAGGTACCCTAAGGTCATCTAGGTCTCTCTTTCAATCCTTACTTTTTGAGCCAATGTGAGTGATGTAGATTCGAGATTCTTCTCGGCTTCTTCTTCACTTTGTCTTCAAACCGGATGAGACCTACTATGACCTATATACAACATTTTGGGCTCGGAATTTCTCCAACACTACTTTGACTTTACAGGCCTATTATAGCATGATTTAGGTAATGGCGGTAGAGTTTCTACCGCCATTCCCATATTAAACTGAAACAGGAATGGCGGTAAAAGCTCTACCGCCATTATCAATTCTCTGCAAATCTACTTGTTGGCACCCTTGGCTTCCTCAGCTCCGCCCTTGGGGTTCTTAACCTTGAAATTTAATTCCCAAGGTGCCCCTGGGTCACTCTACGAAAGCTCCCCTACTCCATAGTTCAAACCCACTCCAAAAAATTTCAGAAAAATCGCTCTGCTGGTTTTCGACCAACCTATCCCAACCTCTATCAGCTTTTGCCTTCCACCCTGAAGTGGTCCCTAGACCTCCCAAGAGCACTCCCAGGTCACCCCAACCTTCACCATAGCCTGTCATCACCGTGCACCAGCCCTCCTCCACCGTGTGAATTTGATAGCAGGGTAGGGCCACCCCTTCCTCCTTTTATGTCATTAAATTGCATTGTAAGACCCCTGATCCTAATCCAGGGGTTCTTTGTTTCTTTTTTTTTTTCTGTACATACCAATGATAGGGGTCCCCCTACCTTCCTCATAGGTATAAGGGAATCCCCTTGAGGTTTCAAGCTCGGGTACATGACCCCTACAGGCATGGCATTCCCTTGAATTCTCTGGAGGACCCTTAGCCCATGAGGGATCCCCTAGAAGAGGCCTTGGTCCAAGCCTAGGAGGGCAAAACTTTTTTCTGGTGAAAACCAGGAATGACGGTAATCGTAGTACTGCCATTCCTGGACTCCTTCATTGCAGCATGTTACACCCATTTGGGTGGGGCCATGGTCCATTCCAGGGCCATGACCAGACCTTTAAGACCTTTACCTCCCTACCCTGGTCATTCTAGGTCACCCAGGTGTGTTTAACCATGGTTAAATCGCCTCAAACTAGGAACTGTCTAGAATGACGGTAATTATTTTACTGCCATTTTGAGTTACCAATTACAGTGTGTTTGAGCCCACTCCAGACCACCCCCTAGGCCCACTAAAGGCCCAGGACCTTCCTTGGACTCTCCTCTTCAACCTTGATGGGTCCCTAACTCTTGGGTTCACCCCTAACTCAAACCCCAAACCTGTAAACCACCCTTAGAAGTGTATGTTTAATGGCGGTAATCCTATTACCGCCATTATTGACTTTTTGTGTTCTTGGGTTTTGCACAGGGTCCAGACCAGGTAGGAGGCCATTCTAGGCCCTGCCAAACTCTTTAGGCTCATCCTGATCTGCCAAAACCGTTAACCAGGGTTAACCCAAGCTCGGATAACTTTTAACCATGGTTAAGCATCCCTTAACCCTTGGTAAAAATTTAAAAAAATGCTAAAAATATTCTAGAATTGCAAAGTGTCCAAAATGATTCTGCTTTGGCACTTTTCACCATGATTAGTAGCCCTAACCATGGTTAACTTTCCATTTAACTCCGGTTAGCAATTGTAACCTCGGTTAAAATCTCTAACCTACCAGACCTAATATTGCAGCTTATCGGGCTCACCCTTTGCCTACCGGGCCCAACTTTATCACCCTCAATTGTGGTTAGCAACTCTATCCATGGTTAGTTTAACCCTTAACCCTGGTTAGCAACTCTAACATTGGTTAAATCATCCTTTGGCCTACTGAGCCTAATCCAAGTCTACCGGACTTATCCCTTGGCCTACTAGGCATAACCCTAGTCTATCGGACTAAACCTTGGCCTACCGGGCCTAAACCATGCACTTGACCAAACTCGGTTAAATAAACCCTAACATCTGGGTTAGACCCTTAGCCACCCTTGGTGCACACACACACCCCTCTTAGCCTTGGCATGGGCTCATATGCCAGAACTACGCTCGATTTGATCTCACCCTTGTGACCCTAGTTAGTTTTTTTTTTCTTAGATTAATATTACCTTACCCTTAGGTATTTGAACAAAAACTTGATTAAAATTTGCTTAAACCTAGAAAGTTAGGAAACATTGAAAAATGGAAGTCCCGGGGTGCCTAACACCTTTCCCGGAGTTAACTGAACTTCTTACCTAGACCTCAACCGCAAACCAAGACCTTATCCACAACTCGAGGACTTATCCCTTCTAAATTAATAGGTGGGGAATCTAATCATTATCCGTGGGTGCTAAAATCCGTGCTCACAATTTAAATTTAGATATTCTTAAATTATTATCTGTGCATCGTATGGGGTCTCTGCTAGTAGGAAAAAAAGGCATAGATTACTATATATCGATTGAGCCGATGACTATTCATGAAATAAACTCGTGAGCTTGGCTTGGCTCGACTCAACTTGTTTAAGCCAAGTTCAAACTGGTATTT
This sequence comes from Tetracentron sinense, assembly GCA_015143295.1. Classification (NCBI taxonomy): domain Eukaryota; kingdom Viridiplantae; phylum Streptophyta; class Magnoliopsida; order Trochodendrales; family Trochodendraceae; genus Tetracentron; species Tetracentron sinense. The sequence goes on along the minus strand of CM026572.1, from coordinate 6,109,109 downwards.
TTCGGCTCAAACAATCACGCCAAACTTTTATTTGAACTCAAATGTTTAAAAAAGCCAAGCTTGAGCTAGAGCCTGCAGCTTGATTCGGCTCTACTCAAAGCTTTGCTCGGTTAGGGCTTAGTTATGTTTGAGCACATCTTGACTTAAATTATTGTGTAGAGACTTGGATTTCTTTCATGTAATTATTGTACTCATGAAGGGTAAAACTGTTAAATGAATATCATGTTGATTTTGTTCATGTGTTAATTTAACTTCCATGGTATATGGGCAAGTTCAAAACACTAAATCAAGTGGGAGGAAAGTAGAAATTCAAAAAAAATCAGGAAAATACACAAATGGTCGACCTCCCATCATACCCGATCGATCGACTGATTAAAAAGGCCAAACAATAGCCTCCTCCTTAAGCCACCTGGTCAACCACCCACCAACCCCTATCGACTAACTATAAAAAAAAGGGTGAACCACAGGTGAGTTAGACCCCGGTCGATAGACCCTCTTACCCAGTCGACCGACTACTGAATTTTTCCCCAAAACAAAGACATTCCAGCCGGTCGACCGCCCCTCTCAACCAGTCGATCGACCATTAAACAAATGGGGGTTTTTCCCCTTTCCGCAGGATTTTATGGGTATTTTGGGATTTCTAAAATCCTAAGTCTATAAATAGACCTTCTATTTCAAGGGTTTGAGATTCCTAAGTCTCTCAAATCCTAATTTGGCAAAGAAGAGAAGAAAACCTTAGGTTTTCAAGAGAGCTAGTTTAGAGAATGAAGGAAAGGCTTGCATTTCGCACCTAGAGTCTTTCTAAAGCGCTAGATCGCATAGATTCGACCTCGGAAGGTAGATACTCTCTACTAGATAGTCTTGTTGTAAATTCCTAAATACTAGTAAGATGAAGAGCATGTGTTTTGATGAAGAAAATGGTAGAGTTTGCCTACTAACTAATCTTATTGTGGTTCTATACAAAAGTAAAGATCAAAAGCATATGATATTGATGAAATTATATATTAAATCCCTGTAACTGCATATGTTATTGCTATGAATAGGGTGATAGAAGTATTGCTATGTGTACTTGAGAATTATAAGTGTTACTATTCCACTCACAAATGATATATGAGCACAAGTATTGCATGATCGAGCTTTTGTATATGTATCGGTGTGAGCATGGAAATTCTTTCCACTCACAAAGGGAGGATGATGTACTTACCTGTATACCCTCGTGGGTGTGAAATATTTTTACACTTAAGAGTCGCTACCTATTCATTTAGAAGGAATAAGTCCCCCGAGTTTGGATAAAGTCTTGGTTTGCGAGTGAGATCAGGATAAGGGGTTCAGTTAAATCCGGGGAAGGTGTTAGGCACCCCAAGGCTTCCGTTTTACAATGGTTCCGTACTCCCCAGGTTTAAGCCAACTAAATTTAATCCTGATTAGAATGCCGAAGTGTTTAAGTTAACACTAATCCAAGAAAGGAAAAGCTAAGTGGGGTTGAACTCGTGTTGGGTTGCCTATGTACTCACAGGGTGAGATCAGACCGAGTGTAGTTCTGGCATGTGAGCCTGTGCCGAGGCTAGGGGCGTGTGTGTGTGCACCAAGGGTGGCTAACATGGACTAGTCCGATTGACTAGAGTTTGATTGACCGAGGGTGGTCAAGTGCAAGGTATTCAAGCTCGGTAGGCTTAAGGGGTAGTCCGGTAGACTAAGATGGAGTTCGGCCCGGGTTAGGGTTGCTAACCGGGGTTAGCCAAACTAACTATGGTTAGGATTGCTAACCACAGTTAAGGGGATGTGAGATGTAGTCCGGTAGGCTAAGGGGAGGCCCGGTAGGTCGAAGGATAAGTCCGGTATACTTGGTTTTTAGGCCCGATAGGCCGTAAACTGAGATTAACTGCGATTATGGTTGCTAACCGGAGTTAAGGGGGTTCTAACTATGGTTAGGGTTGTTAACCAGGGTTAGGGAGAGGGCCAAAGTTAGTTTTATGGTCCAATTGATTTTTTAGGAATTCTGTTTAATTTCCTAAAATTTGTAGGGTTAAGGGGTGCTTAACCGCGGTTAAATGTTAATCGGAGGTATATTTAAACGTGGTTAAGGGTCTGGTAAAATCCAAGGTGGGCCCAGAGGATTAGGCAGGGCCTAAAGTGGCCACCAACCAGGCCTAGACCCCTGCAAAAGCCCAGAATAAAAATAAATTTAATGTCGGTAATTAGATTACTGACATTAAAATAGTATTTTTACTGTGGTTTTGCTTGTTGTTTAATTAGGGTTAGGATGTAACCCAGGGTGATCTGAGATCAGGGGAGTGTAGAGGGGACTCCTAAGAAGAGTTTGAGTTTGGTGTGGGCCCCAGGGGATGCTTGGAGTGGGCGTCACAAAGGTGCAAAGGCACTGTACCTGCAATCACATATTGGCGGTAGTTATTCTACCGCCAACATCAAAATAGGCAAAATGAGTATTGGCGGTAGAAGGAGTACCGCCAATATGCACAGTATTCTTTTTCTTGGATTTAACCATGGTTATGCTTAAGCCAATGACCTAGAAGAACTAGGTCTAGTTCAGTTGAGTGAGAGGAGTTTAACTGGGGCCCTGGAGATGGACCAGGGCCCACCTAAGCAGGCCAAACGAAGCTTAAACTGAATGTGCCAGGAATGGCGGTACTGAGATTACCGCCATTCCTGGTTTTCTTTAAAACTGGGATGGTGCCCATGGGGGCTATGCACAGAGGTGTCTAGGGGTTCCCTCATGATCTAAGGGACCCCCAGAGGATCTTTGGTGGTCGGCCATGCTTTGGAAGGTGCTATACCCGTAAGGGGCTCACCATACCTATGAACAAGGTGGGTGAACACCCCTATGCTGGGTTAGAACTGAAACTAACCAAGCAACAACAACAATAGTCCCCTGGAGATGACCAAGGGCTCACATGATGAATAGAACAAATAAGAAAAATCGGTAAGGGGGGTCCCTACCTTGTGTTCTGCTTCTCTACCGAAGAAGGTGGTTTGTGCGTGAGGTGGTGGTGCACTCCGGTGGTACTGCAGCGACTGAGAGGCTTAGGACAGGCCAATAGAGGTCCTGGGATCACGACCAAAGGGTTGAAGAGGGGTGAGCCTAGACATTTGGCAATAGGCGTTTACCTTTAGAAATTGCCGACCCTGTTTACGGTTGAGGAGCTTGGGTTTTATAGGGAAAGCTTCTAGGGACCTAAGAGGGTTTAAAAAGAAGGTAAGGCTGGTGGTTGGACCAAGGGGAGGTCGACTGAGGGTTGTGAAGTGAGAGTATGAGGTGAGGGTGGAGTATGCAAGGCGTTTGCAAACTACAAACTCGAAACTCACAGAGTGTCGGTAGAAGATCTACCGACATTACCAAAATAGGCAAGACTAATAATGTCGGTAGAAGGTCTACCGACATTACCAAACCAGGCCATATTTTAATTGTCGGTAGACCATCCACCGGCAACAAGAGCTTTCTGCTTGGATTTGGACTTGGCCTATGCATACTTGGGTCCTGGGGGCTTGGCTTATGGTTTTTGGGCCTTGTGGGTCCACGCTAAGGGTTTAGGCCCTAGGGGCCATGGACTTAGGGTTTAAGCCCTAAGGACTCTAGGGTCTTAACTAGGGTTTATCTAGAGGCTTACCTAGGTTCAGATCCTAGGATTTAGCCAGGGTGTAGCTGGGGTTTACCTAGGGTTTAGGGTTTTGGTAGGGGGTAACCATGCTTAAAGAGTTTTAACCATGGTTAGATGGGGTGTAAAAATTGGGTGCTTACAATGGGAATCTAGATAGTAAAGTAAAGAAGATTTACAAATGTAAAAGGATGGTATTGGAAGGATGTTAGTGTACTCAGACTAGGTACAATCACTAGTCATCTGATTCCAAGTATAATGTTGTACAAAGATACCAATGGGGAGGTTGGTTAAGTATGATGCTAGTGTGTTCCATCCATTTCATAGTTTGGGCACTAGTAAAGTATGTATGATAAAGGAAGCTAGTATGTTTTGTCCATTTCATAGTTCGGGTACTAGCCAAGTATGAAAGTAAGCTCCCATAATAAGCCATGTGTAAAGCAAATGAAAGATGATACTTGTAAAATAAAGATATGAAGAAAGCTTGTAAAAGTATGGTTTCTAAAGAAAGCAAATGGAAGTATATGTTTTAAGAGTATGCACATTTGAGTATTGAAAGTATGTTTTCCGCTTTTGGATTTAAAGTATGAATGACTGTTCTGATAAATTGTATATGAAAGCTTGTTAATGTTTATGACATTATTATCTAGTGGTTAGTATACGTTGAGCTTTTCAATGCTCAACTGAACTGTTATTTTTGGTAGGTCCTTTTAATATATGTACTCTAGGACCATGGGTCAAAGAGGAGTATGTGGAGGAGGAGCCTGTTCAGGATCATCCTCAGGAGGAGAGGGCCCTAAATAGGTGTCCATATCTAGACTATTGTTGAGATATGTGAGGGAAAGACATGTATATATTTTGTTTAAAGTGGGGATGTCCACTTTCTAGTTTGACTTGTTAAACTTGGGTATGTGCTTGGAATACAGCTTATAGTTATGGTATAAAAAAAAAAAATTAGCTTTATGCCTTGTATGTTCTTACAGGATGGTTTGATGTTTAAGTCACAAGCCAAAGTCTCATAACTCATAGGTGAGATTTTGGGTAGCAACAAAGTTGGTATCAGAGCAAAGACATTAGGTCTGTATAGTGAGTCATATTCCAAATGTAAACTAATCATTTAGTCTTAGTCTTAAAACCGGTTGATACCTTAACCGAACTTAGTGTCTTTCACTAGAAAACCCTAATTGTATGCTTATACTATTATGTGTATACCTCGGTGTATTACTATACACTTTATAAACACTTTATGCTAGTAAAGTTCTATGCTTTATGAAACTGGTGTCCAAGTTAGACTCACGTTTTACTGTTGTTCTCAAGATTTGATCATGAGACATGGTAATCGGGGTCGAGGTTACTAGACTAGAGGTAATGGAGGGGGATCTCTATTGGGTAATGAGCAACCCGACCTCACTCAAGTTTTAGGGTCTATAGTAGAGACCATGACCATGCTTGCGGCCAGGCAGACTGTTGTTGCACCTGTACTTCCTCCTGCACCTCACACCACAGGACTTGAGGCATTTAAGAGACTGCATCCTCTTACTTTCTATAAGACTACCGATCCGATGGCAGCCGAGGCCTGAATCATGCAACTGGAGAAGATCTTCAGGGTGTTTCGCTGCACCGATGAGCAGAGCATGGTTGGAGATGCTCTAAAACTCCAAATATGGAGTACCAGCTCCAAAAGGGAACTCCAACCATGCTCCATATTTGGAGTGGATACTTCAAATGGCTATAATGACGCTCCAAATTTGGAGGGGGAGAGAGAAAATGGAGAATGATCTCCAAATCACTATTCATCCCCTTATAATACCGTTTGTGTCCTTTTTTGTCTTTCAATCTTTTTTAAAATGTCAATTGTATCCTTTTAATTTATTTTAATAATTATCATTTTATATTGAAATTATTTTTATGTTTTTTTTAATAATTATTTAATTTTTAAATTAATTCATCAATAAAAGATGCAAAAAAAAAAGCCAAATCCTCTACGGTATCACCCCTTGAGGTCGCCACATGTCCCTTTTGACATCCCTTAACCGTATTTAAATTTCACTCACCCATCTTTGTTTTTTTTTAAATATTAATTATTTTTTAAAATTAAAAAATTGTTTTTAATATTAAGAAACCTCTAATAACAAACTTTAATTAAAAAAACTCTAATTACATGCTTAATTAGCATTAATCTAGGGTTAAGGTGAAGAAAACATATGAATTGTTTTTTTAAAATAATAAATGAATAGTGTTTTGGAATAGGAATAGTGATTTGGAGATGGGATGCATTGGAGAAAAAACTTTATAGTCATATATTCCATATATGGAGGAGCTGAAATGGAGGAGAATTTTGGAGTAATGCGCTGGAGATACTCTAAATCCATAACTCGCTTTCTCAGTTTTAATGCTGACAAATAGAAATTCGGACTACAATAAAGTTGAGCAAGCTCTCATATAGGAAAAACACAATTGAGAGATTGGAAAATTGGCCCCGTTTTGTTGCACTTCCGTTTTCCCTTTTTAAAAGCAAATATTCTAAATATTTTACACAAAACATGTTTCTGTGTTTGTAAAAATTAATAATAAATTTTTTGAAAATCAAATAATAGAAATTTTCTGTTACCTCTAGTTTTGAAAATAGAAAACATGGACCCACCACCACACCCCACCATTCACCACCATCACCACTACCACCACCCACCACTAACCACCACCACCACCACACCCACCCACCCAGGGCGGAGCCAGGAATTTTTCTTATTGATAATTTTTTTCGATAATGTCCTTAAGGTCGCCACGTGTCCCTATTGATACTCCTTAACTGTGGTTAAGATTCACACACCTAACCTTGATTTTTTTTTAAATATCAATTTTTTTCCAAACCCTAGTTAAAATTCACTAACTCCTAAGGTTAAAAAAAATTTAATATTTTTTTCTAAAAACCAAGTATAAGTAGGTGAACCGTAAGAGTGAGGGACATGTGGCAACCTAAATAGCAAAACTGGACTCCATTAGAGAGCCCACTATATATATGACAAAAAAATTGGGGGACCACTATTTATATAAGATAAAAAATTAAGTATACTAAAAAAATTAAGGGTCCCACTATTTCATATTATGTTAACATAAGGGCCCCCTAGCTCGGCCCTTGCACCCACCCACCCACCCACAACCATCACCACCACCACCACCTCCATCATCCACCCACAACCACCACCACCACCTCCACCACCCATAGGGGTGGCAATTGGGTTGAGCTATCCCGAAGCCCGATTGTTCGGTCTGAAGTTTGGGTGGGCTGAGCCTTCTTTATTTTGGGCTGGACTGAGTTTAGACAAGAATATAGGCTCGAAGTAAATATTGGGCCGAGCTTAGGTTGCCCTTAGCTCAGCCCGAATTCAGTCCGGCCCGAACTAGAGATATTTTATACTTTTATAAATAGTATATATAGATAGAGAAGACTCACGAGCTAATCTCACTCTCATTGAATTTGAAGTGATATGTTTCACATGGAGAAACTATTTTTGTATTTGCTATCTAAGAATGTTATAGTAGTATTTTTTTTAAAAAAATTATTCTTAGCCTTATTTATCAAGGGTTTGAATTTAGTTCTTTTGCTATCGGAGAAACCCTTCCCAAAATTGATTAATAGTTAAAATAATTAGGTACCTAAAACAGTGATTGCCTAATTTTATTAAACTCTAAATTTGTTTACTAATTAAATTCTTGTGCATTGCATGTCAGTGTTTAAGGGAAAGTTAACAAGTAACTACAGGAGAACTCAGCCCGAATTCGTCCCGTACTCAGCCCACAAGCTACTTAATTTGGGCCAGCCCGAACTTGACCCACACTCTGCTTACTTTGGGCCAGCCCGAACTTGACCCAAAGCCCGAATATATTTGTGAGCCGAGCTTGGGCTCGGTTGCTCGGGCTGAGATTGGGCCGGGCTAAGCTTGGGCTTAAGTTTTGAACTTTGGGTCGAGCTTGGGCTAACCCTAGCCCGACCCAACCCGGCCCGATTGCCACCCCTAACAACCCACCACCCACCACCACCCACCACCCACCACCCACCACCACCTTCCACTACACACACTATACCACCACCCATTACACACACTACACCACCACACCACCACACTAAACCACCACCCACGACCAAACTACACCCATCACCACCCACCACTACTACCACCATGGATTGAAATTATTTAATCATATTTACCAAACACATTTTTTTGTTTTCTTTTTTTAAAAATAAGTTACAGTTAGTAATGTCAAATGTGTTTCCTACTTAAAAAATTTGAAAATCGTTTCCAGTTTTTAAAAACAAAAAATAAAAACAGAAAATGAAAGTGTATCCTAATGTCCCTGCATTTCTCAAAAAAAACTTTTGTGTGGGGCCATCATTTGTTTTAGAAACGCCTAGCCCTAGTCTCTTGTCTTTTGGTTGAAATGATACCATGTAATTAACACACTCTCTAAACACACATAGCCAAACATAAGGTAGCCACTAAGGTGCCATAACCCTAGCCCTAGTCTAACAAGTCCTTATTCACAGCACCTGTCTTTGCTAAAGCTTCAACAGGTGTTGGTTTTTGGTGAGAGAATGGACTGTTGAGAGTAAGGCAAGAGATTTATTAGAACTATTCACGTGAATGCAAGCAAATTTTTGTGACATTATTGTAATTGAATATATATATATATATATATATATAGTCATATAATTTTTCAAAACTGTCACTATATCTTCATAATTACAATACTTTCCCCAACAACTTTAATTATTTGCTTGCCTTACGTTTATTAATATTCACATGAAACATGAAACGTGAATGTGAATGTGAATGTGAATGTGAATGTTAACAAACAAGATTGTTTTATTATCTAAAGAAATATTGCCGTGTTCACCCTCCAAATTTTTTGAAAACCCTTTAAGAGAGAAAGTGGTAATGTGTTAATATTTTTTTTTTTAAATGACCATAATTTTTATACAGTGGCCCCAAACTCGTTTAGAAAGGAAAAAAAATGATAGGGTTGAGATAATCCCAAAAAAAAAAAAAAATTCAATAGGAGGAATGCTAGCCTTACTCTCAGTCAAACTCTTACTCTCATCCTCCACTTTCAAGGTGGTTTGTGAATGGTGAAAGTACAGTTTGACTAAGAGTAAGGGTAGCACTCCTCACTCAAAAGTACCTACTACGTCACAAGTGAAAAAAAAATATCTTCCCATTTGTAAAGGGAAAGAGACATGACAAGAGACTTGGTCGCAGTCAATTGTGATTGAACTCTCTTCAAGTTCAATCGGACCCACAAGTTAACAAGCGTCTCTAACTTTTATTTGTGATTAAGCTTCACTAACTCTTCAAGGCTCAACCATCTAACCATGATTTTCAGGAAAAAAAATATTAATTTTTTAAAACTTTGGTGAAGAAATTTTAACCCTTAGGGTTAATATTTTTTTTTTCTAAAACCCAAGGTTAGATTGTTGAACCGTAAAGGTTAGTGAATCTTAACCATAGTTAATAAGGGTTAAAAAGAATACATGTTGACCTTTGGGTGCGATTGAAAGACGAACCCATTACTCAAGAAAAAAATTTCCCAGGGGCTATGCCCTGAAGCCCCAAACCTATTACCTTTCTTGATACATGTATTCGGCCCCCCAACGAAAAATTCCTGGCTCCACCCCTGACCGTGTTTGCTCATGTGATGCGATCTCTTGACCTGTATGACTATTTTTCATTTTGAACTTTTTAGTTGAATGTGATTAGGCCGCAACGCCTTAGTTTGTAGCGGTTAGTTGATTTGAGAGCGGAGCGCTCAACTTAGAAGGGAGCTAAACAATGTGGGCCTATCAACCGCTACATCATCACTCGATGGAATGGAACCCTGAACCCCAAATGGAGGATATACACAGTACTGCCACTATCACAAACCAACCGGTGTTTGTTTTGGGTTTATAATTTAGAGAAATGCTAGCTCAACGCCAAGTCTCAAACTTCCAAACGCTCACTATAGTAGCTACAAGTGTCGCTCATTTTTCCTGTTATCTTCTGAACTCATCTTAAACAATTTGATTTCTTAACTTGTTGAAGGGGTAGCAATCCCAAGTGTTGCACCCACGATATGAGTTGAGTTTGAACGAATTTTGACTTTCGCATCCAGTTCTCCAAATGCCCTCTCAATTAACTTTTAACTGTACTTGTACTTGTGCATCTAAACTATAAATTTTTCAATATTTTTGTTTTAAACAAAATTATACCATATTTTTAGAAATGAATGTTGCATTAAAGTTTACAATGGAAGGCTAAAAAAGTAAGAGTCATTCTTAAAATAACATGCTAAAAAAATAAGGGTGGCGCTTGGCACACCTAGCATTTGATGATTATAAAATACACCATTAAATTCATTAAATTTTATACACCGAAACTGGATTATCTATAAATTTATTAACTGCACACCGAACTTCAAACATAATAATTGAAAAAAGTAAATCATCGAATAGAAAACATTGCTACCTAACTCTCAATCCATACCAACAATCCAACTAGTATACCACATGTTTGATTTATTAGTTATGATCATCTCATATAACAATATTTTTGAGCTAAGTACTATTTAAGAGGTGAGCATTAACCTATAGTGCAAGCATAAAGGGGATGTGTGCAATAGTTTCAGCATCATTAATCCATTTTTTCTATTTCTATGCATTTCATTGGATGAAAATTATAAACTCTCAAATAATAAAAATTGTAAAATAAAAACTACATTCCCAGCACTAAATGATTTAATAGAGAATACAAAAGCATTTGAAAAATCTCATTAATAAGGTCCTCTACTTTGAAACTCGTCATCTCTTTTGAAAGGAAGAGAGGTGGCGGTGAATGCCTAAGGCATATCATGCTTTACTTACAACAATTGCAGTGACGGCAAGGCTCCCAAGGCTGTTGGTATTGAGCCATTTAGAAAGTTGATAGAGAGATCGCTATGATAGGAAGAAAAGAAAACAGTGAAGCACCATGTCACCACCAACAAACAATATCAGTTAAAGGAAGCAGAAGAATGATAAAACTCAACCATAACTCACAAACTTGTCCAGGCCATTACCGTTCTTTTTAAAGAAAGAAAAAGCATTGTCCGGGCCATGAATAGATAGGGTAAATGAGGATAGTTTTTTAACTCTACCAAAAGAAATTCGGAATGTAAAGCAAAGGAGAATGCTAGGCATGCTCTCGTTATCCATACTCTCACCTATTTTGCAACAGGCTTGTCCTGGTGGTAGTGTGTCTCTCCCTTTGGGGATAGGTTTCGAGATAGAATATCAAGGGGTTCGATGATTGTAATATCTACCCTCTGCTAAGCTTCAAATGCTAGGCATTAACCCACTAACCTAGAACACTACTAACACAACAAACTGGGGTTGCATCGTAATTGTATGAATTGTACTGAAAGAAAACTCACCTATTTTAAATAATAAGAGAAATGCTATCCCTAGTCACATATTTCCAAGTTCTCTTGGTGGTAGCGACAAGTATCACTACTTTTACCTATTACCTTGAGAACTGGTATAAACCATCAATTCTTTCTTTGATTTTTTTTGAAAAAAAATCCTATTGATGGGGTAGCAAGGCCACATATTGCACCCACCTCCCACCTGAGAGTTTAGAAAATTTTTGAATTGTGCGACATGGGGTAGCACTCTTCAAATAATAAAATAAATGACTTTGTATGGTACCATCGTTTATTTATTATTTAAAATGGAGATCATCCTCAAGTGATGCATGTCTTGGTTTTGACTTATAATTTAGAAAAATGCTATTGAAGGCAAAACTTTCGTTGCGGTAGCCACAAGTATCACTACTTTTCCTTGCTATAACACCTGTATAACCATAAATTTCCCCCTTTTGAATAATTTGTCTTCTTAACCTGTTGAAGGGTTGGCAATGTCAGGTGTTACACCCACAGAGAGGGTTTGGAAAAAGAAATTTGAATTTTGCAAATGCTACTATATAATTTATATACAGGTGCAATGCCCTCTCAATTGTAACTATATTTGTGCTTCTAATCTATGAATTTCTCTTTTTTTTTTCTTTAAAATATATTTATACCCTATTTTTTTGAGACCAATGTTGTATTACAAGTTACAAAGGAAGGCTAAAAAAAGTAAGTTGAGATTGTTCCTAAAATAAAATGCTGAAAAAATAAGGGTGGCACTTGGCACAACCAATATTTGATGAGTATACACCATTAAATTTTATGCACATATTAAAATAAAAAAGATTATTTATAAGTTTTGTAACTACACATCAAACTTCACACATAATAACTGAAAAAAAAAATCATCTAATAAAAAACATAGTTACCTAACTCTCAATCCATTGTCCAATTAGAGTACCACATGTTTGATTTTTTGGTTATGATCATCTCATAAAAATATTTATGGGCTAGGTACTATTTAAGATGGTGGTCATTAATGGGATATGTGTAATAATTTCAGCAACATTAATTCATTTTTTCTATATCTAACCATCTCATTGGCTGAAATGAAAAACTTAATAAATAATCATAAATTGCAAGACAAAAATTGAATTCCTAGCACCAATTGATTAAACATAGAGAACGCAAAAGCATTTGAAAAGTAACATTAATAAGTTCCTCTACTTTGAAAACTGCCCTCTCTTTTCAAAAGAAGAGAGGTGATGATGAATGCCTGATAACGTGAGAGATATAATGGTATGAGGTAATTGGTCAATGGAGAAGAAATTGGTTGAAGAAAGGGTTAGGATTGGATTGCACAAATTAGAGGTCAAAAATTTTCAAAATAGAATATTGTTTTTGGAGGGTAATCATCAACTGTTGGGGGTGAAAAATGAACAGAAAAAAGGAAAAGGAAGGAAATTAAAAGAGGAAGTGTGAAGAAGAAGAAACCAACTCAACTACAATTATGGGCTATTGTGAAAAGCCCTACAACCCTACATTGCATTGTTACGACTGCAAAAGTAACATTTTCATAAAAACCACGATTTAGTAGCATGTCAGTTTCGCAGGTGTGGTAGATGTGGAATGGTTTTATGGAAGTTTTGTTGTAGCCTAAGTCTATCTCGTGGAAGACTGTCATCATAACTTATATTCTCTACCTCAATTAGGGTATGAGAAATGCTAGCCCCAATTATGTCATTTATGGGAAGAATCAAGCTAATTTTTTATGAGACCAAGTCCAAAGTGTCTGACTCTTCCTATAAATGGGGCGATTAATGGTTGACACAATTGAAGTTAGCACTTCCAATTATTTTATTTACTAATTGTAGAACCCCTGGAACTTGGGATCACTGTAGAGTGAATAGTGTCTATGAACGGTGTATGTAAAGGCCAAGTTTTCCATGTGACCTTGGTGTTTGTTTGAATGGAAATGAGGTGTCTCGTGTTAAAATGAGTGTTATGGTGTTAGTTTGGTAGATGCAACATAAGGTATGATGTATGTGGGTTTGTGAACTAAAACAAGAGTATAAAATACTCTAAGTGTCAAAGAGGGTGGATTTCTTACCATTCCCTCAACTTGTGGGATCTATAGTTTCGTCGTATCTCATCGAAATAAAGTGACTATTGAACCATTGGAAAGGTATTCAACCCCTCTTTAAACTTCATGTTTATCGCTTTTCCAGATTATGATTAAAAGTTAAGACAAATGTTGGATTTCCGAATGGTGGTCTGCTATCAGTTCAGCAGTCATGTTGGACCAGTCCACTTGTGGGCCCATTTGGACCACTCAAATCTTAGAATTGGGATTCGTCCAAAACATAAAAGTTGTTCCCCTTTCAAAGATGAATCCAATACAAGTTGAATTGTCAAAATCAGAGTACCGAGTCAAAAGTTATGGCCAAAATACTAAAGTGCATTTCTGCAGCACCAGTCAATACCGAGAGCTCGGTCCACTACCGGTAGATTGGTCAAAACCACCAAACCACCGATCGATCGGTCCACTACCGGTAGATCGGTCATCTATCGGTCCTATTCTGATTTTCTTCATTAAGGGTTTTTAAGTCTTTAACAACCACCCCTTTGCCTATAAAAGGCCTAGCTCGTGCCTTAGGGTTTTAGAAACCCTTAGAGCATAATTTTTAGAGAGATTTGAGAGGAGAAGAAGGAGGAAAGCTAGGGTTTGCTCAAGCTTGAAGAAGAAGATCAAATCTTCCCTTCTTTGGTGTTTTTCAACAAAGAACTCAAGGGTCTCACTTGTTCAAAGCCTTTTGAATCAAATTCATTGATTTCACCAAGGTAGAACACTCTACTAACTTGCCTTGCTATATTTCATTGACGAGTACTTTGTTTTCTATGGTTTAAACAAAGGGTTTTGATGAAAGTTAGGATGTTTTGGCTATATTTGCAATTCCTATATTTTAAGCAAGATACAAAGCATGATTTGGATAAGATAAATTGTAGATGCACTCTACTACTTACCATGTATTATTCCTCTTAAGAAAAACCATGATTGAAGTATGTTCTTGGGTTGATGGATGTTGATTTTATACTTAGATGTAAACTAGTATTATTATGCACTCTATGTGTTTGGTTAAATGCCTCTAAGGGATCATATGTTTAAATATACTCCTAAGTTGCTATGAGATGTAAGTTATCACTAGTATTGAGTTCTATGAATATGATGTTATGTCTACAAGGTTCCTAAATCCACATGATGCTCACACGTACTATATGCACTCTATGTTCACAAATATCGCATGATTAGATGATTTCTCACAAGAAAAGTGTCCTATCAAGTTCATAAGTTAAGATTGTGGCTCAAAAGGGTTTTGTTCTAAGTTAAGGTTTCCAATTATGGTTTTGCTAAAAGAGGTTTTTCTCAAAAGTGGATTCGCTCAAAGAATGATTTTCGGGATTCAAGGGCTTAGGCCTGGCTTGTAAAGTATCACTTTGATTTCGTACTCAAGGGAGTTTACCTCCTGGCTTGTAAAGTATCGCTTTGATTTCGACTCAAGGAAGTTTACCTCCTGGCTTGTAAAGTATCGCTTTGATTTTCATACTCCAGGAGGTGATTTTCATACTCAAGGGAGTTTACCTCCTGGCTTGTAAAGTATCGCTTTGATTTCGATTCAAGGGAGTTTACTTCCTGGCTTGTAAAGTATCGCTTTGATTTCGACTCAAGGGAGTTTACCTCCTGACTTGTAAAGTATCGCTTTGATTTTCATACTCAAGGGAGTTTACCTCCTTGCTTCTAAAGTATCACTTTGTTTTGAACTCAAGGGTGTTCTTAAGGGACCGCCTTACTTGTAAAGTATCGTTTTCGTTTTGAACTCAAGGGAGTCTATCTCCTAGCTTGTAAAGTGTCACTTTGTTATCAGTCTTATGGATCACTCTAAGTATTGGAATTGTTATGGTTTAGAGAATATGGTTAGTGAAATGATCAATGATATGTGCCTTGTAAAGAAATGCTCACATGATATATGTTTTATGAACTGCTTTAAGTCATATGCTTGTTACGCTTCGTTTTTTTCTGTTTTACTCTGATAAATGCCCAGGCTATCGTTGATAATTATGGTAATGCCATTTAGTAGTTTGTATACACTGAGTATTCCACGCTCAGCCGAATTGTTGACTTCGGTAGGTATCGTGGATGCACACGCTCCTGAGCCCTGGATAGAGAAGGAGTACTACGAGCCGGAGCCTGCCATGGATCATAACCAAGATGATGGAGCTCTAGATAGGAGGCCCTATCTAGACTATTATTGAGGGATGTGAGGAAGAGGGTTGTGTATTTTGAAAGTTGGGAATGTCCACTTTAGACTTTACATTTTGTATAAACTATTGGTTTAGACTTAGAATACAAATTGCAGGTTTATGTATAAAGAAATTTTCAGTTCCACTTTTAGTATGCCTTGTATGCTCTTGCAGGTTGATATGTTTGCCTTATGTGTCATGACCAGATGGTGTGACACGGCGGTCATGTGCCTAAAGTATCCCAAACTCCTAGGGGGTATTTTGGGTCGTGACACTAATTGTTATAACGGTTCGGCTTTGTAAACTAGGAAAACTGGTGGGGAAATTGATCTTATCTTAGTTGGTTACAAGTGGAGGAAAGAATGAAGAAAGAACCGTTGTCATTGCTTCCCTGATTACTAAAGCGTGTTTGATAAAGTTATGATCTGCTGGTTGCTAGTTTCTGAAGAGCAGTTCCGTGAAGATAATCACGAGTTGAGGAATGTTAGTCATATTCTTCAAATTCAAAAATAATTTTGTACTCTCATTGAAGTTAAACGAGTTATTGTTTTATCTGACTCCTTTTTGAAACCGATTAAGGCAATATAACTTTCTCCCATTTTTTAAAGTTGTTACTTTCATGACTTGAAAAGACAACAAGTGAGAGTATGAAACTATACAAATGGGGCTAGCATTCCTCTTAATTAATTATTTTTTGTTGGGGAACTAGTTTGTTAGTATTTGCATATGCAGATGAAAAAAGAAAGTTGTGGTTACATGTACTCTATTGATTTCATTATACTCAGGGAATTATTGGCTAATTACATGTACTCTAGTGATTTCATTGTACTCAGGAAAGTAGGTATGGGCCCTTCCAGGAAGTTTCCATCAAGTTCACTGTTCATCATAACCATTGAATCACTAACACCTTATAAAACTTACAATGCTATAATAAATATGCATGTCATTTACCCCTACCTAGATAACAAAGCGTAAACATGAAATACAAAATTTAGGAAATAAATATGATAATGTAGACTAGGATCCGAGACTTAGGACCCTAGACCCCTATGGGTACCCTTGGATCCCTTTTTCCTCAAGATTCGTGTGAATTTCGTTAGAAGAGGGCAATGGATTTGTGTGACTTTCCCACTTCAACCAAAATCCGAGAAAAATGAAAATGAATCCAACATGCACCCTTGGGATCTTGCTAGGGCCTTAATTGTTGGACCCTAGTCTATAACATCATATTCACAACAAGTCCTTTTTTTGTGTGAAATTCGGTACAAATTAACACACGCCTTGTATGCCCTTGATGATAAGAATTCAAATACATCAATTGTGGTATATCTGTAAAAATGCTCATTATGTCATGAGACAAATTCGAACCTTCATAATTTGTACTTTTACCAACATATCATGTGTAGTGTTGGGGACACATGAGATCTGTGTGCGACTTACATAGATCTCATGTGTATGTGTCACGTACTCACAATTGATGTACGTGGCACACTATCATCAAGGACACACATGCAAGATTTGTGTGCCGACTTGCACACAAAAAAGGGACTCTAGAATTAGGCTTGGATCCCTTAGTTGCATGTATGAGCATCATTAATATGAATATATGGTTTTCCTATTATCCATGATGTTAGCAATACCCATTTTAGTTTTGCAATGATATTACCAAATGATTTTACACCTGGTCTGGTAAAACGCCATCAACATAACCAACATAGATGAGCAAATAAAAAAATCATGTGATAGAAGAACATATACAAAAAGAGAAGAAAAATGATAGAAAAGCTTACATATTAAAGAGTCGTGACAGATTTTTTAATGAGGCAGGTGTCAAACTGTGAAGTTTATTGTCAAATAGGCTACTAAAAGGCAATACAAAAAGATAAGAAATCGTTAACCTCTCTTGTCATTATTTATGGGACAAATGCATGTGTATTTCAGATTTATCCTTGTGCCATGTAAAAACATGGGAATATAGAGACTTCCTTGATGTCATAATAATTTGAAAATATGTTCCTTCAAAGAAAAATATGTTCATGTAGTTTATACTAGGGTTCCACTTAAGCCAAGTTGCCTTGTCAACTCAACTCTTCTCGTACGAGGCATGCTCAAGTTGATAGTTTAGGTACGAATGAGTCAAGCCAAACTTTTATTTGAACTTGAATGTTTAAACAAGCCGATCTCGAGCCAAACCTTATTTGGTTCGGATTAGCTCGAAGCTTGGCATGTTTAGGGCTTAGTTCGTCTTGAGCTCAACTCAGCTCAATATATATATATAGGAAGAGGTAAGAATGAGCCATGCTCATTGGAGCTTGTAATGAGTGGTCCCTCTAGAAAGATGACATATCACATTTTTTTTTAATCCGACCATTGGATGTTAAGTTGGGTCCATTGGAGACACGTGTCAAAAAATCAGTCCAATTGGACATGTTTAGACCATCCGATTAGACCATAGTTTGTAGCATTTAACCCCTTAGGGTTCACTAGACCCTACCTAGGATATAGAAATGGATGATCTTCCCTTCTTTGATCGAATGGTCTACAAATGTTTGATCGAGCTAATTTTTTGTCACGTCTCTCTTGAGTAACCCGTCTTGCGATAACAATGAGAGTCTGAAAGAACTTGCCACGTGTCATATTATTAGGGACTGTTCATTACAAGCTTCAATGAGCATGGCTTATTAGAATGATACTATATATATATATATATATAGGGAAGGCTACTAATGAGTCATGCTCATTAAAGCTTTTAAAGAGCGGTCCCTCTAGAAAGATGACATGTAGCAATCTTTTTTTAAATCCGACGGTTGGATGTTGAGGTGGGTCCATTGAGAGACACGTGTCAAAAAATAAGTTTGATCGGACATGTTTAGACTGTTTGAGCTTATTTTTTTTTATAGACATGTCCGTTCGAGCTTAATTTTTTTTCCACGTGTCTCTTAGTAGACCCGTCTTGACATGCAACGATTGGATATTAAAGCAACCCGCCACATGTCATGTTATTAGGGACCTCTCATTAAAAACTGTAATAATCATGGCTCATTAGAATGCTACTCTATATACATATATATGTATTTTTGTTTTGCAAATGTTGTTTATATACCTTGTCATTTGAATGTTTATCTTCAAATTTAAAATTAAGAAAGAAAATGAACTTATAATCAAAGCTAAGAGAATGGAATAAAACAAAATTTCTTACAGCAATTGTAGGAATGTATGATTTGCCACTTCTGTAGGAATTACACCCTTCAAATTGTGATCCTGAAAATTACTGCCAGTCAAAATAATGCCAAAAAAAAAAATCATATATTCAAATAAGGACAACTTCAATATACAAATAGAAATGTTTTATTTTTCCTTCCCTATGTGGAGGGGTGTGTAAGTGTTACTTACACTGTCTATTGTACAAAAAATTATAACTTATAAGTAGAATGAAATTTGGCAACAATGGTTTTTGTTGCCCAAAGCCACAAAGAGCTACTAATGTCATGCTACACATAAGGAAAAGTATATGCACACTTTTCAAAAAGTTTTTAAAAAGGTCACATCTATTTTTTATTACTTAAAATAGTGTATTGAACACTTTTCTTAATCTGTCAACATCACATTGGTTGTTTTTATTCCCCAGGTACAAAGATTATTGTTGCCAAGTTTCATTCTATATATAAGTAGAAGCATGTTAAGTATGAGATACACCATTTAACTTACGACCTGTTACGTTTTAGTGTTTAGGACTTAAGGTTTAACTAAGGCCAATTATATATGTGGTAATCGAAAGCTATTTCTCATTCAGCTAGGAGTTCTACAAGAGCTGGTTTGACTCAAATATTATAAAATGCTTGACCCAGTTATCGTCTATGGTTACTAACCATTATCGGCTTCCAATTATACTATAAGTGTTCAATTATCCCCCCAACAAAAAGTTCTAGTATCAGTGTTCATATATTCTTACCAAACATCAGTAAATTCAAACCTAGATATGAAACACACATATACCCGCCATGTTATCTTTAAATTTGTCATCTTCTATAATGAGTTCAAAGTTTATATGCTCTTCTATTCATTATTTTTAATTGTCCACTATTCCAAGCATTTTGGTTAGGAGTGTATTGAGGCCAAAACTCGAGGTCAAAAGCTCGAGCTCAAAAATCAAGGCTTAAAGTTGGGCTCAAACGAAATCTGTTGGCTTGAGCCGAGATTAATTCATTAAAAATATAATTATATTAATAATATTACTACTATTATAAGTGATATTTATTATTATTATTTAGTTAATATATGTTATACTATTGAACCTGAGCCGAGTGAAATCAAACTAGGCTTGTCTCGAGCTCGGCTTGAACTTAATTTCAAGCTCAAATAAAATTTTGGGTCAGCTGGATCAAGGTTAAAACTTTAGCTTGAACTCAGTATTAGGGAAATATTATGTTAGGAAAATAATGATGTAATATCTATGAGATACACAAGATCTCATAGACAATATTGAGTTTGTCGCGCCCTAAAATCCCCCCTTGGAGTTAGGTAGGACTTTAGATGTGACTAACACAACCTGGCAAACCATCCTACAAATATACAAGACATATACATAGCGGAAGCGTAATGCAAAGCACAAAATGTGAATCATGTTATGGAAGCGTAACTAAAATTTCTCCTTAAACATCTCTAGGACTGTATTCCAAGTTTGTGCATACATAACAAAGGTAAAGGTGGAAAGGCCCACCTATCAATATACCAAATGAGATCTCTCTCTCTCTCTCTCTAATCTCAACAAAAATCTAGATAGGGCCACCTATCCAAATCCCTAGCCTCCACCTGAGGCTCTTCTACAAGCTCCACTGGAGGCTCCTCCTCACCATAATCCTCCTCGACCCATGGACAAGGAGCACAAATGTCAAACGATGTACCTGTCGACATCAAAATGTACAGCTGAGTATTGAAACACTCAACGAGTACAAGCTACTAGCTAATAATAGTAATAACATAAATCAATCATAATTTCAATTTAAAACAACATAACGCCCATGGCATGCATGAGACTAGATACAAAACCCCGTATATAAAATCTGTGTGCATAATTCATAACTTGTTCATTAAAATATCTTTCCGTGTTTCAAAACAGGCTTGTCATTCTTAAAAGTTGTTCTTGTCTTGTTCATGCCTCGTGAGAATCATGTTTGTCTTGTCTTATTGTGTTTGAATCACGTTTGTCTTGTCTTGCTTGCCATGTCATGCTTGACTTGTCTTGAAGCTAGATGTTAGTGCCCTTAGACTACTTGAAGCCGGGTATGTAAATAGCTTTCATCAAAATTGAACATGAAACGACTTGAAAGCCGGGTGTGTAAACACCCCTCATTGAATGGAAGAGGCACACTAACATCCTTGACCGGCCCAACGTCCGGCATTATCATGCTTGCTTTTCTTATTTTCTTGAAGCTGGATATGGCATATTCTAGAATATGCCCTATCCTTGACCAACCAAAAGTTTGGCTTTATCATGCATTTTCGTGAAATCACATGTCTTGACTTGGTTTGTCTTTATATACTTGTACTTAGAAGATTCAGTTCATGCATGTATGCTTGTGCATAGTGAATCGTGAACATCATGTTGGCATGGAGATACTTAAAAGAATAACATATGGCATTCAAGTATTTCTATAGACATGAGAGATCTTAAAGGAAACATATATAGGGATTATAGCAATTTGACAAATTTGGAAAAAAAAACCTTAAATCATGCTTTCATAATCATAGGCCTCAATCACATACTTCATGGTTACTTAGCCTAATACATACATATCATACTCATTAATCCATACATTTTAGGTAAACATGGTTGAGTTTGAGAATAGGAATATTCATGCCCAAATCCAACATACATGCTATGAAAACCTAGGTTTAGGATCTAGTTTATAACTAAGCTAACTAGATAACATGCACTTACCCTCCTAAAGATCAATCTTAGCTTGAAGAAACCATTGAGCACGAAATCCAAGCTTGATGGAGAAGATCCAACCTTGAGAAGGAAGATCCTTGCTTGAAGAAGAAGATCCAAGCCTTAGAAGCAAAGATTTGAGTTCCACTTGATCTCCAACAAAAACCACCTTTGGAACTCTACTCTTCTCTCTTTTCCTTTCACAATCTCTCTTAGGTTTAGTGTAACCCCAAAACCCCCGAAATCCCTTCTATTTATAGCCCAAGGGGTTAAAGCCCCCAAATCCGCAACTATCTTTAAAAGCGCCTATGCCGACTTTGATCGATCACACGTACATTGCGATCGATCGTACCTGAAGGTGATCTGTCGCACATTGCCCAGAAGAAACCCCTAGATTTCTACTATCTACGATTGATCGTAGGCTTGCTACGATCGATCATAAACTCAATAGATGGTTTCCCAGATTTTTCCACTAACTGCAATCAATCATGGCCCTTCTGCGATCAATTGCAACCCCCAGATTTTGACTTTTCCTCCGCTTAAGCCTTTTAAACCAACCACACTGCTTAGCCATAATCATGACATGTATAATAACAAGAGGAAAGACCAATCTACCCTTAGAAATTTTATTAAAGACATGAAAGGAGGGTCGGGTCTCTGCATCCTCCCCCCTTAAAAGAATTTAATGCACGAAATTTATGTACCTTAATCAAACAAATGTGGGTACTATTCGTTGGCTTCGATTTCTCATTCCCAAGTAGCTTCCTCCCTTGAGTGATGCTCCCATTGTACGAGCACAAGAGGAATTATTTTGGTATGCAAGACTTGTTCCTTTCGGTCCAAGATTTGAGCCGGTTGCTCAACAAGAGTCAAATCCTCTCGGATTTCCAATGGTTCCCAAGTGATGACATGCGAAGGATCCAATAAGTACTTTCTCAACATCGAAACGAGGAAGACATTATGCACACCCACCATGTAAGGCAGTAACGTAACCCGGTAAGCCACTTCTCCAACCCGGGTGATAATTTCAAAAGAACCCACATACCTGGGGTTGAGCTTCCCCTGCTTGCCAAACCTCATCACACCCAAAACCTTTCTCTCACCTACTTCATCCCAATATAGAGGGGACCTGCAACTTCTCCCATACAAGGCCTCGAAATGTGCCATTTGTATACTCGCCTAGTAGCTGTTGTTGTGGGCAAACTTAACCAATGGCAAATATTCCACCCAACTGCCCTAGAAGTCTAACATACAAGCCCTGAGCATGTCCTCTATAACTTGGTTAACCCTCTCAATTTGCCCATTAGTCTATGGATGAAAGGCAGTACTAAAGTCTAAACGGGAACCCATGGCACTCTGGAAGCTCTTCTAAAACCTAGAAGTGAATCTAGGATCCCGATCTGAAACAATGCTCACTGGTACCCTGTGCAACCTAACCACTTCCTTGATGTACAATGCAACTAGCTGGTTCGAGTTGAATGTAGTCCAATAGGGAAGGAAATGGGTAGACTTCGTCAATCTGTCGACCACAACCCAGATAGCATCGGAGTTCCTTGCCGTCCTTGGCAAGCCAACTATGAAGTCCCTATAAATGTTCTCCCATTTCCACTTGGGAATAGGGAAGAGCTGCAAACTCGGCCTTCACCTGCTGGCACACCAAACCTTCCCATAAATGTGATGGCTCTATCACCATTCAAGGTGAACATTTTCCTGCCACTGCTAATTAACTTGTCTTGATAAGCAAACAACTCGGCATCCAACCCTTGCAACTCTCAGATCCGGTCCAAGATGTAAGGCCCAACAGTGATATTAGCCATCACCGGTCCACAGGAAGGAAAGCTAATACTAGTGTCGAGGTTAGACACATCCTCCAACAACTTCCACTCTCACAACATCATATGTGCCAAGAGCCTAGGAGGTTTTCTACTCAAAGCATTTGCAACAACGTATCCCTCAGAAGTGGAATGGCTTTGTACCTTTTGGCCTAAAATCCACTATCTTCTCAAAACAAGCCACGTGCCCATGGTGAGTCAAGAGCCAATCCATCCTGAGGATGACATTAAACAATTGGAAATCCAAGATGATGAGGTCGGCCAACAACTCATTCTGTTAAACTTAAACAACACAATCCTTGTGTATTCGATCCACAACCACCAACTTGACAAGCAGAGTCGAAATGGATAACTCACGCTCCAATGGACTCGACTCCGATGCAAAACCTTTTGCAAAACTAGGCGAGACGAAAGAATGAATGGATCTTGTGTCGATCAACACTTGGGCTAGACATTCATTCACTAATAAAGCGCCTGTGTGATTAAATAATTCACATCAATGGGTTTCAAGTGAGAAAATACATAAGTATATGTAGCATGTTGTACAAATATGCAAACATATCATATATTTAGTAAGCATTCACAACTTGAAACATTTAGAACTCTAGTGTACCTTGTACAACATCATCAGATGCCTGTGCATCCCGTTCGGTCATGACAAACACTCGGCCCTGGTTTGCCTGGTGAGGTGGTCGTGTAGACTATAAGGTCCTCGATGCCTATGAAGAGCCCTACTGAGAAGGTTTTCAATGTATGATTTTTATGAGAATTGAATGCAACTGAAGATTTTATTAATAATTATTCAAGAGTTGTTTTATGTTCATAAATGAACTCAATTTATAGTTGAGCATTCAATTTAGCCATTAGGAAATCATTCAATGCGAAAATGACCGTTAAAAACTAGCCACTATGAGTATTTTGTGTTTCCCACAGGTATCCGTTGATGGATGGGAATTCCATTCTAAAACCGTCAATGGTTCACATGAATGGTAGAATGTTATTAAAACATTCTGTAACTACAACCATTGACGGTTAGCCACTACTCTAGTTTTAAAGACCAATATAATGGGAATGATTTCCTAGGTCTTTTGGCTTCTCTTTAATCATGATCTCAACCATATTTGAAGATGTTCTAGGGTCTTGAAATTTTTTTCAATTAAGTCATGGCTTCATAAGGTCAATCTATGGTTTTGAGTGTTTCAACTTTCCAAGCTAATGAGGACTTTTTACATAAGTCCTAAACTCTTCAAAGTACTAAATGACTTTAAGCCTTCTAGAGAGTCTTATTCTTCTAGTCTTGATCTTGAGTGATTTTCACTTTGACTTCATGATCCAACTTGGACTTTGGGTGGGAACTTCAATCTTCATTGATTCTTAAGTATTGGCTTCAACTTTGAAATGATTAGTTCCTCACTTTGGATATGACCTTTTGATTATCTTCAAATGTGATCTTGGATTCTTCTTTGCAGACTTTGGAATTTGAATCTTGAATTTGACATTGTACATGAAGTCTTTTTCTTGATGGATCATCTTTGACATGTGAAGCTCTTTCCATTCTTCAAGCTTTGAATGTTGGGCTAATGTTCTTGCAATCTAAATTATATATAAACTTCATAGAAATATTAGTGCCAAAATGATCATTTCATTATTATGTTATCATCAAAATTATTAGGTGTACATAGGGTTGTAACCTTTAGGCTAACAATCTTCCCCTTTTTTAATGATTACATACTAATATAATGAAATGGGAATAAGCTTCACCTCAATACATGTTTTCAATAAAATTTTTGAGGTGGCTCCTCCTAAACATATGCATTCATATAAATTTTGACTTTTTGATTTATATGCATATTTTAGAACATTCATAATCAGTTAAAGATTTTCCATTTAAGATATTCAAGGAATTTTATAAGACATTCAATCATCCATTTATGATTCCAAAAGAAGAAGTTTCATTCAATCAAGGGATTTGCATTCATATTATACCAAATATTCATGTCATATGTGTTAATTACAAAATACAAAGTATGACTTGCTTCTCACTTACATATCATCCATAAAAGTTATAACATGCATACACGCAAAAATTTCACATTTCCTTCACATTTTTCTTTCAATTAAAAATTTCACATTTCCTTCACATTTTTCTCTCCCTTGGCATCATAAAAAAAAAAGCATAAAAAAATTACAAGGAGGCTTCAAAAAGATCGTCATTGTATATATATCAAAAGTATGACATTTACATGGATTTCGAGATTAAGTCATGCCATTACACATGCTATGCAAAAAAAAATTCATATATTTAAAACAATAAGAATTGAATCGCAGAGTAGAAAGGCACTTTCATTCACAAAACATATTCTTATGGAAATACATCTTCACTTCATTTCATTTCCTTTCTCTTCTCCCCCTTGGTATTATCAAAAATATACGTAGATGCACGGAGGTCTTCACTTCTTTTCTCGTCATACTCTATTGCTCATAAAATCTCGTCTTCTTATAAGCACTTTCAGCGGGAGCATCCTTCTTGGATTTTAGGAAATTGCTCAAGTTTTCTAGTCGAGTCTCAATGGAGCTCAACCTTTCTTGAGTCTCGGTTTGAAAGCTCTTTAAATTGGATCCGAGGGAATCAATCTTTTCCATTAGTAGGTCAATTGACGCACCATCCATATAGGATCTATTTAGGGACACGCCCTTGTTAGGAGGAATGGTAACTGAAGGAGGCTTTCTAAGAGGAGTACTAGTTGATTTTTGTGTGTAATAGTAGGCTTGGGATTCCACTTATTTTCACTTGATTACCAAAAGTATCCCATTCTTGAGATGGTGAATGGACTGAAGTAGTCAAAACTAGAAGGTTCCATTATTTCATAGATGGAAGCCAAAGGAACATCGAAATGTTTAAAGATATGAGTGAGAGCTTGACCATAAGGAAGACATCCTCCTGGATTTTGTACACAGTTGACCATGTTATTGATAAGAAGATAGGATAGGTCAATATGTTGAGTATTGAGGATACACCATATGAGAAAAACATCAAAATGTGATAGGTAGTCTCTACTGCCAACCTGGGGAACCATATTTTTAAGAATAATGTGGTTGATGATTCGGGCTTCAAAAGAGAGGTCTCTTAATTGAGGTTGGAAAGCTGAAACAATGTTTTGATTGATACAAATGAGTTTTAGGGCTTCAATAGGATTGAATCCTTTACGAATAGTCAATTCTTTTGAAGTATAGGATTCAAATTTTCCTATAGGTAAATCAAGAATGGAGGTAAGTTCTCTTAAGGAGAGTACAATTTCTTTTCCATAGACAAAAGATGAAATTTTTTATGAGGTAGAGTCATACTCGAAGTGTGCATAGAAGAGCCTAACAAGCTCTGGATACATTGGTTGTTCAGATTTGAGAAAGGATATCCAATCTAGAGCGTGAAAGAGTTTGATTATATGACTGACACTAGAGAGCTTCAGTAAGGCATTGAAAAGAATCTTACCATAGACAATGGTTTTATATTTGGAGATCTCTTTGTCTTTCTCCTTTGATTCTGATGATTGGAAGTTAGAAGAATCTATTTGAGTTGGAGTAGAAGCTAAAGAGATAGCTTTTTCTTTTCCTATTTCTATTCGAGCTTTCTTCTTTGGTGGAACCTTGACTGGAGTCTTCGATTGTGGAGGCATTGTGAGTGATATAAACACAAGATAGAATCTAGGGCAAGAGGATTTAGAAGGATTTAAGGATTTAAGGATGGATTAGAATGGGATTAGAAGGGATTTGAAAGGGTTTGGAGGGAATGGAAAGGGTTTGGAGGGAATGGAACAAAGGTTTTTGAAGGAGGGAAAAGGTTTAAGGGTTTGAAAAAATCGGGTTTAAGGGGTTTATTTATACTTACGAGTCTCATCCATCGACGGTTTCAGAGCTGCAAAAGCATCCGTTGACGGTTGGCCTTAGTAAGTTACTGGATTTTGAAATTTTTCCTTAATCCGTCGACGGCTGAGAATCCTTGAATAGAACCCATCCACGGTTGAAGAACAGAAACTGAAAAAATTGATTTTTCAATATGAATCCATTATTCTATGAATTAGATTATTCTTTAAACATCCAAATTCATATTTCAAGCATTCATAACAATATTTTTGTTATGCAAACTCATTCATCATATTAATCAATCATTCAATTTTATTTTTTTTTGAATATCATTAATATTAACCATAGACATACAATATTCATGGTTTTTTTTTTTTTTACATTTAGACATTTTAATATGATAATTTAATTTCACTTATTCTTGTCATACCTAGTTCTCTTGTCAAAGTACTAAACCTTTCATATTGTAGGGGATTTTTATTTTTTTTGGTAGGGATTTTGTGAAAATATCAGTAAGTTGGTTATTTGTGTCAACAAATTTCAACACAACATCCTCATTTTGAATATGGTCTCTTATGAAATGATATCTTATTTCAATGTCTTTAGTTCTTGAGTGTTGAATAGGATTTTTTCATGCAAATGACACTAGTATTATCATATTTGATAGGAATTTTATCATAAAATAATTTGAAGTCTTCTATTTGTTGATTCATGTATAGAGTTTGAGCACAACAACTCTCAGCTGCTACATACTCGACCTCAGCTGTAGATAGAGCAACAGAGTTTTGTTTCTTGCTAAACCATAAAACTAATGAGTGTCCTAAGAGGTGACATGTGCTACTTGTGCTTTTCCTATCAACTTTGCATCTAGCAAAGTTAGCATTTGAATAACTTACTAGCTCTAGTGAAATATTTTTAGGATACCATAATCCTAAGTCTATAGTGCCTAGCAAGTATCTAAATATTCTCTTGACAGTAGTCATATATGATTATTTTGGATGTGATTGGAATCTTATACATATGCAAACACTGAACATTATGTCAGGCCTACTTGCAATTAAGTATAGCAGATTTTCTATCATGTCTCTATACAATTTTTCATCAATATTTTGCCTTTTTCATCTTTATAAAGTTTGGTTGATGGACTCATAGGGATATCCATTTCTTTTTCATTTTTCATACCAAACTTCTTAATTAACTCTCTAGTATACTTGGCTTGATTAATGAAAGTTCCTTGAGTTGTATGCTTAATTTGAAGTCCAAGGAAGAATGTCAATTCTCTCATCATGCTCATTTCAAATTCATCATACATGCATTTTGCAAACTCTTGACAAGTGATTCGTTAGTTGATCCAAAGATGATATCATCTACATAGATTTGAATTACTAGCATATCATCATTTTTGATCTTTACAAACAAAATTGTATCAATTTTTCCTCTAATGAATTCATTATCAAGCAAGAAACTACTTAGCCTATCATACCAAGCTCTAGGAGCTTGTTTTAATTCATATAAGACTTTTGTGAGTTTAAATACATGATTAGGAAATTTATGATCTTCAAAGCATGGTGGTTGCTCTACATATACTTCTTCTGAAATATAACTATTTAGAAATACACTCTTGACATCCATTTGAAAGAGTTTGAAGTCTTTGTAACTTGCAAACTTGGTTTCTCTCAAATTGGTTTATTTCTTCTTGCATAGCAATGCCCTAAGATTCATCTTCAATGCTTCTATGAAATTCTTAGGTTCAATTTGAGATAGGAAAGCAAGGTTATTGATTATATTTTTTCTTGTTCTAACCCCTTGTTCCATATCACCAAGTATTAATTCTTTAGGATGATCTTTTATTAATCTTCATGCTTTAGGAAGTTGATACTCATTTTCTTGTTCATCTTCTTCCTTATTTTCAACTTTAATAGATTTATCATTATTGTTAGAGATTTCTTGATTTTCATTATCTTTCTCATATATTTCTATGTTTGAGATTTCTTTTGAAAGATTTTCAACTTTATCATTAATCTCATCTTCGTCATTTTTAGTCTTTTCAAAATGGTTTGATTCATCCAAGACTACATAAATAACTCTTCTACTACTAATGAAATTTTGTTAAATGCCCTATAGGATTTTCTATTCATGAAAAATCCTAGGAAAATTCCCTCATGAGACTTAGGCTCAAATTTCCTTAAATGATGTTTGTCATTAAGAATAAAGCATTTGCAACCAAACACCTTAAAATACCCTATATTGCGTGATCTTCCTTCCAAAGCTCATAGGGGGTCTTGTTTAGTTTGTTTCTAATTATGAACCTATTTATCACATAACAAGATGTATTTATGGCTTCAACCCAAAAATAGTTAGGTAACTTATGTTCATTAAGTATTGTTCTATCCATCTCTTGTAGTGACTTATTTTTCCTTTCAACTACTCCATTTTGTTGTAGAGTTCTAGGAGCAGAGAAATTATGGTTAAAGCCATTTTCCTTGCAAAATAGTTCAAGTTCTCTATTTTCAAACTCTCCTCCTATATCACTTCTTACATTGTTAATGGCATAGCCCGTTTCATTTTATACTCTTTCACAAAAATTTTCAAATAGAGTAGGTGCTTCACTTTTATGTGATAAGAATAACACCCGTGTGTATCTAGAATAGTTATCAACTATCACAAAAGCATATAACTTACCACCTAGGCTTGCTACATCATTTGGTCTAAACAAATCCATGTGTAAGAGTTCTAGAGGCCTAGATGTTGAAATTTCTTTCTTTTTCTTAAATGATGTTTTAATTTGCTTACCTAGTTGGCATGCATCACATACTTTATCTTTAGTGAACTCTGATTTAGGTAAGTCTTTTACAAGTTCATTTATAGATAGTTTTGATAGAAGATTCATGCTAGCATGTCCTAACCTTCTATGCTATAGCCAACTAGCTTCATTTAAAGCAGAGAAACAAATCAAATTTTAAGATGTCAATTTGTCAAAATCTATAGTATAAACAATTTCATTTCGATGCACAGTAAATATAGTATTAATATTATTTTTATCTTGAATTATACAAACATTTGATTTAAAAGATATATTAAGACCTTTATCACATAGTTGACTTATACTAATAAGATTATGCTTTAAACCGTTAACTAATAACACATTTTCATTGAATGTAGAGTTATTCTTACCTACATTACCTATTCTGATGATTTTTCTTTTAGCGTTGTCCCCGAAGATCACATGCCCTCCATTCTTAGGAGCGATTGATATGAAAAACTTTTTGTTCTCAGTCATGTGCCTTGAACATCTGCTATCCAAGAACCATGTTGACTTGGAGCTACTTGTCTTTAGGCATACCTACAAGACAAATTCAAGTAACTCCCTTTGGTACCCAAACCATCTTGGGTCCTTTATGGTTAGTCTTGGGAAGGGAAGTTCCCTTTGCAACCCAAACTTTCTTAACTACCTTATTTTCATTAAAAGTATAGAAAGCACTAGCAGATATAGTTAAGTTACTAGATGGTTTAGTAAAGAAGTTTTGGTAATCATTTTGCTTTAATGAAAGATTATAGCCAATTCCAATTTTACTAAACACATATCTTTGTTGGCCCAAAAGTCTTTCAAAATTTTTTTGGCCATAAGTGAATGTGTGAATGGTGTTAGTCAAATCTTTGACTTATGCTTTTAGTTCATCACATTCACTAGATGAGACATGAGGTAAGGATTGAATTTCCTTTTCTTTTGCTTTTAATACCTCATTCTCTTTTTGAAAATTTTCATTCTCTTTTTGTAAAATTTCATTTAAGTTAAAAAGAGAAAGGTGTTCCTTTTTAAGAGATTTATTCTTTAAAGCAAGTTTTCCATTTTCATCATACAAGTCATCAAAAGTTTCTCTAATTTCATTATAAGAGATATTCATTTGGTGAAGAGTTTACCTTATCCTTATTGGCCATGAGACATAGGTTGGCAACTTCTTCATCACTTGAGACCTCCGATCCACTCTCATCAGAGTCATCCCATGTTGCCTTCACAGCTCTATTCCGGAATTTGTTGCTCTTTTTGAGTTAAGGACACTCCGTCTTTATATGTCCGGGCTTCTTACACTCGAAGTAAATGAGAGGATTCTGCTTGCTTAATTCACCATTGGATATCTCCTTGGTGAATTATTTCTTGTATGATCTCTTCTTGAAGTTCCTTCTATATTTTAGGAATTTTTTAAACTTCCTTGCCATGAGGGCTACATCTTCATCTCCCTCATTCTTTTCTTCATCACTCTCATCTACTTGAGAGGATTTTAAGGCTAGCCCTTTCTTGAGCTTGGGCTCACCCTCTTTTTGGCCCTTCATAACGACCTCATGAGTCATTAGTGAGTTGAGGAGCTCATCCAGTTGAAGCTTGGTTAGGTCTTTGGCTTCTTTTATGACTGTCACCTTGGGAGACCATTCTCTAGGTAGTGAGCGAAGTACCTTCCTCACGTTTTCTGCATTAGAATAGATCTTTCGAAGAAATTTTAGTCCATTTAAAATATTTGTAAACATCTCTCCAATGGATTCATCTTTTTCCATTTTAAATTGTTCATATTTATGAACTAGCATGGTTATTTTCCCTTCCTGAACTTGATTAGTCCCCTCATAGGTGACTTGAAGTTTGTCTTAAATTTCTTTAGCTGAGTCACACCCCAACACTCTATTGAAATCTTGGGGACTTAAGGTACAATATAAATTGCTAATATGTAGAGACCCGAATCTTTTTCATGTCATTGCCTAGTTTATCATGGGTATTTTAATCTTTGATGTGTTTTCATGCGTGTGTTCTTGCATAACTGGTTATCTTGAGGGTTTTTCTCATGACCTGAGTTTGTTGTGAGTTTAGTGCATGAGTCAAGGGGTGAGGTGTTTTTTTTGGAAATCAAGCAAAGAGTATGAAACATACTCTATGTGTTAAGTGATGTTGGCCAGGTAATGACCCTAAAGGGGAGGGGGGTGAATAAGGTCTAAGGCAGATTTAAAAATAATGAACTACAAGTTCAATATGCGGAAAAAAAAAATTTTAATTTGCAGTAAGCTAAACAATAAAAATAATAAGAGAAAAGGAAGAAGAGATAAGGAGAATGCAAACTCAAAATCTGTTCACGAGGTTCAACAAACCAGCTTACTCCCTGCCTCAGCTTCTAGCTAGAGGATTCACCACGATTCTTTAATCGCACAGACTCCTTCACAAGTGGAGTCCAAACCCTTACAATCTCTCTTAAAGGTCGAGATATTACCTTTACAAGCTCTCTTTAGACCGAGCTAAAGCCTTTCAAGAGCATAACCTTCTCTTGATAAAACTGAAGCAACAGCTTCAGTGCAAGAATCCTAAATTCTTGACTGACCTCAATAAATGAGGTTTGGATTGAAAATCTGAAATGAAAGCTCTTTAAAGGAGCTGGATATGAGTGAAAAACAAACTCTAATAAAGTCTCTCAAAAAGAAAATAGGAGTTGAATGAGCTCAAGAGAGATTTTTGGGGATTTTCCAAGTGTGAGTGTCAGTGAGAATCAATAGCAATGAATGAATGATCAATAGGAGTTATTGCTGTGATTAAGAATTGTTGTTTGTTCATAAATGAACTCCTTTTATAGCATTTGATCCAATAAAGCCGTTATAGGCTCATTAAATGCAATTTGATCTGTTGAAAAATAGTCGTTACAACGATTTTTCAGTTTCAGACAAGATTTCGTCGATGAAGTGGAGTTCCCACTTGAATTCATCGCCGAATACAGAAGATAGAATTGAATTCTAAAAAACCCTGTAATGACTTCATCACTGAATTCAAACTAGCCAAAGAATTCGTCGCCGAAATCAAGAGACATAATTGAATTTTAAAAATTTTGTCATGACTTCGTCGCCGAATTCCCAGAGAATTCGTCGACGAATTCAGAGTAAAAATCCTGAATTCTGTTTTGGATCAGACCAAAGGGATGAGATTGATTTCCTAGGTCAATTAGCTATATTTTTATCATGATTTTATGATCCTTTAGGGCCTTAGAATGATTTTCAAGAGGTGTCCTAGGCTCCTTTGGTCAATCTATGATTCTTGAGCTTTTCAACTTACCATTCTTTTGAGAACTTTTTGCATAAAACTTATAAAATCTCAAAATAGAAAATAAATACATTTAAATTGTTGAGAGATGATCTTGGCTTGACTTGGGTCTTGTGATTTTGACTTTTATCTTCAATGGACCCGACTTGGACTATGGTCTTATCTTGAATCTTCATCTTGTACACAATGAGTTGAACTTCCTCTTGGGTAATTTTCATCATTTTAATGATTAGAGTGCTATCAACTTGTGTATTCTGAAATGTTCAAGCACTTAAACAAGATTATTAGTATCAAATAGTTCATTTCATTATTATGTTATTATCAAAATTATTAGGAGTACCCATGGTTGTAACCCTGAGGCTAACAATCTCCCACTTGTTGATGATGACATAACAATGTAATGAAATGGGGTTAGGCTCCCCCTCACAATATGCCTTTCAGAAAAACTATGAGGAAGCTTCCCCTAAACATATGCAATAAAAATCACAGTTGATATTTGGATGCATATTTTAGATGGATTAAGAGACATATCACCATGTTTTAATACCAAGAGAAGTTCCACAAAGATAAGTGTCAAAAGATAATTTCTATTCACAACACATTGGATCAAGATCAATTGATCAAGGATAAGGAATTGATCGAATTGAATTGTGAATCTAGAGAAGTTCCATGAATTTAAATGAGATGTTATTTTTGAACAACCAAGAGGAGTTCCATAAGCAAAAAGCATATCATTTTAGTATATACTACCAAAGATGCAAAAAAAATCAAATTCAAATAATTCAAATTTCATTTCAAAAAAATCTCGAATGTCATTACCATTATCAAATTTTCATTACATTTTTCATTCTCCCCTTATGTCAACATCAAAAATCAAAAAATTACAATCCATCTTGTTTTTGTTTCTTTATAAGTTCAGCCACTTTGGTGAAGATGTTCTCGGAGGGACCAGCTTCTTCTTGAGAGTCCTTGCTTTCTTGGACTACTTCTTCTTCATCCGGATCTTCATCTCCACCCGAGCTGTTGCTACTGGATATTTCATTAGAAGAGGGAGGAATAGAGTGAAGTTTGGAGGATTTTGGAGGTTTGGCCTTGACCACTCGAAATGATTGCTCCTTCATCTTTGAGACTTCAAGCTTGAGATGGTTCACATCTTTTGCCATTTGAACTATCACAGTGGCCAATTGTCCAAGATGAGAGGATATCTTCTCAACAATGGGTCCTTGGCTTTTGAGGTGTTTCTCAAAAACTTCAATCTTTCCTTTCATCACCAAAATCAGACCATGTAACTCAATTCCTTGCTCAGAAGCATCAATGGATTTTCTCTAAATTAGCCCTAAAGCAAAATCCACTCTGTTTTTGTTGACATCCAAGCTGGAGGACATGGAGGCAATCTGCCCTGCCATGATGCTCAAATGCTCTTCTGAGGCTGTTGGCCTACTAGGTACCTCATAAAATTGATCAGGATCGTCAAAGTGAGGAGACACTTGTCTATGAGAACTCTCTGGTATCTCTCCAGCATCCAGGAAATCAGAACAATTAGGCATCTCATCCCTAGGGTGCTACTCACCCTGAAGCTCATCTGCAGGGTCCTCTGTTGGGACAGAATCTGGTTGCTGCTTAGCTTGGGGCTCCTCCTCTGGCATTGACTCTGGCTGCTGCTCAACCTGATGCTCTCCTAATAGAAAAGGAAGGGATAGATGGAGTGAGAACAAAAGTAGGCATAGATGGAGTAGGAATAGGGACTGAAGAAGTAGAAGGAATAGTGGAGAACTGAGAGGCAGAGGATTTGGAAATCCAAACTTTCTGGGTTTCATTCCAAGTATAGCCCATTCTTTGAATGGTTACCTTGCTGTAAATGGAGGAGTCATCAGGGGTGACAAAATCTATTTGAGAAGATAAGGGAACATTGAAATGTTTAAAGATTTTTGTCTGAGCCTGACCAAAAGGGAAACACCCTGATTTTCTCTTAAATGCATCATCCTTACAATGGACAATGATGTAAGAGAGATCAATGGGTGTGGTGGCTAGGATACACCACATAAGGAATATACATCAAAGTAAGTAAGGTATTCCCTACCACCAGCTATGGGAACTAGGTTATAGGTTATTATGTGATGAATGTGTCTAGACTAGGAGCACAAATGTCGAATGGTGTACCTACCGACATCAAAATGTACGGTTGAGTATTGAAACACTCGGCGAGTACAAGCTACTAGCTAACAATAGTAATAACATAATTTTAATTTAAAATAGCATAATGCCCATGACATGCATGAGACTAGATGTGAAACCTTGTATATAAAATCCGTGTGCATAATTCATAACTTGTTCATGAAAATATCTTTTTGTGTTTCAAAACGTGCTTGTCATTCTTAAAAGTTGTTCTTGTCTTGTTCTTGCCTCGTGAGAATCATGCTTCTTTTGTCTTGTTGTGTTTGAATCACATTTGTCTTGTCTTGCTTGCCATGTCATGCTTGACTTGTCTTGAAGCTAGATGTTAGTGCCCTTAGACTACTTGAAGTCTGGTATGTAAATACCCTTCATCAAAATCGAACATGAAACGACTTGAAAGCTGGGTTTGTAAACACCCCTCATTGAATAGAAGAGGCACACTAACATCCTTAACCGGCCCAACGTCCGGTATTATCATGCTTGCTTGTCTTGTTTTCTTGAAGCTAGATATGGCATATTCTAGAATATGCCCTATCCTTGACCGACCCAAAGTTCAGCTTTATCATGAGTTTCATGAAATCACGTTTCTTGTCTTGGTTTGTTTTCATATACTTATACTTAGAAGATTCGGTTCATGCATATATGCTTGTGCATAGTGAATTGTGAACATCATAATGGCATGGAGATACTTAAAGGAATAACATATGGCATTCTATAGCATGACATATGGCATTCAAGCATTTCTATAGACATGAGAGATCTTAAAGGAAACATATGTAGATATTAATTTGACAAATTTGGGAAAAAAACCCTTAAATCATGCTTTCATAGTCATTGGCCTCAATCACATACATACATTCCATAATTCATGGTTACTAAGCCTAATACATCCATATCATACTCATTAATCCATAAATTTTAGGTAAACATGGTTGATTATGAGAATAGGAACATTAATGCCCAAATCCAACATACATGCTATGAAAACCTAGGTTTAGGATCTAGGTTATCACTAAGCTAACTAGATAACGTGCACTTTCCTTCCTAAAGATCAATCCTAGCTTAAAGAAACCCTTGAGCATGAAATCCAAGCTTGATGGAGAAGATCCAACCTTGAGAAGGAAGATCCTCATTTGAAGAAGAAAATCCAATCCTTGGAAGCAAAGATTTGAGCTCCACTTGATCTCCAACAAAAAACCCCTTTGGAACCCTACTCTTCTCTCTTTTCCTTTCACAATCTCTCTTAGATGTAGTGTAACCCCAAAACCCCCGAAATCCTCTCTATTTATAGCCCAAGGGGTTAAAACCCCCAAATTTGCAACTATCTTTAAAAGCGCATGTGCCAATTGTGATCGATCGCACATACATTGTGATCGATCGTAGCCCACAGTGCGATCGATCATACCTAAAGGTTATCTGTTGCACATTGCCCAGAAGAAACCCCCAGATTTCGACTGTCTGCGATCGATTGTAGGCTTGCTATGATCGATCGTAAACTCAACAAATGGTTTCCTAGATTTTCCCACTGGCTGCATTCGATTGTAGCTCTTCTGTGATCGATCGCACCCCCCAAATTTTGAAGTTTTCCTCCGCTTATGCCTTTTAAACCAACCGCACTGCTTAGCCATAATCACAACATGTATAATAACAAGAGGAAAGACCAATCTACCCTTAAAAATTTTATTAAGACATGAAAGGAGGTTTGGGTCTCTACAGAATTAGCATCAATCAAGAATTTGATTAGGATTTGATTAGATTAGGTTTCTATCTTGAGGTCAATGTGTTCTCTATATAAACCCTATTAGAGGTCATTGTAGTCATCCAAGATTTTTGTCATTAAATCTCTTCTCATGGTATCAGAGCAGGCGATCCACCGCCTATTTTGATTTTTTTTATTCCGCTTTTCTGGCGGGTGGTGCCGCCACCACTCACCAGGTGTGAAACCTTTGATTTTGATTTTGATTTTTAATAAAAACCCTACTATCATCTTCTATACCTTTACAACCCCAGTTCTCATACTCATGCCTCACGGTCTCTCATTTTCTTTTCATTTATTGAAAACTTCTCCAACAATAATTTTTTCTTTAAATCGTCAGTCATACTTGATGTGCTTTGGGAGAAGATCATGACAGCTTGATCTAGTGGGTCACTAGCTCCGACAAACTCAATAATGAGCGGGATGCGATAGAGATGGACTCCAAAGACTAGCAGTGACCACCAAACACATGAAGATCTCGATCCTCATGTGTTTGAGGGGAAGTATTAGGGAAATATTATGTTGAGAAAATAATGATGTAATATCTATGAGATACACAAATCTCATAGACAATATCGAATTAGCATCAATCAAGGATTTGATTAGGATTTGATTAGATTAGGTTTCTATCTTGAGGTTAATGTAATCTCTATATAAACCCTATTAGAGGTCATTGTAGTCATTCAAGATTATTCTCAATAAATCTCTTCTCTACACTGGGCTTAATCGAGCTAAGTCAAGCTGAGCCAAAATAACTAGCTAAACTTGAGAACACCCCTAATTTTGGTCATTTTTCCCTAGAGACAAGTGAGTGAGATTGTCTAGACTCTAGAATATCCAAACGAGAACTAACTTTGAAGTAATGTCAATTCGAGAAATATTGCTTTTATTTTTGGTTAAAAAAAACTCAACATCTATCAATAAAGAAATTGTTAGTATTACATAATATGAAGTATTTTAAACTATTTACTTTTAATCTTTTACTGTCTAACATGATTGAATATATGTCATTTTCTTCAGTTTACATATTACTACATTTAGGATAAATGGCAATTCCAAAACTACCATTTACTCATATATAAAGATAGTGGTACTTTAAAAGGTTGATTGAATTTTAGCTTAATTCCAAAATTACCCCTTTGCTAATATATAAAGAAAATGATACTTAAAAAAGTTAATTGAATTTGAGCTTAATTCCAAAATTGTCCTGACTTAAAAAGTTGATTGAAATTTTAATTTAATTCTAAAATTGCCCTTTATTAATATATAAAGTAATGTTTTCAGAACCGAATCGGTCATTGAACTGATCGGGTGACCGGTTCCCAGTTTGACCGGTACGGTTGGATCATGCCTTATATTATTATTATTACTTTTAATTTTCTTGGCCATAATTTTCATAAAGTTTTTTTATTCTCAAAATGCCTTTAAGTCAGGTTTCTATACACAAAATGGCCTCAAATTTTTTTCTTTTAGTTAGAATGTTCCAGATATTTTTTAGTTCCCAAAATACCTCTAATTCAAATTTCTTTAGCCAAAATGCATTTTACAAATTTTTTAACCCAAAATGCTCGTCAATTTTGACCATATTTTATTTTTTTAATTTCTAAAATGTTCCTCAAGTTTATATACCCAAAATGTCCCTACGTCATGTTTCTATACCCAACATGTCCCTTACAATTTTTTTTACCCAAAATGTCCTTCAAGTTTTTATACCCAAAACATTCTTTTAATTTTTTTCCAAAATACACCTCACTAGGGTCCCTCTTTCCAATCTTTGTCCTTCTCCCCCCTCTCCCACCCTCTCCCACGTCCATTGCACTTGCGGCCTACTAGTCTATCAATAAAAAAATTCTAAGTATTATATAATATGAAGTATTTTAAACTACTTTTAAAATTTTATAGTCTAACTTAATTAAATATGCCATTTTCATCAGAAAATGTAAGTATTATATAATAAGAAGTATTTTAAACTGCTTTTAATATTTTATTGTCTAACTTGATTGAATATGCCATTTCCTTCAGTTTACAATAGTACTACATGTAGGATAGCCTACTTTCACAACTGATAAGAGAAACATACAGGTATGTCACATGGCAAGCCGTAGAATTGCTATATCAACAATCAGACCGAATTACATATTCCAAACAAGAATCGCCCCTGAAATCTTTGTCTCTTTTCATCTTCATCTTCCGAGCAATGGTATTAAGCACTTCCACTGTCACATAATTATACAAGCACGTACGAAACACACATGCAGGGCATATGTTAGAATTATAAACTCGTGGATTAATGGATTGGAAAACCGAGGAATACTTAAAGATCTTAAGAATAGAAAGAGTTGAAATTTTTTCAGAAAACAACAACATTGATGCCCTGTTAATAGCTATAATTATCATTATTAGCCCATCTAAAAGAAGTAGAATTGAGAGTTTCAACAGAATTATTCCCCTCATATTTCTAAGTATTTAGAAGGAGTTCATAAGACAACTCACATTGGTTTTTTTTCCCATATGGTTATTTTTTTCCCTAAGAATTAAGGTTAGATACTTTAACCCTAAGGGTTAGTGAATCTTAACCATAGTTAGCTATAGTTAGATTCACTAACCCTCAGATTAAAGCATCTAACCTTGGTTTTTAGATTTTTGTTTAAAAAATTAATTTGTCCCCTTTTAACTCTCTTTAATTGTGGTTAACATTTACTAATCCTTAGGGTTAGAGCATCTAATCTTAGTTTTTAGAAAAAAAAAAAAAGTGTACCATTTTAACTCCCTTTAACTACGGTTAATATTCACTAACCCTTAGAGTTAAAGCATCTACGTTAGGTTTTAGAAAAAATAATAATATGGGTTAAAACTTGTTAACCATAGTCAAGGACAGTTAAAGAGGGTTTTGTGAGATTAATAAATATCTTTAGGACATAATACTCATTTTACTAACAGTTATAAACAAAAGTTTAACTGAACTAAGGGTTAAGGTTCTTTGTCTCATTGTTGAAAAATGTGAAGTTAATTTGTAAATATGTTATACGTATTTGCAAACCAAGCAAAATCTAGCAGCTGATATTCAAACCCCCTAAGGAAATGAACACAGAAGAGCATGACTTGGAATCCTCTACAACTAGAACCGTACTCCTTGGAGGCAGCTTCCCCACAGACGGTCATAACTCGGGAACTAAATAAACAAAGTGGTTCTTCCCCTGCCCTACATTCATGCCTTTAGGAAGGAATATAGTAAGGCCTTGACCTATCCTCTAGGGGTGGTTATCGGACATGGCTACTCGTGAACAACTCAGATTCGGCTCGTTAAAAGATCGAGCTCGTTCGTTTATCTATAGTTTAACAAGCCAAGCTTGAACGCATTTTTAGGCTCGTTATAGTTAACGAGTCGAGCCTGACCACACCCCTACTCAGCTCGACAAAAGCTCGTTAAGGGTGGCACTAAGTTTCTTTGAGTTTAACCGATGTGTTTAACCAATGGCACAAAGTCCCTTTGTGTTTAACAGATTAATGGCACTAAGTCCCTTTTTATGGGCCCATACTCCCTCTAACGTTTTGTGCTTAACCGATGTGAGATTAAGTCCATTTGTGTGTTTTTTTTTTGTTGTTGTGATGATGAAGTGTGTTGTTTTAACGTGTGTGTTCCCAGTGGGAGTTTTAGTCCCACATCAGGAAAAAAACTGAAATTCCTATGGAGAGTTAGATTATAAAAGGGTAATGGCCAAATAGAACTTCCATTGCAAGCTAAGCTAAGCCAATAGAGGCAGTCTTTAATTTGTAGCTTGAGTCACTGAGCTCTAGCTTTAGCCTAAGGAAATTAAATTATTTAAATTTATTATATAGTCGAGTTGAGCCAAGCCGAGCTCGAGCTTATAATACATTTTATGACCGGAGCTTGAACACAAGCTGAGAGCTCAAGTTCGAGCCGAGCTTGAACCATATAGTAACGAGCCAATTTTGAACACTCTACTACTCGGCTCGGCTCGATTACACCCCTACTATCCTCCCTTATTAGCTAGTAGCTCTTTTGTTTGCATTCCTATCTGAGTTGCTATTAGGAAGCATATGCATCGGCCCGGTTATATGAAAAATGCCTTGTTAAGTGTTCTTTTAACTCTAGTTAACAACTTTACTTTTAGAGTTAATTGATTTTTTTTTTCTTCAAACCAAGATTAGATGGTTGAACCCAAATGGTTAGTGAATCTTAATTACAGTTAAGGGTATTATAAGGGACACGTGTTGTTCTCTACGGTTTGTAGAGAATTCCACGGTTCGTAGAGAATTCCAAGTCGAAGAGCACAAGTATCAATGGCCAATGTGGCCAGAAATGACTGGCCCGACATCGCCTAATAACCTAGGTTCCACTAGAGATGCACCCCCCCATTCAATCCTTGGGGGGGGGGGGGAAGGTTTGTATTCCTTGTCAAGAAATTTGCTTATCCCTTTCAATAATGTTATATGGTACTCCTCTTTTTCTTAACCACCAATGTTTGTCGGGATTCTTACTGAAATAGGCCCAACTATTGTTAAACCTTAAAAATAAGTTCTAACTTTTCAAATTAACTTTTCTAGGCCTCCGCACATGTGTGCCTATACACGTACGGATTGCTTAAGTTTTGGGACAAAAATACCTCCTTCACTCCATGGAAGAGAGAAGACATTGATTCTCTTACTTTCCGTTCTCTGTACAAGGGTGGCTTTGTTTGTTCGAAATTTCATTCACTTTGTTGCTCGTTTGGCTCAATTCATCTGTTCTAGAGGTAAGAGTTTCTCCATATAAATGATCATCTTCCTTAGCAATACATTATCACTCTTCACTGAGTTATCGTCATTTTATGGGTTGAAGCCAAACACCATCTCTCTCCATTGTTTTTTGTACGTTGAAGGTGTTTTTATTGCATTGGTTTTGTTAGATTTCATTCTTTGATCACCCATATTTGTAATTCGAGATTCCAGTGTGATGTTGATCGATTCTCATTCTCTTCTTGCTCAGTTTTTTAATTTTACAATAGCGATTGATATTATACTATTATCAATCAATTGATCTGTGACATGGATCATTCAATAATAATGTCGATAGATCGTTATAGAAGATTGATCGATCAATGTCACTTATCGTTTGATCGATTTTAGA
Organism: Tetracentron sinense; assembly: GCA_015143295.1. Lineage (NCBI taxonomy): Eukaryota > Viridiplantae > Streptophyta > Magnoliopsida > Trochodendrales > Trochodendraceae > Tetracentron > Tetracentron sinense. Next base: position 6,067,020 of record CM026572.1, on the reverse strand, counting down.
AATTGATTGATAGTTATTGGATATTAATCGATTGATATGTGGTAATGATCAATCGATTTGTGACATCAATTAATCGATCTGATACATCGATCGATTGATCTGATATATCGATCAATTGATCTGAGACATTAATCGATGTTGTGGAATTTGTGTATTAATATATTAATGTAGCCTCATTGTATAATTTTTATTATATTAATCTTATAATAATTTTTGCAGTATTGCAGAAAAAGGATTGATCATCAATACATTTACTTTGCTATTATGATGGGCGAATAGATTTGTGAGTGTAGGAGCTTCTTTTATGAGGGTGAAAAATCCAAATTTATTTATGTATATCGGACTATTACTTATGAGTTGCTTTTATCTATAGTATATCGACTAGCTAACTCTTGATCAAAGGAGGTTGATATTTGAATCAGGTGTTTGTTCCCTACAAACATATACATTTCGATGACTCCCACTGATATTACTGATGACGAAGAGTTGTCGTTATATTTTATGCAAAAGGAATGATCACAACTGAGTGTCATGCAGTTGTTTTTAACCAAAAATGGAAAACAAACACTGGATACCACATTTATTGAACACACTGCACATACATATGCTATTAGCAAGGTTGAGCCTCGTCCTGAATCAGTTACCGACCATGAGTCTATTCCCTTTCAAGAATAGATAGAAGGATTCAGTCAGTATGTAAGTATGGTGCCCAACACATTTGTGGATTATGTTGACATTACCAAGGGGGATAACTACCATGCTAACGATTGTGGTGATGAAGTTGAGGCAACCGGTGATGATAGTGATGAGTAGTGTAGTGAGAATGAGGTAGAGGAAGCTGGTGATGATATTGATGACGAATGTGGTGATGAAGTTATAGAACCTATCATAGATGCTCAACCATTTGTCTCACATATTCCAAGGTATGAATGGTAATTCTAAATATTACTGCTTTTTATGTCACAGTCACACTAGTTGTCTTAATTATATTTCTTAACCATTTGTAGGCTTCAAATTTATATTACATTCACCTCTGCGTTTCGACAATTCAATCCAGTTAGGGTTATTCCACCAATGAATAATATTTTGGAGTGCAAAGATACAATAATCATTAACAATGTGCATGAAGAGAAAGATAACTATGTAATTACAGATAATTCAGGATATGCAAATGTGCTCGTAGATGCTTCTGAAATTTCATTAGAATTAAGAAATGTCCAAGGGCAAGCCCATGTTACAAAGCTTGCTCAAGTATGCAATGCGATTGAACTTTCAACTCAAGGTGGTAGATTCAAATAAATCAAAGTACACAGTGAAATGTACTATAAAAAATTGCATGTAGAGACTGCCCACATAAAAAAGAATGGATCTTCTATCTTCAAAATAAAGACATATACACCACAATAGTCTTGTGTGATGCCTTTAGGAGGGGAGGACCATCAGCATGCAACTAGTCAGGTTGTGAGCCACATGGTAGTAGGATGTATTGTAGGGTGTGTAGCGTATAGACCAAAGGAGATTATCCATGATGTGTGGCAAAAATATGTTGTTTAGATGAGTTATAAGAAAGCGTGGAAGGGTAGAGAGTTTGTAATTAAAAATGTTAGAGGATCATATGAGCACTCGTACACTCAAATTCTGATATATTTTTATGAACTTAAAAAGACAAACGCAGGAATAGTTTCTGCAATTCTGGCCAATCACAAAACATGGGCACTTGAACGATTCTTTGTCACCCTCGATGCTTGCATTAGAAATTTTCAAAATATCGTACGAAGTGTGTTAGCAGTTGATTGGACACACTTGAAGGAAAAGTATGGAGGAATTTTACTTGCAGCTATAGCCCTCGATGGAAACATTTACATACTCCTAGTAGCCTTCAGAATAAGCAGAATCAGAGAATAATATTAGTTGGAATTGGTTTTTTTTTTTATCACAGTTAGTAGTTACAGTTGGATTCTTGGATAGATTAGTCATTATATCGGGTCGACATTCTAGTATGATATTACAGGCCCCTCTTGTATTCCCATATGAGAATCATAGCTATTGTGCATACACATAAGCTAGAACATTTATGCTGCATTTAAAGTCGATGAGTTATATATATAAATATTTTTAGACAGCTGTAAAGACATGCATGCAGACAAAAAAAGTTTCATGAATTGATGTCTATCCTCGTTGAAGCAAATCCTAATGTGCACAAGTGGCTCACTGCGATACCAAAAGTATATACTTTCTTTTTCGATACGAGGTATAATATGGTCACCATAAATATAGCCGAAAGTGTTAATAGTTTGTTCAAAAAGGTGATAGAATACTCGGTCACAACGCTAGTAGATAAGGTACATCTTAAGATTCAAAATTTATTTTATAAACGACGTATTAAAGTGATGATAATGACTAACAAGCTAACCATATGGCCTAAAGACCATCGACAACAAAACATGACAATGGCACGTAGTTCAAATTTCATGGGATAGCTACTAATCAATACTATATGAGGGGGGGAATTTAATGACACTATCCTACTTGAAGACTTGAGTTGTACTTGTAACAAGTTTAATGTGATGCATTTGCCTTGTGTTCACACATTAGCGCGACGTAACAAGTTTCATGTTGATTCTTACAACTTTTGTTCACGTTATTACACAACCGATTTGTATTTTATGACTTATTCTGAAATAATATCCAGTGCAAGACAAAAGTCAATGGGACACTCCAGACGAACTTAGACATGAGGCTGACAGGTTGCGCCCTCCAGTTGGAAGGCGATCCGTAGGAAGACCAAAGAAAAAAAGAATACTCTCATAGGACAAAGAGCGGCCAATACTGTAAGATGTAGAAGATGTAATTAGACAAGTGATAATAGACAGACATGTACTAATCCAATCCCTCAACAAGATTGAAATTCTTATACTATGATTTTGTAATGATCCTATAGTTAATTTTGTGATGATTTTGAAATCCCTCAATGAGATTTGGGCAGGCCATAATATATAGAAATGATCCTAACTACATTTTTTTTATAATGATCATGTAATTACATTTGATAAAGGAGATTGAAATTCTTACATTTGAGCACTCAAGCGTTAATAGATATCAATCGACCGATCTCCCATACCAATCAATCGATATGGTATATCAATCGTGATCGAGCACACAGAGCTAATCATTTTCTTCTGCATCGCCGATCCCAAAACCTAAAAGTAGATTTTTGGGAGCTAATCATCTCCTATATTCTCTAACAAGTTTCATATAGATTTTGCTCTACCAACAAGAGCTGAGGTTTGCAAGTTGATAACGAATGGATGAGCTGTGACTTGTGAGAGGCGTGAGTGCTCTCCAAAAAAATCAACAAAGTTGAGAATAGTGGCAAGGTGTGGGAGACAAATAAGCGAGAGTACTTTTATCCCAAAGCTTAAGTAATCCGTACATGTAAGCGTGTGGAAGTCTAGAAAAGTTAATTTGAAAAGTTCAATTGTTGGGGCCTATTTCGGTCAAAACCCTACGATTGTTATTAAACTATTTTTGGTGGTCGGTCTAGGTTGGACTCTAACTCAATTGGCTAACATGTGCTCCACCCCTCAATTCAAGGAGGTCTCTCAAGGGGTCTCAGTAATGTGACTAGCAGAGACCCGCTAACCATTTTCTTGCCAATAACTAACGTAGATATACTTCAAATTTCCTTTATTAAGTACGTGCCTTAGGATTTTCCTATACGATCCATATAAACATCCAAATCAAATTAGAGATTAATTATGAACAGAGCTCCGGTTGAAGAAACAATCGGAGCAAACAAAAAATTCCCAATACATGTGTATTTTGGGATTTATTAATTGACAGGAATACCCTTTTTATATTTGTAATTACAAATCCCTGTCATAAGGCATATTTTGGGTTGCTCTTTTATCTCTTCAATTGAAACTCCTATATTAATCTCTTAAAAATTAATAATACACAAATTGCATTTTTGTGAGTATTCATAAGAATCCTGCACTTGCCTTACAAAATCTATAGAGAAATGATGTCTTGTATATATCCAATATAGATATAAGAACGTGCTGAGATTGTGCAGTATCAGGGCAACCCGAGACCATTCGCGTTTCGATAATGTTTTAGGGCATCCAGAAATTTGGCTTCCCGCTACTTAGTCATTCTGTGAAAGCTTTTCCGTCTCCTGATAAAATAACATGATTCAAGTTATTTTATTCGAGTAACTTAATTCTTCTGACTTACTCAAATAACTTGATTCAAGCAAAATAATGTGATTCAAAGTTACTTTAACTTAATCAATTAATTTGTATGGTTCTTCAAAATATCGTGATTCATGTTATTTTCTTTATGTTATTTTCTTCATGGGATCAACAAGATGCCTTAGAATCCCGCATCCCCATGTCATTGTAGAATAAGATGACTTCTAATATGGAATTAACCTTATTGGGAAATATTTAACTTGTAGGAAATGTTTAACTTTCCGCTGGATTCCACTATGTTATGGAAATGTGCAGTCCTCATTGGTCCATTCCTCCATTTTTAAGATCCAACTGTGGTTAAGATTCATTCATCCCTTGGGTTAATTAATGTAACCTTAGTTTTTATGAAACATGCGCTCTCCTTGCAGGCCCAAACTGGAGAAGACCCCAAGTCATAAACAAAAGAAAGGCACGTTGCACTCGGCATATATATTCATATCTAATGTGAGAGTACCATCTAGGATGGAGCCACATGGGGTTGAAGGGTCAGCTATGTGAGAGCGAGGAGCAATAGTTTGCTCCTCACTAGTGGAGCGAACTATTGAGATCGAATCACAGCCAATCATGATTGAATTCAATGAGTGTTCAATCGCTCCCATGGTTACTGGAAGTTAAAGGGGACATGTCTTGACATGTGGGAGCGATTGAACTCTCCCTAAATTCAATCACGATTGGCTGTGATTGGATCTCGTACTAATAGGGCGTAGCCTGCGAGAGGGCCGAATAATTCTGTCAGACTTTTCAGCAATGCTATTGACACTCATCCTTTCAAGTCAATGTTATCGAGACTTATCCCTTTCGATCAATGTTCCAGCACGGCGCATGTGTTATGCATGCAAATGCGCATTTTGAGCATACAATGCATGTAGTCATGCCCAAGTATCTGATGCTAGTTATTAGGGTTAATAAATGGAGATGATGAGATTTATAGAGACCTCTACAAGGATTTCTCATAGAGGAAGGTAAGAGTGCAACACTAATTCACTTGGGAGTGACATTTTTGAAATAACAACAATTAAGAAGGTTGTTTTCGTGTTCTTCCCAAAAAAACACAAAATCTGTGCCCGACTCTAGAGGATTCTACAAGGATTCCTTATAGACAGCTCTACAAAAGATTGGGACTAATAAATGGTGTGTCACACCCGAGGGGGTGGTTCAGTGGCTTCAAGCCTTCAGTGCCACGTTAGGCGTCTTGAGTTCGACCCTGTGGGGGTGCTGTGAGTGGCATTTGTTTGCCGGCTTGCCCTCTAGCCGCACGACTTGAAACCTAGCAATGTGGGACTGAAGGTGGGGGCCATTGGTACTCGGGTGGTAGGTGCCTGCTTTGGGTAGGCTTAAATCTAGACGCCAACCCGTTAACCCGGCGCTAGTGCCTAGGGGGCCGTGACGACACTCCCGGAGCCCCAACTTTTCTTTTAACCAAAAAATAAATAAAAAAATGGTTTGTCTCTTGCTAATCATCACCGATGGAAACTACAAATCTATTAGGAGTTCACCTTTTCCTAACATGAGCATAGGACCACTCTCAAATGAGGTACACACCTGGCCACGCTTGAAGGTTGCAAAGAGTGCACGACCTTACCCACATGATACGTACATATCTGAAGTCTCTATATATATCTGACACGGAAATAATTCCGTATCTAATAGGTATTAGGCATGGAAAAATTACCGTATCTAAATATAATTGAAACGGAATCAGGTCCGTGCCTAATACATATTAGACACGGAATTATTTCCGTCTCTAAACATATCTAATATGGAAATAATTCCGTGTCTAATAGGTATTAGGCATGGACTAGTTTTCGTCTCTCATGTTGGTCAAGTAATGACCCTAAAGGGGGGATGAATAGGGTCTATGACAGAATTAAAAATTTCAAGTTCAAAAGTGCAGAATAAAGTTAAATATGCAACAAGCTAAACTACAGAATATTAAAAGAAAGAGAGAAGAGATAAGGAGAATGCAAACTCAAAATTTGTTCACGAGATTCAGCAAACCAGCCTACTCCCCGCCTCAGCTTCCGGCTAGAAGATTTACCACGATTCCTTAATCGCTCAGGCTCCTTCACAGGTGGAGTCCAAACCCTTACAATCTCTCTTACAGGTCGAGATATTCCCTTATCAACTCTCCTTTAGGCCAAGCTGAAACCTTTCAAGAGCACAACCCTCTCTTAATAAAACTGAAGCAACAGCTTTAGTGCAAGAATCCTAGATTCTTGACTGATCTCAATAAATGAGTTTTGGATTGAAAATCCGAAAAGAAAGCTCCTTAAATGAGCTGGATAAGAGTGAAATACAAACTCTAATAAAGTCTCTCAAAGAGAAATTCGGTTGAGTAAGCTCAAGAGAGATTTTTGGGGATTTTTTAAGTATGAGAGTGAGTGAAAATCAATATCAATGATTGAGTAGGAGTTATTGCTGTGATCAAGAGTTATTGTTTGTTCATAAATGAACTCCTTTTATAGCATTTTGTCCAATAGTGCCGTTGGGGAAGCATTAAATGCTTTTAGGTCCGTTGTAAACTAGCTGTTACGATGATTTTTCAGTTTCAGACATGATTTCGTCAACGAAGTGGAGTTCCCACTTGAGTTCGTCGCCGAATTCAAAAGACAGAACTGAATACTACAAAATCCTGTAATGACTTCGTTGCCGAATTTAACCCAACAAAATATTTCGTCGACGAATGCATGAGACAGAAATAGTACCCAAAGCTGAATCTAGCAATACCTACACATTCAATTCAAGTAACTCCAAGATATTTTTCCCCCGATATCCAAATAGTTTTGGATGGTACTCAAAGTGATCTGGGTTTTGGTTTGGGAGAATTAGTTCCCTTGGGAACCCATATCATTCTTGGTCCTTTATGGTCAGTTTTTGAAGAATAAGCTGTTCTTTTTGGAACCAAAACTTTTCTAATTATTTTACCATTATAAAAATACAGTAGATTGTGGAGTTTGGTTACTAATTGCTTTTGTAAAGAAGTTCTGATAATCTTTTTGTTTTGAAAAAGTATTATAACCTAATCCAATTTTGTTAAAAACACATCTTTGTTGTCCTAGAAGTCTTTCTAGATTCTTTTGACAATTTATGAATGTGAGGACAATATTAGTTAAGTCGTTGACTTTAGCGTTTAGCTTATCACATTCATAAGGTGAGTTATGAGGAACATTTTGAACATCGTTTAATTTCTTACTTAATTCCTCATTCTCAATAGCCAACACACTCTTTTCTTTTTGCAAAGTCTCACATGATTGTGTAAGAGTGTAGATTTCCTTTTTAAATAATTTATTTAATTTAGCTATTCTACCAAATTCAATATAAAGTTCATCAAATGCTTCTCTTATTTCATCATATGAGAGAGAATCATTTGGGGAAGAAGTTACCTCATCCTCATTAGTCATGAGGCACAAATTTGCCACCTCTTCATCACTTGAATCTTCTGACTTGCTTCCCTCTGAGTCATCCCAAGTCACCATCATGGCCTTTTTCTTGTACTTTTGGCTCTTCTTGAGTAGAGGGCAGTCAGTCCTTATGTGCCCTGGTTTCTTGCATTCATAGCAAGTGAGAGGTTCCTTCTTGCTAGATTCAGCTTTGTTTACCTCTTTTGAGAATTCCTTCTTGTATGGTCTCTCTTTGAAGTTCTTCTTATGCTTGAGGAACCTTTTGAACATTCTTGCCATCAAGGTTATATCTTCATCATCACTGCTGGTTTCCTCATCACTGTTTTCAACTTGTGTAGTCTTGAGGGTCAGCCCTTTCTTGGTTCTTGGTTCATCAGGCATTTGATCCTTCATTATGACTTCATGAGTCATAAGAGATCCCAGCAGCTCATCCATAGGCAATTTGGTGAGGTCCTTTGCTTCTTGAATTGCTGTCACTTTTGGAGTCCATTCCTTAGGCAATGATCCTAAAATCTTTCTCACATTTTCTGCATTAGAATATACCTTATCTAGAGATTTAAGACCATTTAAAATATTAGTAAATCTGGTGAACATATCACCAATAGATTCTTCTTTTTGCATTTTGAATAATTCATACTTGTGAACAAGCATGCTAATCTTTTCTTCTTTAACCTGATTAGTCCCTTCATAGGTGACTTTCAGTTCATCCCATATTTCTTTAGCGGAGTCACATCCAAAAACTCTGTTAAACTCTTGGGGACTTAGGGCACAGTAAAGGTTGCTAATAGCCTTAGCATTGATTTGAATGAGCTTAATATCAGCTTCATTCCATTCTTCCTCTACTTTAGGGATTCTAACATCATCTACAGTTTTTGTGGGAAGATGAGGGCCATTGACTATTATTCTCCAACACTAATAATCTAAAGCTTGGATGTAATACATCATCCTAGTTTTCCAATAGTTGTAATTTTCTCCATTAAACAATGGAGGTCTAGTGGTAAACTGTCCTTCTCCTAGGCTTGTTGCAAAAATATTGTTTGCCATAATAAAATCAATTACTCAGATTGTTTAGATCCTTTTAGAGTATTAGGCTCTGATACCAATTGTTGGCCAGGTAATGACCCTAAAGGGGGGGTGAATAGGGTCTATGACAGAATTAAAAATTTCAAGTTCAAAAGTACTGAATAAAGTTAAATATACAACAAGTTAAACTATAGAATATTAAAAGAAAGAGAGAAGAGATAAGGAGAATGCAAACTCAAGATTTGTTCACGAGGTTCAGCAAACCAGCCTACTCCCTGCCTCAGCTTCCAGCTAGAGGATTCACCACGATTCCTTAATTACTCAGGCTCCTTCACAGGTGGAGTCCAAACCCTTACAATCTCTCTTACAGGTTGAGATATTACCTTATCAGCTCTCCTTTAGGCCGTGCTAAAACCTTTCAAGAGCACAACCCTCTATTGATAAAACTGAAGCAACAACTTCAGTGCAAGAATCCTAGATTCTTGACTGATCTCAATAAATAAGTTTTGGATTGAAAATCTGAAAAGAAAGCTCCTTAAATCAGCTGGATAAGAGTGAAATACAAACTCTAATAAAGTCTCTCAAAGAGAAATTCAGTTGAGTAAGCTCAAGAGAGATTTTTGGGGATTTTCTAAGTATGAGAGTGAGTGAAAATCAATATCAATAATTGAGTAGGAGTTATTGCTGTGATCAAGAGTTATTGTTTGTTCATAAATGAACTCCTTTTATAGCATTTTGTCCAATAGTGCCGTTGGGGAAGCATTAAATGCTTTTAGGTCCGTTGTAAACTAGCCGTTACGATGATTTTTCAGTTTCAGACATGATTTCGTCAACGAAGTGGAGTTCCCACTTGAGTTCGTCACCGAATTCAAAAGACAGAACTGAATACTACAAAATCTTGTAATGACTTTGTTGCCGAATTTAACCCAACAAAATATTTCGTCAACGAATGCATGAGACAGAATTGAATTTCAAAAATTCTATCATGACTTCGTCGCTGAATTCACTATACCCCGATAATTCGTCGACGAATTCAGAGCAAAAATTCCGAATTCTATTTTGGACCAGACCAAAGGTATGAGATAGATTTCCTAGGTCAAATAACTATCTTTTTATTATATTTTTATGATCCATTAGGGCTTTAAAATGATTTCAAAGGATGTCCTAAGCTTCTATGGTCAATCTGTGGTTCTTGAGCTTTTCAACTTACCCTTCTTTTGAGGAATTTTTACATATGTCCTATAAACTCTCAAAAATAAAAAAAACTCAATACATTTTAATATTTGAGAGATGAACTTGGCTTGACTCGGGTCTAGTGATTTTGACTTTTGTCTTCAATGGACCTAACTTAGACTATGGTCTAATTTTGAAACTTCATCTTGTATACAATGAGTTGAGCATCCTCTTGGGTAATTTTCATCCTTTTTCATGATTAGAGTGTTGTCATCTTGTGTATTTTGAAATGTTCAAACACTTTAAACAAAAATTAATAGTACCAAATAGTTCACTTCATTGTTATGTAATTATCAAAATTAATTAGGGTACCCATGGTTGTAACCTTGAGGCTAACATCTCATACTATCATATTGGAAACGGAAATATGAGAGACGGCAATAGTTTCGTGTCTAATACCTACTAGACACGGAAATAATTCCGTGTCTAATACTATTTTACACGTTTATATACATCCGTTGCAATTAACATCAGAGATGGAAATTATTTCGTCTCTGATGCTTAATTTTTTTTTTCAATAGCCTATTTTTCAAGAAAACCTTGTAACCTGTGTTCAAACATTTCACATCATAGACAGATTCATATCCAAATCTATACATTCCACATCCACATCCATAGCTATATCTATCAATGTCCTTTGTAAATCTACTTTTGAAACAGCCTTGTCATGCTTATCACACAAAGACAACTCCGACGCAAGAGCCTTGCATGTCTTCGGGTGCATATTTACAAGCCTTACGAAGGTCTTCCCGAGCAGCATCTGTCGATCCCCAGTTCTCCCCTAGCTTTTCCTCGTCTCAATAGTGCTATGACATTGTTCTCATACTCCCCTAGTACCTGAAAGCCAAGCATTCAAGTACCTTGAATCAATATTTGATAGTGTAGAAAAATTTTTCCATATTCATAGCAATGAATATAGTTTTCCATATTCAACAAGCACACCCAAAACTCGAACTCGAGTCGGAACTCCCCAAAGTATACATGCATGTTTATGAATTAAGGCAAGAGTCCCATATTTACAGTTCTACTATCATACTTGAAGAGGAAACTCAAGCCATTGAAGAGGTAAGCATCAACATGGACTTACAGTGAGTGTCGAAGCTTGACGATGAGGGTGATTGGAGCCTGGCGGAGACGGTGGTCGGAGCTTGGCGGTGGTGGTGAACGGAGCTTCGCGGTGGCGGTGACCGGCGGGTGTCGTCGGAGCTGGAACGAGAAGGAGCGAGAGACAGAGAGAGAGTCAGTGGCGGTAGAGGAGAAAAGGGGGGGAAATTTGTATCTTCGCGGGTTAAGGAACAGGAAATCACTTAAAAGGTATTAGACACGGAAATATTTCCGTGTCTAATGATCATTCGAAATAGACACAGAAATAATTCCGTCTCTAAAATCAATATCCGTGTCTAATCGTATTAGATACGGAAAATATTCCGTCTCTCATAAATGTATTATTCAGCAAAATTATATAAATATTGAAATCAAAATTAGATACGGAATATTAGACACGGATCCATTTCCGTGTCTAAAAATAGGTACTAGACACGGAAATGGATGCGTGTCTAATCTTCCGTTTCTATCCGGAAGATTTCTTGTAGTGACATTTTTTTTTATAGAGTAGTCAAATGTCAGTCCATGTGTCTTTTTTAACACTCCTTTTAATTGTGGTTAAGTGTAATTAAATTTCAATTAAAAAAAAGTTTAATTAAATTAAGGTTAATATTTCTTTTATTTATTTTTCTAAAAATATTAAATGGATGAACCCTAGAAGTAGTGAATCTTAACCATATTTAGTGGGTGTTAAAAGAGGGGATGTGGACCACTGCTATATTATTTAGTATGGCATAGCATAAGAAATTGTGTCAAATTTAAGTTGTATTGCACTTTTATTTAAATGTTGAATTATTATAAAAAGATGATGTGTCGAGACTTGAGAGTTGTATTGCTTGGCATACTGCTATAGGCTGGATGGAACTTAACTGGTATTATCATCTTTCCTATTGGTGTAATTGAGCTAAATCCATGCACACGTAGCCAATTAGCAAACACAAACAAATAATAATGCAGATAATAAAGTAATTAATTATTTAATTAATTAAGGTAGAGAATCGTTTTACTGAGAGGCGGTACAATTGAGTCTTTTTTGAAGATAGTCGAAGCCTCCCATGTGCAAGGGATGTGGCAGCTCTATCTCCAGGATACAACTCAGTTCGGATTCTCTCTGATCTTTCCAATGAGTTTGCACTACTCAATAAAAGATGGGGTACTAATTTTCCTTTAGGATGCCCTTTAAAATTAAATATATACTTATATATATCCATTTAATTAAGGTTTACCATTAATCCAAATGTCCTAAAGTCCCATCGGATTTATAGAAAGAGATTATCTAATTATTTTGATAATTTCTAAAATTACCATTGTAGCCTTTAGGGTTTAAGGGTCTGTTTGGTTACAGGGTTAGGTCCACTCTGTTTTGGTCAATCATGTTTTAACTTATTCTAGATTAGGTCTACATCTATTCTGTTTGGTTACAGATTCTGGTTCTGTCCAGAATCAATTCTGCACAGAATCTGTTTCTGGTTTGGCCAGAATCAATTCTATCTTAATTCCTGTTGGGCTACAGATTTTAAGTTAATAAATTTAACTTATTCTAATTTTGTTTGGGAACAAGATTATGGTTAATCTGATTTATCATGTTCCATATTTGCTTGGTTACGAGGTTAAGCTTGTCCAGATTAACCCATTCCACAAAATACCCATGTTTGGGTATAGATGGTCCTTAATGGATCCATCATGTGGATATGGTAGGATCACACCCGAAATCGAATGGTTACCAAGATGAATCTATCCATGTAGGATAGATCCATCGATCTACTCAATCTGGTTTCCCAAATCGGGCAATCAAACGGTCCACATGTGGACTGTTCGATGATGATCGGTTGAGCAACCCGAAGGCATTTTGCAACCTCATCAAGAGCTGAACCTAAGTCCATTTCCTAGCATCCATGGATCTGGATCGATCCAGACAGCCTGCTGGGTTTGGGTTCTGGGCCTTCATCTTCTTCCTTGAGCTCCAAGGTCCACCATTAATGGAGGTCTCCAGGTTAGGGTCCTCCTAAAAGGTCCTTGGTTTGGAGTCCACTTGATGGACCATGGCTCAACCGGATTGGGCCAGGGTGCATCTAATTTGGCTAGGGTCTAATCTTGGCTCACTGGTCTTGGTTCATCTTGGCTCACTGGACTGGGTCCATGGATCTGGGTCTGGTCTGAGTTCCAACAGAACCCAGCACCTCACCAAGGCCCTCTATTTATAGAGGACCAAGGCCCCCTTGCATGTGCATGGGCTCAGCCACTTGGCTAGGCCCTTTCTGCCCCAGGCAGGCCATGCTAAAGCCACTTAGCTCCTAGGTCAGACCATGGGTCAGACCACCTCATGATGGACTGCACCCACTGACCCAAGTCATCATGGTCTGATCTATCTGTCAACCCATGTGGGTTCTCAGATCCATCACCTAGATCTGATGGCCCAGATCCAATCCGAACCTGAGACTTGATCAGACGACTCTGATCAACTACTATGATCATCCAATCAGGGTCAACCTAGATTTACGGTTGAGAAAAGATCAACGGTCCTGATTTACTCAAAATATATACCGACCCAAGCGACTCGCGATGTGTATAGTGTGCCTCATAGCACCCAAAGCCCTATGCCCGCACCAACACTCGAGCCCGAGCCCAAGCCAGTGCCCGTGCGTGTGCATGTGCGCTCGCGCTCGCTACGAGCGCACCCAAGTTATCGTCTAAAGGATTTGGTGAGTAACAGTGTACACCACATGCTTAGTTGTTGACAACTAAGCAACTAAGGGGGTAATTAAACCCTTTAGATTTTCTCTTCCTTTCCGATGTGGGACTAAAGAAACAAGAGAAATACACTACAAATGTGTTTTCTCTCTTTCAAGAGATTAAACACCCAACTTAAACAAAGATTAAATTAAATGAGGGTTTTAGTCCATAGTTAAAATAAAATCCCCGGATCCTAATTATCCGATTTTAATTAATTTTAAATCAAATTTTAAATCAAAATCAACAATCCCCCACTTGATTTAAAATTAGTAAAATAATTAAGAATTAAGTAAAACAAATTCGGGCATCCAAGAATACCCTGTGCATAAATTCAGGTGTCTTTCAACTTGAACCTACACTTAGTGCAAACAAATCAAGAAAGACCAGAGAACCTAGTTGACTATACCTTGAACTGCAGAACTCGTATTGACCAATCGGACTTGTAGCACACACATTCCTTTCAGAAAATATATGTACTCATTTAGCTTAGCATTTTAACATTCATGCCTTACCCTGGTCTTACTGAGAGCTCTAGAGATTAGCCAGAATCTCATAGAAGGTGACGAGCCTTCGACACTCAGAAAGGTAAGTTTATCAAGAGTGCTTCTGCAACACTCCAGCCTATTACAGACATATAGTTACTCATTGAGAGAATCCATTTAAATTCTCAACCTCATCGCAGAATCATCTATAGATCAACTGTCTATAGACTTGCACTATTGACATCATCTATAGGAAGGGACACAACTAGAAATGACATTTCATTTATAATGCATTTGCAGTTTCTTACAAGGTTTGTTATTCTCATTGAACCTGAGAGACTCATCAAGTTGGGTTTCCGCCTAGTTCAACTGCTCAACTGGCTTCTATCCCATTCCTTTAGATGTCTTCAGCACAAGGTCCGTGCCAAGGCCTTTAGACAAGGGGTCAACCAAATTCTTTTTAGACTTCACAAACTGGATTACGATTTTCCCATTAGCAATCAGACCACTAACATGGTTATGCTTCAGGCGGATCTGTCTAGACTTGCCATTGTGGTTCTCTCTATATGCTTTGAGCATAGCCGCCTGATTATCACAATAAATTGTGACTACTGGCATCGGTGTCTCCCAGATTGATACATCAACCAAAATACTCTTGAGCCATTCAGCTTCGTCTCTAGCTGACGACAGTGCAATGAACTCTGATTCTATGGTGGAATGAGTTATGCAAGTTTGCTTCTTAGACTTCTAGGAAATGGCTCCTCCTCCCATCGAGAAGATCCATGCAGTGACTAACTTTGATTCATTTAGGCATGAATTCTATGTCGCGTCACTAAATTCTTCAAGCACGGTGGGTGATTTTCTGTAGTACAAAGCATAGGACAATGTACCCTCAGGTACCTCAGAATTCTGATTAATGCTACCTAGTGCAATCTACCAGGGTTACTGAAAAATCTACACAATATCCCACTGCTTGAGCTATATTCGTTCTAGTGCAATGCATCACATACATTAGACTTCCTATAATCTACAAGTATTCCAATTGTGAAACACCTCTGCCTTCATTCTTTGTTAGTTAAATACTTGAATCAACTGGTGTAGGAGCCGAGGTACAATTAAACTGATTGAACCTCCCAATAATCTTCTTAGTATAGCTTGGCTGAGAAAGCATAATTCCTTTGCTGCTCCTAACAATCTTGATTCAAAGTATAACATCTGCTTCGCCCATATCTTTCATATCAAAGTTAGATGACAGGAACTCCTTTGTGTTGGTAACACTTTGATCATCAGTAACAAATATGAGCATGTCGTCAACATATAAGCAAATTATCACTCCAGAGTTGTCTCTAAATTTGCTATATACACAAATATCACCACTGTTGACTTGATATCCATCAGCTAGAAGAACATTTCTAAATTTGTCCTGTCATTGTTTTGGAGCTTGCTTCAATCCATACAATGACTTCAAAAGTTTGCAGACTTTCTTCTCGTTCTTTGGTAGAACATATCCTTCAGGCTGATCCATGAATATTTCTTCTTCTAGATCACCATTAAGGAACGCAATTTTGACATCCATCTGATGAATGTTCAAATCCTTGATTGAGGCCAACGCAATCAACATCCTAATGGTGGTCAACCTAGTCAAAAGTGTCAAAATAATCAAAACCCATATGCTGTCTGAAGCCCTTTGCAACGAGTCTAGCCTTGAACTTTTCTATGGATCCATCTTGTTTCAACTTCTTCTTGAAGAACCACTTGCACCCTACTAGCTTGTTTCCTGGAGGCAGGTCCACCAGAATCCAAGTGTTGTTGGAGTTGATAGAGTGCATCTCATCATCCATTGCCTCTTTCTAAAGATCTACGTCTTTAGATGTCATAGCTTCAGTGTAGCTTGTTAGATCCTACTCGATCAAACAAATATATTCTGGGCCAAAATCTTTTGAAATTCTTGGTTGAGTACTTCATCTTGGTTTAGAAGAAACTTGGTCTTCAAGCTCTTTACGCTTGGACTGGATTCCGTTTGGTCTCCCACTATTTCTCGACTTCTCTTGTGTGGGAACACATTTTCAAAGAATTCAGCACCAATAGCTTCCACAACTGAATGTGGTGCTAGAGTTTCCAAATTTAGAAACCTGTACACTTTGCTTGACATTGAGTAGCCAATGAAGACGCAGTCAGTACCTCTGGTTCCTACCTTAGGGTTATTCAACTTAGGCAATCTGACTTGGGCTAGACAATCCCAAACCCTAAGGTACTGCAAATTGGGTTTTCTTCTTTTTCATAATTTGTATGGAATTGATTCTGCTTTCCTTTGAGGGATTCCATTGAGAATGTGACAAGCAGACAGAAGTGCTTCACCCCAGGGATTTGGTGGAGCACCGGAGCTGGTTAGCATGGTATTAACCATTTCTGTCAAAGTTCTATTCTTCCTTTCTGCGGTGCTATTTTGTTGTGGTGTGTATGGTGCAGTTGTCTCGTGACGGATCTGGTTATCTTCACAAAACTTACTGAACTCTAAATCAAGATATTCACCTCCTCTGTCAGTTCAAAGTGTCTTGATTCTGGCTTCCTGTAAATTCTTAACTTCTGACTTGAACACCTTGAATTTCTCAAATGCTTCGTCTTTAGTTTAGATAAGGAAAACATGCGTGTAACGAGAGGCATCATCAATGAAGGTGATAAAGTATCTTTTCCCTCCTCTTGACTGTACGCCAATCATTTCACAGATGTTACTGTGAATAAGCTCAAGTATCTTGGAATCTCTCTCTACACCCTTGAATGGAGGTCTTACAATTTTACACTTACTACAAGCAATATCATGCTTAACACTGGATACATTAGCTATTAGTCCTTGATGGGTCATAGATTTTATTTTCTTAAAATTAATATGATCTAGCCTACCATGCCATAGATTAGAGGACTCAGTGATATAAGCAAAAATTACTGGAGTTTCATTCATAGTGTTGAACTTGAACATCTCACCTACAAGATATCCCTTCCCGATAAAAATTCCATTTTTGGTTACAATGACCTTGTTGGACTCAAAAACCAGCTTGTATCCGAACTTGCCAATAAATGCTACTGAGATAAGGTTCTTTTGGATATCAGGTACATGTAGGACGTCCTTCAGCTCAATAACATTCCTGGAGGTAAACTTCAGCTTCACCACTCCCTTTCCTACGACCTTCAAAGAAGATGAGTTGCCCATGAACATGTTCATTCCTTCCCCCACTAGTTTGTAGGAATTGAACATGTTTTTGTCACTATAAAACGTGACAGTGGCTCCAGTGTCTATCCACCACTCAACCTCTTCGCCAATCATGTTGGCTTCAGTCAGAACTACGACCATATTGACATTGTTTTTCTTCTCTTCTTTCTTCTCAAACTTCCTCTTCTTCTGAAAATTTCTCTCCTGTTAACCTTGCAGTTCTTGGCATAGTAGCCCATTTTTCCACAGGAGTAACACTCCACATCCTTCATGAAATTATTGTTGTTGTTGTTATTGTTGTTGTTGTTGTACGGACCCTTCTTCCTTTCAAACTTCTCTTTCTTCTTAAACTCTTTCTTCCTTGGTTGAAACTTCTTCGATTGATTTGAATCAACCATATAAGCCTTACCTGTTGGCTTTTCCTTCTTGTCCCGCTTCCTGCTCTCTTCCTCTACCCTGACATGGTGCAACAGGGTTTTACGATTCCAGTCTTCCTTCTTGTGCATCAATTTCGAGCGATACTCCTTCCAGGATGAAGGAAGCTTAGCAATGATAGCGTTGACGTGGAAGCTTTCATCCAAAACCATTCCAGTCGAGGTGATTGCATCCGCTATCTTTTGTAGCTCTTGAATTTGTTCCATGACAGTCTTGCCATCAACCATCTTAAAATTCCATGTAATTTGCAACATGAAATTTCTTTGTTCCAGACTCCTCTGCTTGGTAGACTAGACTCAACACCTCCCATAAATCTCTGGCTTGCTTAGTCTTCTTTGAGTGTTGTTCGTATAACTGGTCCGATAGACTTAACCGGACTCGACTTCCTTGATCCTCAGTACTCAGTCCTCCATGCATCCGAAAGTAATCACGATCTCGTAAGCTTCGTAATCTACCGCAGTAGCCTGTTCTTCTTTTGTGTTTCAACAACCACGATCTCCACGATCGATCTCCGTCAATGACGGCTTCGGATTCCACCGACCAAATATCACATCCATGATCCTCCTTGGATCGATCTCCTTCGCAAAAGCTCCGGAACACTCCAGCCAATTTGTTATTTCCAAAACAGGTTGATGGTTTGATTAAAATCAAATCCTAGATGGATTCCATCAATGGGAAGGTCCAAGCAAGCAATAATGCAACATTGGCTTGCAAAATCTAGGATAGAAGAGAAAATAATAAAGGGGAGGAGGGGTTTCTATGAACTCTAGAGATAGCCTAATACCCTCTAAACATTCCCCCAAAGTCCCTATTCACGGATTAGAAGGTTTCAAATTAAATAGAGAACCCAAAACCAAGTTATAGAAGTTGCTAAAACCAAAATAGCAAGAATTTCCATATCAAGGTCGACCCTAAGTACTTTGGGTCGACCCAAGTGTGCACTTCAGTCGACCCAAGTGTGCACTTCAGTCGACCCAAGTGTGCACTTCAGTCGACCCAAGTGCCACTTTGGGTCGGCCCTCACTTTTCTTGTGTTCTGGAATTTTTTCCTATACTAATTCTTTGAGGGTCAAGGTCAACCCAAAATGGTCAGGGTTGAACCTGAGGTGCATTTTTGGCTTTTTTCTTCTTTTTAATCCCTAATGCTTTGCTTCAATTGATCTAGGTTTTTCAGAATCATTTTCTATGATTTTGGGCATTTTTATGTGAATGATTTTTGGTCTTCTAGGTCTCACTTACCTTCCTAAAACTCGAGCCATTCTTGAATGATGATTCCTCATGCATTATCATGTCGCTTTCTTCGCTTTTCATCTTCACTTATCGTGGATGCTTAAAGGCAATGACACAAGATACACTAGACTCACTTGTTTTGACACCGGAATAAGCCAACATAAAATCATGGACTTTACAATCTCTCCCTTTGGCAATTCCATGGCAAAACCAAACTGAAGTACATAACTTGACACAAACTCATCCAAACACATCAAACGGTGAATTAGGGCAACACATGACTCCAACACAATTACATGACACAAATTGACGAATATTCTTAAATGAAGACATTGAAGCTCTTGTCAAGTAAGATTTGTCTACTGCAATCCTGCACCTGCACATGATCATAAACAAAACACCTAGTGAAGCATGTATGGAATATACAAATAAATAAGCACAGGTATTGCAAGGAATGTACTGAACTTGGGAACTTATACCCAACATTCTCTCCCTTTTTGGCACAATTTCCAAAGGTAGTCATGAAGCCAATATCACAAAGAATATACCAATTTAACACGTGTAATATCATGGCAAACACAATACAATAAAGCAAATGCAGACAATGCGGGGACTAAAGAGTGGGGAACAAAATATAACATTATAAGCAAAAACTCCCCCTCAATAACTCAACTTAATCTTCTCTCCCTAAGATCAATGACACCACCAAAATCAGGGCACTTAAGTTAGAAAGGCCCATGCCAACCAATAAGGAAACACATGATAATAATAATAATACTAAAAAGGTATTATGTGCCACATAAACATGCATCAAAAACATTCCAAGCAGTAGTAATTTAACATTACAAATCCAATGAAGAACATGATTAGTTAGTCTAACTGATGATACACATCTTACTAAATCTCACGGAATGCTAAAGCATAGCCAATTCACACACCTTTAGTGAACAGTTCAAAAGTGAAGCAATATGTGTGTAGTGGTGGTCTGATAAGTTACTAGACTAAGGTTTCTTTCCCTTTCCAAGGATATGACATTAACCACTAAGGGGACTCCCAGAGACATAAATCTTAGAAGTAAAACCTAGTTAGATCCAGATATGCTGATTTTTTCCATTTTGGTGCTCCTTTATCCATTTTATTTGACTCAATATTTTTGTTTTACTTTTGGTCAAATACCTCCAAACTTTGTAAGATTTCTTTTGATGTTCTTTATTTGAACATATCTTTTCATGCAATGATGACTTTCACACTATCTAGGTAGGTAGTCCTGTTCACACTATCCCAGCAGGTAGCCCTTTTCATTGCAACAATTTTTGTTCATGGAGGATACACAAAATGGGGATGACTAACAATATGGTCATTCTAGATTGGTCATCCAAGGTCACACTTTTAGGACAAGTCAAACACCTATAGATTCGAAAATAGACCTCTCAACAGAATCAGTTAGAGTGCATGTGAAAGTGTAAAGCATACACACATGAATAAGTCTAATTTTTAGCCTAACCAAGAGACTATAAAGGTGATATATCCTCAATCAGCAACAAACTCATGTTCAACCCTGGACAAGTATAGAAATAAAGATCACGCAAGGAATGCAGATCATGCAAGCCAAACAATGGCAACATGACAAAAATATTTTTGGATTTTATAATTTTTCAATGTTTTTGGATTTTTTCAAAATAAAGAAAACAAAAAACAAACTAAAACAAATAACAACTAGTAAAAAAAACTCTACTAGTATACACATGTAGCGTAGCACTAGGACAAGATAAAACAATACTAGCACACCCTAGGCTATGGCAGGCACAGGCTAAGAAAAGCCCTTTTGGCCTTCTTTCTCACCTAAACGGTTTTAGTAGTTTGATTGACTCTTTGGTCTCTAAACGTTTTAGTTGAGGTAGGTATTACCTTTTGCCTCTTCCTCTTGTTCCTCTTTTTCCATGATTGAGTCCTAGGATTATGGCGGGCATTATGGTTCTCCTCGTTACCTCCTTTATATCTAGCATAAGGAGTGTCATGACCATGCCATTGTCTAGAGTTGTAAGCAATTTTCATTACATCTTCACACAGACTCCTAGACTTCTCCACTAGGACCTCAACTCTCCTTTGAAGATTCTCATTAAGAATTTTTTGGTTCTCAAAACCATGATTGGGCATTCTTCGAAGTTTAGAACATCGAGACTTAGTATGATCCTTCACTCCAGATTTATGACATGTAGGAATGAATTTCTGAGTTGAAGGGCCCTTCCAATTTTCAGGAGGGTGCCTTTTACCAGACTCAGTGTTCGAGGTAGATGGAGTTCCCTTTATATCTCCACACCTCTGATTTTACTCAAAATCAGCCAACTTAAGTTCAAGACTTGTCTTTTCATCAAGATAAACATGCAAATCAAATTCAAGAAGCTGAGTCTTGACAAGGAGGGAAGCCTTCTCTTCCTCAAGCTGCGACACAAGAGCTTTCAACCCTGAAGCCACTTGGTCTAAGGCATCTCTTTTCATTTAAATAGATTTGACCTTTTTGGTCATGGAAAACTGAACCTTTTTCAGCTTTAGACATTCCTGAAATAACACATCATAGGCTGCCTAAGGTCTCCCTCAGACTCTGAGTCATTCTGACTCTCCTCGTCCTCACCATCACTATGGTGTTGGTCACTCACAACATTTGAAGAAGATTCATTAACCCCAGATAATAAAGATGCAGTGAAGGCCACATAACCTCTAGTCTCCTCACAAGAAGAACTATTTGATTCCTTATATTCAAATTCACTGTCATCCCTTGTCTTGCTAAATCTTTTCTTATTTGAGCACTCAGCAGCAATATGGCCATAGCCATGACATTCATAGCATTGAACACCTTCGGATTTACTGTCAGCACTTTTAAGATGTTTCTTGTTTTCAAAATGCTTGGAATTAGGCTTTTCAAAAGATTTTTATCATTTCGGATTGAGTCTCTCATTAAATTTCAGAAATTTTTTGAATTTCTTTGCAAATAAAGCCAACTCTTCTTCATCATCCTTAGAATCATTATCTGAACCATCTATAGATTCCTTAATGGATTTCAAGGCAATAGATTTTGGTTTCTTAGATGGGTTCAGATTTAACTCATAGGTTTGGAGAGAACCATCCAACTCTTTAATTTTGAAAGCATCAACATTTTTGCTCTCTTCGATGGCGATAACCTTCGATCGAAATCTCTCAGGTAGAGATCTTAAAAATTTTATAACAATTTTGGATTCAGGAATTCTTTCTCCTAGGTTAAAACAAGAATTAACAATGTCACTCAAATCAGTAAAAAACCATCAAAAGTTTCATCATCATTCATTCTCAGATTTTCAAATTTAGTAGTAAGCATTTGAAGTTTGGAGATCTTGACTGTTGTAGTCCCTTCATGGGTAAGTTTAAGAATGTCTCATGCCTCCTTCGAAGTGTCACATTTAGAGATACGCTGAAATTCTTCGGGTGTGACAGCAATGAAGATTGTATTTAGACCCTTATTGATCCATCTACAACTTTGAAGATCTACATTGGTCCATTCACAAGAAGGTTTAGGGATGGTCTGGTTATTTATAGTCTTTGTTGGATGGGTCCAACCTTGTTCAATGGAGATCCATACTCTCTCATCTAATGATTTTAGAAACGCTCTCATCCGAGCTTTCCAATAGGCATAATTATTCCCATCAAATAATGGAGGACAAGAAATGGATCCTCCCTAACTAATGGAATTCATATTTACCGAAACTATGAGACAAGTTCACACTAATAAATTAGTGAACCGGCTCGGATACCAATTGAAAAAATCAATCCGGTGAACCCCAAATCTATGTTTGAGTCAAGAACTCACCAATCCAAGAGGGGATGGCTAGGTTTCCCTAAAAGACTTTCTACCCTTTTTAACAATTAAATTATTAACTAAGAGAAGATGCTAATCAAGTACGGGAAAAGAGAAACAAGCAAACCACAACACAAAGATTTTAAGTGGAAACCCTTCCGAAAAAAACCACGAGACCTAGTCCAGTAATGAGAATTCACTAAGACAAAGAAACAAATACTTACAAGACTCGAACTGTACTCAACTGGACTCAACTTCCTCTATCCTCAGTACTCAGTCCTCCATGCCTCTGAAAGAAATAACGATCTCGCAAGCCTCGCAATCTACCGTAGTAACCTGTTCTTTTCTTGTGTCTCGACAACCACGATCTCCACAATCGATCTCCGTCAATGACGACTTTGGATTCCACCGACCAAATATCACATCCACGATCCTCCTTGGATGGATCTCCTTCGGAAAGGCTCCATAGATTGCTCTGAGACATTCTAACCCTGGCCTTACCCGATGTTATCCCATTGACCCTTAAATAAGAATGGCATCAGAATTACAAGTGACTTGAGATACCCATGTTGCAATTGAATCCCAGTGTAAGAACATTAACCATTAAGGATCTCGTCATATGAACTTTTTAATTCGATTGATCCTTCCAATATCATTATCCCTAATGGGCCTTCGAGATTAATATACTATCTAACTCATAGCCCATTGTACATCATCCAGGTTTCAAAGACATTTGATTAAGCCATGAGAAACCATTTCCCATGTAAAACATTTTGAGAAAAACTTTTATAAAGTATAGTATATTTTATTAAAAATATATTTCAAACTTATTTGACTTCAAAATCACCTGCGTAGGATTTAAGCTTAATCGATTGTCTTACCCGGAACTTGGATAATCTCTCAATTTAATGAGCATGAATTTCTTGTTTGAAATTCATCATGACTCGAACAGCTTTTTGATTATCCAACTGTCACCGTATCATAGTCCTTCAGGTAGAGAGTACTTAGGTGCAATCAAAACAATCAGATTACTGCTCAGTTATAAATAAACTCATCAGATCTAAGGATCATCAAAACTGTTCAATGTGAATGAGAGACCAACTATCTGATAATATGTTTATGCAAGAGGTCTCTCATTGCATGCAATCAGTCAGTGTATATTTAAGCACTCATATGCTGATGTGTAGTCTCCATTACAATAGTTTGAGAAAAAACTACATCTCAACCATTGAGAACATCTTAGCATTTTGGCAGCCATATAAGTGAAGTGCCCATCTTCACCCATAGTTGTGACTCTATAAGGTATAAGGAACTGGAAAACTATTCTGCCTGTGATAGTCCAATCACATGGCTTTCCTACAATATATCCTAGGGACCTTTGTCGATATCTCATATCATATAGATCATCTCATGATCATGGTCAATTACCCATAATGAATTCACAATAGATAATGAAGATGTCTTTATTAATCTAATCAATAAGAATATTATAATCTAAATGACTTTTCAGGGCATAATGTCTAACAGTTTTTCCCAGAAGGGTTTCCACGTAAAAATCTTGTATGTGGTGGATTGCTCGTCTTCTATTCTTTCTGCACTTGTTTACTTTGTTTGCCATAACTCTGATTGATAACAATTACACACACATAAGACCATAACCTCGATTTCAATTCATGTTTTTCAATTGTATACACATGCAAGGTTATATGCATTAGACCATATGCCCACTTGTCTTCAAACACATAAATCAAAGCTTACCATACTAAGAACAAGATCCTATACTTTAGGTTTTCTTCATTCATTTCATTAGTATACACATATTAAGCTACACACCTTAACCTCATCTCAAAACATGGTTTACATATTACTTTTTACAAAAAGGAACACAATAATAGAAATACATATTAATGGATCATAACAAGGAAGGTTAGTAGAATGTATCTACCTTGCTTGAGATTGAATCCTCGTGGCTTTGTTTGTGAGGAACATCTTGGCTTGCAAGATCCTTGCTTCCCTTTGTGATCCTGAGAAGATGGGGGTGAGATTGGGGTTTCACCCTTTATCTTGAGAAAACTCCTCTCCAATACCCTAGCCTTTTCTCTCTTTTCTCCCTCTCTAACTCTCTCAATTTCTCTTAAAATCAAGCCTCGAGGGTTTATGAAACCCTACCCCACGAATTTAGGGATTTATAGACAAAGGGGTTGTCAAAAGACCACCCTACCCTTAATGAATTGGTGTAAAAGACCCAACTGGGCAAATGTTCGGGAGCCCGATCGACTGGCTAGGAGGGGCGGTTGACCGACCAGGCAGAATACCCTACTGTTTCCCCATTTTGGCCATTTTCGGGGACAGTCAGTTGACCGGCTAGGATGGGCAGTCGACCGACAATAGGCGTTTGACTGAATGGAGAGGGAGGTTGACCGACCTTCACCAAAACTGGCCATTTTCCTCCTGTTTTCTCAATTTTTCTTACTTAGAGTGTTTCCACTCCTCCCTTAACTCACTTAGATTGTTTCCACTCTTTTTTCTTGACTTTAACACCCCACAACACATATATATTTTGATCCCAACTCTTTCATTCATCACACACCAATTTTCAGCCTAAATCACTATTCACAGACACTATTCACCGGCACTATTCACCGACTATGAAGTTGAGTTCCAGGGTTCTAAACTCACTTACGTTATTATATACCCTATGCTCTTAGATACTTAGAGTATTCTTATACTCTTGTTTTAAGACTCAACATAAACACGTAAGCCCTCATTTCACTTTCCTTAAACCAAGTACCCATGGAAGGCTTTAGACCTTTACATACCCTATGCAAGTGTACTATTCACTCCCCTCTTCTCATGAACAGTGAACCCAAATTCTAAGGCTCTACATCCTCCTCTCCTTATAGGAATTTCATCCTTGAAATTAGGATGATAAGAAATCAAGCGAGGAAAACTTCCCACACCTAACGTTGATTATTGAAGACACCAAACTCTGTCACCTAATTATACCAAAAGAACATGCTAATCCTTCATTGACCATCATAAGGCTAGGCACTCACTTGTCGGTAAGGTACCTCGATTTTTCATACTACTGAACACCCATCAAAAACAAGAAAACTTTCATAAAATATTATAGCATGTTTATACACATAGGTAACATACTGCAACACAACATTACATCATCTTTTACAAAACAAAATTTTTCTCTCTCTGCACTCATGCAACATCATTAGCTGCCCGAGCACCTTGCCCTAATATAGCAAAGAATTGGCCCTCGTTAACCTGACATGATAGCTGTATGGGCTACTGGTTCCTCAAAGCCTGAAAAGACTCTTGCTATGTGGGCAATTAGACTAGCATTCTAATTCCATGGGTATGAGCATGCGGCCTCCGGTGTCCCGTGTCACCGCAATGGTAACATGCTGCTTTAAGAGCTCGGCAATCCCCAGCCAAGTGCTTCCTCCTACAGTAATTGCAAAACTCGAACATAGATACAACAAATATGGGTTGCACCTGTCGAGTGACCGGCGAAGTAGCGGGGCGAAGAACCTGAGGTTCAATAGAAGGACTCTGCACTTGCATAAGTCTAGAGAACTGGTATAGAGTCATTCTGGCCCTTTTCTCCGATTGTGTTGAGCCACTGGACTGGCTTCTCATAATTTCTCTCCTCTTGAAGAACCCCTCGGAATTCTTCTCGACAAGCTTCGCCTTGCTCACCACTTCTCCCCAGGTGCCCACCTGGAACATCGAGACCCTATCTCGAACGGAGGGCTTCAACCTTTGTTCAAACTTTCTAACTCGCATGTCTTCTAATGTGATCAGGTGAGGTACGAACCTTGAAAACTCTACAACAGTAGCCTCATAGTCAGCCACACTCAACTCTCCCTTCTCGAGAGTCATGAACTCAATCTCCTTCTGCTCCCTAACAGCAATTGGAAAATACTGCTTATAGAAGACATCCAAAAATTCTGGCCATATCCACGGCTCCCCTGCCCTGGTGAACTCCCTCTGCTTCTATGCAGCTCTCCACCAGTGCTCGATTGCACCTTGCATCACGAAGGTGGCCCAGTCAACTCGCTGCTCATCAGTATAGTGGAGCACTCTAAAAAAAATTTCCATTTGCATCACCCATGCTTCTGTGACCATGGGGTTGGTAGTACCATA
Source organism: Tetracentron sinense (assembly GCA_015143295.1). Classification (NCBI taxonomy): domain Eukaryota; kingdom Viridiplantae; phylum Streptophyta; class Magnoliopsida; order Trochodendrales; family Trochodendraceae; genus Tetracentron; species Tetracentron sinense. Next base: position 6,039,928 of record CM026572.1, on the reverse strand, counting down.
GAAATTAGGAGGTTGCAATCTCCTAAATGCTTCAAATTCTGAAGTATGGTGGACAAGAGGAGGTGTAGGTTTAGCAGGAGTAGCAACAGCAGGCCTAGCTGCCAGCATAACCAATGTCTCTGCTATGGAGCCCAAGACCTAAGTGAGGTCGAGCTGCTCATCCCCCGAAGGAGCATCACCTCCATTACTCCTAGTGTGATATCCACGACCCCGGTTACTGCGTCTCGTGATGTGATTCTTGAGAACAATAGTAAACAATGAGTCTAACTCAGAAACATATGTACCATCATAACCTCATCATAGCTTATTTAGCACATAATAATATAATACACATAGTTATACACATGAATTAGCATTAACATATAATTGAGGTTTTTCTAGCGTGAGACCCTAAGTTTGGTTGAGATTTCAACTGGTTTTGACTAAGACTAACTTGTTAGTCTACACTTGGAATATGACTCCCGAGATGAACCTAATGCTTTGGTTTTATCATGGTATCGAACTCTAAACGACCCCAGAGAACCTAATACCTAGGCTCTGATATCACCTCTGTCACGACCCAAAATACCACCTAGGAATTATTATACTTTGGCAACTTGACTTATACTTCAAACCATCCTGCAAAGCATACACAAGACATGACAAATAGTGAACCTGAAAATTTCTTATATAGAAAGGTTCTTCCAAGTGTTAACATAGACAAAAGACTGAATAGAAACTATAACCTATGCAAACGATCTAGCACTTGAGTTACCAATTCAAGTCTACATGAAAATCCCCAAAAACAAAATCCCAAAATACATGTCTCTCTCACTCAACTTAACCATAAGGCCACATGTCAATGCCCCTAGCATCTGGATGATAATCTCAAGCAAGCTCCTAGTCTCCATGAATCTCCTTGACCCATGGCTCCGGAGCACGACCGTCCAACTTGGAACCTACCGAAATAATAGTTCGGCTTAGTATTATATACTCAGCATATGCATACTACTAACTAACCATGTTACAATACATTAATATGCTATACCAGGATACAGTTCATCATAATATATACATAATCAGAGTATGGAAGTTAAGACAAGATAACAAATGCATAATCTCGTAAATCCTACTTTAATTTCATGCTTTAACAAAACGTATTTCAAATATCTCATGAGTCTTGTGAGTTCCTTATGCATCTTATGAATCTTGTGGGTTCCTTGTACGTCTTATGAGATTCTTAGCGGATGAGATCATTCTTTTCACTAGTCTTGTACTTACTATGAGACAGATGCTAGTACCCGTACTTGGTCATAGTATACTAGCATCCTCTCTTGTTTTCTTGTTAACTTTTTCATGCATTTCTTGTAAACTTTCTTTCATGGAAACAAATGATAGTGCTCGTACCTAGTCATAGGACACTAAACATCATTTCTTACTTATCTTGGAAACAGATATTAGTGCCCGTACCTAGTCATAGTACACTAGCATCCTTTCATATTCTTGATTTTACTTGGAGACAAATACTAGTACCCATACCTAGTCTTAGTATAGTATTCTCTCATACTTGTTTGGAAATAGATGTTAATGTCCGTACCTGATCTTAGTATATTAACATCCTTTTTTACTTATCTTGGAAACATATACTAGTGCTCGTACCTGGTCTTAGTACACTAGCATACTTTCATATTCTTCATTTTACTTGGAGACAGATGCTAGTACCCATACCTGATCTTAGTATACCAGCATCCTCTCATACTTACTTGGAAACAGATGTTAGTGCCTGTACCTGGTCTTAGTACACTAACATCCTTTCATACTTGTTGGAAACAAATACTAGTGCCCGTACCTGGTTATAGTACACTAGTATCCTTTCATGCTTACATCGTCTTTACTTGGAGATAGACACTACTAGCCGTACCTGGTCATAGTATACTAGTGTCCTCTCACATTCTTGGAAACAAATGTTAGTGCTCGTACTTGGTCAAAGTACTCTAACATCCTTTCATGCTTTATATTTCTTACTTCTTTTCTTGTGAGCTTGCATTTCTTTTCTTATAAACTTTTCTTATGATCCTTTTACTTATGAACTTATAAACCTTTTCGTATAATCTTTTTCTTATGATTCTTATGAAACATCTTGATCCTACCCCATACATGTGCATAGTGTTTGTGAGCATCATAGAGTACGTGTGAGCATCATAATGATCATGGAAAGCATTTTAAACATTGAATACAATGCATAGAGTATTGCGAGCATCATAAAGTAAGAACATCGAAACATATCATAGAGCATCATTCATGGAGGTATCATAGTATACATGTACCACTTAGCCTATTTCATCCAAAACCATTCATTCCATTTCACTTTTCTTAACATCATAACATAGCTAACTAGTAGAGAGTATCTACTCCTTTTTTCATAAAAACCATGATTCAAAAACTTACTTTCCGATAAAACCATCCTTTTCCATACTCTTATTCATACTTTTCAAGGAAACCATTAAACATTATTGAAATCCCTATTTCATTTTATTTATCCCAATAGTACACACTTATGAGGCTATACACACCTTAATATTTTACCAAAAATATTACCATAGATCAATATCTACTTAGCATCAATGAATCATGCAAGTTAATTACACACACACGAGGCCATAACCTCGATTTCAATTCATGCTTTCAATTGTATAGACATGCAAGATCCTATACCTTGGTTTTTCTTCATTCATTTCATTAGTATACACAGATTAAGCTACACACCTTAACTTCATCTCAAACCATGGTTTACATCTTAATTTTTACAAAAAGGGAACACAATAATAGAAATACATATTAATGGATCATAGCAAGGAAGGTTAGTAGAATGTATCTACCTTGCTTAAGATTGAATCCTCCTGGCTTTGTGCGTGAGGAACAACTTGGCTTGCAAGATCCTTGCTTTCCTTTTTGATCTTAAGAAGATGGGGGTGAGATTGGGGTTTCACCCTTGATCTTGAGAAAACTCCTCTCCAAAACCCTAGCCTTTTCTCCCTTTCCTCCCTCTCTAACTCTCTCAATTTCTCTCAAAATCATGCCTTGAGGGTTTATGAAACCCTACCCCATGAATTTGGGGATTTATAGACAAAGGGATGGTCAAAAGAGCACCCTACCCTTAATGAATTGATGTAAAAGGCCCAACTAGGCAAATTTTTGAGAGCCGGGTCGACTGGCTAGGAGGGGTGGTCGACCGGCCAGGCAAAAAACCCTATTGTTTCCCCATTTTGGCCATTTTTGGGGACAGTCGGTCGACTGGCTGGGATGGGTAGTCGATTGGCAACAGGCTGTCGACCGAATGGAGGGGGTGGTCGACCAACCTTCACCAAAACTTGTCATTTTCCTCCTGTTTTCTCAATTTTTCTTACATAGAGTGTTTCCACTCCTCCCTTAACTCACTTAGAGTGTTTCCACTCTTTTTTCTTAACTGTAACACCCCCACAACACATATATATATTTTGATCCCAACTCTTTCATTCATTCATCACACACCAATTTTCATAGAAGACCCTTTTTGGCCTAAGTCACTATTCACAGACACTATTCACCGGCACTATTCATCGACTATGAACTTGAGTTCTGAGGTTCTAAACACACTTAGGTTATTATATACCCTATGCTCTTAGATACTTAGAGTATTCTTATACTCTTGTTTTGAGACTCAACATAAACACATAAGCCCTCACTTCACTTTCCTCAAACCAAGTGCCCATGGAAGGCTTTAGGCCTTTACATACCCTATGCAAGTGCACTATTCACTCCCATCTTTTCATGAACAGTGAACCCAAATTCCAGGGCTCTACATAGCTACCAAATTTGTATATAAAGGAGATAGTCCATTTGCATGGAGTTCCAGTTAGCATCATTTCTGATAGAGATACAAGATTTACCTCAAGATTCTGGAAGAGTTTTCAGCAGGCTATGGGATCTCGCCTGGATTCAGCACAGCATTTCATCCTCAAACAGATAGCCAGATAGAAAAAGTAAATCAGATCATTGAGGATATGCTCTGGTCTTGTATGCTCGATTTTCAAGGCAGTTGGGATGAGCACTTGCCATTAGTTGAATTTGCATACAATAACAGTTATCAACCAAGTATCCAAATGACACCTTTTGAAGCTTTGTATGGTAGGAGTTGTCGGTCTCCTCTTTGTTGGGACGAAGTAGGGGAAAAAAATTTTGGGTCCTGAACTAGCTAAGCAGAATACAGACAAGGTTAATTTAATCAAGGAAAGTTTGAAAACTTCTCAAAGTAGACAGAAAAGTTATGCAAACACCCAGAGAAGAGATTTAGAATTTCAAGTTGGAGATTTTGTCTTTGTCAAAATATCTCCTACAAAGGGTGTTATGAGATTTGGTAAGAGCGAAAAGTTGAGCCAAGGTATGTAGGACCTTTCGAGATCATTAGGAGGGTAGGTGAAGTAGCTTACAGGGTTACCCTGCCTCCTCATATGACGGCAGTTCATAATTTCTTCAATGTCTCCATGTTGAGGAAGTACATTCCGGATTCATCGCACATCATCGACTTCGAACCGCTAGAAATTCAAGAAGATTTAACATTAGGGGAGCAACCGGTTCAAATTTTGGATCAAAAGGAAAAAATTCCTACACAAGAAGACCATCCGCTTTATTCTCCTACATTGGCAACACCACTCCATTGAAGAGGTGACTTGGGAAAGAGAGGATGAAGTTCGAGAAAAGTATCCCCACCTATTTAACTAAGGTATGTAATTTCGAGGATGAAATTATTTTAAGGGGAGGAGGATGTAGAGACCCAAATTTATTTTCCTTGACATTCATGCTATTTATTTAATTTTATAAAAAAAATGTGTTTAATTTTAATGCGATTAATTCTATGAAGATTTATGTGGAATGTATGAATATTGAAACCCAATTAATTTGCTTAATTAACTCGTTTTTATAAATAAATTGCATGAAAAAGAAGTACATAAAAAGTAGCAAAAAAGTAAAAAAAAAAATTGATCTGCAACAGCCGATCGGCACACCACCGCCGATCGATTGCCGGCGGCTCCGATCGATCGACACTAAATGGTCAATCGATCACCCAACGGTGATTTTTCTCAGGATTTGTGTTTTTCCGACTTTTTGACTCCCTAGGCTTCCCAACCTCATAAATGATCATTATTCGTGAGTTGAGGGTTCCCGAAGCTGTCTAAAAATAAAAGAGAGAGAGAGAAGTTTATTTTGAGAGATCTAAGAGGGGAAACAAAGGGTTTTGCAAGGAGATCAAATTGAAGGATAAGAAATAGAGCGTGAAGACCTAGATCGAACCCATTTGCAAACGCTAGATCGTAGGGAAGTGATCAGGAGAGGTAAATATGGATTCCCTTCTACCAATAGAGTAATCATTAATGTGGATAAGAATGATTATATCAAGATCTAAAGAAAGAAATCGATCAAAACATGTTTACATTACATATGTCCCTTAAGTAAGATTTCCAGGAATTTTTAGACATGTTCTCTTATGATATTCTTATGTATATCAACAAGGGAAAAGGGAATATTTTGTGGTGTATGTATGAAGGAGAATGGAGAAAGGGCTGATTATTGGATTTGATGGAATGATTATGATTTTGATGCAGAAATTGTGATGTTTTGTGAAATTAGGGCTTTTGTCAAATTAATTATGTGAGATTATATGTTTGAAATTGATGCATGAATAATTGATTGGTTTCATTATTTTATTGTGAAAACCCTATAGAGCATGTTTAGATTGATCAATTATGAGAATTATCATATGCTTTAATTTGATGTATGATGTACAAGCTGTGATCGGTGCTAATTCTTGTACGTTTTTGCATCTCAAACTAAACTTGTTAGCTCCTTAAAGTAATCATTTAAATTTTTTTACGGTACTTGGTTGTCTTTGTCCCTTTTAGGTTCATGCGAGGAAAAAAATATAAAATGAAAGGTTTATAAGCTTTGAAGACTCATAAGGATCTCCGCAAGAAAAAGAACAACAAGAGTGTCAAAAACCAAAGTCAATGAGGTAGTTCCACACTGGGCGATCGATCGCTCCCGGGGTTTTTGGAGTGTATTAAATTGCGGGAAAAGTCTTTTTTGGGCCCTTTTGAATGTTTTTAAAGCCCAAATTTTAGAGAGACATGAAGAGAAGAATTGCGATTCAAATAGGATTCCTAAATCTTCTATTAACAAGGATTCTCTCTCTTTATAAATAGTAGAACCATTGGCCATAAACAGGGTTTGAGAATCTTGGGATTTGAAGAAAGAAGAAGCTCTGGAGATCAAGGAAGCAAAAAGGATGAGTTCGTCATTTTTGTCTACGAAGATGATGATCTCCTCCCTCGCAATGAACTAACTCTCCGTTCTAGGGTTTCAATGAAACCCTAGCCAAGTAACTATGTCGTTCTTTTGTTTTTATTTAGATTTATTATTTTTAAAACATTGATTGCATAATGAGAGGGTTGTTTCAACAACCGATTTTATTGATTTATATTCAATCTTAATGGAATTTCTATCCTTATCTTAGGTGTTAGGAAATTAAGACTAAAACTGCTTGTGTTAATTGTCGGTGATGATTAATATAGGTTTTATGCAATGATTTTAATTTATCAACAGATTAGATCCTAAGACATTTTATGCTAAGGGAAGACGAGTGATTTCACTACCCTAGTTTAATGGGTATCACTTGTGCCAACCGAAGATAAGATATGTCTAAGATTTGATCCCTTGTATCTTTTTTGATCTTTGAGAGGGGACATGTCGTCACTTTCATTGTAATGTTTACACTATGATAAAACTGAATAGATGCATTAGGAACCAGTTACGAAGCTAGTGGTGGATTCAAACACCCTAGATCCTCTATCTCCTATATCACAAAAACTTTTAGTTGATAATTTAATTAGAAGCCTCCATTAATTATTTTCTATTTTAATTTAATTTAATTTCAATCAACTTCTGTCAACCATTAATTTAGAATTAATCTCAAGAATAAGGCAACAAAGCGTAGTCCTCAGAGGTTCGACACCCTTACTAGTAACTATTCTATGGAATTATTACTATAAGAAATAATTAAATTGCGTAACGACCAAGTTTTGGTGTTGTTGCCAGGGACTGCTGGAACGGTCTAGTTATTAATTTGATAGATTAACTTTAAATTAACCATATAAAAATCCAAAAATATTTTTTCTTCTATTTTATTTAATTGGGAATACTTTTTTTTTCAGGTACCGAATCGCTCAAACTGCAAATCTTCAAAAGCTTACTAAAGATCTGGAAAGCAGGAGAGCTTTGCAAGTATTTACTTTTTTAAGTAGATATTTATTGCAAATTGGTGTCTGTCTAACATAGAGTATTTCCATAGGGTTTATGCACGGTATAAAGTCTTGTAATCCTGAGTTATTCCCCTTGATTCTGAGTTAGAGCATACAACTAGGTTACTCAAGGCTTAGGCCTTATTCCAATCGAATTCAGAAGCTAGGGCTTCTCCCATACATAGAGCGAACCTAGAAGTTATTCATTTCCCTAACATGGCGGAAGATCAGGACCCAATTATGAAATCTTTAAAGGAATATTTTACTCCTATATACTCATCCCCTTCATGCATCCGACTGTCGGACACCATGGCAGCCCACTATGAAATTAAGTCCAGTATCATTCAGATGATACCATCCTATCATGAACTTAACAATGAAGATCCCTACAAACATATTGATGACTTTCATGAGATTTGCACAACCTTCAAGTTACAGGGAATTTTAGATGATGCCCTTAGATTGCGCATCTTCCCATTCTCTTTAAAAGACAAAGTCAAATATTGGCTTTACTCTTTAGAGGCAAATTCTATTACCACATGGGCTCAATTGCAATAGGAATTCCCCATGAAGTTCTTTCCTATTGGAAAAACTAACTTGCTAAGGCGAACCATCACGCTTTGCTCCAATTGATGGCGAACTGTTTCATAAAACATGGGAGAGATTCAAAGATCTTCTCCATAAATTTCCCTACCATCAAATTCTCAAGTGGTAGTTAGTCCAATCCTTCTCAAGCCCTGTACATTATGTGCATGAGTGTCCTTCTGCTACCAAATCCCTAGACTTTATCCAAGAGCATTGTAGCGCCCCGGAACTTTTCGTACCTAATGAACAATTTTCATAGCCAATTGTCCTTTCACATAATCCAATTAATAATTTATGAGAAACTGGAAGACTCTAAAATGCTACAATTGTTCCTTTTTGAATGACGAGTCCAAATCAAGTTGAATCGTCAAAATCCGACAAACGAGTCAAAAGTTATGGCCGAAATACCCCAAGGGGTCTGCAGGTGAAAAGGATAAAAAATTAGGATTGACGATCGATCGCAACATGGTGACGATCGATCGTCACGAGCCCAGAAAACTGGGAAATCTATTGGAACTTGGACGATTAATCGTCCAAAACTCGATAATCAATCGCCCCGAAATTGATGGCTTTTGGGAAGCTGGACGATCGCCCAACACCGACGATCGATCGTCTTGAGACAGGAATCTGGGCAAGTTTACTGGAGTGTGGACGATCGATCGTCCCAAGATCGACAATCGATCGTCATCGCAGAACTCTGTTTTTTTTTAAAGACCCGAAATCAGGGGTTAAAACCCGTGGTTTACAAATAGAAAGCCTTTCGGGGTTTTTGGTTCACCCTAAACCTAAGAGAGAAGAAAGGAGAGAAAGATTGAAGGAAGAGAAGGGAGATTTGGGAAAATCTCCAAGGAGGATTTCATCCAAGATCAAGAGGAGAAGAGGGTTTGATCTTTCCCAATCAAGCATTCGTTAAGCCAGGGTTCTCCTCTACCATTGGGGTTTCTAATCTAAGGTTTTTCTTCAAGATCAAGCCTTGATCTCAAGGTTAGTACACCCTACTAACTCCCTTAGCAATAACCTAGGTTTTTCTCTTGATAATGATGATTTTTATCTTGTGTTCTCTCCTTTCCTTTGAAATATGGTATTTTCCCCAAATGTGAACAAGATAAATGGAATGAATGGAAGTGGATGTGTAGGGTGAATGTTTGAGGCGATGGATACCGTATATATGTGATGGATGTTATGTGATGGAAATGGTGGAAGGGCATCTCACAAATAATGAACACACCTTGATGTTTTGATCAAATCTATGTACCTAATAACTAAAATCCATGACCTATGAAGATGTTGCATGCCAAGTGTTTGATAAAATACTTAAATGACAAATTGAATGAATTAATGAAAATTATAAAAGCATGAATTGAGTGATTCTTCCTAACTAATTGTCTTGATCAAATGCTCTACATGTTATCTACATTCCCACATGCTTATATTAGAAATTGAAATGCTACATGCCTTTCCTTGAGTTATGCAAGTCACCATGATTACTACAAATGCTACACACACACACTCATGCATGCATGGACCGGTTTTCTAAAATATATATGATAAACCAAACAAGAACAAGAATTGTGATTCACGATACGAATGATAAAGCCGGACATCGGGCCAATCAAGGGTAGGGCATATCCCTAGGATATGTCATACTTGGCTCACAAGGAAAACAAGCAAGAATGATAAAGCCGGACATCGGGCCGGTCAAGGGTAAGGCATATCGCAAGATATGTCATACCTGGCTCACAAGAAAATAAGTCAAGGAGGTTGGTGTACCCATATATATATTTCGCTGAAGGGAACTTACGTTCTTGTCTCACAAGTTGTTTCAAGGGCACTAACCTCTAGCTCACAAGAAAAACAAGAAAGTCAAGTCAAGAACATGACAAGAACAAGCAAGACAAGTGATTACAAGCAAGATAAGCCAAGCATGTGTGATTCTTACGAATAAGAACAAGTTTTCAAACATTGACAAGCAAGTTTTGAAAGAAACACGAATGGCTATTTTCAAGAATAAGACATGATTTTTAAAGTACGAGTTTTACAGGAGTTTTCGCATTCACTCAAGCATGTCAGGAATTATCACATTGCTTTACTTCAATGTTATTTGTCATATGCTGCTATTCTTGTTTCAAATTGATATGATGAATTATATCTTGTTGCCTTGTGTGATGGTTATTGCTATTGTTAGCTAGTAGCTGGTACTCGTTGAGTATTCCATACTCAGCCATACTTTTATGTCGGCAAGTACTGAGGATGCCCTCAACCCTGAGCCTTGGGTTGAGGAGGAGTATGTAGAGGAGAGAGAGCCACCTATCTTGATGCAGTCGCAGGAGGATAGAGACCGAAACATATGGCCATACTTAGACTACTGATGAGAGTAGTGAGAGTTCTTTTGTATTTTGATAGGTGGGCATGTCCACCTTTACTTTCATCATGTTTTGTATATCAAACTTGGAATACAAACCACCTTATAAAGAAAAGAAAATTTTGGTTAATGCTTCCGCATTCATGATTAGCTTCTGCACTCTGATTATTGTCATTATTGTATTATGTTTCGTCTTGTTCATTACAAGTTCGTTTGACAGGTACGAATAGTCACCTCTAAAGTATCCCTTAACTCCTAGGGGCTATTTTGGGGCACGACAGAGCTCTAGGCATTAGAGTCCCTACGGTCACTTAGAATTGAAACCATGATTAAACAAGGCATTAGGGTCATTCTAAAGAGTTGTATTCCTAGTATGGACTAACAAGTTAGTCATAGTCAAAACCGGTTGTAACCCAACTGAACTTAGGTTCCTACACTAGGAACACGGATTGTATGTTATGCCACTGCTATGTATATCATGTGTGCTTTGTCCTGTGCTTAGTGAATTACGCATTAAGTAAATTGTGAAATTGTTACTAAATGTGTATCTAAGTTAGACTCAAGTTGTACTGTCGTCCTCAGGAGTATTCATGAGATGTGGTGCACGAGGTCGCAGATACAATACTAGAGGTAATGGAGTTGATGCTCCATTGGGGGATGATCAACCCGACTTTGCTCAAGCATTTGCATCCATAGCCGAGACTTTGGCTATGCTAGCGGCGAGGCAACCCGCTACTCCTCCTACCGGCACACTTATAGCTGCTCCTCCAAATAGAGCACAAGCCGGAATAGAAGCCTTTCGGAGGATGAAGCCTCCGGTGTTTTGTGGAAACACTGATCCACTAGTGGCCGAAGGATGGAATCGGAAACTTGAAAAGATCTTCTCTGTATTGACGCCTATTGAAGCGATCACTTGGGCCACGTTTATGCCTGAACGCGAGGCCGATCATTGGTGGAGGTCCGTACTTAGGACTCGAGATTTGACCCAACAGGGTCAAGAGTGGACATGGGGTGAATTCTTGGACGTCTTTTACAAGAAGTACTTCCCCATCGGGATAAAAGAAAATAAGGAGGTCAAGTTCATTACCTTGGAGCAAGGTAACTTATCAGTAGCCGCTTATGAGGCTAAGTTCTCGGAACTATCTAGATTTGCTCCACATATGATTGCTGCTGAGGCTATGAAAGCCCAAAAATTTGAGAGGGGGTTGAAGGCCTACCTCAAGGATCAAGTCTCAATGTTCAGACATGAGACATATTCTAAAGTCGTGGACAAAGCACTATTAGCAGAGGCTAAGTCTAAGGAATTCTTCAAGAGAAGAGGAATGGAGAAAGGCCAGTCCAATAGTTCAGGGGAGAAAAGAGCAATGACTAGTTCTTATCAGTCTTCAGGGCCAGCACCGTCACAGAGATTGTACCCTACACCTCAGTCCCTTCGCCCTTTTGCTCCACCGGCTTTTCGTCTGGCTCCCACTCAGGCTCCTCGCCCCGCAGTGACTCAGGCGATAGGATATGCACCTTCCACCTATTCTTATGATATTTGCACCCTTTGTGGAAGGAGGCATCCAGCAGGGGAATGCCGGAAAGTTGCAGGAAACTGTTTTCATTGTGGCGACCAAGGCCACATAATTCAAGATTATCCCCGTCGTCACTTGCCAGCTCATTCTCAAGGGAGTTGGCCCCCTATTAGGCAGGCATCTCAGCAGAGCTCGTCTCAGGCATCGAGGCCCTCCCCATCTACGCGGCCGCCTCATCAAGCGACTCAAGGATGAGTCTTTGCATTGTCAGAAAGGGATGTACATGCATCCAATGATGTCGTGCAAAGTATGCAAGAATGTTAGAGTCTTAAGTTGTGAATGATTACTATTATGTTATATGCTGTTTAGTTATACAATAGGTTACCTATGTATGATGCGTGTTATTGTTGAAATTTATTGATGTTAGTATTTAATCGTATAGGCGCTTTATTAGTGAACGAATGCCTAGCCCGATGTTGATCGACATGGGATCCACTCACTCCTTCGTCTCACCTAGTTTTGCGAAGGGTTTTATGTTCGAGTCTAATCCGTTGGAGCGGGAGTTAACCATTGCCACTCTGCTAGACAAATCAGTTGATTCGGACCGAATATACAAGGATAGTGTGGTTTAAGTGGGGGAGAACGAGCTGTTAGCCAACCTTATAATCTTTGATTTCCAAGACTTGGACTCCGATGTCATCCTCAGGATGGATTGGCTGTCAAACCACCACGGCCATGTTGCATGCTTTGAAAAGATGGTGAACTTCAAGCCAGAAGGAGTTAAGCCATTTCAGTTTTGAGGATTAAGAGAAAGGGATATTTCCCACCTCGTAGCTTTGAGCATAGCAAACCCAGAGGCACTGAACTCCTTAGCCATTCCGGTTGTGAGTGAGTTTTTGGATGTGTTTCTGGAAGAACTTCCCGGATTGCCTCCTGATAGAGAGATCAAGTTCACTATAGAGCTTACTCCGGGCACAGCTCCAATTTCAAGGGCTCCTTATAGGATGGCCCCGATTGAACTCAAGGAGTTGAAGGTGCAGTTTGATGAACTGCAAAGCCTGGGATTCATTAGACCAAGTTTCTCACCGTGGGGTACCTCAATGCTATTTGTGAAGAAGAAAGACGATTCAATGCGTATGTGTATTAATTACCGACAGTTAAATAAGGTCACGATCAAGAAACGTTATCCTTTACCACGGATAGACGATTTATTCGACCAGTTGAAGGGAGCGAGATTCTTCTCCAAGATTGATCTTAGATCGGGGTATCATCAATTAAAGATCAAGGCAGAAGATATTCCAAAGATGATTTTCAGGACTCGGTACGGGCATTACGAGTTCCTAGTTATGCCTTTTGGTTTGACGAATGCACCGGCGGCGTTCATGGATTTGATGAACCGGGTGTTCAGACCATATCTCGATAGATGTGTCATGGTGTTCGTAGACAATATTTTGGTGTACTCCCCAACACGGGAGGATCATGATTAAGACCTTCGCCTTACTCTGGAGATGCTTCGAGAGTATAGATTGTATGCCAAGCTAAGTAAGTGCGAATTTTGGTTTGAGAATGTGGCTTTCCTTGGCCATGTGGTGTCTGCAAAAGGCATTTCAGTAGATCTAGCCAGGGTAGAGGTAATATTGAATTGGGAAAAACCCAGAAGCATCATCGAGATTCGGAGTTCCCTTGGGTTGGCAAGCCACTACCAGAGATTTGTGGAGGGATTCTCCAGTTTAGTTGGAGTGACAGATGTGAAGCTAGTTTCCAGGAGTTGAAAAAGCAGCTCACTACAGCTCCCGTCCTCATAGTGCCTTCCAGAGTGGTGGTTTCGTAGTGTATAGTGACGCCTCCCATGTGGGGTTGGGATGTGAGCTCATGCAGCATGGTAAGGTCATTGCCTATGCCTCAAGACAATTGAAAGATCATGAGAAGAACTACCCTACACACGACTTAGAGCTAGCCGCGGTTGTCTTGCTTTGAAAATATGGCAACATTATCTCTATGGGGAATAATTTGAAGTATTCACAAACCATAAAAGCTTAAAGTACTTGTTCTCCCAGAAGGAGTTGAATTTAAGGCAATGGCGATGGATGGAGTTCTTAAAAGACTATAAATGCCCGATTCAATATCATCCGGGCAAAGCAAACGTAGTGGTGGATGCATTGAGTAGGAAGGCACATGGGGTTGTGGCATACATGATGGTTAGAGAGTGGAAGTTGTTGGAAGATACTTCCAACCTCGACATTAGCTTCAATCCTCCTGTTCATGAGCCAGTGATGGCGAATATCACGGTAAAGCCATACATCATAGATCGGATCCGGGAGTTGCAAGTAGTGGATGCCGAGTTAATTTCTTTCCGTAATAAGCTAGGCGGTTAGTAAGGGAAGTGATGAGTTCTCTACGAACGGTGATGGGGCAATCACATTCAAGGGTAGACTTTGTATCCCCGCTGTTATAGATCTCCGTAGAGAGATTTTGGATGAAGCCCACATTCTAAGTACACGGTACACCTAGGAGGAACAAAGATGTATTGAAACCCTAAAGGGCATTTTTGGTGGAGGAATATGAAGAGGGATGTTGCAGGGTATGTATCCCGGTGTTTAGTGTGTCAACAAGTGAAGGGAAGAAGCTAGGGTTTTGATGCAAGGAAAATTGGAGGAGTGATTGGAGCTTGGATTTCATTCCATTCCTCAAGTATCCTCAAGATCTTCTCCAAATTTCAAGGTTAGTACACCCTTACAAACTAGCTTAGCAATATAACTAGGGTTTCTCTTGAAAAAGATGAGGTTAATCTTGTGTTCTTCCCTTTTCTTTGAAATATGCTATTTTCTCAAATATGAACAAGATAAATGGAATGAATGGTGGGATGTATAAATGGATGAGGAGTAGGGTGATTGGATGCCATGATGTGTGATGTATGTAATGGAAAATGGTGGAAGGGCATGGTGTACATAATAAACACACATTTGATGTTTGGTGAAATGCTAATGATGAAAATGAAAGAAAATGATTAAATAAAAGTGTTGTATACCAAGTGTTTGATTAAATGCATAAATGAGAAATTCCCAAATTTTATGAAGAATACGCAAGTATGAATATGTGTAGTTTCCTCTAATTTTGTAACCTTGATCAAATGCCATATAGGTTTTCTAAATTCTCACATGTTTATACTATGAATTGAAATGCTATGCATTATCCTTCATGTCATTTATGTCATCATGATTACAACAAGTGCTACACACACCCACGCATGCATGCATGAATCGATGTTTTTAAAGTACAAGTATTTGAAAGAAACAAACAAGAATAAAAATTGTGATTCACGAAACGAATGATAAAGCCGGACATCGGGCTGGTCAAGGGTAGGGCATATCCCTAGGATATGTCATACTTGGCCCACAAGGAAAAACAAGCAAGAATGATAAAGCTAGACATCGGGCCGATCAAGGGTAGGGCATATCGCAAGATATCTCATATCTGGCTCACAAGCAAACAAGACAAGGAGGTTAGCTATATATATATATTTCGCTGAAGGGAACTTACGTTCCCGGCTCACAAGTCACTTTAAAGGCACTAACATTTGGCTCACAAGTATACAAGCAAGTCAAGTCAAGAACATGTCAAGAATATGACAAGAACAAACAAGAAAAGTGATTCCAAGTAAGACAAGATAAACATGTGTGATTCCCACGAACAAAACCAAGACAAGAAACAAGTTTTCAAACATGACGAGCAAGTTTTGAAAGAAACACGACAAGCTATTTTCAAGAATAAGACATAATTTTTAAAGTACGAGTTTTTCCTGAGTTTCGCATCCATTCAAGCATGTCAAGATTATTACATCGCTTTACTTTACTACTAATTGTCATATGATGCTATTATTGCTTTAGATTGAAATGATGAATTATATCTCGTTGCTTTTGTGTGATTGTTGTTGCTATGGTTAGCTAGTAACTTGTACTCGCTGAGTATTCCATACTCAACCATACTTTTATGTCGATAGGCACACATGTCCCTTTTGACATTTGTGCCCCGGGTCCTTAGGTTGAGGAGGACTACGGTGAGGAAGAACCATATGAGGATTCGGTAGTTGAGCCTCAAGCTGAGGCTAGGGACTTAGACCATTAGCCCCACGGGGGTGATTATTGAGCGAGATAGGGTTGTATTATGTCTTTTGTATTTTGATAGGTGGGCATGTCCACCTTTGACTTGATATGTTATGTGTATAAACTTGGAATACTGGTTTGAGTTATAGAAGAAAAGAAAAAGCTGGTTCACGCTTCCGTATCCATGTTTAGCTTCCGCACTTATGCTATAGCTTCTGCACTCTGATTATTGTTGCCACTGTATCATGTTAGCTTTGTTCATTACAGGATAGTTTGATAGGTACGAATAGTCACATCTAAAGTATCCCTTAACTCCTAGGGGGTATTTCGAGCCGCGACACGGGAAGAGAGGCAAGCTCAGTCCAAGATACGTGGGTCTGTTCGAGATCATCACTAGAGTCGGTGAGGTGGCTTACCATGTTGCCTTACCCGCTCATATGGCTGCGGTCCACAATGTATTCCACGTTTCTAAGCTACTGAAATATATCTTAGATCCATCCCATTTCATTAAGCTGGATCTAGTAGAAATCTGGGAAGATCTCACATTAGTAGAGCAACCAGTCCAGATCTTGGATAGGTGAGATCAAGTCTTGCGCAACAGGACCGTCCCTTTGGTCCTTGTAAGATGGCAACACCACTCAGTAGAAGAAGCTACTTGGGAGCGTGAGGCCGAAGTAAAAGAAAAATATCTTCAACTGTTTATTTAGATCTTAGACATTCTCTTTATATTTCGTCATTGTTTGTACATGTATGTATCGTCCAAATTTTGAGGAAAAAATTCTTGTAAGGGGAAGAATGTAGCGCCCCGGAACTTTTCGTAGCAAATGAACAGCGTTTTCATAGCCAATTGACCTTTCACATAATCTAATTAATAATCTATGAGGAATTGGAAGATTCTAAAATACCAAAATTGTTCCTTTTCGAATGACGAGTCCAACGCAAATTGAATCGTCAAAATCGGATAAACGAGTCAAAAGTTATAGCCGAAATACCCCAAGGGGCCTGCAGGTGAAAAAGATGAAAAACTAGGATTGACGATCGATCTCCACATGGCGACGATCGATCGTCACGAGCCCAAAAAACTGGGCAATCTATTGGAACTTGGGCGATCAATCATCCAAAACTTGACGATCGATCGCCCTAAACCCAGAAATTTGATGGCTTTTGGGAAGCTGGACGATCGATCGCCCAACACCAACGATCGATCATCTTGAGACAGGAATCTAGCAAGTTTACTGGAGTATGGACGATCGATCGATCGTCATCGCGGAACTCTGTTTTTTTTTTAAGACCTGAAATCAAGGGTTAAACCCTTAGCTTATAAATAGAAAGCCTTTCGGGGGTTTTTGGTTAACCCTAAACCTAAGAGAGAAGAAATGAGAGAAAGATTGAAGGAAGAGAATGGAGATTTGGCAAAATCTCCAAGGAGGATTTCATCCAAGAACAAGAGGAGAAGAGGTTTTGATCTTCCCCAATCAAGCATTTTTCAAGCAAAGGTTCTCCTCTACCATTGGGGTTTCTACTCCAAGGTTTTTCTCCAAGATCAAGCCTTGATCTCAAGGTTAGTGCACCCTACTAACTCCCTTAACAATAACCTAGGTTTTTTTATCTTGATAATGATGATTTTTATCTTGTGTTCTTTCCTTTCCTTTGAAATATGCTATTTTCCCCAAATGTGAACAAGATAAATGGAATGAATGGATGTGGATGTGTGGGGTGAATGTTTGAGGCGATGGATGCCGTATGGATGTGATGGAAATGGTGGAAGGGCATCTCAAAAATAATGAACACACCTTGATGTTTTGATCAAATGTATGCACCTAATAACTCAAATACATAGCCTATGAAGATGTTGCATGCCAAGTGTTTGATAAAATAATTAAATGACGAATTGAATGAATTAATGAAAATTATGAAAGCATGAATTGAGTGATTCTTCCTAAATGATTATCTTGATCAAATACTCTACATGTTATCTACATTCCCACACACTTATATTAGAAATTGAAATGCTACAAGCCTTTCCTTGAGTTATGCAAGTCACCATGATTACTACAAATGCTACACACACACACGCATGCATGCATGGACCGGTTTTCTAAAGTATATATATATGATAAACCAAACAAGAACAAGAATTGTGATTCACGATACAAATGATAAAGCCAGACATCGGGCCGGTCAAGGGTAGGGCATATACCTAGGATATGTCATACTTGGCTCACATGGAAAAAAAAGCAAGAATGATAAAGCCAAACATCGGGCCGGTCAAGGGTAGGGCATATCCCTAGGATATGTCATACCTGGCTCACAAGGAAAAACAAGCAAGAATGATAAAGCCGAACATTGGGCCGGTCAAGGGTAGGGCATATCGCAAGATATGTCATACCTAACTCACAAGAAAAAAAAGTCAAGGAGGTTGGTGTACCCTTTTCTATATATATATATTTCGCTGAAGGGAACTTACGTTCCTGACTCACAAGTCGCTTCAAGGGCACTAACCTCTAGCTCACAAGAAAAACAAGCAAGTCAAGTCAAGAACAAGCAAGACAAGTGATTCCAAGCAAGATAAGCCAAGCATGTGTGATTCTTACGAACAAGAACAAGTTTTCAAACATTGACAGACAAGTTTTGAAAGAAACACAAAAGGCTATTTTCAAGAATAAGACATGATTTTTAAAATACAAGTTTTACCGGAGTTTTCGCATTCACTCAAGCATGTCAAGAATTATCGCATTGCTTTACTTCAATGTTATTTTTCATATGCTGCTATTCTTATTTCAAATTGATATGATGAATTATATCTTGTTGCCTTGTGTGATGGTTATTGCTATTGTTAGCTAGTAGCTTGTACTCGCTGAGTATTCCATACTCAGCCATACTTTTATATCGGTAGGTACCGAGGATATCCTCAACCCCGAGCCTTGGGTTGAGGAGGAGTATGTAGAGGAGAGAGAGCCACCTATCCCGATGCAGTCACAGGAGGATAGAAACCGAGACGTGTTACCATACTTAGATTACTGCTGAGAGTAGTGAGAGTGAGAGTTCTTTTGTATTTTGATAGATGGGCATGTCCAGCTTTACTTTTATCATGTTTTGTATATCAAACTTGGAATACAAACCACCTTATAAAGAAAAGAAAATTTTGGTTAACGCTTCTGCACTCATGATTAGCTTCCGCACTCTGATTATTGTCATTATTGTATTATGTTTCTCCTTATTCATTATAGGTTGGTTTGACAGGTACGAATAGTCACCTCTAAAGTATCTCTTAAATCCTAGGGGGTATTTTGGGGTGCGACAAGAGCATGTCAATGCGGCCTATATCCGCTCGGGTAATGATCCTTATTTAAATACTTATAACCTAGCATGGAGAAACCATCCTAATTTCTCATGGCAGCCCCAAGCTCAATGAAATTCTTTCCCCCAACCTCAAGGGCCGAATGTCCGGCCTTTTCAAAATCAGCTCAACTACCATCTTTGCCAATAGCAACAAAATCAACACTCTCCTTCACCTCCTCAACGGAGTCCATCTTTCGAGTAGAAAGTATTGATTGCTCTCAAAGGCTTAGAGGTCAACACCCAACTGCTACACTCTCATTCTCAATCTATCCAAAGGCTTGAGTTTCAAATAAGACAATTAGCTAGTGTCGTATATAAGAGAGAAGAAGGGAAGCTCTCAAGCCAACCAGTGAGTAACCCTAAGGGTGTAAATATGGTTGACGATGCTCAAAACAATGAAACTCATTGTGAGCACGTTCTTGCCATTACCACCCTAAGGAGTGGAAAGATAGTTGAAAACAAGGTTAGAGAGAAAAAGAGTGAGGAAAAAGAGCTTAATGTGGGCCCAACAAATCCCAAAGGAGAGGGAGTGAGTGTCTCTAAGAAGGACCAAAATCCTTCCCCATCTTTATCTAATCTCGCTCCCCCAGCATCCTATATGCCCAAAGTTCCTTACCTTCAGTGCTTAAAAGATCCCTCTCCTTTGGAAAAAAGGGAACTAAAGTTGATGAAATAATAGAGGTCTTTAAACAAGTCAAAATCAACCTCTCGCTCATATATGTCATCAAGAAAATCCTGGCGTATGCCAAATTTCTCAAGGATATGTGCACTCAAAAGCGTAAATCAAGGACACATGTGTCCAATAAAGTCCTTCTCACTGAGCAAGTGAGCTCAATTATCCAATACAACACTCCTCCAAAATTTAAGAACCCCGGTGCTCTACTATTTCGTGTATCATTGGAGATCACTCCATTGACCAAGCGCTCCTTGATTTAGGAGAAAGTGTTAATTTACTACCTTTCTTGGTGTATGAGAAACTTGGCTTAGGAGAGCTTCGCACCACATCCGTCGTATTACAATTGACAAATAAATCCACAAAAAAGCCTCGTGGGGTAGTTGAAGATGTTCTAATTAAAGTTGACAAATTTTTCATTCATGTCGACTTGCTTGTCCTTGACATGGAACCCGTGCACAATTTAAAAATTCAAATTCCAGTCATCCTTGGTCGACCCTTTTTGGCTACTAACAATGCTAGCATAAACTATAGGACTGGGGTGATGAAGGTGTCATGTGGTAATATGAAACTTCGGTTGAACGTCTTCACTACCCCCGAACAACAATCGAATAGGGAAGATTGTTTCGTGGTTGATGTGAGTAATGAAAGAGTTGAGGAGATTCCTCCTTATGCTTTAACAGATAATCCTTTGGAGGCATCCCTCGCTCATCTTAAACCACCGGACCCCATCATTGAAAAATCCATAGGGAATGGACCTTCTTTGTTTGATCTCACTCATCTCAAAGGCTTTCAATTGGAGAAAAATAAAGTGAGAACTAACCATACACCTGCGACCTTTCAAAGGCATAGAAATTCCATCTTCTCTGGCCCAGATGGGCATGTGCACAAGGCCAAGGCTCAACACCTCCAGCTTTATGTTGAGACCATTGATTTGCTTGATCCCGTCTATCTAGACAGTTAAATCTTTTGAGGTTGTCTGGCTGAAGATGAAAAAACATAGCGTTTGTTGGGAAGCAACCCATCAAATTGTGTAGTTTTATTTCTTTACAAAATTTGAGTGTAAAAATTAAATAAAAAATAAAATGGAGATCGATCGCCCATGGGGGAGATCAATCGCTGGAGCGCGAAGATTCATATATACTAGCCAAAAAAAAATTCCCTCCCTTTCTCCTCCTCCTCAGTAGGCAATGCTTCCAGTCCCTAGTTATTTTTATTTTCTTGAGTCATCCGTCGTACGGAGTCCTACTCCTGTCTTATTTCTTTACTTTTTTTGAGTCAATTAGACACACTGATGTAACTGATGATGCAAGTTTTTTTCCTTATTTATATATTGACTCTTTGCATCTATTTTGTGTGTCAATATTTGTACTAACCCTGCGAGGTATTGTTTGGACGAAGTTTGGGGTGATTTTTACTCATCTGTGATTTATCGTTACACACCCCTTCTCATCATAGATTATCTTTCACCAGTCAAGTATTATTGTTCTAATCCCTTATGTACTTGAATTCTATTTTTACATTGATGACAATGTAATCTTTAAGTTTGGGGTTGGGAAATAATATTCATTCTTTCTATTATTTTGTTGAGTAATTGTGCAACCATGCAATAGGGTAGGACATGCAAACATTTAATTTTTAAGACTGAATATTATGAATTTGAAAAAAAATTGTAATACATATAGGTTAATCCAAGTCTTATTGATAGGGTTAAATTTGAGAACACATGATCCCTAATAGACACAGTTTTTAACCCTTGACCGAATTGTTAAAGCTGAATTTTTTTCAAAAGTCATGAAAACAGTTTGATTAAATGCACGAGCAATCTAACATATTTTCTAGTGGGGTTTGAAACAAAAATAATTGATTAGTGCTTTTGTTAACTTACAAGAAATTAGATGACTTAGAAATTGAACACCCTTTGGCTAAACTAAAAAAAAAATTATTATTGAAAAATAGGTTACTTGGCCAGGTTTTGCACTTAATAACCGGGTATCTTATCTCACTAAGCAGAGAGTGTTTGCGTCAAACTGTGTGAAATTTAAAATTGATAAAATAACCTAGTGTGACTAGTTTAAGTTTGGAGCCTATTTTACTCGAGTTAATAAGCCATTAGGGGTGTCTTGACACCTAGTGCCCTAAAGCCTTCTAGTTTGAGAGTTACTAACCTAAAACTCGCTACAAGGGTTGTCTAGAATGCTTAATGGACTTAGATTCTGCATAGTCACACTTGTATAGAAAGAAAAGAGTGAAAAGCTGAAAAGTGAGTGAAAGCCTTGGGTTGTTTGTTTAAATGGATAGGAAGTTCAATAAAAAGTGGGACGATAGAATAACAATTAAAAAGTTAGGTTGAGATCACATATTCAAGGGTTAGTTCACATTATACATCAAAGATAAAATTGTGAGCAATCTTTTGTGAGCTGAATTCTTCAGAATTTGGTAAGAATTGTATGAAATTGAGAATGTGAAGAGTCAAAAATTTAATCTTGTTAATAAATTGTGGATTATCTTGCATGTATTGTAATTTTGAAAATTTTGAAATATGTACCAGTTACTATTATAGAACTTGCATGTTTTACTTGGGTACATTTACACAATTACAGGATAGTACAGACGTTTGTGGGTGTCATCACTGTAAACCCTCACGAGACTTCACTCGTCCACTAGGGCCACCTATTGGTTTAAAAGTCTTGTTGTATATTTCAAATGCAACTGGGATTCCATGAAAGGCGATATAGATTTAGACTTAGTTTAGTTTAGTTTTATTTTTCATTGCTCGAGGACTAGCAATGTGTAAGTTTGGGGTTGTGATCGGTGTTAATTGTTATACGTTTATACATCTCAAACTAAACTTATTAGCTCCTTAGAGTAATAATGTAAATTGTTTTACGGTACTTGGTTGTCTTTGTCCCTTTCAGGTTCATGCGAGAAAAAGAAGAAAAAATGAAAGGTTTATAAGCTTTGAAGACTCATAAGGATCTAAGCAAGAAGAAGAACAAAAAGAGTGTCAAAAACCAAAGTCAATGGGGCAGTTTCACACTGGGCAATCGATTGCCAGCGTTTTTGGAGTGTATTAAATTGCGGAAAAAGTCTTCTTTGGGCCATTTTGAATGTTTTTAAAGCCCGAAATTTAGAGAGACATGAAGAGAAGAATTGTGATTCAAATAGGATTCTTAAATCCTCTATTAACAAATATTCTCTCTCTCTCAATAAATAGGAGAACCATTGGCCATAAAGACGATTTGAGAATTTTGGGATTTGAAGAAAGAAGAAGTTCTGGAGATCAAGGAAGCAAAAAGGATGAGTTCGTCGTTTTTGTCTATGAAGATGATGACCTCCTCCCTCACGATGAATTAACTCTCCTTTCTAGGGCTTCGATCAAACCTTAACCAAGTAATTGTGTCGTTCTTTTGTTTTTATTTAGATTTATTATTTGTAAAACATTGATTGCATAATGAGAGGGTTGTTTCAACAACCGGGTTTTATTGATTTATATTCGATCTTAATGGAATTTATATCCTTGTCTTAAGTTTTAGGAAATTAAGATTGAAACCACTTGTGTTAATTGTCGATGATGACTAATATAGGTTTTATGCAATGGTTTTAATATATCAAGAGATTAGATCCTAAGATATTTTATGCTAAGGGAAGACGAGTGATTTCAATACCCTAGTTTAATGTGTATCACTCGTGCCAACCGAAAATAAGATATGCCTAGGATTTGGTCCCTTATATCTTTCTTGATCTTTGAGAGGGGACGTGTCATAACTCTCATTGTAATGTTTAATGCCGGCCCAACTAAAAGAGAGCAAAGCTTGCGCCTATGTATCAGGCCCCATCTAGAGTCAGGCCTAAGCCTAACCAAGCCCAGCCCATGACAGCCCCAACTACCAATGTCAGACTTCAACGTACCCTTCCATCTGAATCTTCCCAAGGTGGAATTGTTTGGCTTAGTGTAGCCCACTAAGCAAAGCAAAGCATTCGACTAGCAGATTATCGGCCTTTCCCATTGTACCTGCTCGAGCCCTGGTCCTTCTATTAAATCCGAGCCACAAAAACATATTGTAAGTGGGCCAGGCTGGCCTATTCAAAAATCACAAAAATGTTTTTGAAGTACTCGAATGGCATTTTTAGATAGGATAAAGCTTCTAAGACCCCTTGGGGCCGAGACCACCAAGACCGTGCTCTAAGAGCACGGATTTCAAGTGGGGCCTACCATGTGAAATTGGCCCCACCTGAAATCCCATGCTCTTAGAGCATGGTCTCGGCCCTAATGGGGTCTCAGTAACAAAGTCCTTTTAGATAATACTCTGATATGTAATTAACCCAAAAATAAATAAACGAAAAAATCCTCAAGAGTAGTGCTAGTCATCATGCTCCTAAATATTATTCTTAGAATAGAATCTTGCTAAACAATATGACTACTAAATGATTAGTTTGCTTGTTGCAATATGCAAAACATATGTAAGCATCTTTTCACTTGCAAGTGACATATCTAACAAAGTATTTCTTAGAAGACTCCAAATTCTCTACAGATTACGTTTCATCCTCCGGTTGAATGCCATGCCGAAACGTGTCATTTTAATTATGATTAAGGAGCATTAACCCTTGGGTTAAAGCTAACCCCTTAGTTTTGCAGGGAGAAAAATAGCACGTACAAAGTCTTTCGGTTTGTTCCCCACAACATGCCACCAGAAAAAAGGATGTAGTCCATTTCCATCTAGTTCTTCCATCTCCATCTCTAATTCACATCAATTTTATGCAAGTGCATAGATCATATAATTCGAATTCAGCAATAAATTAGAGGTTCATCGTCTTCTCAAGTGAACATATCAGGGATTTCAGTGCTTTGAACAAGTGCAACACATTATTTAAAGTCCCAAACAAGCAAGAAAGAGGATACACGGAACGAAAGCAGATTGCAGAAGATTGTCTTGAGTTGTTTAAAGAAATGATTCTCAGGTCTTGGTGGGTTGCCAGGACTGGTATCGGGTCCAGTCTCTCTGCCCAGGGTTCAGACTGTGTCCCTTGGAATGGTAGATGTACTCATCACCCTCTCCAGAGAAGTTCTGCTTATGCTCCACTCCATACCTCTTGGGTTTCAGCATCAGAAGCTGCCACATGAAATTGTTCACTTTTCTCATCAAACGGTGGTGTCGCCAAAATATAGTACAAATTGGATCAAGGACTCACCTCATCCCCTGTATGGTCAGTTATGTAATGGAGCCACCCATGCCACTCTGGAGGCACCTGAGATGCATTGTAGCGCCCCTTATCTCCATACTCGACCCACCTGTGTCTTCCTACAAAAAACCTAACAAGTTTCATGAAAGGATTCTTCATCAATAACATACCAAGGAAGAGGGTTAATCCGCTCGAGGAGAGGTGTCTTGCCCTTCTTTAACTCGACATGTGTCCTTTTTAACTGTGGTTAACATTTAACCATGATTTTTTTTCTAAAAGCCAAGGTTAAATATATGAACCTGAGGGTTAGAGAATCTTAACCACAAAGTGAGTTTAAAAAAGGGACACGTGACAGGTTAAAGGGGGGCCACTCGTGGAGCGGATTATTTTCCATCAAGGAATAGGATAGGAGCACCAAATAATCCTTAAGATCATACTTTCCCCCAAAGGTGGTTGAATTTCCTTTCAAGACATAAAATATTCCCAGCATTCTTAAAGGGGTACATATGAAGTCATAAGTCTTTTAGATAGCACACACATACGACATACCCACAAGCAAGGAACCAGACCCACCTCCAGTGGTTTACAGCCGGAGAGCTTATGGTCAAATTAAACCAGATTGAAAAACAGTAAGCATCCAATCGATCACCATTCAGAATAATGAACAGAAGGTTATAATCATGAGTTGAATCGATTTAACCAAAGAGAATTCATAACCAGTCGATAATGGTTTTCCAGAACTGAAATGTGCACCACCATCTATAAGATAGGCTCACTGAAAAGAATCCCCACCTCCAAGCAATCAAATAGAAAAATATAAAGGAATTGCAGGTCCTGTGACCACAAAAGGATTCAATACACTAGAAGATGACCATTTTTTGTATAACTTTTCATCTGGTACTGCTATATCAATTGAGAGAAGTACATGATACAAGAAAGAGAACTACTAACCATATTGCATATCTTCAAGTCTCTGATAATATCTGTTACCAAATTTATCAACTCCCACAAGTGTTGCTCCTATGTTGTGAATTTTAGTTTGCCTGAATAAATCAGTGGATTAAGAATTAGGCTTATCAAAGAAATTGGTTGATATTGAAGTAAGGATATAGACAAAAGAGTGAATTGATTTGATAAGGGATCAATTATTGATTCCTGAAACAGTCCATGTGTAAATAGACAAAAAGAGGAAAATATTTTTAAAAAGGATCCAAATACTACTTATGGAAAATAAACTATAAGTGGAACGGGCTTGGGTTGAGATATCACAACACCTCTCAAGTCTCAAAATCAGTTTGGGTTTGGGTTGAGGCAAGGTCGGGTCGGGTCGGGTCGGGTCGGTCTTTTGAAACTTTAAGGTAGGGCTTGACTTGAAAAACAACCCCACTCAAATGCAGTTTGGGTTTGTGCATGGGTTTGGTTTTAGGTTTGGGTTGAGGCATTGGGCAATTCCAACCCAATGCTTTAATATTTAGCATTATGTTAAATTACATAACTTAAGTATGTAAATCAGTGTAAACAAAATCCAAACAAACTTAAGTTCAACTTTGATAAAACCTATTGTCTGCTTTTACATCCCACCAAAATTGAAGCTAAATGATATCCAAATCGAAGCTTAATCTGACAAAGCCCGAACAAACCCCGAGTAGGTTAGAGTTGAGCAATGAGCACCTCGGTTGGCTCAGTTTGAGGGCCACGGGCTGACTATTCTACTCTTATGGTTGGCCTCCCGACACGCTCAAGTTGCATCCCTAGATAAAACATGTCACATGAAATTATTATAAGCTATCATTTTTTAGTGTAGATGTCTTGAGCCAATGCCTATATCATTAAAGCTTAAATTTTGAATATTTTGAGCCAATCCCTCTTCAGATAGGAGTAGGTGCATGGAATTAAGAATATTTTGAGTTGGTAGGCCACAAAAATTCAAGATAAGCCAAGCCAATACTATTAGACTATTAGTTGAATGCTTAAGGAGCTTATAGTCCCTCCTGGGTGCCACTTGAAGAGACGAACTCATCTAATAAACTCTATATCAGTTGATTGGTACCTAATAACACTAGGAGTCTCCAATGGAAGCTTGAAAACACCTTGGGGAATATCATTCACTTTTGTATTGGTGTAAATACTCGCTCCAACCGTGCTGTTAGAAGTTCTAAAGATGGGCTAAGGAGGGTGTATATAGTCAATCATCTATTGGGGATTTAACTAGTAGGCTTGCATGTTATCTTTTCTCCAAATGCAATTTAAACTCCACCAACACTCACATAGTACAGATAAAACACTACACAAGAAAAATGAGTTAAAAAATAAGTAAAATGGAAAAGTAACCGTATCATTCCAAGTTATCTAGTATTAATGCAAAATAGGAAATATATATATATATAGGAGAGAAATTTTTTATTTAAAAAAAAAAGAAGTGGATTAAAAAAGAATAATGAAGATTTACAACATAACAATGATCTAAGAAGAGAAAATGCAAGGAAGACATAATAAGATTATCAGCTTCTAGAGATGTGTTTCTTTCTGAAGCATGCCTTATATGACTAGCCCTAGTTCAGTATAGAAATTTCACTTACAAAAGGTTTCCATCCGCAAGGCACTTCCTGCAAAAAAATTAATTTAACAAGGAAAAAATAGTCACCATGTCAGCAAAGATAAAGAATATAATCGAACAAACAATATGAGACTTGTATTACAGAGAAAACACACACAAACTAAAATTGAAACATGATTATCAAACAAAAAAACACAATCTAACCAAATATCCTCTTTCTTGTTCACATTGCAAGGGGTTTTCCTAATAATGTTTAGCATAATACCCATAAGGAATCCAAGGTGACGAGTTCTAACTTCTAAGCAAATTACCAGTTCGAACAACAAGGTGAGTGCCTATTTTACTTGGGGTCATAAAGTGAACTATCTTTATGATTTTTACCAATGGACTTCTCCATTTAAATTAAGAGGTTAAGGAGCCGAGGAGATCTTTCTTCCCCATATTGTTATGTGCATATTAAATTAATTCAGTAACAGGGTTTTACATTTATGCCCTTCACCAACTTTTCGGTCAAGTATTAAGGAAATTGTTAGGTTGATTACTGAAGAAGTTTAAGAGGAGAAGAAGAATTAAGGGTAAAGGAGATGAATTTGTTTGAGAAAATAAGAGAATTTTGGAAAATATCACATAACCTCTAAAATAACGTCCGTCAACCCATTTATAGTGATCCAGCACAACTAACTTGCCACTTTGGCTACAACTCTTAAAATAGTAAAGTCCTAATTCATTCTAAACAAATTAAATTAGAAAAGTAAACAAATAAGGATTAGGGGTCCTAATATCCACGCACCTTCTGAAATGGCTTGTCTTCAAGCTGGAAAATTTGGAAAGCGGGCCACAAAACCGTGGTAAACCTCCCATGTAGCTTCATCCCGAGGAAGACCCTCCCAATGCACCAAGACCCATGTCACTGCTCGAATGTTGCGGTTAACAATCCCACGGTCTAAAATGGATAGGGGCTTCCACTCATAGAATTAAGAATCGCCAAAACCAATACAAAACGGGCAATACGTATAGGTTTTGATAGTTCCCTATACGATATTTATATTGATACGAAACAGGCGATATGTATCATTTATTAAGTTATGTATTTTTCATTCAATGTATAATTGTAATTGTGTTTGCTACATTGTCTTCAAGTCACTTCTCATGACTTTATATTTGGTGAATTTGGTTCCTAACTCATTTGGTTTTTTTAAAAAAAAATTTAATTTGACTTTTTATTTAAAAAGAAATAATTATATGTATCGCCTAAAATTGATACCGAAACCGATAATCCTTGCTTCCACTCAAACATGCTCAAATCTGACATATGAAGAAGTTGCGGAAGTGCTGTAGTAAGAACCCCAAGCTTTTTTTCAAGCAAAAAACATGAAACACTAGATGAATGCGACTTTTGGAAGGTAAATCGAACTTGTAAGCAACGATACCAATTTGAGAGAGGATTTTAATTTTTAAAAAGCCCATAGAAGCGAGGAGACATCTTACTAGTACCTTGAGGATTGAATGTTGATTGATGATCGGGTTGTAGATGAAGAAAAACTTAATCACCCACATGAAACTCACACTCCGTGAGATGTTTATCAATAAAAAAAATTTATCCTTGATTGGGCTGCTTGCAAATTTTCCTTGAGAATGCGTAATGTAGCGTCATGTTCTCTTAATGCAAAGCCAACAGAATGTACACTAGTAGTACTTGACAAATATGTATTAATGCGAGGCAAGAGGACGCCCATGCACAACCTCAAAAGGTGTAATCTTAATAGCCGATTGGAAGGTAGTGTTATACCACCATTCAGCCCAAGGAAGTCATTGTCCTTTGTGAAGGTTGTTGATCGGTAAACAGTGTTACCTAAGGCACTTCAGTTTTCCCAAATTTTGTCGTGCCGACACTTGGACATGACACGACACTACATGGCACGACACGACACTCCTTAGTACATGCCTATAACATGTCATGGTGACATCAACATTATGATTAGGCAAATGGTACTTCAAGTATGTCGTGTAATTTTTAAAATACAATTGCAAGGAATTTTTTATCGAATTATGTTGCTTTTTGGAAACATAAACGAAATTTTACTAGGAGAGCAGTGGCAATAACGACGGTCAATATGTATGTCTCTCTCTTCTCTATCTTGTTGCTCCTTCCTAATCCCTCTATGAGTATTTTTTATAACTTAGGTACATACTTTTTTAAAAACAATTGGGGATTGGTGATCCCCTTCCTTTTATTATTACTGTTATTTAAAAATTTGGGTTATAATATATATATATATATAATCAGTTTTTAAAAGGTGTACATCAGTGCCGCCGTATTAGGATTTTCAGAGCTTGCCGTGTCGAACACCCCTAGACACTTGGACACTTGGCACCCATACCAAGTGCCTAGGCAACACTGTTAGCAAAACATCATAGATAAGTCTCAAATAAATGATTAAGAACTTCCGTTTGTCCATCCGATTTGAGATGATAAGCCTAACTTCAATATAAAGAGCTTCCCTGCAATGTAACAAATTCCTACCAAAACTGACTTGTAAAAGTCGGGTCTTCATCACTCACAATTGAACAAGACATACCATGCAAGCAGGCCACATCCCGCACAAAAATAGCAGCAATGGTTGACGCCGTATACGGGTAGGCAAGCATGCTAAAGGGAGCATACTTGGATAAACGATCAACAATTACCCAAATAGATGTCTTCTGAAACAAATCTGGTAATCCCTCATTAAAATCCAAAGACATGTCAGTCTGAATTTCGTTCGAAATAGGAAATGGTTGTAATAAGCCTGGTGGAGAAGCAGTTTCAGCTTTGTTCCTTCACCTCGAAGCTGATTGAGGCTATGACCAGAGAGAGTAAATCTGGCTTCCGACTTTGAAAAATGTCACATTCAGCCACAAATAATTTTGTAGCACCTTTGATACCCTCCCATTAAAGATTATTGGACACTTGTTTATGCATCCGCAAGAAACCCAAATGACCACTAGTCTTCTAGTCGGGGAGCCATGGAACTGTAAAATCTTACCACACCAAGGAGAAAAATAAAGGAACAACAATTCGTCTCCTGTACCATATAATTTTGTTTTCATAAAAGTAGTTGGGTAAAGTTGTGATGATTTGATGCGTGCAATCATAGCTGATAAATCAGGGTCATTAAGGCAATCATCCGCAATAGCGTCAATACCTGAAAAAAAATGGAGAAGAGATAACATGTGCACGTGAGTAATCCTCTTGAGTCTTGCCTAGACAAGGCATCCACAACAGAGTTCTCAGAGCCCTTTCGATAGATAATTTCATAGTCATAACCCAAAAGCTTAGTTAACCACTTTTGTTGCTCTATTGAGGAAATCCGTTGTTCTAGAACGAATTTGAGATTGATGATCCGATATAATTTTGAATTGTCGCCCCAAAAGGTAAGATCATCATTTGTTCACGGCAAAGACAATGGCCAACATCTCCTTATCAAAAGTGGAAAGATTTAAATTTTTGTTGGACAAAGCCTTGCTAATGAATGCGAGTGACCTCCCTTTTTGCATAAGCACCACACCAATACCGTGACCCAAAGCATCACACTCAACAAAAAAGATTGTGGAAAAATCCGGCAAAGCAAGGACCATAGTTGAACACATGGTAGTTTTGAGAGTGGCAAAAAAATCTCAGCCTCCTTGCTCCAAGTAAAAAAGTCTATTTTAGTATATCCGTTAAAGGAGCACAAATTTTTCCATAGCTATGGACCAACTCCCGACAAACCGTTAAGCCAAAAAAACCTGCAATGCCTTGATAGTGGATGGGTTGGGCCAATCCAGCATGCAACAAATTTTTTCTGAATATACGGCCAAAAATTGGGCTGAAATAATATTCTCCAAATAATCAACCGAAGATCTTGCGAAGAACAACACTTACATGGTTTCATATAGAGTTCATGTTGTAGTAGGCATGCAAGGAGAGGTGTTTCGCATGATCTTCCAATGAGCGACTATAAATGAGAATATCATAAAACTAAAACTAGAAGAAACTTCTGGAGGAATGGCCGAAAAATCTCGTTCATAAGACTCTAAAAGGTCGCCGGTGCATTAAAAAGCCAAAATGGCATAACTAAAAACTCATAATGACCATCATGATTTCAAAAGGTTGTCTTTGGGATGTCGGAATCATGCACTCAAATTTGATGGTAACCAGATCGAAGATACTTCATCCAAATGTTCATCAATAACCAGAATATTGTTGAGAGCACGATAGTCAATACACATATGCCATGAAGCACCCTTCTTCCTTACAAGTAACAGAGCAGAGACTCACACTTGGTTGAATGACACTGACATCAAGCATCTCCCGAACCAATTGTTAAATCTCATTCTTTTGGAAGTGTGGGTAATGGTAAGGTCATACTATTGTTAGAGAGATATCCGAGATTAGTAAAATTTGGTAGTCATGAGAACGATGGAGAGGTGGAACGGTTGTCTTTGTGACATCTTTCGACATTGCAATGTGTTGGATAAAAAGACCAAGTTTTTCCTGCAATAACAACTTATAGAATTTTGCCATTTCTGGTGGTAACAGTGTTTAGATGAACCGTTCCCTAGCAACAAAATAGCACATCCATTCAACGAAAATTGCATGGTGAGAATTACAAAATCCCACTCAATTGCACCCAAAAAAAGAAGTCATTGTGTGCCCAAAACAATATCACATTCGCTAACAGGAAGTTGAAAAAAAAACGATTTTAAAAGAAAGCCTTTAATGTTTAATTGAATGTTAGAACATTTACCATGGCTTTTAATAACCCCACCATCTGCCACAATAAGTTAGAAGGGTTTTGTGGTAGAGACAATGCGCCCACAATGTTTGGCTAGTGATGAATTCAAAAAATTATGAGTCGAGCCCAAATCCACCAAAATCGTCACACTTCATCTTTTTAGAAACCAGTTAAGGCACCCAAGAACTCTTCTTGGGCTCAGTTGATCCATGAGGGCATGAATGGAAATCTCTACGTGAGAGCATGAATGGAAATCTCTACTTCGGGTGTGTCTACGGCCTCACTATCAATAGCGTCTGCATGGTCCTCAATGGAAGGAATATCAGCCTCCAAAAAGGAGTATTTGAGGTTTCTTACAATGATGCCCCATTTTGAATTGTTCATCAGAGTTGAAACAAAGACCTTTGGATCATCCTGCCAGTGAAAGCCATCAAATAGGAGGAAGCCAAGGAGAGGCTGGTCCAGTCCAAGTAATGATGGTGTAGGCAAGAGGTATCGATCCAATAGGAGCAGGAAGAAGGGCTGGACAATTTGAGTTCATACGAAGGGCCGACCTTCTGGTCGTCACAGTTACAACTTCATCCTGAAATTAAGCAAGTTCAAAAGCTTGTATACGGGTAGTAGGTTTTCACATCTGAACTCCTACCTATAATTTGTCGCGCAAACCCGAAAAAAGGCAAACAATTAGGAAGTCTTTAGATAGCGCCACAGGGATTAGCCTGATCCATTGTGCCAAATTGTGTACACAATGCCTACGTAAATTGCCCCCAATTCAAATCACCTACGGTGTGTTCCAACCATTGGTAGTTTGGTTCCATGGAATAGCATCTTCAATAAGATGACAAGGTTACCATCTATTCATCCATAGTATTGGTGATTTTCTAATATTGCTCCGCACGAAAAAAAAAAAAAAAAAAACCCCAGCTGATAGATCTTCTCCATTAAACAACGGAAACTCAACCCGAATGACACGAGCTTGAACTATAGCCCCACCCTGATTTGAGCAGTCGTATACCCCTGATTGTAGGATGGTTGTTGTTGGTGTTAATCACTCCAAGCATTCCCCTATATGCTCCATCATTCCTGGAAACTCGTTAATTCGTGTCCTGTTCAATATCCCAAAAATTTATTCAATTCATTGGGTGAACCGTGAAGGATAGAACTTGGTCTTCAAGCTCCTTAACTGTCATAGTAAAGGCTTAGAAGGATGCTTTGATACCAAATGTTAGGTTGACTACTGAAGAAGAAGAATTAGTTTACAAGGAGAGAGGAATTAAGGGTAAAGAAGAGATGAATTTGTTGCATAAAAGGAGAGAAATTTGAAAAATATCACCTAGCCTCTAAAATAACGTTTGTCAACCCATTTATAGTGGTCAAGCAAAACTAACTTGCCTCTTTGGCTACAACTCTTAAAAATAGAAAAGTCCTAATTCACTTAAAATAGAATTAAACTCCTACTAATCTCAAAAATAGAAACTCTTTAAAACAATAATAAACTAAATTATAAAAGTTAACAAATAAGGACTAGGGGCCTAACAGAAATACCGTGCAAAAGAGGGGTACTATGTGAAGGTTTAGAATAATAGACACCGTTAAAGACCCAAAACTTTCAGATTCTGCACCCACATCAATAAGAAAACATGGTAGGCATGTACTGTAGTCCTGTAAACTACCATATTTTGAATTGCCCCGAGTATATGGCTAACCTCACATTCCTTTGCTCCAAACAATCTAACAAGTAAAGATTGTTCTTTGATAGAGCAAAGCCATGATCCAGCTAAGCATGGTTGCAATAAAAGGGCATAAACACACTAAATCTCTCAACCTAAACCTGCATGAAAGCTATCATTTATAGAGGAAGAATCATAGCAAGCTTGTTGTCCACAACTTTTACTATGATTTCTCTTGCGTTCTGTCCACAATCATAGAAGAAGATTTTTTTTTCTTTTTTTTAAGAAAAAGGAAAAAACTGCTCTGCAAATTCACCTTTTACAACCTTGATCTTGCAGAAATTCCTCCAAACCAAAATGAAGAACTCCCCCAAAACAATGCAAAAGAGATCGAAAACAAGCAGAGCTTTTATTATTCTTTCTTTTCTTATTAAATAACAGAAAATTTCTAAGCAGTTTTCTGGAAACCTAATTCCCCCAAATATATATATATATATATTAGATTAACCCCATGAACAGATATATCAAGAGAAGTGAGATTATCCAAATATATAGGGCAACATTCAAATCACAGAAATTCAAAGAAAAAATATATGAATAAGGATTTAAAGGGTTCTTTACGGAAATCTAATTTATATTATTACTATCACAGAATGAGATTCAGAAGAGAAACAATTCAAGATATTAATTTTCTAATTTTCATTCAGATTTAGAGAAAGAAACAAAAGAAAAGGATCGGGGGAAGGAACTGACAAGTATCCTCCATCCTTGATCTCTCTCACGATATTTCCGATGCCCTTTTCTCTAATCGCCTTCAAAGCGTTCTTCAGCAACGACGCCATCTCTCTCTCTCTCTCCTGTAATCCTGTCCTGTGCATATGCTGGAAAAACGTGAATGAGCCGGGCCGGGCCGGGCCGGTGACTAAAACACCAGAGCTATGTGAGGCTCCATCCTCAAAGATCCGGTTATTCCGGGCTGAGGTCTTACTGCCATACCGGGTCTACCCGAAGGTTGGGCTTGGGGGTTCTTCGTTACCTATAAAAAACATGAAAAAATAGAGTGGAACTTAGAAGCAATGAGTAAACATTGGGCAATGATCTATGTATGGCAGTGTCCAGTTTCTTCAAAGAGGGGTCTATGCTCAAACAAATTCTGATCCCCGAAGTGCCTCATCCCGAAGAATTGTCTCAATTCTGCCCTATAAGCTTGTGCAATGTAACCTACAGGCTACAAGGTGATATCAAAAATTTTGGCCAACCGTCTTTGTCTATGCATGGGGGGCATCATTGACCAAGCTCAATCAGCATTTATTCAAGGCAGGTAGATTTCTAATAACATCCTTATCGTCCATGAAATATCCCACCACCTCAAAAAGAAAATGAAGGGAGGACAACTTAATGGCCATTTCTATTCAACATGATGAAAAGATTGGGGTTCAGTGAAAGATGGATTCACTTAATTTCTCAATGCGTTACCACAACTACTTATGCTGTTATGCTGAACGGGGAGCCAAAATGACTCATAAATCCTTCAAGGGATTGTGGCAAGGGGATACCCTATCCCCTTATCTATTCCTACTCTGCATGGAAGCCCACTTAATTTCTTGAATCAAGTAGTAAACACTCATGTCCTAAGTGGGATCCGAATAGCTCGGGGGACTACGATCATATCCCACTTACTTTTCGCGGACGATTGCATAGTATTCTTAAGGGAAATTTTTTCTGAAGTTGCTGCTCTTGTAGAACTCCTTGCACAATATGAGAAGGTGTTCGGTCAAGCAATTAATCACAGCAAATCGGGCATCACTATTTGTGCAAACACACCGTGGAGATTTAGGCGTATGCTAGGCCTTTTTCTCAATATCAAACCATCAATGGGGTCGGGCAAATACTTGGGCCTCCTGTCTGAATTTGGAAGATCTAAGATGGAGGTCTTCGAGAGTCTAAAAAGCCGAGTGCTCAAACACATCCAAGGGTGGTTAGGGTCATCCCTTACTCAAGTGGGGAGAGGCATTCTAATCAAGGCTATAGTTCAAACTATCCTGGGATATGCTATGAGCTGTTTCCAATTGCCAAAAAAATGGACGAATGAAGTAAACTCAGGGGCGGCAAAATTCTGGTGGAGTAACGAACTGGGCAGAAAAATCCATTGGGTAAGCTGGAAGCAACTATGTACAAGTTCAAAAGATGGTGAGATGGTCTTTAGGGATCTTTAGGCTCTCAATTTAGGCCTCCTAACCAAGCAAGGGTGGTGGCCCCTCTCCAATCCAAATACCCAGTGGGCTCAAACCCTGAAGGCTATATATTATCCCAACAAATTTTCTATGGGAAAAGTCTGGAGCAAGACCGTCTTGGGGTTGGCGTAGTTTGCTAGCTGGATGCAATATTTTAGCACAAGGAATACGATGGCAAATCGAAGATGGAGAGCCTGTCAAGCTGGGGGTTGATCCGTGGATTCCTACCATGCCTTAGTTCAAACCAACTACACTAGAGGGAGCCAATATGCAAATTGTGTCGGTTTCCACCTTTATAAACACTGATGATCACATGTGGGATATTCAAGGCCTATCTAATATCATGACAATGGAATTAGTTCAGGAGATCAATAAAATCCCTATAAGCTCGTTTTTGGTCCCAGATAAATTACTATGGCATTATACAAAGAGTGGC
Organism: Tetracentron sinense; assembly: GCA_015143295.1. Taxonomy (NCBI): domain Eukaryota; kingdom Viridiplantae; phylum Streptophyta; class Magnoliopsida; order Trochodendrales; family Trochodendraceae; genus Tetracentron; species Tetracentron sinense. Next base: position 6,003,198 of record CM026572.1, on the reverse strand, counting down.
TGCTTCAAAGTTAGTTCGGCTTCGCATCTTGCCAATTCAATCATGGATTCTTCTAAGGCCTCATCCAGTTCTTCGACTTGCTCAACCCATGGCTTAATTGATCTATTTTTTGGCGAATTCCGATCCCCCCCTAAAATCCAACTATTCATGTGGCGTGTGTGTAAGAATGCTCTTGCGGTGGCGGCTAACCTTAGGAAAAAAAGAATCAATTTAGCAGTGGATTGCCCGTTGTGCCACCAGGCGGAGGAGACCATCGAACATCTCTTCCTTACTTGTCCTTGTTCAAAAAACATTTGGTTCGGCTCCCCTCTCTCAATCACCAGTGCCAATCAGCAATATCTATCCTTCAAAGACGGGTGGATAAGATGGACAAAACATTCAGATTTCCATAAGGGCTGGTGCATCTATGTTATACTCTATTGGCGATATGGAATCATAGAAATAACATGGTGTTCAATGGAGCCCCTTCAGACCCCAGCCCAGTCATCTTCTCAGTTGAACGAATTATTTCTGAATACTATCACTTTTTTGAAACATCCTATGGCCTTAATCTTTCCCCCCAGTCCAACCAAAGGAGTATCCGTTGGGAAGCCCCAGACCCAGGGTGGATGAAGATAAATGTTGATGGAGCATCTCTAGTTTCAGGTCTTGCGGCTGGGGTGGGCGAGGTTGCGAGGAATCAGAATGGAGACTCTTTGTTTTCGATTGGCAAACCCCTTAATAGGGTATCCAGTAGAGTGGTGGAAGCAGAGGCAATTCGCATGGGTTTAAGGATGGCTGCCCACCATCTCTGGCACCAAGTTGTCTTGGAATCAGATTCAAAAGAATTCTGGATCATTTAGTAGGATTATCCCTCTCCCTCACTGGGAGATATACACCATTTTGGAAGATATCAAGAGTTTGTGTTGATCTGGCAGGAAAGTGAAGTTTCATCTTATCAATTGCCAAGCCAACGAGGCAGCTCATAACGTCGCACATCAGGCGCTAAATATTAGTATTAGGAATATTTCTACTCTGACTCCTGTTCCTCACTAGGTTGTTCCCCCTCCAAGGGCTCCCCAGGTGTTATGTAACCAACTATCCACTTCTTGAATGATATCTTACCTCTTAACCAAAAAAAAAAAGGACAATTTTAGTTTTAGAACAAGTTTATAGAGGTTCAGAGGGAATATTCTTCAACATTTATTGTATAACTTTCACTTCTATATAGGTTATAAAATAATGGTATATAAGTAATATAATAAATATTTAAATGTGATTATGTTCTATAATATATGGATGGTGCTACGTGCATCCCATCATTTACTCCTATACACCAATTATAGATAAATTTCTGGTAAAACACTGAAGAAACTAAAAAGCCATTTTTTCTTCCTTAACCTTCTTCCTCATAACCACCAACTCCGCCCTAGCCTGGTACAAGAAGAGCTTAGTCAATAGTGATAGAGATAATAATAATAAAAATTTAAGGAGACAATGTTTTCTTTTCTTCCGCTTATCTTTTATTAAAATGCCGCACCTAAGTTGGCGGATTATCACCACAATGATTCTCTATTAATAGTCCTCATATTTTCTCCAAGGTTAGGGTTAAAGAAAAGAGTTTCAATCATGGCTATCCCTATCGAGTCAGTACATTTCTTTGGGTAGAAGAAAACTAATGTTTCCATTGGCAACTACAAGCATGCGACTTGTGAGGGATTTGATCGAGATCAATGGCTGCCCTATTGTAACGCCCCAAAACCCCACCTTGGTCATAATGAGACTTTGGGCCCGTTACACTGCTTATCTCTGCTTAACATCTATAGCAATAAGGCAGAACTAAAAGATAATTGTTCATAAATAATGACCATAAAATTTATTTCCATAAAAACCTCTCCTCCGATAGATAATAACCCGATAATAATTCAAATCCATAAACATAAACTAAAATAAGCACAACATACCCAGATGATCGGGTAAAATAAGGTCATCAAATAACAATTAAGAGTCTAAGCAACATCCTGAAAATAACATAAGTCTAAAACAAGACAACTCAGAAAGTAAACTCAGATCTACTAGTATGGATAACTATCAACATCTCTGGCTCCCTCCCCTGGAAGCTCATGTACTTCTCTTCCTTCAAAGTACTCCTCTTCCACCCAAGGAGTTGCTGCCTGAACCTGCTCTAGACCTATACGACAATAACAGGTCAACTAAGCATTAAATACTCAGCGGATATCCAAACTAACCAACAATAGTACATGCATATATCCAATATCCAAATCATGTAACAACTGAAAAGTCAATAGCAGTTTAATATAACATTAACATAATCAGAGTGCGGAAACATGTGAACATCATGACTTAACTTGACTCGTGTACTTGTGACTCTTGGACATGTAACTCTTGAACTTGTGCCATGAATGTAATGCATGCTTGTTTTCCCATAAAAATAGTTAACGAGGTCTTTGTATGTAGATCCATGGAAGTATATCGACAGAAGCGTAAGCTCCTAGAGCTCTTAGATCTTAAATGTCCATAATAATTATCCAGGACTTGAAATCTTATCCATGGAGAGCATCAACGAATACCGGAGCTACTTGAATTTCAGGGTCCTTATAAAATCATGCATTGTCCTTGTCCCTGTCCTTGTACTTATATTTCAGTGTTTAGAGTCATTGTACTTGTAATTCAGTGTTCAGAGTCCTTGTACTTGTCCTTGTATTTCAGTATCCAGTGTCCATGCAATGTCCATGTCATGCTTGTGTACCTGTGAGACTTGTAAACTACCACACATGTAAACTTGTGCTTGAGTGTCGTGATTAACATCCGAATTCGTCATCACTTAGATTCCATCTTCCGTCAAGAAACTCCGCTAGGTTACATCTCCCTAGTTAGAGAATTCCCAACATGTAGAACTTCCTCTAAGCGTTGGCTTACCCGAATATCAATCACCATGCAACTTGAATAAGCATAAATTTATCAAAACATACTTCATATCTTGACATATTCATGCTAACATTTCTAACATCATTTCTAAGCATAATTCATCATAGCATATCTTATTATACTCATACAAGCCTTTTAATTTCATCATTTTCCATACTTAGTGTGGTTAGGCATTTCAACAAACACATACAATGCATTAATTATGTATACAATGCCCTTCCCATATTCACATTCTCAAACTATATCACTACTCATTCAGGAACCACATTCAACCATTTTAAACCCAACACCAATCCACACATTCATTCATTCTCCATTTTAGCCCATCCACCATCATTTTCACTCATTTATAATCCATAAACATAATCCATAATTCAATTTAATCTTCTAAAATACAAATCCATCCATATCCTTACTTATCATGCAAATCAAACACTAATCCATCATTTCTCATACTAATTCAACAATCACAATAATACAAGAGCTAAATTAGAGAGGATATTGACCTAAATTCATATTTTCATTCTTTAGTTCATACATATTCATGTAGATCTCTTGATAATCCATACATATAGTAGTTTATGCATACAAAACACCTAAATAGGGTTGAGTTAGAAGGGATATCGACCTTAGGGATCCTTCCCTTGGATCCAAATCACTCCCAAGATGATTTGGGGAAGATGTTGTGCCCAAAATACCCCCTAGGAGTGAAGGGATACTTTAGGAGTGACTATGTGTACCTGTCAAACCATCCTGAAGTAAACATGGCTAACACAATACAATAAGGAAAATAATCAGAGCGCGGAAGCTAAACATAAAAGCGGAAGTGTGAACTAACTTTTTCTTTTCTTTATAAGTTTGTATCCCAAGTTAACATATACACAACACATATTCAATTTTAAGGTGGACAGGCCCACCTATCAAAATATCAAAATACATAAAAGACCCTCTTGTACTCTCCCCTCAACAGTAGTCGAGGTATGGCCACACATCAAGGTCTCGATCCGCCTGAGACTGTAGTGGAATAGACTGCTCTCTCTCCTCTATGTACTCTTCCTCGACCCAAGGCTCTGGGTCGAGGGCCCCCTCAGTACCTGCCGATATGAAAGTACGGCTGAGCATGGAATACTCAGCGAGTACAAGCTACTAACTAACCATGACAATAATAAAACACAACAACGGTAATACAATACAGAGCAGTAAGGGGAACACCACAAAAGAAACAATATTAAACATGATACAATACAATCATCTTGACGTGCGTGCATGAATGCGAAAACTCCGATAAAACTCATGCTTGGAAATCCGTCTCATGTCTCGGTATGGTTTGAGAAATCATATATGCATGCATGCATGAATGCCTTATCACCATCTTGTAAACTTGCATCTTGTAACTTGTGAGCCAAAGGCTAGCACCCGTATCTCCCTGGGCTGCCAACCTCCTTGACATATGATTTTCTTGTGAGCTAGAGGCTAGTACCCGAATGTCCCTGGGCTACCAACCTCCTTGACGTATACTTGATTTTAGTTACTTGTTTAGTTTTCTTGTGAGCCAGAGGCTAGCACTCGAATCTCCCTGGGCTGCCAACCTCCTTGACAATAAGTGTTTTCAGTTTTCTTGTGAGCCAGAGGCTAGTACCCGAATGTCCCTGGGCTACCAACCTCCTTGACATGAAATGTTTTCTTGTTGATTATTATATGCACGTGCTCTTGAAATCTCGGTTCATGCAAACATATGTGCTCGTGTACGTGACAGTGGTGACAATCATGGGTATGCGAATCACAAGAGAGATATGGCATCACAATTCAATTCATAGTATAATCATAGGTAACTTGAGTAATCCACATGGCATTTGATCAATTCATCATTCATAAGAACGCATTTATAAGGCCTACTTCCATTTCTTCATTTAAGTCATTTATTCATAGTTTAGGCATTTTGTCAAACACATAACGCAATGTTCCGTAATAGTTCATCTTCTTCTTAGTGCATATTTTCCATCCAACTATCAAGTTAAGTTAATTATTGGTAAAATGTCCATCCTCCCTTTTTCCATTTCACACACCACACATATCACACATCACACATTCGGCATCCCATCGCCTCAATCAACATCCCATCCACACATCCATATCTTTTCCTTTTCTTGTTTATATTTATTAGAGATGATACATTTCATAAGGAAGAAAACACCATGGCAAGAATCATATTTCACATAGAAAACCTAGATTATTGCTAGGGGAAGTTAGTAGGGTGTACTAACCTTGAATCAAGGCTTGATCTTCGTTGTAAACCTTGATTGGAGCTCCAACTTGCAAGAAGAAGGACTCTTGCTTGAAGAAGGCTTGAGTGGGAATGAAACCCCCTTGAAAATACCTTGGAAAGTGCTGCCCTATCTTGGAGAAATAAGCTCCATGAGTGCTTGAGCCTTGACCTGGAAGAAAACGAACTTGAGATGATCTAGGGTCTTCAACCCTTTGATTTCTTCTCAAAAACAAACCCTAGGTTAGGAAATCTCCTTCTCCTCTCTCTCTATCTCCCAAATACTCTAAGTGTAGTGAATGGGATCCTCAGGATTCGGGCAAAGCCTTTAAGGCAAGAGAGAACCGCCCAAATGACAAAAAGACCCTTAATGAAATTTCTGCAAAAATGCGATGATCGAGCGATCGGCGGTTATGACCGATTGATCGGTTGCCTACCGAGCGATCGGTGTTATTGACCGAGCGACCGGTCAAAAACATGCTCTCTGGAAAATTTTCCCATACAAAAAAGTTAACCAATCGATAGCCTCCGATTGATCGGTTTTAGACCGATCGATCGCTACTAATGACCGAGCGATCGGTGCTCTGCAGGTCCCGACTGTTTTGACCATATCTTTTGACTCGCTCGTCGAATTTCGACGATTCAACTTGTGTTGGGTTTGTCTTTCGAAAAGGAACATTTCTAACATTCAGAATTTCCAATTTCTCCCTTATTTATTAATTGGACTACGAGAAATGTCAATTAGCTACTAAAGTACCATTCATTAAATATAGTAAAGTCCGGGCTGCTATAGAAGATCTCCAAGCTTCCTCCTCCTTCTAAGAGTAATCTCCACCTTCACCAAGCACAACCCTCTTAGAAACCCTAGGTTTTCTCTCCCCTTTTGCCAAATTAGGTTAGAAGTGGGTAGGATAGTCTAAAACCTCGAAATAGAACCCTTATTTATAGTCTCAATGGTTAAAAACCCCAAAATCCGCGTCTTTTAATGAAACAGGGTCGCATGCTGATGATCGATTGTCCAAATTCCCGAGAATAATCCATTTTTCTGGGTTCCGGGCGATCGATCATCGGCTTTTGACAATCAATCATCCAAAGCAGACCTGATTTTTCCAGTTTAGTATTTCGACCATAACTTTTGACTCGCTCATCGGATTTTGACGATTCAACTTGCGTTTGACTCATTATTCAAAGGGGAACAATTTTGTATATAATAAATAAATCCTAATTCTGAGTTTTTAATTACCTAAATGGGCTCTAAAGGTGACTAATCTGGGATGGATTACAGCAGACCAGAATTTCAGCAGACCCGACTTCGGAAATCTAACATTTGACTTAACCTCGACTCAAAATCAGGAAATATGATAAACATGAACATTAAAGAGGGTTTCAATATCTTTCTACTGATCTAAGAATCACTCGATTATGATAAACGGTGACAAAACTAGAGCTTCCTAAAGTTGAGGGTATGTTATGACATTCCTCTCTTTACAACTTTGATTAAGCTTTTATCACACCACACCAATTAGATATAAATAAAAACACATTAAAACATCGCAAAGACTATTATACCCATAATACTTTCATTAAGGCATGAAAAAGATTCAGGTCTCTACACCTATCGAGTTGATGGAGCCAAGAATCCCAAAGCATACCAATCAATCCTGATGCTCGGAAAGCATCGCTTTGTCGGTGTTGAAATGAGTGTAAGCACCCAATTTTTACACCCCTGTCTAACTATAGTTAATTTCTTTTAACCATGGTTACCCCCTTCCAACTCCCCCACACCCTAGGTAAGCCTATAGTTGGTCTTAGGACTCACCCTAAGTCAAAACCCTAGAAAACCCTAGTACCAAACCCTAACCCTAGGTAAACCCTAGTTAGACCTAGGGGTCAACCCTAGGACTCAACCCTACTTTAACCCTAGATAAACCCTGGTGTAAAACCCATAACCTAGCCCTAGGTGACCCTAGCTAAAGCCCTAGCCAAGCCCTAGAACCCTTAGGGCTTAAACCCCAAAAGTCTATGGCCCCTAGGGCCTGAACCTCAGCTTAGGCCCACAAGACCCAAAAACCCTGAAGCCTAAACCCCCATTGCTGTGCGTACCAGAGCTAGGCCCATTTCATTCAAATCCCATAATGTCGGTAAATCTTTTACCGACATTATTATTTTTGCCTAGTTTGATAATGGTGGTAGTCCATCTACCGCCATTGTCTGTTTCGAGTTTGCAGCACTACAGACGCCCTACACACTCAACCATCCTCTCTCCCCTCAACTCAAAGCCCTCAATCGACCTCCCTTTGGTCCATACAAGTTCTCCCCCTTCCCTTTTAATCCCTCATAGGTCCTTATTGTTTTCCTTATATAACCAAACCTCCACCACTGTTATCCGGATCCTGAAAACTCCTAGGTGAAGCCCTATTGCGAAAACCCTGCACCTCAGCCTCTCTAACACCTTGGTCGTAATCCTAGGACTCCCCTGGACCTATCTCAAACCCCCTAGCTGCTACAACCCCATCACCGTAGCACCACCACCATTGTTACAGACCCCCACCTTCGGCAAGTGAACAGAGCATCAGGGTAGGGACTCCCCTTCCCTCTTTTTTCAATTTATGCATCACCTGTGAGCCCCTGGTCATCTCCAGGGGACATTTTTATTTTCTATTGTTGCTTGCATTCGGTTCAAACCCAACACAGGGAGTTCCTCCACCTACTTCATAGGTATAGGGAACCCCTACGGGTATACCCACCTGCCCTGAGCATCTCAGACCACCACAGGTCCTTCTGGGGGTCCCTCAAATCATGAGGGAACCCCTGGTATCATCTATGCACAGCCCCCATGGTCAAAAACTGGTTTTTTAAGAAAAACCAGGAATGGCGGTAAACTCAATACCGCAATTCCTGGCCTTTACTATTTGAGCATGTTGTAGCCTACTTATGTGGGCCCTGGTCCATGTCTAGGGCCAAGGTCGAACCCCTCTCATTCCCCTTGACCTAATCTGGTCCTTCCAGGTTCATGGTTTGGCCTTAACCATGGTTAAATTCAAGAAAATCAACATTGTGCATATTGGCGGTAGTCCTTCTACCGCCAATATTTATTTTACCTATTTTGAGATTGGCTGTAGAACATCTACCGCCAATATGTGATTTCAGGGACAGTGTATTTGGACCTCTGTGGGGCCCACTCCAGGCATCCCCTGGGCCCACACCATGCTGGAACTCTTCCCTGGTGTCCCCTCTTCACATCCCTGATCTCAGTTCACTCAGGGTTAGCACTTAACCCTAGTTAACAGTAGGCAAAACCTGAGTTAAAATACTGTTTTTAATGTCGGTAATCCAATTACCGACATTAAAAATATTTTGATTTTGGGCTTTTACAGGGGCCCAGGCCTGGTAAGAGGTCACTTTAGGCCCTGCCTAGCCCCCTAGGCCCACCTTGGACTTTACCATACCCTTAACTAAGGTTAAATGCACCTCCGGTTAACGTTTAACCGTGGTTAAGCACCCCTTAACCCTACAAATCTTGGGAAATAAATCAAAAAATAATAAAAATCAACTTGGACTATAAAACTGACTTTGGCCATTTCCTAACCCTAGTTAGCAACCCTAACCACAGTTAGATCCCCCTTAACTCCAGTTAGCAACCCTAATCGCAGTTATGTTCGGTTTATGGCCTACCAGGCCTAAGAACCAAGTCTACTAGACTTATCTTCGACCTACCGGGCCCCGCCTTAGCCTACCGGGCTAAATCTCAAATCCCCTTAGCTATGGTTAGCAACCCTAACCATGATTAGTTTGGCCTAACCCCGGTTAGCAATCCTAATGCGGGCCAAACTCCGCCCTAGTCTATCAGACTCCCCTTAAGCCTACCGGGTTTATACCTTGCACTTGACCCTCCTCGATCAATCAAACCCTAGTCTACTGGACTAGTCCATGTTAGCCACCCTTGGTGCACACACACACGCCCCTAGCCTCGGCACAGGCTCACGTGCCAGAACTACGCTTGGTCTGATCTCACCTGGTGAGTACGTAGGCAGCCCAACCCGGGTTCAACCCTAACTAGCTTTTCCTTTCTTGGATTAGTGTCAACTTAAACACTTCGGTATTTTAAACAAGATTAACTTTAATTGGCTTATACCTGGGAAGTACGGAACCATTGTAAAACGGAAGCCTCAGGGTACCTAACACCTTCCCCGGACTTAACTGAACCCCTTACCCTGATCTCACTCGCAGACCAAGACCTTATCCAAACTCGGGGGACTTATCCATTCTGAATGAATAGGTGGCAACTCTTATTTCAACCTTCACACACCCATGAGGGTATCCTCATGAGTAAAATTTCCGCGCTCACAATGAGGATTAGGATGAAAGGTGTCAGCGTAGCTAAGAAGTTCATTCTAGAAATCTTACAGTTAAAATGAAGTTTGGAGAGATTTGGAGGTCGTTTGGATAGACTTCTCCAACAACTTTTAGCTTTTAGGAAGTAAAAAGTCGACATTTTGATGTTTGGTTTACCATTTTTCGTTTGACTTCGCGTGGAAGTAAAAATTGGTAGGAAATCAATTTTATTTACTTCCCCGAAAATCTAGGAGACTGAGCTTACTCTCAACTTTAGCGGGAAGTACATGGAAATCCCGACCCGAAAAAAAAATCTCATAAACACGATCCATTTTTTTTAGGATTTCACCGATCGAAACCCTCGTTCTCTGCGCCATTGCCTCTGTGAGTTCACTCTACTCGTCTGTGATCTCACCGGCACTCTACTCGTCTTTGAATCCCTCTAGCGCTCCAAAGGAACGTCACCGGTAAGTCGTCCTCTCTGGTGATCCCATTTTTATTTCTCTAGTTTTTTTTTTCATCTCTTTCCATTAGTAATGGAGATTCTGGGAAAATCATAGAGCTCCTCCATTTCGTGGTGAGGAAGGAATAAGAAGAAGACCTCCGATTTAGAGATCCGACATACCAAAGCTTCATTTGAGAATTCTTTTGAAACCCAGATAAGGTTCGGACATTCTCTCTTTCTTTTAATTTATAGGTTTTTTATATTTTTGTATTTATTGATCTATGATTGAATTCTTATAAGGGTTTATTTTGCAGTACTTTTAAATCCTTAATTTTTTTAAAATAAATTTTTTTACCGATCTATGATTGAATTCTTTCATGGGTTTACTTTGCTGTACTCTAAAATCCCTGATTTTTTTTATGTTAATATGTAGAACTTGGTCTGAAACGGTTGATATGAGTTCATCTAAAAATTTATAGTTCTCTGGAACTAAGCTTATTTTCAGTTATAAGGAAATCAAATGGGCAAATCCTTTTCAATTCAAGCTCTAAGGAATCAGACCCATATGGGAATTTGGTGTTTAAAGATCAATATCTTGAGATATCAACCAAATTGCCTAATGATGCTTCACTGTATGTGATTGGAGAGACCACACAACCACATGGAATTAAATTACAGCCGAATGATCCATATACTTCATACACTACTGATATTTCAGCCATTAATCTCAATGCTGATTTGTATGGGTCCCATCCAATTTATATGGAGCTCAGAAATGTTGGTGATGTTCTCTAATGGGGATTCACTATGCATGTGGTTGATGAATCTTAGTTTTTCTTGGATCAAATTAGAGTGGTCGTAGACAAGCTATTGCTTTTTTCATATCTCGTGGTCTATGAAATAAGCCATACTTTTTATTATTAGATTCAAAGTAAATAGAGGTAATGCTTTTCTATTTCTAAGTTCAGGTCTTTGATATTTATTACAAACTATCATGGTAGCTCCTATGAGTAAAGGAAATATAACAGTGCCTCAACTCCATATGTATGTAGCTGTTATTATTGCTTGACGTTGTGATTATTGTATTGATCATGGTCCATCCAATTATCTAAAATGTTGCAATACAATTGCTATCACTTATGTCACAGAGGAGAGGTTTCCTAATCTTATTTTAAACCAGCAATGTTGAAATAATTGCATCTCCCATGCACTGAAATTTGTTCGAGTAGACCCAAAAGCATTCAGAATATCTTAAGGTTTGAAGATCCTGAAATGGGTCTATCCGTCCATAACAAATCTGTATGCATAGGTGCAAGAAAGGATTGGTGCTTCAGTGGCAATCTAAGTTATATCAAAGTTGGATAGATCTTGCCAGTAAATTATTTAGAAAAAATCCCCATAACTTTCAACCTGAATTAATCCACGTCTCCATAGGTTTAATGCTTTCCTACAAACTAAAACCTTGGTCAGATATCTCAAGCTCCTTAGTTTGCTAATAAACATAGCAGTATTGCTCAACATGGAAACAGATTGTTTATGTATAACAGTTTATATTACATGTGTGTTTGTGTTACTCATCTAAGTACCTGTTTATGACTAATATTTGAAATGGGATTGTAGAATGGCAAGTTCATGTCAGCAACCATCTCAAAAGATACCAAAAGCTGTTTGGAATGCTAACAATAATAAGATTTATATTGACCTAGCATATGAGCAAGTTCTTAAGGGAAATGGCCAAGGGATGGGATTCATGAAGCTCAGTTGGGACTTTATTATGAAAGAGTTCAGTAGGAATACCAATAACAATTACGACATGAAAAAGTTTAAGAATCACCACAATAGACTTAAAGAAGAGTGGAAGCTGTGGGATAAAATGATAAATAGAACCTTGGGTTTTGGTTTTGATCCAGTGTTGAAAACTATTACAACATCCAAAGAAGTTTGGGATGATTTCATTAAGGTACATAGATTTTTTTAAAGTTCAACATAGGAATATTAGTTCGCATTTACCTACGTCCTTATGTACATTTATTAACTTGTGCAATCATATCTTTTTGTCCCAGTCATGAGCACCGAGGATAATGCTATCTTTTTTTTGGGGGTGGATATTTTCCAAAACTCATGTTTTCTTTAAAAAAAAATTGTTTTCTTTTGCTAACTCTTTGGAGCTTTAGAGACTGTGAAAGTTTCCGGCCTGTCCCGTAGGCTGCCTAGGAGGTAGAATTCTAGGTTTTGCGAGTAGGATATCTAGGCCTATTTTCTTTTTATTAAAAAATAATTCAGAGTTTTCTACTACTTTCAAAAAAAATTTCAAGTACCTTTACAATGATGAGACAAAACTAACCGTTGGTCTATTTATTGAAAATGATATCATTTTTTGAAGTACATGTTAGCTCTTAGTCAAGTAGTATTATTATTTATTTAAACACTTAGAAAACTCAGATTCAGCACAAATTGCACAAAACCAACATCAGAATCATCCGAAATTCAGATTTTCAAGAGATCCAAGAATATTTGTGGAGACCTAACCCAGTGTTTTTTTTTTTTAAAGATAAAAAATCATTTATGAGTGATTCACTTCTGAGTGGTATACCAGTGAGAATTAAGGTCAAGACATACAATCTTAGAAGTGATCTGAAAGTCTTTACTGCCAGATAATGATGATGTTGAGCACACACACACTATGTCTAATTTTTTCTTTGTGTTGAGAGTCCGTCTGTATTATTACTGCAATTCACTGACTAAGTTTTAACTTGTAAATATTTTTACATCCTTGAAATAATTTGACAAAAGGAGTTTTCTCTGAGTAGGCAAGAAATAATATGTAGAATGTGACAAGCTCTTTTAAGCTCTATTTTCGCATTGCTTGCCAAGGACTGGCAATATATGTTGTTTGGGGGTGGTGATATTTGCTTAAAAGTTCTTATTTTCACTATTATCTTTTGAGGCGTTGCCAAACTCTACTACATAAACTTTCAATTTTATAAACTTTTCTACTTAAAGGTTCCCTCCATTGCATAACACACAAATTTCTGGTAAAAATGGTACATTTGCATGAATTTAACATGTTTTTTAAAGTCTAGATTCAAAATTTTTTTATGAACTCTCATTACGCGCTTTAATGTTTCAGGACCCCAAATTAGAAGAAATTCAAGAACCAAGAAGCCAAAAGCAACCATCGAAGCCCCATTATTTAAAGCTAAAGAGCCAACAGGCTATTTCATGTAGAGACGAGTCAAGCATGGACTGAGCTAGTGAATGAAGAAGGCCAAAGAACCAAAGAATACATTTCCAAGAGAAATTGACTCAATTGATAAATATTCCCCATAAGACAAAGAAAGAAGCAAACTTAATTGGCAAAGGCTGGGGGAGATCATGTTAGAGACCAGGGTTCAAGACCTTCTGTTTCTTTTTGTTTGTTTTTATTTTGTAATTTAAAACCCTAACAAATTTTCTCTTTAATGAATCTGAGCCACTCATTCTTCTTCTATTCTAACCATCCATTTCAAATCTCTATTTTCTCTCTCACACATGGTAACTCTATTCCTACAATATCTTCCTATATTTTCTTTTTCCCTTTAGCTCTTCCTAAATTCTCATTGTGTTAAAACCTTAATCTCTTTCTCTACAAAATCCTAACCATCCATCTTTTTTCTATCTCCAAACCCTAATCCTAGCCACCCATCTCTTTTTAAGAACCCTAGCCCACTTTTCTAACCTTAATTTTTATAAAACCCTAACCACCATCTATAAATACTCACCCCTCTCTCTCCCTTATAAATGGTTCCCTCCCCCTTAACTTCTCTTCTCATCTCTCTCTCATTTCTCAACCCCTTTTCTATCTAAGCCTCTCAATCTCTTCTTTTCTCAACCTCTTCTCAAAAACCTCCATCGGAACACTTGAAACTACGCTTTGTGCAAGTTCTCGGTTGCTGAATTTTTTCTTCTACGGATGTCATTTAATTAGTAGATCTTATTTACCTTTCCCAAAGTTGTTTTAAAAATTCAAAATAATCACCACTATCCTCCCTCCATCGTTTTATAATGTATTCTTCTTTTTGGTTTCTTTCTTTATACTAACCCCAAAGTTTACGAGTGAGGATTCGACTTCCGACACAAGCCCTATACATATCATATTTTGTATGTCTCGGGTTAATTAAAGAATTGATAATAGCGTGTTTTCAAGCGACGAAAATACCTACTATCATGTGACGAAGCTGAAACGATAGGTGACCATACATGGGGCAGTCCGACACCCATTGTGCGAATTTCAAGAAAAATATTGAATTTTGACATTAAAAAGTAAGTGTGGAAGGACACTGCAAAACCCACTAATTTCCTGGTTTTGGACACACGTCGCGTTTTCGCGGTTTGAGTTGCAATAAAACCGAGATGATAGGCGTCTAGACGGCCGACTGACACGTGGTGTGTGAGTTTAAAAGGTTTTTATTAGGGCAATCAGTAAATATTGAGTACCGACTAAATTTCGAAACTCGCGGATTTCCTAGTTTTCTTACGTACGAGACTCCGCGGTCTCGCGAATCGATGCGTGGCGGAGCCAACACGACATGTACTCGTGCAAAAATGCAAGCCAATACACAATGTGACATTTTCAAGGAAAAAATTGGATTTTACCAATAATTATCGGACACCAAATCCGATAATCCAGAACCTACGATTAAGCACAAACACTTTCTGGGAGTTTTACAAATTCCGGTTATGGAAATTGACACCTTAATATTTAGAAATATTATTTTTAAATCAATTATACTCAATTGAAGGTCATCATGGTCTTAGGATTTTCTTTCGAAAATCTGGGTCGTTACATGAATCCTAACAAAGTTAGATAGTAGAAGGTATCTCTACCTTTCGAGACCGGATCCCTACGGTCTAACGCTTGAGAAAAGCTTGAAGAAGCGAGGTCCAAGCTTTAGAAGGACTTGAAAAAGTCCTTGAGTCGAAATCCAGACTTCAACTTCGATTGAAAACCAAGGCCCTTTGAAACCCTAACTCTCCCTTTTTCTCTCTCAAAATCTCTCTTTTTCCCTCTTAGGGTTTGTAACCCAATTCCCCACAAAATGGGGCTTATATAAAGTGTTTGGGGTTTGGCAAAACCCCAAAACACCCCCAAAATATCCTAAAAGCACTAAAGCAAGTTGGCTAGATAAAATAGCAGAGGAGTGGTCGACCGGTCCTTTGGAGGGTTTCTGGAAAAAAAACCACATACAAATATAAGGGGGGAGCGGTCGACCGGTCTGCTGGAGGGGTTGACTAGTCACCTAGGGGTCGACCAGTCTTGGGCACCGGTCGACCTGTCCTTTGGAGGGTTTCTGGAAAAGAAAACCCCATACAAATATAAGGGGGGAGTGGTTGACCGATCTGGTGGAGGGGTCGACCAGTCTTTGGCACCGGTCGATCTGTCTGCCTTGTTTTTGCCCCTTTTGCCTGTTTTTCCCACTTTTGACTCTTAGAGTATTTCTTATCTTTGCTACACACACTCATAAAAACACCCATAGGCTTTTAAAACATGCCAAGGTGACCATTGAACACACATCAAAATACATGGGAGGCCCCAACCTTTACATGGCTTATGCACTAGCACTATTCACTACACTATTCACAGCACAATTCACATCACTGTGCACACTTAATTTCTGGGCTTCTACAATGAAATCCTCTATGGTTATAACCAGACTTGGGGGAGTCCGGTTATGCCTCTGAGGTTGCCACGTGTCCCTTTTAACATCCTTTTAATTGTTGTTAAGATTCACCCACCCCTTGGGTTCACCCACCTATATATCCTTGGGTGAATCTTAACCACAATTAACAGATGTCAAAAGGGTACACATGGCAACCTCAGGGGTGTAACCGGACTCTCCCAAGTCCGGTTATGCCACTACTACCACTTCACTAGATCCTCCAAATCACCCAGTACATTAAAAGTTTGATGGTAAAGATGCTTGTTAGAACTATAAATAATAGAGCAATCCACTTTCTGGTTGTCCAATCTTCGGTAGTTTTTCCTAATTTTAAACAAAAAAACAAAACAAAAGTGATAGGTCCCACAAAAAAGTGTCATGTTATTTTGTGTTTTTGTACAAAAGTAGGGGAGAGTGGACAACCAAAAAGTGGACATAGCATTGCTCTAAATAATATTCTATTTCATGAGAACTTTGATGACGAGTGCTAGCCCTACTCTCAGGGCATTCCTATTTTCTGCCTGAGCCAACCAATTGTCCATTATCATTATCAAGGAGTGCTAGCCCTACTCTCAGGTGTTTCCTACTCTCAACATGAGCCAATCATCTATCCAAATTCTCTGTTAAAGGATTACAATCACTGAAAAATTGTTGATATTGGACAAGTGGTTGGTCCATGTTGAGACTAGGAAACAATTGTGTACTTTAATTAATTTCACTGTTAAAGTACATACTTTAGAGATTTAAGGCTTTAACATTGAAAATGGCCAGGTGGTTGGCTCTGGTTGAAAGTAGGAATGCCCTGAGAGTAGGGCTAGCACTCCTCAAACTTTGATAGCCATGGAAAATTCAAAAAATTAAAACAGAATATAACAGCCCACCAACAAAATAAACAAACCATGAAACTAAGCAAGTTGGAATTATTCTTTTGCAAAGAATAATAGGGACAACAAATGAATAGGAGGCTGATCTTCAAGCTCCCATTCTTCGTTCCTCACCCATCTCCATAAACACAGCTCCCTTCATTTCACTGCTAATATCCAGCCCATGCACAGGTGACCCCTTCTCGCTCGCTTCATCTCTCACATGACCTGCAGCTACAGCCCCTTTAAAACTACTAATATTCCCAAAAATCAAAATAACTATCCCAGCAATGGCACTGCAAAACGCAACGCTGAATGACCTGCTAACATTCCCAGGAAATGTCGCCGCAACTGCGAACCCTCCGCACGTGCCCACAGCTCTAGCCCATGAGAACCAAACTGAGAATGCTCCTTCTTTCCCTGGAGGTGAACAATCCAACAGTAATACCCGTCCAAAAGCATGCAATATCCCTGCTGCTGTACTTTGGAGTGCCGCAAGGAGAAATAAGTGGTGTTGTCGCCAATTTTGATGCCGATAATAGAAACCAACCCCTGATGTAGCTGCTGATACAAGGAATCCTAGCACTTGCATTCGCACTGCACCCGTCTTTATAATAAGCTGCAATGGTTGCAGAAGAGGGAGAGAGAGAAGGGGGAAAATGAAATAAATGAGCCAAAGATAAAGAACTGAGACTGGTTTGAGACAGAGCTGCCCCACGGCGAAGAGCTCGCCTCCTGTGAAGATGCAAGTTGTAACAAATGAGGACAGAAGTACTCCAAAGAGGCTTCCAGCTGCATGTGGATACTTGAATATGGAGAGAAGGTGAGCCCTTGCCGTAAAATGCGGCGAAGATGGTTTCATTGCACCAGGTCTGTTCACAGATAAGGCATGGACAATACCAGCACCCCATTTGAGGCCACTGAAAATGGAGACAATCCATAAGCTAATGAAGTGTTCTGAATTACGCAGCATGTGGTAAGTGAAGGCCGAGATGGTGGCAGAACCGACGCAGCCAGCAACAGTGGCATAAATGGAGAGCCAGCTAGAAACTGCCTTCCTATCTGAGAATTGGGTTTTCCGATCAGTGGAGTCCGTAAAGCCACGAACCATGAGGCCAAGGTGACGGGTGTGGGAGGCAGTGGCAGTGGTTTTGGCAATTACAATTGCTGCAATGTATGGTGGGAAGATCCATGTCACTTTGAAGAATCCGGCGGGGAGGCAGAAAAGAGAGCCGATGGCGGTCGCACCACTGAAAATGAGGTTTTGGTAGTGGCCGTGGTCTAGGTGGGTGGCAACGTAGCCAAGTATTGGACCAGAGAGGATCAATCCGGCAGCCCAGGAAAGTGAAGTCCACTGTAAGGGAGAGAATTTAAAATCGCCCACAGTTATGGAAGGGTGGATCAGTCTTTGGTACCTGCAGTTGTACAAATTAAAAGACTTCAGTATGCTGGTCATCATAGACGGGCGGAGCCAGGCCGGACAACTTCCCCCCCCCCAAAACTTATGTAAAAAAATTAAATGGGGCATGGGGGTAGCTGCCCTTAAACTTTTTGAAAAAAAAAGATAAGTTAAGTTTTATACTATATTATTTAATTTAAGAGAGCATACCTGAGGTAAGGAAAAATTACTCCTAACATTAACGAAAAAAAAAAAAAATCTTTAGAAAGGACAGTACAAACAGACAAGATGGCACTCGCTCAAAAAAAAATTGGGAGAGACAACTGGTTGCCGCCTTGGCGCCCTTCTTGTGACTGCTTCTGTCAAATCCAGGCCTCGCACAATTAGGGCCAAGTAAACACATCCCAATTGCAGGATCGTGAGTTCAAACTTTATACTTAAAGAGTCCTTAATTTGCCTATAAACATGCATAGATCCCATTAAGTGATCTTAATTAGCATGATATTTCGGAAATTAGCCAATTACCGAACTATCAGCATCAGTTAGTAAGCATAACTTCTTTGAAAAAACAAATCACTGTGTCTTCTAAATATATTATGTGTTTTCTAACAATTAAGTTTATAATCTTTGATTCAAAAGCTCACTCAAAAGATTCATTTCCCTAAAAAAAGATGAGAATTCTACCCAAAAAAAAAAAGATGACAAACTCACAGTTCCATTTCTTTTTGGCTACAAGATAAGCCTCTGTAGCTCTTGGTCCAGCCTTGCTCAGGTGGGGGTGGAAGAGAGACAATTTGGCTGATCATGAGAGGGAACACTATGGGGATGAGAACTGTGTGGATGAAATAGGTGCACAGACCATATAAATACCAAACTGCAATCTCCCCTTTGGTGGGCTGTTCTTCAATCCTTGCAAATTCCTTGTAAGCTTCTTTTGCTCTCTGGATCTTGAGCGACGTGTCGTGGACGTTTGGCGAACTTATATCCTTCTCAGCTTCCATTACCCTCCGTGGCATCCCAGATGTGTCGCGGCTATCCGGAGTCGCTGCCATTTCACACTCTCTGATCACCAATACAAGATAGTAGATCTAAGAATAGAACAGATCATAATAGTAATGACTTCCCTCCGGGCAAGATAAATTGGTGCAAGAAATAGATGTGGTGGGGTGGGATGACCAGCTGGTACGGAGTTCACTAGAGTCTAATAAGCCTCGATCTTTTCATTTGGGTATGGACGTAAATGGTATATATTGGCATCATGCTTGGCTTCTTAGTTCTTCATGTTAGAATATTGGTTATATATTCCAGTAGCCCACTAAAAGGCAAAAAAATCTCAAAGCCTAGTTATTCTTCAGTCAAGATTATGAAAACAGCATTTAACCTCTTGGATTGAAGTGTTTATGGAATAAAACAGAAGGCGATTAGGCTTGAATGCTTGTTGCACCTATGATGTACACCAACCATTAATTAATGATATCACCAAGGGAGATTTTGAAGGTAAAAGATAATGATGGGATGACTGTGACTATTTGATCTGGGGTGCTGTTCAGCCGTATGATCTTGATCCGCTCTTAATTTTGCAAGAGGAGATGGTCATGTCCCCCCAACAAAATAGACCTCAAGTAAGGGAGTTTTCTGCTACATGACTAGTGTTAGAATTGGTTAGAGTTAGTGGTAGGTTAGAGTTAGGATTGGTTAGTGTTAGTGGTTGGTTAGAGTTAGGGGTTAGTTAGAGGTAGTGAGTAGTTATGAGGATGAGTCCTCTTTATTCAAACTTCATGTAGTTCTGTAAATTGAATCAATCAATTAAATCAAAAGAAAATTCTTATCTCAAGGAGGCTTGTTACCCTCAAAGTAACTCAAGGAGGTCGGTTTCTCTCGAAAAAATTAGAAAGCATGTAACATTAGTATCAAGAGCCAGGTCGATCCGTTCTCAAAACATGGACACTTATACTTGGAAGGAGCTTCTAGAAGATTTGAGAGCTATTAATGATTTGAGGGGTATGAAAGAAATATTTTCAGCCCTCGAAATTGCATTTAAAACCTTTTTTTTACACCAGTAGACGATGCTACTAAAGATGCATACAAGAATGATGTGCAAGATGGAGTTGAAGATGCAATAAAAGAAAGAGTTTCAAGTGTCCAGATCTAGCCATAACCATCAATCAGAAATCAAGACAAACCGGAGTGGTACGAGTTCATCCAAGGATATTGTCTAAAGGTGAAAATCACCCTACAAGGAAGCCCAACAATGCCTGATTTTTACTTGAGGATTTTTGTTTATGTTTTTTAAAAAAACTAAATCTTGAGGACAAGACTTGTGTAAAGGGGAAAGATATGTTACCTAACTAGAGTTAGAGTTGGTTAGAGTTAGTGGTCGGGTTTTTTTTTGTTTTTTAAACTATTCAGAAGGAGCGGGGGGTTTGGCAGACCCCTACCAGTTTATTAAAAAATATAAAAAAAATGGGGGGACATAAACCTTACCCCTACAAAAAAAAACTCAAAAAGTAGGGGGTACATAAAATACTCCTACCTGACGACCACAAAGAAGAGGGGGGGGGGGGGCCAAAAACCTAACCCCTTCAATACGGATACAAAGCACGAGGGGTACATAAAACTGAAACCCCTGCCAAAAACAAACCTAAACTCTGACATTACATTAAAAAGAACGGTCAATACGGATCATACCTTGAATAGTCAGAGGACACTCACGAATGTCTCTGTTGTAAAGTCCAAGTTTTTTGTGATGACTTATTCCGGTGTCAAAACAAGTAAGTCTAGGTGAATAGGTGAGTATCTTGTGTCATTGCCGTCAAGCATCCACGACAAGTGAAGTTGAAGAGCGTTGAAGAATCGTTTGATCCACTCGGATGATCATTTCCTTCATAGGATGGTAAGTGACCTAGATACCATGCTACCATAGGTGGGAATCAACTTAGAATAATCCTAATATGATGCCTTAGGTGGTTACTGTCCTAGACTAATCATACGGACCCTAAGTGATGAGATAAGTAGTGCAAAACAACTTAAGAATTCTGAAAATTTTTCAAAAAACTAAGGTTGCTTGAAAGTGGCATATCTTTCAAACCATGACTCAGATTTTGTTCTATAATATATCAAATCGATCGCGTCAAAAAGAGCTATAACTTTCATGAAGAAACCAAGGGGTAGAAATGAAGTTTGAAATTCAGTTTTTACCTCAGGGTCGACCCTGAAGTGGCAAAATTTACAATGGTGCAAATTTCCAGAATGATGCAAATATGGGGGTCGACCCTGGAGAATACTTGGGTCGACCCAAGTGCACATTTGGGTCGACCCAAGTAACCCCCAGGGTTGACCCTGATATGGGAAATCATTCCTATACGATTTTTTCCTTCCTCTTTGGTTTTTGAACCACTTTAGCAACTTCCAAAGCTTGGTTTTGATTCCCTATAAAGTTAGAACCCTTCTACTTCGTGGAGCACAACTTAGGGAGTGTGTGGAGAGTGTTTTTAAGTTTCTTCAGAGGTTAGAGAACCTATGGAAATAGTTTTTCTCTACCCCCTTTGTTAGTGCATTCAACCTAGAGTTTGCAAGCCTAAAGCTTCATACTTGCTTGTTTGGACTTGTCCATTGAAGGAGTCCATCTGGGTGTTGATTTCTATCAAATCATCAACCCGTTCTGAATAGAACACCTTGGCCTGAGTGTTTCGGAGCCTTTGCGAATGAGATCGATCTGAAACGGATCATGGTAGTATGATTTGGTCGGTGGAATCCGAAGCCGTCATTGACGAAGATTGATCGGAAGATCGTGGACTGTTTTCGAGACACAAAGAGAAGTACGAGCGGCTGCGGTTGATCATGGGACTTGAGGGTACATGATGACTTTTCGAGGCGTGAAGGACTAAGAACTGAAGGATCAAAGTATCGAGTCTGAAGGAGTCAAGTTCGAGTCTTGTAAGTTTTTGTTTACTTTGTCTTAGTGGATTCTCTTGGCTGGACTAGGTCCCGTGGTTTTTTCCGGAAGGATTTCCACATAAAAATCCTTGTGTTATGGTTTGCATGTTTCTCTTTATTTCCACACTTAAAGTACATCATCCCTTAAGGTAATAACTTAATTGTTACAATAATAAAAAGGGTGGCTTATAGGGAAACCTAACCATCCCCTTAAACTTGTGAGATTCTAAACTCAAACCTTAGATTTGAGGTTCACCGAATGTTTTTCAATTGATATCAGAGCAGGTTCACTAACTTTTTAGTGTGATCTTGTCTCATATTTTCGGTGAATATGAATCTCCAAAGAGAGGGAGGATCCATCTCTTATCCCCCATTATTTGATGGGAATAATTATGCTTATTGGAAAGCTCGAATGAGAGCATTTCTAAAATCATTAGATGAGAGAGTATGGTTCTCCATTGAACAAGGTTGGACCCATCCTACAAAGACCATAGATGACCAGACCATCCCTAAACCTTCTTCTAAATGGACCAATGTAGAACTTAAAAGTTGTAGATGGAATAATAAGGGTCTAAATACAATCTTCGCCGCTATCACACTCGAAAAATTTCAACGTATTTCTAAATGTGACACTTCGAAGGAGGCATGAGACATTCTTCAAATTACCCATGAAGGGACTACAACTGTCAAGATCTCAAAACTTCAAACGTTTACCTCTAAGTTTGAAAAATTGATGATGGATGATAATGAACTTTTGACAGTTTTTATGCTAATCTGAGTGACATTGTCAATTCTAGTTTCAATCTAGGGAAAAGAATTCCTGAGTCCAAAATCGTGAGAAAAATTTTGAGATCTCTACTTGAAAAATTTCGATCGAAGGTTACCGCCATCGAGGAGAGCAAAAATATTGATGTTCTCAAACTTGAAGAGTTGGTTGGTTCTCTCCAAGCCTATGAGTTAAATCTGAACCCATCTAAGAAACCGAAATTCATTAAAAGCCCAAGTCCAAGCACTTTAAAAACAAGAAGCATTTTAAAAGTGTGGACAAGAAATCCCAAGGAGTTCAATGCTAAGAATGCCAAGGCTACGTTCATATTATCGTTGAATGCTCTAATAAGAAAAGATTTAAGGGCAAGGTAAGGGATAACAGTGAATCTGAATCTGAGGAATCAGATAGGTCTTCTAATGAGGAGACTAGGGGTTATGTGGCCTTCACTGCATCCTTATCTGGGATTGAGGAATCTTCTTCAAATGCTATGAGTAACCAACACTGTAGTGATAATGAGGATGATGATGAGAGTCAGAATGATTCAGATTCTGAGGGAGACCTCGAGGCAGCCTATGATGAGCTATTTCAGGAATGCCTAAAGCTGAAAAAGGTTCAGTTTTTCATGTCCAAAAAGATCAAATCTATTGAAATAGAAAAAGATGTCTTAGACCAAGTGGCTTCAGGGTTGAGAGCTCTTGTGTCACAGCTTGAGGAAGAGAAGGCTTCCCTTATTGCCAAGACTCAGCTACTTGAATCTGATTTACATGTTTGTCTTGATGAAAAGACAAGTCTTGAAATCAAGTTTGTCACGCCCCAAAATACCCCCTAGGAGTTTAGGGATACTTTAGGCGTGACTATACGTACCTATCAAACCATCCTGTAATGCACAAGATAAAATACAGTACTAACAACGATAATCAGAGCGCGGAAGCTAAACATAATTTGCGGAAGCGAAAACTAACTTTTTTCTTTTCTTTATAATGATCCAAATGTAGTATTCCAAGTTAACATAAGTACAAAACACGTCTAAGTCTAAGGTGGACAGGCCCACCTATCAAAATATCAAAATACATAAGACTCAACACTATCTCGCTCAATAGTCACCCCCGTGGGGCCAATGGTCTAAGTCTCTCGCCTCCGCCTGAGGCTCGACTGCTAGATCCTCATATGGTTCTTCCTCGCCGTAGTCCTCCTCTATCCAAGGACCCTGATCACATATGTCAAGAGGGGCTCATGCACCTGCCGACATGAAAGTACGACTGAGCATGGAATACTCAGCGAGTACACGCTACTAGCAAACCATAACAATAATAAAAGCACACAACAGTAATACCATACAAAGCAGTAATAGCATCACCAGAGAAATAGCATAAGGCATGGTAAAATGCGATCATACTAACGTGTGTGCATGAATGCT
Source organism: Tetracentron sinense (assembly GCA_015143295.1). Classification (NCBI taxonomy): domain Eukaryota; kingdom Viridiplantae; phylum Streptophyta; class Magnoliopsida; order Trochodendrales; family Trochodendraceae; genus Tetracentron; species Tetracentron sinense. Next base: position 5,979,144 of record CM026572.1, on the reverse strand, counting down.
AAAACTCCGATAAAACTCATGCTTGAAATCACATGTCATGCCTCGGTATGCCTCGTGGAAATCATGTATGCATGCATGCGTGAATGCATGATCATCATCTTGTAAACTTTCATCTTGTAACTTGTGAGCCAGAGGCTAGCACCCGAATCTCCCTGGGCTGCCAACCTCCTTGATATGCAATGCACGTGTGAGCCAGAGGTTAGCACCCGAATGTCCCTGGGCTACCAACCTCCTTGATATGCAATGCACTTGTGAGCCAGAGGTTAGTACCCGAATGTCCCTGGCTACCAACCTCCTTGATATGCAATGTTTGGTTTTCTTGTGAGCCAGAGGCTAGCACCCGAATCTCCCTGGGCTACCAACCTCCTTGACAATAGGTGATTTTTATTACTTGTTTAGTTTTCTTGTGAGCCAGAGGTTAGCACCCGAATTTTCCCTAGGCTACCAACCTCCTTGACGTTTTTTTCTTGTTGTTTATTATATGCATATGCTCTTGAAATCTCGGTTCATGCTATCATGCGTGCTCGTGTACGTGTCAATAGTGACAATCATGATAATGAGGATAACCAAGATATGGCATTACAATTCAATTCATGATATGAACATAGGTAACTTAAGTAGTTTGCATAACATTTGATCAATTTATCATTTATAGGAACGCATGCATAAAACTCATTTCTATATTCTTCATTGAGATCATTTATTCATAGTTTAGGTATTTTGTCAAACACTTTTATACATTATTCCTTAGTAGTTTATCTCCTTCTTTTTAATGCATATTTTCCATTCAATCGCACAATGGTAAGTTTGTTATTTGTACAATGCCCATCCTCCATTTTCCAATCCACAACCCACACATCATACATCACACATTCGGCATCCAATCGCCGTATCCAACCTCCTTCCAAGCATCCCTACCCTTTCTTTATCTTGTTTATATTTATTATAGATGACACATTTTGCAAGGAATGAAACATACTAACAAGAATCATATTTCATAAGGAAAACCTAGATTTATTGCTAGGGTAAGATAGTAGGGTGTACTAACCTTGCTCAAGGCTTGATCCTTGGTGGGAAACTTGATTGAAGCTCCAAAAGGGTAGGGAACAACCCTTGCTAGAGGAAGACTCGAGTTGGGGAAGAAACCCCTTTCAAAACGTACGTGAGATGGCTGCCCTAGCTTGGAGAGTGGCTCCCACATGAGCTTGAGCCTTGAACTTGAAGCAAATCCAAGTTTGAGAACGACCTAGGATGGTCCACCCCTTTGATTTCTTCCTCAATACCAAACCCTAGGTTAGAGCTTTCTCCTCTTCTCTCTCTATCTCTCAAAATCCCTCAAATGTTGTAAGTGAGGCCTTAAAGGGTCGAGCAAACCCTTATGGGTAAGGGTTTAACACCCAAAAGACGAAAACGCCCTTACTGAAATTTCTGTAAAATCGCGAAGACCGAGCGATCGGTGGTTATGACCGATTGATCGGTTGCCTACCGAGCGATCGATGTTATTGACCGATCGACCGGTCAAAAACTCACTCTCTGGAAAATTTCCCCATACAAATTTTTCAACCAGTCGATAGCCTCCGATCGATCGGTTTTGGACCGATCGATCGCTCAGTGGACCGAGCGATCGGTGCTCTGCTGGTCCCAACTGTTTCGGCCATATCTTTTGACTCGTTCGTCCGATTTCGACGATTCAACTTGCGTTGGATTCGTCTCTCGAAAACTCACATTTCTGATGTTTCGGAATTTCCGATTTCTCTTTTATTTATTAATTAGACTATGAGGAAGGCCAATTAACTACGAAAACGGTATTCATTAAGTATAGAAAAGTCCGGGGTGCTACAAAGTTGGTTGATCTTGAGTAAAATCAGAGGTGTGGAGATAAGAAGGGAACTTCATCCACCTCGAACACTGAGTCTGGTGCTAAAAGGCGCCCTCCTGCTAAAGGGAAAGACTCTTCTACTCAGAAATGCATTCTTACATGTCATAAATGTGGAGTGAAGGGTCATATTAAGCCTCGATGTCCTAAACTTCAAAGAATGCCCAATCATGGTTCAAGGAATCAACATAATTTTAATGATAATCTTCAAAGGAGAGTTGAGGTCCTAGTGGAGAAGTCTAGGAGTTTGTGTGAAGATGTGATGAAAATTGCTCACAACTCTAGACAGTGGCATGGTCATGACACTCCTCATGCTAGATATAGAGGAGGTAACAGGGAGAACCATAATGTCTACTGTAATTCTAGGACTCAATCCTGGAAAATGAGGAACAGGAGGAAGAGGCAAAAGGTCATACATATCTCAACTGAAACGGTTAGAGGCCAAAGGGTCAATCAAACTTCTAAAACCGTTTGGGTGAGAAAGGAAGACCTGAAGGGCTTCACTTAGCCCGTGCCTGTCATAGCCTAAGGTGTGTTGTTAGTGATATATCTTGTCCTAGTGCTATGCTATCTGTGTATACTAGTAGTCTTTCTTTTTACTAGTGTTTATTTGCTTTGGTATATTTTTCTGTTTTCTTTATATTAAAAAATCCAAAAATATTGAAAAACCATAAAATCCAAAAAGATTTTTTTCATGTTGCCCTTGTTTGACACGCATGATCTGCAGTCCTTGTGTGATCTTTATTTCTATACTTGTCTAGGGTTGAACATGAGTTTGTTGCTGATTGAGGATATATCACCTTCATTGTCTCTTGGTTAGGCTGAAAATTAGACCGGTTTTACCTTGAACAGTTAGAGACTTATTCATGTGTGTAAGCTTTACAAATTTCACATGCACTCTGACTGATTCTGTTGTGAGGTCTATTTTTCAATCTGTAGGTGTTTGACTTATCCCAATAGTGTGACCTTGGATGACCAATCTAGAATGACCATATTTGTTAATCATCCCCATTTTGTGTATCCTCCATTAGTAAAAAATTATTGTAATGAAAAAGGCTACCTACTGGGATAGTGTGAAAGTCACTATTGGATGCAAACAGTATGAAATGGCTACCTAGGCGGACAGTAGGTATCTATCTAGGTCACTAGAGTGAAAGCCTCTGCTGCTAATAGTCAGGACTACCTACCTAGATAGTGTGAAAGCCATCATTGCATGAAAAGATATGTTCAGATAAAGAACATGAAAAGAAATCTTACCAAGTTCGGAGGTATTTGACCAATAGTAAAAGAAAAATAATGAGTCAAATAAATTGGAAAAAGGAGCACCAAAATGTAAAAAATCAGCATATCTGGATCTAACTAGGTTTGACTTCTATGATGTATATCTTCAGGAGTCCCCTTAGTGGTTAATGTCATATCCTTGGAAAGGGAAAGAGACCTTCATCTAGTATCTTGTCAGACCACCACTACACGCAATGCTTCACTTTTGAACTATTCACTAAATGTGTCTAAGTGAATTGGCTATGCTTTAGCATTCCATGAGATTGAGTTAGATGTGTATCCTCAGTCAGACTAACTAATCATGTTCTTCATTGGAGTTGTAATTTTTAAATTACTACTGCTTGGAATGCTTTTGATGCATGTTTGTGTGGCACATGATTTTTTTTTGTGTGTTTCCTTTTTGTTTGGCATGGGCCTTTCTAGCATAAGTGCCCTGTTTTTAGTGGTATTCTTGATCTTAGGGGGAGAAGATCCAGTTGAGCTATTAAGGGGGAGTTTGTGCTTTATATTTCTATCTTGTTCTCCGCTCTTTAGTCCCCGCATTGTCTGCATTTACTTGGTTGTACTGTGATTGTCTTGATATTTCACATGTGTTAAATTGGTATATTTCTTTGTGATATTGGCATCATGATTGCCTTTGATAATTGTGCCAAAAAGGGGGGGAATGGTATCAAATGTTGGGTATTATTTCCCAAGTTCAGTACATTACTTCCATTACCTGTGCTTATTTAGTTTTATATTTCATACGTGTTTCACTGGGAGTTTTGTTGATGAGCATGTGTAGGTGCAGGGCTGCAGCAGACAAATTATACTTGGCAAGAGCTTAAGTGTATGTATTTAAGATGATTTGTCAATTGATGTCATGTAATAGTGTTGGAGTCATGTAATGTCCTAATTCACCGTTTTAATGTGTTTGGGTGAGTTTGTGTCAAGTCATGTACTTCAGTTTGGTTTTGCCACGGAATTTCCAAAGGGGGAGATTGTAAAGTTCGTTTTTTTGTGTTGGCTTATTCCGGTGTCAAAACAAGTGAGTCTAGGTGAATAAGTGAGTATCTTGTGTCATTGCCGTCAAGCATTCACGACAAGTGAAGTTGAAGAGCGTTGAAGAGTCGTTTGATCCACTCAGATGATCATTTCTTTCATAGGATGGTAAGTTACCTAGATACCATGCTACCATAGGTGGGAATTGACTTAGAATAATCCTAATATGAAGATGTCTTAGGTGGTTAGTGTCCTAGACTAATCATACGGACCCTAGGTGATGTGATAAGTAGTGCAAAACAACTTTAAAATTCTGAAAATTTTTCAAAAAACCAAGGTTTCTTGAAAGTGGCATATCTCCCAAACCATAGCTCGGATTTCACTCTATAATATATCAAATAGATTGCATCGAAAAGAGCTACAACTTTCATGAAGAGAACGAGGGCTAAAAATGAAGTTTCAAGTTCGTTTTTTACCTCAGGGTCGACCCTGGGCGTTGAGGGTCGGCCCTGAAGTGGCAAAATTTACTATGGTGCAAATTTCCAGAATGTTGCAAATATGGGGGTCGACCCGGGAGGATACTTGGGTCGACCCAAGTGCACATTTGGGTCGACCCAAGTAACCCCCAGGGTCGACCCTGATATGGGAAATCATTCCTATACGATTTTTTTCCTTCCTCTTTGGTTTTTGAACCACTTTAGCAACTTCCAAAGCTTGGTTTTGATTCCTTCTAAAGTTAGAACCCTTCTACTTCGTGGAGCACAACTTAGGGAGTGTGTGGAGAGTGTTTTTAAGTTTCTCCAGAGGTTATAGAACCTATGGAAATAGTTTTTCTCTAACCCATTTGTTAGTGCATTCAACTTAGAGTTTGCAAGCCTAAAGCTTCATACTTGCTTGTTTGGACTTGTCCATTGAAGGAGTCCATCTACGTGTTGATTTCTATCAAACCATCAACCCGTTCTGGATAGAACACCTTGGCCAGAATGTTCTAGAGCCTTTGCGAAGGAGATCGATCCGAGACGGATCGTGGTAGTGTGATTTGGTCGGTGGGATCCGAAGCCGTCATTGACGGAGATCGATCGGAAGATCGTGGACTGTTTTCGAGACACAAAGAGAAGTACGAGCGGCTGCGGTTGATCACGGGACTTGAGAGTACGTGATGAATTTTTGAGGTGTGGAGAACTAAGAACTGAAAGATCGAAGTGTCAAGTCCGAAGGAGTCAAGTTCGAGTCTTGTAAGTTCTTGTTTACTTTGTCTTAGTGGATTCTCTTGGGTGGACTAAGTCCCGTGGTTTTTCCCGGAAGGGTTTCTACGTAAAAATCTTTGTGTTATGGTTTGCATGTCTCTTTATTTCTGCACTTAAAGTACATCATCCCTTAAGGTAATAACTTAATTGTTACAATAATAAAAAGGGTAGATAGGCTTATATGGAAACCTAACCATCCCCTTGAACTTGTGAGATTTTCAACTCAAACCTTAGATTTGAGGTTCACCGAATTGTTTTCATCTGTAAATTTTACTGTCCAAATTCTGGCAAGCTTCTTTGGAAAGATAGTCTGTGACCTAATTATTTTCTCTGTAAGTATGCTAAAAAACCATGTTGTACTTGCTCTTGATTCGAATAATTTCCTTCCACCAGTACCAAGTTTTCCATGGAGGGTCAATAATTCCATTAAAAACATCAATAATAATCTTAAAGTCACTTTCCACTATGATATTTGACAGACCAACTTTATCACACAGCATACACCCATCACAAATAGCTCTAATTTCAGCAATAGTGTTAGATTCCAACCCATAGTGCACATAAAAAGCTAAAATCATCTTATCCTTAGAATCACGAATAATTCCACCTCCTCCACTATTCTCCGGATCATTGTTAGCTGCACCATCTATGCTAAGTTTGAACCAACCTGGCGAAGGACAAATCCATTTGGTAATAATAGGCCTTTTATCCTAAGAATGACCGAATGAATGTTAAAGGAGCAAAGATCACTATCAAAATTGCTGAAATTTCTTGGAAACTTCCAGTTGTTAGTAGTTCCTTTAATCCATTCATTTATTCTACTCAAAGTATATGTAAGCACCTAATTTTTACACCCTGCCTTTAACCATGGTTAATACTTTTAACCATGGTTATCCCTAGCTGAGCCTTAGTCAATCCCTAAATCCTAGGCAATCCCAGGTAAAACCCTAGACTAACCCTAGGTAAAACCTGATCAAACCCAAAACCCTAGACTAACCCTAGGTAAGCCCTGATCAAACCCTAAACCCTAGGCAATCCCAGGTAAAAACCTAGACTAACCTTAGGTAAACCCTGATCAAACACTAGGCATAACCCTAGGTGAACCCTAGGCCTAACCCTAGTTAAACCCTAGTCTAATCCTGGGTAAACCCTAAATCAGCCCTAAGGCCCAAAAAAATCCCAAATCAAGCGCAAAACCCTCTGTGGGCCCAAAAATGGGCCCACAGGCCATTCTAACCCATTGGAGTGGGGCCCACTGCAAGGAATTTGAAAATTTTGATAATGGCAGTAATGACTTTACTGTCCTTACTAAATATGGTTTCTGCTACAGTGAATCAGGCCAAGTGAGAACAGGTTGGACCCGTTTGGGCAAAAATCCATTAATGGCGGTAATACTATTACCGTCATTACCATATTAGCCTATTTCAGTAATGGTGGTAATGGCATTACCGCCATTACCCAGTTTCTGCAAATTCATAGCTGGCCCCTCCTAGACCACTCCTGCTCTGCCCCCTCATTGTCTAGCATACCTAGACTAATCCCTAAACTACCCCAGGTCTTCCAACCTCTATAAAGCCTCCCATTCCATAGTTCAAACCTCATTCCAAACTTCCATACTAAACCCCTGTCCAAACTCGGGTAACCCATCCACAAACCTTCCTCAATATCAGCCTTCACTTGAGACCACTCCCAGGCCTCTCCAGAAGCTACCCCTTACACCACAGCTACTCCACCACCGTGCACCGCCACCTGCAACTACTGTTCGAGCTCAACCAAGAGGGTAGAACCTCTCCCTTTCTGTTTATTTTCTGTCAAAACCTGGTAAACCCTGGTCACATTCCAGGGGTCTTCTATTTCAATTTGTAGTGATTAGAGACCAAAGACAGGGGTCCCCCTGCTTCCCTCATAGGCATGGAGGAACCCCTTGAGGTTTTGATCTTGGATTTAGACCCCTCACTTTGTATGGTTCCTTCCCTTAGGCTCTAGGGGACCCTCAGGAATCCCCTGGACAACCACTGGTGCAGCCCCCAGCAGGGAAAAATTCTTTTCTAGAATTTTCCAAGAATAGCGCTAGAATGATTATCGCCATTCCTCGTCCTCTCTATTGCAGCACTTGTAGCACCCATTTGGGTGGGCCCTGGTCCATTTCAGGACCATGGCTAGGTCCATCTAGTCCTTTTCTATCTACCTTGATCATTCCAGGCTCAACCCACCTGACTAACCATGGTTAAAACGTGTCAAACCTGAGACTGTGCATAATGGCGGTAGATACTCTACCGCCATTCTGTTATTTCATGTGCAGTGAGTTTGGTCCCACTTTGGGCCCATTCTAGACCATCCCCTAGGCCCACCAAAGGCCCAGGACCTTCCCTGGACTTCTGTCTTCAATCTTGAGGGTCCACGACCCTTTGGGTTCACCCCTAACCATCCTACATACCTACAAACCATGGTAAAAAAATACTTCTGTAATGGCGGTAGTTCATTTACCGCTATTATTGAACTTCTAATTTTTGGGCTTTTGCATAGGGTCCAGACCTGGTAGGAGGCCATTATAGGCTCTGCCACACTCTCTGGGCCCACCTCGACCTGCCTGGACTCTTAATCAGGGTTAACCCAATGCTGGTTAACTTTTAACCGTGGTTAAACAGTCTTTAACCCTTGGTAAAAATCTGGAAAATGCTGTAAAATTCTAAAATATTCTGAAATGTCAAAATGGTTTTGCTTTGACCATCTTACCATGGTTAGCAACCCTAACCATGATGACTTACCCATTTAACTCCGGTTAACAACCCTAACCTCAGTTAAATCTGATTTTGACCTACCGGGCCCAACATCAGCCTACCAGGCTTAACCTCATTACCCTCAAGTGTGGTTAGCAACCCTAATCATAGTTAGTTTGACCCTTAACCTCGATTAACAACCCTAATCTTGGTTATTTTCGATTATGACCTATCGAGCTAAATCAAGTCTACCGAACTTACCCCTTAGCCTACCGGGCTTAACCCTGGTATACCGGACTAACCCAAATCCTACCAGGCTTGAACCTTGCACTTGACCAACTTAGTTAACCAAACTCTAGTCTACTGGACTAGTCCATTAGTCACCACTGGTGCACACACACACACCCCTTAGCCTTGGCATGGGCTCATATGCCAGAACTACACTTGATCTGATCTAACCCTTGTGAGTAAATAGGCAATCCAACCCGGGTTCGACCTTAGTTAGCTTTTCTTTCTTAGATTAGTATTACTTTAAACACTTAAGCATTTGAACAACTTTAACTTTAATATTGGCTTACACTTAGCAAGTAGGGAATCATTGAAAAATGGAAGTCTCGGGGTGCCTAACTCCTTCCCCAGACTTAACCAAACCTCTTACCTAGACCTCTTTAGCAGAACAAGACCTTATCAAAATCCCGGGGACTTATTCCTTCTGAATTAATAGGTAGTAACTCAAACATTTACCCGTGAGTAAAAAAATTCGTGCTCACAGCACTGGCAACTCCATTGAGGATCAAGGATTAGGGTTCAACCCGAAACCTAGGTTTAAGCTAATTAACTTCAATCTTATTCAAATGCCTAAGTATTTAACCTAATACTAATCATTTCACCTCTTTGGTTTAATTGTGTACTGTGCATATCATACATAGTATAATAGTGTAAATGTGCTATTAAACCCTGTAGTTAGGCTTATTACGCTTATGGCTGGTGGATGATTATTTTATGGCTGGTGGATGATTATCCTCAGTGTCAATAGCTTAAAAGTCTTGGAAGTCTGTGAAATTACGTTTGGTGAATGATTACCCTCAATGAAGGATTCTGAACGCTTTCGCTTACACCAATCGTCTCTTTTCAGGGAGTCACATATACGGTGTTAAGTGATCCCCTCATCCTTCTAGGAACGCACTTGCATTAAACCAGTATTCATACATATAGCTTAGGCTAGGGTATAGTCTACAAGCAGCCCATCTAGGGAGGGTTACCTGAACCCTAACCCTCTTGCACCCTATACATGTCCCCAATCATGGTTGACTATCAGGGCACATTCTACCCTAATAAACACTCATCCAAAGGCATGTAATGAACCAAACTTGTGCTTGTAATAAAGAAAATCCTACCCTGCATCCAGACATTAGAATATGGGGTTCAAATCCCAGACAGGTCTTCACCAGACCTATCCCTAACCTTGACCTGATAGATTCCCCGATTCCCAACAACCCGGGTAAAAGCACGTCAGACTTCCGTTCGTCTGCCCTATCGGATCACATGTGCCTTGTCACACCTAATCAAAAATCAAAAAAATAAATTGCATCATCATTTTTGCATATTCTCATCTGCATACACAGTACACTCATATAGAGTCTGTCTTTTATCCAGTGTAGATGGCAGGTCCTTCAAGGATTATTAAGTCAATTGGTTAATTGTCATGGTCCGTGCATTTAACTTCATAGGCGGCATGTGATGACCGCCTCTGCGAATCAATTGATGCCTTCACTCTCCGTCAGCGTCTTACTTGGGTTCAGTACTACAAAATCGGGACCATCTTAAACCTGTTCGTGGTTAAGCCAGACCCGCACCTTTTAAACGTTGTTATTAAGTGTTAGAATCCATCACATATGGTGTTTCGTTTTAGTAAGAATGAATTGTATCCAATACTGGAAGAGATTTAGCGCATTCTGGGTTTAAATATGGACGGTGAAGCCATAGTACCTACTATAAAACAACATACCAGGAAAACATATCAAGGTTCTTGCATATCAAGCATGTTTGCTTGCAGCCTGGTCCTAACGACACCTTTGATCGGATATCCATGTCGTATCTCAAAAAGCAGTAAAAGCACAAGTGGAACCCTGACTCCATTACAGCTGAACTTCCCAATCTCAACACCCTTGCATTGATAACTATGTCTCAGTTGGTGTTCCCGAAGTGTCGCACCCTCGCCGAATCAGTACTAGTGGGAATCATCGAAGACATGTTTAGCTCCGGAACAGTTGTACCAGTCATCTTAGTAGAGCTCCTTCGGGCTCTCAACCAGGCGGCAAACCGTAGGAAGGGCATCTTCCATGCCAGTGCATCACTCTTACATCTATGGTTGGTAGGGCACCTGCCTACAATCATATCAGTACCGGTTGACCTCTGCGAAGCCTATAGTCTGCCCCGAAAGATTTCTCAGAATCAGGGCCCTATAGCGACTACCGACATCATAACACTCTACCAGCTTCTCTAAACCCTGTCAGAGGAGGAGGTCATATGACAATGTGAGTGGCTTGTCCTGAAGAAGCTACCTTGCATCGTCATAACCGAAAGGTGATGCATGATCCTTGCTGGTCTAACCGACTCCGCAATCTATGCACCACTCCGAGTCCTTCGACAGTTTGGATTCCCTCAGCGTATCCCAGTGATAGACCAATAGGAAAATGATTGGATCACCTTCTTAGTGCACTCTGACAGCCTCACTCGACGCTTACAGTCAGCTTGGCGAAGCTCCAAATGAGATCAATGGCTTGACTTTGTGGTTACATCAGGGCCACCGACCAATTCAGCATACCGATTATGGGTGGAAGATCCAGACATTCCATCCAGTATGACTATACCAAGGGAACTGCCCACACCAGTCTCAATTTCATCACATAGAACCATACCCCTAACTGAAATGGTAGTTTCCTGGAGAGACATCTTCCTAGAGAGACAGCTCCAGATCTAGCAGAAGGAAAGAAGGTTACATGATGCCCAACAAGCATTCAGGCAACAAGAAGAAGAGCGGAACCATGAACTTCAAGCCATGCAAGGGTGGATCGGGTAGCTTGAGCATACAGTCTGGCCTTGTCAGAAGAAGCGGAAAGGCGATGCCATGGAAACAGCTGTCATCAGGGCCCAGCTACACTTCTACTAGGAACAGCTTGACAGTGCAAAGATTGAGATGACCGATCGGATCCGACAGTTCAGATCTCAAATGTTCAATGCTAATGAGGCATTTGAGAACATGGAGGTATAGGTCACATCTCTTCAGCAACAAATCATGGACCTAAACAAAGTGCCTCGGCCACTTGACTTTGTAATCCCTGACGTACCTGCCTAGGATCGAGTCTTTTTTCTTTTTGAGTCGCACAGTCCTGTGCTCACATTCACATGCATCAATGAAAAATTCTTTTCTAGCATCTTCTTCCTGGCATCATGCATATTCATGTTTAGCCGTTGCATCATTTTCAGTTTGCATGAGCCGACCCATGAATTGCTCTATGACTGTAATTCTCGTAGAAGCAGCAGCCTTAGATGTAATTCTGATAGAGGTGCCAGTCACAGAGATAGTACCCTACACTGCCCCATCTGAAAGCAGTTCAGAATCAATTGTAGAACCTTCGGACCAACAGTAGAGGACCAATGAGATGTTATAGTCTCACGAGAGAGACATCACAGTCATGCAAGCAAAATTAGACAGTGTTCTGGAATCCCTGAAGATTCTCATTGGTGCCCGAAACGAAGAACCCTCTATCCAAATCCCTACCGAAGAAACTCCCGCACAGCCTCATCTAGAGCCACATCAGCCTATCCCTATCATCATTCCAAACCCTAGACCTGCAACAGGTGGAGGTGAAGAGTATGATCAGTACAATGAGCAGCCCAAGGCCTCCCATGTCAATCAAGACAAGCTGTCATCCTCATACCCTACTCTGTCCCTCAGGGACTAACACGAGGAAATCAAACAGATGAATGAAGAAATGAAACGGATGAAGGAGGAGTCTGTTAGTCCCTGTCTATCATTGGAAGGCCTGACTTTCTCTTTCGGGGATGTTGTACCCCCAGGTTTCAAAGTATCAGACTTTGATAAATATGATGGCACAGGCTTCCCTAAGCAACATCTCCAGTTATACCCAGGGGACATGCTTCAGCACAACAAGAACCAGCCTCTGCTCATCCAATACTTCCAGAAAAGTCTGAAGGGAGTAGCCCTTACTTGGTGAATATCGGTTGACAAGCAGTAAATCAAGACTTGGTAGGATGTCATGGATAGTTTTGTGGAGCAGTACTCCTTTAACCAAGAGCTTCGACCTCAGAGAAGCCAGCTCGAGCAGATGAGCCAGCACAACAATGAATCCTTCTTGGAGTACGCCACCCGCTGGAGGAAAATGACAACAAAAGTCTCTACTCCTATCCCCAAAGAGGAGTTAGCAAATATATTCATGGGCATCCTGAAGCAGCCCTACTCCATTCTAATGGTAACTTTACCTGTGATAGACTTTGGCACCATTATCAAGACAGGTGCCCGCATTGAAATGGTCATTCAGAGTGGAGCCATTCACTCCAATTTAAGGCTTGCCCCCCAGAACAATGACAACATTAACCATCAGAAACAGTGGTCCCAAGGACCAGAGAAGAAAAGAGGATGTCCACATGGTGGCTTCCATAACACCTATTAGATTACCGGCTCCAGTCGCTCCATCTCAGCCAACACCTGGAAACACCCGGCCAGCTAGACAGAACCAGGGACAAAACCGTCCCCCCAAAAATTTTACCCCTCTTCTATATACTCTTAGCCATTTGTTAGACTTTCTGACCAATTAGGATCTTCTCACCTTAAGAGGGCCTACCCTCTCCTACCTCCAAACAAATAAAATAAAAACTATCGTACCGATCAGCACTATGCCTTTTATCGAGGCTCAAGCCATGCTACTGACTATTGCATCGACCTAAAGTACATCATCCAAGATCTTCTGAATGAGGGTAGGGTTGAATTGGCTCCTGGAAATACCAGTATCAACCAGGCGCCACTACCCCCACACAACAACTAAGTCAATTTTATTGAGTGGGAAGAGCTCGGGGCAGGGGCAAGGTACAATCAAACATACAGGTCATCCTGTAGAATCCCGAATCTTTATTTCACTAAGTAGTGAATAGTGTTCAAGGGTGGTCTTGTACACTAGTGGGCTTATGCTAGTGGAAATGTTTGGAAATATGATGTGCATGTGTTGATGGATATATATAGCCTAAAGGAGTGTTTTTTGAGTTTATAAAGTGTTAGAATTGGATTGGAGAAGGTCCAAGTAGTATAAAAAGGGTTTTACAGCAAAAAATAGGGGATCACCAATCGCTCGGTGATAACACCGATCGACCGGTCATCTATCGATCGCTTGGTAGCTGTCGACTAGTCAAATATTTTATATGTGAAAAATTTTCAAAGAGGGTGTTTTCAATCGATCATTCGGTCGAAACCACCAATCGCTCGATCCTGAACACCGATCGATCAGTTATACGCAGATTTTCTTCATTAAGGGTTTTTAAGTCTTTAACCATCACCCTTTGCCTATAAAAGGCTCGGCTCGTGCCTTAGGGTTTTAGAAACTCTTAGAGCATAAATTTGAGAGAGATTTGAGAGGAGAAGAAGGAGAGAGGCTAGGGTTTGCTCAAGCTTGAAGGAAAGATCGAGTTTCTTCCCTTCTTTGGTGTTTTTCAACTAAGAAGTTGAAGTTCTCACTTGTTCCAAGCATTTGGAATTGAATCCCTCGATTTCACCAAGGTAGATACATTCTATTACCAATCTTATGATGATACTAGTTACGACATGATGTTTTTCTTATTCTATACTATAAATATTAGTTTGATATGGGGTGTGATGTTTTTTTATACTTGGATGTAAACTACCACTATTATGCACTCTATGTGTTTGGTTTAATGCCTCTAAGGGCTTTTGGTGTTTAAACATGTTATCACTCTCATATGTTCGCATGTCTCGTATGAACCGGGGTTTTTCCATGGATTTCTCAAAGTTCTAAAAGGGTTTCTTAAGTAAGAGTCTCACACGATGATTTTAAGAAACTTCATGATATTGTCTAAGATCGGTTCACAAGCTCCAATGATCATATTAAACTCACAAGAACTCTATGATAATGTCTAAGATCGATGTACAAGCTCTAAGGATCACAAATGAAATTGCTCTAAGATCTCTATAGTTTTGCTCTACGGTATTTGCTCTACATCTCTATGGATCATAAATGAATTAAGGAACTCTATGTATTTGACATATCTCAAAGAACTCATAAGGCTATGATTATCGCATGACTCACACGGTTTTGGTTTTCGGATTTCATCCTACGTGTTATTTTACGGTTTCTACGCTTCAATGTGTTTTAAGGATTTCAGTCTCCATGATTTGTATGCACTATGATATTATTGCTTTATTGTTAGTAGTATGTATACGTTGAGTATTCCACGCTCAGTCGATATTTGTTATCATCGGCAGGTGCTTGGGTTCCTTTCGACTTGTGTGGTTCGGAGCCTTGGGTAGAGGAAGAATATTACGACCCAGAGCCTTCTATGGACAACTACCAGGATGATGGCTCGTTAGATAAGCGTCATGATTTTGATTTCTGTTGATAGACTTAGAAAGATATGATATTTTGTTAAGTGAGAGTGGGACTTGTCCACTCCACATTTTGGATATATATACATATAGGTATTTTGTTGGTTCAAACTTGGATCGAGTAATAGGAGTGTTTAATCATATATGTTCTGCTTCCACTATGTGTTTTAAATCGTTTCCGCTATGTATGTCTGTGTACTCTGACAGGTTGATACGTGTGCCTTATGTATTATATGGGATGTATGATACGGCGGTCACGAGCTAAAGTATCCCTAACTCCTAGGGGGTATTTTGGGTCATGACACATCCAGTCTCCAGTACAGATCTCTATCCCTGAACAAATCGTCTACACTATCCCTTGCCCTACCAATTGACCCACGGCCCCAACTCAACCCTCCACCTCTACAGGCCCCATCCGGATCCCTTACCCCATCCGGATCCCTTACATCCCCTCTCCACCTTTCAATCTCAACCATGTACCCACTCCTCGCTCTCTCATCATTGAGAGCAAAAGCATGGCCTACCTCACCAGATCTGGTCGGGTTTACCAACCTCCAACAGCTAAGCTGGTAAAGGCAAAGGGAGCAAAGAAAGAGAAAGCAGGGGTGTCAGTGAAAGTATGCCTCTTTTTAATTTTAGAAAAATAGTTCTTGGGGGCATACCTCAAATCCCAAGATCTGACTAAGATTGTAATTAATTTTATTCAATGAATGTAGGAATAACAATCACCTTTGTGACTTTGAAATTGTTAAATCAAATTCACGTTATAATAGTACTCGCAAAACTTCACAAGTGTCAGGTCTCCTGTCAATTCACACAAACCTTCTTTTTCCTTTAAATTTTTCTCTAATGGAAGCTAATGGCCCTTCCAAATTTCATGTTCTTTAATCTAAGAACCTTTCTTGATCAAACAAGATCCAATCTTGATCTTCAAAGAACTAGTTCTTGATCATCAAGATAAAAAACCAAACTAAAGGAAGATGGGGAGGGGTGACCATACACCCTCAAAGGGGAAGAGGGTTGGGCGTGAACTTGAGGAGAGGGAGAGGAGAAAAAATTCTGGAGAATTATATCTCTAAAGGGCTGGATGTCCACCACTTTATATAGAGTCCTCTTCTTAGTTGCTTGAATTGTAATCCAATTATAATTCATTAACCTTATCCTAATCCAATTAGGATTCCTCAATAGTTTCCTTTCTTGATTATTCTAATAATCCAATTAAGATTAATCTTAAAAGAAACTAACTTTATCCATCAGTAACTAATCTTATCCTTATCCAATAGAGTGTAAGAGGGAGTGAGGGTTTGAGAGACGAGATGGAAGAGAGGAGAGTAGTGAAAGTGAGAGAGAGTTTGAGAGATGAGAGGAGTGAAACGTGAGAGAGAGAGGGTTGGGGTGGGTAACCGAATGAGAGGGAGACTCTTGTGAGTCTGTACATAAGGAAGAGGGGAGAGAGATATGTGAGGTAAGACTTAAACTTACGATGGTGTGGTGGGGTGGTGATAACATCACCCCAATAAAGAGAGGAAAGGGTGAGGTGTGTGAGGTGGTGATAGCACTAAGATAGGTGAAATGACCCATATGCCCTATTTCTTAAATGCATATTTCCATGCAACCTAAGGGTGAAATGACCCTTATGCCATTATTCTCTTATGGAATTACACATGCAACCTACCCTAGTAAATTACATTCTTAGCCTTATGGCTTATACTAATTGAGCACAAAATCCCTTAGAACTAAAATGTCTAACTTACCCTTATATTTTTAAGGATTGTCTTTCAAGTCCTTAATACTTAACAATACTCATTTACGCTCATAGATTTAGTCTTTGGACTCCTAAGCCTTTAAAAATTAAATTGAAAACTTTACCCAAGATCCTTAATATAATTTACGCAACTCCAACTAATCATAATTTATTATTATTATTATCATTATTTTTAATAATTTAACCCACAAAATACTGGGTCTTCACATTCTTCCCTCCTTATAAAAATTTTGTCCTCGAAATTAAGACCAAACAAACAAATAACAAAAAGACATTTCATTCATTTCATATTTACTATATACAATACCTACACCGTGTACCATAAACATAATACATCATATTATACCAAACATCTCGTACGTTGTACATATTACACATCTTCTTTACAAGTCTAACTCATAACTTTCTATTGGGTAGTATTACCCTAACTACTTTTCTTGCTTGTGCCACGGGTTCCATCCTGAAGATCCAACATTAGATTTCCATCCCGAGGGTCCAACATTAGAGCTAGAAGATGACATTGATTTCACTGGTTCAGATGATTCTAACTCCTCCCTTGAAAAGTTTATTTATGCAAAAGCGGGTGGTCATGCCGCACTATTTTCAGTAACAAGATCATCCAAAATTTTCTCATAGCGCATAGGATTTGTTTCAATCTCTAATGTTTGCTGCAAAGTCTTCATTCGAGTCTGTAAACGATGATGCACTATTGATTTTTGCTGCTCAAGGTGATAACACGACCATCTTTTACCTACAACTCGGGCCTCTCGGGATACTATTCTTGTGGCATCCCTCATCATAGCTTGCTCGTTTTCATCTCTATCCCTTGACATCACTCCTATAATCCCAAATCTGAGTTTTTCCTTGCATATCTAAGCGTTTTTTTGCGTATCCTGATTTTTTCCGCCTATCCATCCAATATATGTAAAAATATAAAATAATATTATTAATTCTATAAATTTTAAATAAATATATTTCATATATTATATATTTATTTGAGATTTTTTCAAAAAGTTGTAAATAATTTGTGTTTAATTTCTAAATTCGTGACTTTTCCAAAAGTCAATATTTTTTTTTCAGAAGTCACAAATACTTAGTGAATTAATCGTTCGACAAAAAAATCTGGTATTATTCGGGACATTTAAAAAAAATCGAAGAACTTTGTAACTATGATTTATTGGTGCCAACTGCCAACCAGGTGGTCCAAGTCTTGGTAACATCTTAGTCTGGACTTTGTAACTAGTTCACGGACTGAATGAGGTAATGACCTCTTTGTGATTGTTGACTGATTTTAAAATATGCCTCATTTGATTTCATGCAAGAAAACTCCATATGCTTCACATGTGGCTGATTTGTTATTGAAGGAAGTGGTTAGGCTCCAAGGTTCTTAGGTCCATCATTTCAAATCGTGATGTAAAGTTTAAATGTTAGTTTTGAAAAACATTATGGAGAAAATCGAGAAACTAAATTACTATTTCTAGGTGACTATCATCCGCAAAAAGGTGGGAAAATGGAAGTTGTAAATTGAAGCATAGAATTTTTTTTGTGTGGGCTGTTTTGATGAGCATGTCTATTCAGGGGACACATGGAGGCGCAAGTGAAGTTTGCTCACAATTCCATGCATCGTACAACAAAACAGACTCCTTTTAAAATTGTATTGGGCTAACTCTTTAGCATGTGCTAGATTCTCAAAGCCGGGTTAGTTATGAAGTCGAAGCACACACTAATTAGATTTAGTAAATACATGTAGTTTGATGTTCCGATAAAGAACACAATGCTACATACAAGGTCGATGTAGATTTGAATATTGTGAGAATAATGACCATTTGTTTTGCAGGGGGGTGTTAAAAGTTCTCACTGTCACTGAGCCTCATAGCGCCATTTTGAAATCTTCTGTGTTACTGGTTTGAATTTTGGAATTTCCACCAGGATTGTTTGAAATGGGAATTCGAGAATCCAAGACAAATTGATTTCCATAGAGATTCTTGGTAGGGAACCAGGTTACAATGTGGGAAGGTGTTAAGCACTCACGAACCCCCAACTGGAGTTGGTTTCTACTTTTAAATATTGCTGAAGAGCTAAATTTAAATCTAATCTAGAAATCAAGTAGACAGTTTAATTATGCTAGAAACTAGTAAATTTAACCTAAACAGGGTTATACTCATAGTTCAAAAACCTGAAAACTCGACTCGACTCGACTCGACTCAAAAGTTAGCCGGGTTGAGTAACTCGGATAACCCGACTCAGTCCAACTCGGAATATATATGTAATAACTTGAAAAACTTGTATTAAAAGAACTCAAAGTACGCTGGTTTTCCACCTCAAACCTATAAACTAGCTTTAACAAAACCCATAGTAGGTTGCCTTTGTAGACCCAAAGAAATATGATGCAAAAATAGTGTGACGTTCGAGTTTAGGTTTAAAAAAATGATAAAAATACCCTTCTATGACTCGACCTAGTCCGGTAAGTCAAAAAACTCGGGTCGACTCGACCGAGTCACCTGAGACTGAGAGTGGAATTCCTTAGGGATTAGGTTTTAGGGTTTGAAGGAGGAAGAAGAAGAAAAGGAGAAAAATAGTAGAGAACTTGTCTTTCTCTCTCTATCATATTCTATTAATAAGGGTTATAAGTAGGGTTCCCCTAATTATAATAATATCCCTAATTACAAGAAAGCTTAATATTCTACACTCCTCAAATTGGTACGTAGATATTACAAATGCCGAGCTTGCCAATAATCTTAGTAAAATGTGTATGACCAAGACCTTTAGTCAAAATATCAGCAAGTTGGTCACCAGTCTTCATAAATGGAGTGCAGATGAGACCTGTCTTCAACTGTTCCTTAATAAAGTGTTTGTCCACCTCAATGTGTTTGGTTCTGTCGTGTTGAACCGGATTGTGACCAATATTGATTGCCGCCTTGTTGTCACAATACAACTTCATACGACCCTGAATTGGAAGCTTTAGGTCGGTCAAGAGAATGCGAAGCCACAAAATCTCACATAATCCATGAGCCATCAACCAGTATTCTGCCTCTGAACTAGATCTAGTCACTATAGACTGTTTCTTACTTCTCAATGTGACTAGATTACCACCAACAAACGTACAGTAACCAGAAGGGGAGCACCTAAAACAGATCAGCCCAGTCTGCGTCAGTGAAAACCTCAATCTGGAGATTACCGGAACAAGCATACAATAGTCCTTGTCCTGGAGCAGACTTGAGAAATCTCAGAATCCGGTATACCGCATCCAAGTGGGTTGAGGTAGGAGTATGCATGAACTGGCTCACCACACTGACGACCTGAGCAATATTAGGACGAGTGAGTGAGAGATATATCAATCTCCCTACAAGTCTATGATATCTATCTACTTCGATAATCTTCTCACCAGTAGCTTCACCAAGCTTATGGTTTAGGTCAATGAGAGTGTCACAGGGCTTACAGTCCATCATGCCAATCTCATGTAGGAGGTCAATGACATATTTGCGCTGCGATATAAAGATACCTTTTATGGATCTAGCAACCTCAATACCCAAGAAATATCTTAACTGGCCTAGATCCTTGATTTCAAATTCTTTGACAAGTAAGCCCTTCAACTTCTGCATTTCCCCCTGGTCATCTCCAGTCAACACAATGTCATCTACATAAACAATGAGTGCAATTACCTTTTTTCCATTGTGCTTGATAAACAAAGTGTGGTCAGCTTGGCTTTGTTTGTAGTCATTTCTAATCATGGCTAGGTGAAACCTTTCGAACCAAGCCCTAGGAGACTGCTTAAGCCCATACAAGGCCTTCTTCAGTCTACACACCTTCCCTTCAACTACAGGACACTTGAGCCTAGGAGGAAATTTCATGTATACTTTTTCTTCCAAGTCACCATGGAGAAATGTATTCTTCACATCGAATTACATAAGAGGCCAATCCAGGTTAGATGCAAGAGATAAGAGAACTCTTATTAAGTTCATCTTTGCTACTGGAGCAAACATCTCCTGGTAGTCTATGTCATGTGTCTGTGTATACCCTCTTGCAATAAGTCTGGCTTTGTATCTTTCTACTGATCCATTGGACTTATGCTTCACAGTGAACACCCATTTGCATCCCACTGAAACTTTGCCTCTTGGTAAATCAACAATCTCTCATGTCTTATTTTTTTTCCAGAGCCTACATCTCTACTTCCATTGCTTCTTTCCATTCTGGCTTAAAAAGAGCATCTGCAACACTGCGAGGAATAGACAAAGTCATGACAAAAGTACGATATGAGTGAGATAGAGAACCATACGACACAACGTTAGAAATAGAGTGTTGAGTGCAAGAGCGAAAACCTTTCTTATGAGCAATAGGAAGGTTAGAATCAATAAGGGAGGTATAGATATTACCTGAATCTGAGGAGGATTCATGGCAGGGCATATGATGGTCTTCTTTGTTAGTATCCGTCATCCAAATCCAACGATTTGGATTCCTGGAGAAAACCTACACCTCACTTTGTTTTCCTCCATCTATGTTTACATCATTTTTTCCATGACCAGTCACCAAAAAATCCCCTGGATCAATAGAAATAGGTAAAGGAGAAGGAGACATCTCTTCAACACCAATGGTCTCCCTCGGAAGAGAAATCTCCTTCACAGAATAAAAGGGGGTGGATTCAAAAAAGTAACATCCATAGAAACAAAGCACCGGCCGGAAGGGGGATGGAAACACTTTTATTCTAAGTAAGTGATTCATTTAATCCCTGGGGAAGGTGTTAGGCACCCTAGGACCCTCAAGGCACCCTAGGACCCCCATCTGGAGATGGTAACCTATTCCCTATGTCAAAGCCAATTAAAGAAGAAATTCAAATAGAACTTAAGTATGTTGTTTAGTTATACTAAATAAGCAAATAAAGCAAGATTAAAGGGAAAATGGAAACTAATCCTAGGTGAGCTGGACCTGTTAGGGCTGCCTACTTACCCGACTTGGCGAGATCAAGCCATAGTAGTTCTTACAAGCATGCTAAGCCAATGATTGTTTTTAGTGATTTTTTTGCATATTTGATTTTTTTTTTGGTGATTTTTGGGGTTTTATAATGTTTTTGAATTTTTGAATAATAATTTAGGCTCATTGTGGAGCATGGAGGATTTTGTCAAACTTAACTCAAGGGATGGTTAAAGAATGACTAAATTAAGAACATAAAGAAGGGTGTTTGCATTATGAATAGTAGATAGTTTATTGTCAATACCTATTTTGTTAGATTGGTGTTGACGATAAATCAAAGACCATTGTCTTTGGTAGGAGGCATTTTGGATAATATCATCTTTTAAGTCCTTAAATCATCCCTTACCCATAAATAGAGCATGAATGAAAAGAAAGAAAGAAAAAAAATGACAAGTGGAGAAATTGAAATCTCATCCTCTCCCTTCTAATGTGTTCCATTTACACCATTATAAACAATGTAATCAGGTTTTAAATATGAAAGTTGGAGAGGAGATGAGATTTCATAAAGAACTCTAGAAGGACTAGAGCCTATATACAAAGAAATAAGATGAAAAGAGAAGTATAGCTTAAACTTGGAAAGCACAAGAAATGAGAATGAGCTAATCTAAACTTAAGTTAAGTTTGCCAAGATAAAAAGGTGGAGTACTGGATATTAGTTTATAACCTCTTTTCAGAGGGCTATTAGGGATGAGGGTAAGTGCATAATGGATAAGAGGAGCGAAGGTCGATCACACGACCGCTTCACAAGAAATGAGGTGAAGGTTGATCACACAACCACTTCACCGGAACGAGATCCAACGAGTGATGGGTGCAAGACTAGCGTCACAAGAGGCCGCAACTGAAAACCGGTCACACAATCGTGTCAGTATACTACTTGAATAGTGAGCGAGTGGTGTAGTGCAGTTAGTGAAAGGTGTAATGAGGAATGCAAGTGTAGTGAAGGTTGATCACACAACCACTTCACAAGAGGCCGCAATTGAAAGTTGTTCACACGACCATTTCAATATGATCCTTGAAGAGTGATGGTAAGTTACACAATTAGCTTCACAAGAGGCCGCAACTGAAAGTCAGTCACACGACTGTTTCAATATACTCCTCTCAAAGAATGGGTAGAATGCAATGGTGCAGACAACCGCCCGATTATCTGACTGAGTAGCAAGCCAAGAAAAAGGAGGGTGAAGACAGCCGCGTGACTATTCCACTAGGTGGCAAGCCAAGAGAAGGAAAAGAGAGTAAAGACAATTGTCCAACTGCTTCACCTGGTAGCAAGCCAAGAAAAGGATAAAGAGGGTAAAGACAATCTCCTGACTGCTTCACCTGGAGAAACTGAATGGATCACATGATCCGCTTTGGCATAAGTTTTGATTAAAAATGTGATCTTGTGAAATTGGATGACTTGAATAGGTTGATAGATGAGAAATGAGAGCATTGAGCGTGACCCTGAGCCATTTCATGAATCTTGCTCGGAGCATACCCCAAAAATAAACACTTTACTTTAGGATCAAGTTTGGTACGTGCTGATTTGTCAATACGCACAAAAAACAAACACCCAAAGATTTTGGGTGGAAGAGGAAACAAGAAATGAGATGGAGATAGAACATCAATAGGACTTTTTAAACCCAAAATTCTAGTGGGCATGTAATTCATAAGATAAGAAGCAGTCTGAAGGGCATCGGACAAAAAATGTTTTGGAACGTTTATGCCAAACAAAAGAGCACGAGTGATTTCCAATAGGTGACGGTTCTTCCTTTCAACAAAATCATTTTGTTGGGGAGTACCAACACAAGTAGTCTGGTGGATAATCTCGTGATCTCGGAAGTAGGAGATGACAGTAGTAGATAGATACTCTCCACTATTGTCAGAACGAAGGATCTTTAACTTAACATCAAACTGGGTTTCAAGCATTTTATGAAAAGATTGAAAAACAGAGCAAACATCACTCTTCTGTTTCAACAAGTAAACTCACATTACTCTAGAGAAGTCATCAACAAATATAACAAAGTAACGAAATCCACGAGATGAAGTAATAGGAGCAGGACCCCACACATCAGAATGAACAATGGAAAAATGTGAATTACTTCTATTACCATGAGCAGGATACGAAGATCGATATTTTTTTTTTTCAAATTCACAAGTTTCAAATTGAAGTTCAGACAGAAACAGAAACAAAATACTATGGAAACAGTTTTTTTAACATAAAAAAGGATGGGTGACCCAAACGTCTATGCAACTGCAACAACTGTAAAATGTTGCGGTCACGACTACTATTACTGCTAGGCTCATCACGAACTTGTTGAACAGGAGAAGCCATCGGGGAGGAACTATCCAACAAGTACAATCCCCTCTACTCATAGCCTCTACCAATCATCCACCTTGTCTCCAAGTCCTGAAAAGACACAGTGAGAGGAAAAAAAGATGACACTACAATTCAAGGACTTGGTTAGGTGACTCACAGACAAAAGGTTTAAAGTAACATTAGGAACATAAAAAACATATGATAAAGGCATAGATAGGGTAGCAGAGATACTACCCTTACCAGTAATAGAAGAGTAAGACCCATCAGTGATTCTAACTTTGTCCCTACCTCAGCAAATATGATATGAGGCAAATAAAGATGGCATACCATAATGTGATCCGAGGCCCCTAAATCAATAATCCAGGGGCGAGTAGATGTGGAGATAGATGCACTGAAAGTCAAAGCTGATGTACTTAAGTGAGCAAACGAGGATGTGGAAGATGTACCCGATTGCTCCAACTGGCCCATAAAACGTCGAAATGCCTCTATCTCAGCTCGGGAAAGGCTAAGGCTGTCAGAAGATGACGATACACCAGATGTTAGAATGAGAGCTAGATCGGAGGCAACTGAGTGAGCGCTTGAGCCTCCACCACGGCCACTACAACCACCACCTTTCTGCTGTGGGCGACCATGGAGGTCCCAACAAGTCTCACGAATGTGTCGAGTGCGACCACAGTGATCACATTTCAGCCGGTCTCTCATCACCAGCGTTTCCTGATCTACCACCTCCCCTGCTTCCACAAAAGCTATCACGGCCTTGCTGTGACAATGAAGAAAGAGCAAATCGCTCTAGAGAAGAAGGTTGCATGTTATTCCTGTTAGCCTATAGGTTTTCTACCTAAGGTAACATTATTGATTTTGATGATAACACAACAATGGAATAGGATATGTGTTACTAATGCTTCTATTGAGTTTATGTGGAAATCAGAATATAAAGAACATTAACAAAGTCATTAAAGGAAAAAACATGAAAGTGACACCATCTATGAGAAGGTCTTTCATCAAGTCAAGGCAAGTCATTTGGATCAAATTGAAGACCAATTAAGATTGAAGAAGAAGAATGATTTTGAAGCTAAAGAAGTCAAATCAGAAGATCCAAGATCAAGTTTAAGACCAACTCTCAAGAAGGTTTAGAGTATCATTTTTTATCTTTTAAGAGAGTTTAGGACTTATGTAAAAAGTCCTCAAAGTTTGGTTGTTGAAAAGCTCATAAACTTAGATTGACCATAGGTTCCTTAGGATCAACTTCAAAAACATTTAAACGACCTAAAAATTTGGTAATCATCTTTGAAAAAATTCGGTGACCTCAAGTCTAATGTTTGAGTTGAGAACTCACAAGTTCGAGAGGATGGATAGGTTTCCCTACAATTCTATTTACCTTTTTATGATTAAACAATTAAGTTATTAATTAAAGGGATGATGAATTAAAGTGCGGAAATAAAGAGAAACATGCAAACCATAGCACAAGGATTTTTACTTGGAAACCCTTCCGGGAAAAACCACGGGACCTAGTTCAGCCATGAGAATCCACTAAGACAATTAACAAGAACTTACAAGACTCGAACTTGACTCCTTCGGACTCGACATTACGATCCTTCAGTTCTTAGTCCTCCACGCTTCGAAAAGTCATCACGTACTTTCAAGTCCCGTGATCAACCACAGCCGCTCGTACTTCTCTTTGTGTCTCGAAAACAATTCACGACCTTCCAATCGATCTCCGTCAATGACGGCTTCGGATTCCACCGACCAAATCACACATCTACGATCCGTCTCGGATCGATCTCCTTCGCAAAGGCTCCGGAATACTCTGGCCAAGATGTTCTATCCAGAACGGGTTGATGGTTTGATAGAAATCAACACCTAGATGGACTCCTTTAATGGACAAGTTCAAACAAGCAAGAATGGAGCTTTTGGCTTACAAACTCTAGGATGAAAGCAACTAATAAAGAGGGTAGAGAAAAATAAATCTCATAGATTCTATGACCTCTAGAGAAACTTAAAAGTACTCTCCACACACTCCCAAAATTGTATGTCACAACCTAGAAGGGTTCTAGTTAAATAGAGAATCAAAAACCAAGTTTTAGAAGTTGCTAAAGGTGTTTAAAAACCCAAAATAGGCAAAAAACGGATTTGGAAAATTTCCCATATCAGGGTCGACCCTGGGGGTTACTTGGGTCGACCCAACTACCCCACTTCGATCGACCCAACTATTCTCCAGGGTCGACCCTCAAAAATTCAACTCTCTGCCCCTTTTTCTCATACATAATTGTTTAGACCCAAGGTCGACCCAAAACGCCCAGGGTTGACCTTGAGGTGCTGACCCGATTTTCAAACTTCATTTTTGGCTCTCGCACCCTTCACAAAAGTTGTAGATCTTTTCAACGCGGTCGATTTGAAATATTATAGAGTAAAATCCGATCTACGGTTTGGAAGATATGCCACCTACAAGCAACCTTCATTTTTTTTAAAATTTCAGAATTTGGAACTTGCTTTGGGTTGCATATCTCACCTCCTTGGGTCCATATGATTAGTCTAGGTCACTTACCACTTAAGGTATCCTATTATGATTATTCTAAGTCAATTCCCACTTATGGTAGCATGGTATCTAGGTCACTTACTATCCTATGAGTTAAACAAAGGAAATGATCAACCAAGTCTTCAACGGTCTTCAACTTCACTTGTCGTGGATGCTTGAGGGCAATGACACAAGATACACACCTAATCACTTAGACTCACTTGTTTTGACATCGGAATAAGCCAACACATAAAACATAGACTTTACAATCTCCCTCTTTCATCATTAGACACAAAATTGTTCCCCTTTGAATTTTAAGTGGAATAAGAAGTTGAATCACCTAATTTCATTAAGCCAATCAAAAGTTATGGTCAAAATACTGAAGGTGACAAAACGATGCACCATCTAGACGACTGGATGGACCAATCAACGTTGGGATCCACTTAGACTAAAAATAAAGTAGAATTAGGATTTTTACATTAGTCACAAAATTGTTCCCCTTTGAATTTTGAGTCTATGGAAATTGAATCACCTAATTCCGATAAGCCAATCAAAAGTTATGGTCGAAACACCGAGAGGCAAAAACAGAGCACCATCCAGTCGACTGGATGGACTCATTGTAATGACTCGAAATTTTAATATAATAAAATTATGCGTTTATGGGTCCTTAATCGATATTAATTAGTTAATTATTTGTTAAATTGGTAAAAAGTAGGTTTTGTTTAGGATTGGGTTGTACTGGTAAAACTTCAGTATTTTTCCTTGAAAATTGTGCATAATGTACGGGTCGACTATCTGGACGATCGCCTATCGTTCCAGTTTCGTCGTATATCGATTCGCGAGACCGCGGGAGTCTTAAATGTAAGAAAATCGAGAAAACCAGAAAATTCTAGATTTTTCCAGAATTTAGTGGGACTCCATAATTGCTAGGGATTCTAATAGAAATCCGTGCGGCTGGTACCACAACGTGCCGGTCGGTCATGAGGATGACCGTCTATCGTTTCAGTAGTTAATTGTCTCATATGAAGAAACGACAATGTGTTTTGAGTCCGAAATCAGAAAATTAGTGAGTTTTGTAATTTTCTTCCGGACTAAAGTGTAGCTATCAAAACTTAGTATTTTTTCTCGAAATTTTTACAGTAGGTGTCGGACTGTCCCAAGTTCGGTCACCTAAAGTTTCGTCACGATCAGGTGTCATATAGCAGGGTTTTGGATGGCATATGCATGAAAAAGTGGAACAATCCGGTCATCCGGTCAAACGGTCAAAGTAGTTGACTTAGTTAACTACCACTTTCCACACCAAAGGGGTCATGTGCTTTTGCACATGATCTAAACCTTGGGCTATATATATTAAAGGACCAAGCCCTCATTAATTTACACGGACAAAATTTTGGGAAAGAGAGTTTTCCAGTTTTTTAGCTAGAGCAAATCTAGAGAGAGAAAGTGGTAGAGAGAGAAAGAGGAGAGAGAAGAAGAGAGACTCTATCTTGACATATTTCAGCGTTCCCAACGCGTTGGCAGCGTCCGATTTCTTCTTCGACAACTCAATTTGCATGTAGAGAGAGAGAAAAAGGTAGAGAGAGAAAGTGAAAGTTAGAGAGGGAGGAGCTTTACCTTGGGGTTGATCGCCCTCCTGGACGCATTGGCGGTGCCCTTTTTGCACTAGCTGTCTCGAAACACGTGAAATAAGTAGAACCCCTTTCTTTTCTTCTTTTTTTCTCCTTATTTTGTTATATTCTTTTATGTGAAATAAATGCATGTCCGTTGGCGTGAATGAAAAATGGTCAGAGATCCCTATGTGATGTGGAAGGGTTGGATGTGCGTGAAAAATGAGTAGAGGAGTGTATCCCTCAGTCTCTGGTGTCAAAACCCCAGATCTAGACTCACTATATGAATGGCGTAGATGGAAAAAGGGTCAGAGACCCCTATGTGATATTGTGATTTTTGTGGATCTTCGAGGAGCCCAGATCGGGTCCCAGGTAAAATGTATCGCCACTCTAGGGTGACAAAAAATTGTTTTGTAGGTCGTATAAGGTTATGGATACATCCATTAGCTTGGAAACGTTCCCTAACGGGACGGTGTGTTACCAGATTTGGTTCATGGGCGTGAGGCCCAAGTATTTCAGTTAATCAAGTGATGCTTGATTTAACTGGGGTTAACCTGTGGTTAGAAAACCTAACCAGGGTTAAATATAGCATGTGGTTCCTCTTTGACTAGGTCAGGAGAGACGATGTCCAATAAGGCCCGGGATTCCTCTGTGACTGATAGTCGGGAGATGTCGGTCTGTTTGTCTAGGTCGTCCGTGGTGCCTCTTAGACTAGGTCAGGAGTGGCGGTGTCCTGCATGGCTCGTGGTTCCTCCATGACTGATAGTCGGGAGATGTCGGAGTCCTAGGGAGTTTAAAGTGACTGAACATCAGATAGTGTATAGTCCGGGGTTCCTCTCTGGGTGGGTCAAAAGATGTCGGCACTATGTCTATCGGGGTCCCTTTTTGGTGGAAAGGGCAGGAGATGGCGGCATTGGTAAAGATGTCGGGGTTCCTCCGTAAACTAGCCAGAAGATGACAGTAGGCAGGTTGATCGTGGTTCCTTCTTAACTGATACCCAGGGCGATGGCAGCGAATACACAGTAGATGTTGCTAGTCAGTTGAATGGAAAAGTATGTCCTAATTGGACGAATGCCCATGTTGTGTGTGTAAGCTTTGGATACAAAGTAGTCTGAGTCGGTATACTGAGGATTGGTGTATTTGTCTGAGTTGGTGTACTCGGGGTTCGGTATGGAATCGTCGGATTCCAGGTGAGTTGGGTTGGTATACCCAAGGTTTGGTTGTGTTCGGGTGAAAGCCAGAACAATGTGTGTGAGTTTAAATAGCTCTAGGTATGGTTATGATTTAGAGACTATAAGATAAATATTGTGGGCTGTGGCCAGTTAATAGAGTCTCAGGACTCGAAATGAAACATGATTGATGATTGAAATGATAACTTGGTAATATGAATACATTCATAACTGAATCCCATAATTGGAAAGTAATGTGAGGTTATGAACCTCGGTTAGGGTGATGTAACCCTAAGTAACCTTGTTCACAGTTTATTATATACTGTTCTATTTTACTGTAACAACAAATTGAATTGTTTATTATATCATTATTGATGCGTGTTATTATGTGAAAAATAGTTTAGAAGGACTATGGTTTTATTGGGCTTCATAGCTCACTGACTTTTTATGTCAGCAGATCTCGTAGCTGCTGACCAATAAGTGAAAAGTCAAACTGTACATTTTGGAAGCTTGAACAAACTGTATCCGGCGTGATAGAGGCGTCTACTTTTGTAAAACAGACTTGATGTAAATAATAAAGGTATATGGTTTGTATAATGGCTATTGTGATGACATGTGTTATTTGCTTTTTAGAAGCATATGATAAATGTTTAAATTTCTTGCATTTTTGGGGGGGTAAAGTCTTCCGCTTGCGTGATTTGACGAACGGGCGCGCTCTTCTTGGAACTTGATTCCCTAGGCACGGGTTCGGGGCGTCACACTCATCCAGACCACTGGATGACTCAGGACAGAGCATTTTGACTATGTAACGACTATTTTTCAACGGCTCTTTTTGCATTAAATGCTACTCCAATGGCCATGAAACTTCTTGAGCTATAAAATGAGATGATTTATAAATAAAATAAGAACTCCTATCATTCTAGATCATTTAATCAATCACTCATAAGCTTAGATTTCCAAATCTATTGAGAATACCCTAGAAATCCCAAAAACTCAATCTTGAGCTATTCAACTCCAATCTTTGAGAGATTTTTAGAGAGCTTTAAAGTGATCATCCAACTCGTGTTAAGGAGCATTTTATGATTGTAAACCACTGTACTTGAAGTGAGGAGCTTCATTGTAAGGTTGGATCTTCACCCGGAAAAAGATAGTGGAAGTCAAGAGAGGGGATTCTCTTGCAAGTGCAACGGTTTGGTTTTCATCCGTAAGAAGACTTGCGATTGGGAATAAATCGTGGTGAATCATCTAGCGGATATAGCTTGAGGCGGGGATATAAGCGGGATTGCCAAACCTCTTGAACAAAGTCTGAGTTTGAATTTTCTTAACTATTTCCTTATTTTTCTCTATTGCTTTCATTTTAGAATTGATTAATTTAAATTCCATAAAAGGGACTAAGTTAGAACTTTAAATTTGTCAAGACCCTGCCCACCCCCCTCTAGTGTCAATACTTGGGCAACAATTCCGGCAATGCTCCTCCCTGTGGAGAGTGGAATATGCCTCAGTGATGGACGGAAGGGGGTCATTCCCCAAAATCTGAACACAGATTTGCTCATACTCGGGATTGAGGCCAGCCAACAACTGATGGACCCTGTGTTCATCAACATACTTCTTATACCCTATGACATCTTTAGTGCATTGTGTCGTATACATATGAAACATGTCAAATTCTTCTCACAGACGGCAAACAGTAGAGTAGTAAATAGCCAGAGAAGTATCTCCCTGTCTCAGTTGCCCAATATATTAGCTCAACTCATAAGCTCTAGCATGTGTGCCCCCCTCAGAGTAAGTTTGCTTCACAGCGTCCCATATCTCCTGGGCTGTGGAGAGAATGATATATCCATTGCTAAGATCCGGAATCATGGTCGGAGAAATCGTGACATGACTGTGGCGTTCTCGGCTTGCCATTTCTGAAAGTAGGATCAGTAGCCGAAGGCTTCTTACTCTTGCCAGTTAGGTACCCTGTCTTACCCTTCCCTGCTATGAATAGCATGGCCGACTGAGACCATGCAAGATAATTGTTGTCATTGAACTTTGCGATAGTGATTTGAAGGCTAGGGGAGTCACCATGTCCCAAATGCAAGTAACTATCACCAGAAGACGGAGCCCGTGAAGATTGACTAACCTTGGAATCGCCCATCTTTTGTCACTAGGACTGATTTGCACAAATCCAGCCCCTAACACACTTCTAACACGTACCATCGGGTTCTACAACCCAAAAAAAAAACAAACACCAATGGTCCAATGACCAAAATACACCTCAAAAGTAAGCGAACACCTAATCAAACACTTTGAGGGCACCCAAACTTCATCATATAACATTCATAATCCATCCAAACATCATCCATGAAGGTTAGAATGCGAAAAATGAGAGAAAAAACGCAAAAAACGTGATCTGTTGGAAAATATATAGGAGAAAAATACTCGCCGGAGCTTGGGCAAAATTATGATCGTCAGGAAACCGGTACCAAAAGGTTCGAAATTTTGAAGGGGATCTTTCACTATCAATATCCTTATGTTTATCCCCCCCTACAAGGAGTATTTTCGATTGGTATGCAAGAGCATTTTTCGGAATTTTTTTCACAAACAATTCTCAAAAAATCACTTAAATACTCCAATAAATCTCGAAAAAATCACCATAATTCTTTTAAATAGTAGATCTACCAGATCCAAAGAAAAAAACCCACAAAAAGTTACCTTGGATGACGTCATACTGATGCCATCATGACGTTAGCCATACAGCAGTTGACGTCAGCAACCTCCGGCGGGTTTGTTCTTCTTCTTGCTCTTCCTTTGTGCTTTAAGATGCTCTAATATCAAGTGGAATTCCTTAGGGATAGGTTTTAAGGTTTAAAGAAGAAGAAGAAGAAGAAGAAAAGAAGGAGAAAAAGAGTAGAGAACTTGTCTCTCTCTCTATCATATTCTATTAATAAGGGTTATAAGTAGGGTTTCCCCTAATTACAAGAAAGCTTAATATTCTCCACTGAGTAACTCGACAAATAGTGCCTCATTCGAGTTTTGAGGCGACTCGACTCGAAATTCAGGCAAGTCGAGTAACTCGGTCGATTTATTCGGATGACTCGCCGAGTATTCGAACTATGGTTATACTATTCTAGAAAGCAAATAAAACCTAATCTAAACATGATTTAGAAATAAGAGAGAGTTGAGAGAAGGTCCAAATCCCTTTTTGACCTTATGAACCACTACCTGGATCTAGTTGGACTACAAGATCTTCGCCAGAGCTTTAGCTCGAACTGATCGCACTCTTGCTTGCCATGACTCGCTCCTTCAAGACTTCGAGTCACCCGCTTTGAGTCTCGCTCAGACTCATGTAGCCTTTAGGCTACTGCTCTTGCTCCCTTGAACCACTCTTCTCTCCATACATGAACTGCCAAGAGACTTGCTCTAGAGGGCCTAAATTAAAATTATTATATATATAGTCTAAAGTGTTTCAGGGTAAAACTAGGGCATAGTTGTACTGAAGCAGTATTAAAAGATAGATACCAGTGATACTCATCATCCTTAAAAGGTCCGGATCGGATCGAGGGCGATAAAGATCAATACTAGGAACCAGATCTGAGATTCTTTTGGATTTGGGTCTGTAAGGCAATCCATCATCCACGCGACCCAGGGAGTCTCGTGTGAACAATTGATATTTTTTTGGACCTTTTTGCTCCTTCCAGTTGTGCCTTATTTTTGGGGCCTGCCTATGTGTGTGCCTCACATCTCAAGATATACTTGGAATTTTGATTTTTGTGCAACTGAGCCCAAAAATAGTCAAAATTATACTTATTTTGAAGGAAATTTTGGTGAGTTCAAAGATACTCTCAGATTTTGAAGGCATTTTTGTCAAGTGTCAATAAATTTGGTCAAACTATGTCTGATTCGAGTGAAATCAATATCATCAGAAAGGATTTTTAATAAGCTTTTTAACAGTAAGTCGCATGCCAATTAGAGGTCATTTCACTCATAAGATGGCGTAGTCAATATTTCCAAACTTGGGAATAAGACCGGTGAAGAAGGGTATGATTGTTGAAATCCATCTAAGGCTTGAATGAGCATCTCTGGGCGGCAGGGATGAACAATGTGAGCTTGACAAAGACCTAAATTGAGTTCAGATGGATCGTCACAGTTTCAAATTCCATTTGGTTCTCATACTTAGCAAGTTTAGCACATAATTGGATATTTCTTATGGCCTCAATGTGTTTGGTTAGTGGCTTTTTTTTAGTTTTGGGTCAAAGGGTGATGACGTTATCTGGTCTTGCACACTTGGTTGCTTGTTGGTTTAAATACGCATACATATTCTCAGTTAGAAAAGTATTTGGCCTTGTAAGAGATAACATTGACATTTATTTGTTATTCTGTTTTTTTTCTTCATTGATTCATTCTTTCTTCTGCTTGTGAATTGTTTCCCATATGGTCACAGAACTGTTAGTTGGTCGCAAATATAGCAAGACCTTATCTTTTCTCATACTTGTAGGTCCCCGGGATATGCTTTGCTTCCCCAGGTAAATAAATATACATTTGCCAGACTCCGGCAATATGGATTCAAGTGGAAAAAGATCTGCCACTGGAAAACCACTACAAAATCAGTTTGCAATCCCAGGTGGACAGTCAAACTTGGTTTTTCCTCAGGTCCCACACTGCGCTTGCATCTCTTTTCATTCTTCTAGTGCTAATTTCACTCACGGAGAGAGATCAGCCAGTGATCGAAATGTACTGGGTTCTCAACTGGAAGCTCACGAAAGATATCTTCAGCACCAGATTGAGGTATAGTGACTATCCCATGATCTATTGGTTCCTGATCCATCTTTCTAATTGATTTTCTTTGAAATTTTGATCCTTCTCTCTGACTCCTTTAACCTTATGATTGAATCCTAGATGCTTGATTATGCCGTCCTACATTTTATCTAGAAAACTATAAGATTACTGTATATAGACATGATGAGGTTGGATACTGTATCAGTATCATATATTTGATGGCTGTCTATACTATCACTCTGCATTCTGATGGACTCTAATCCCTGATTTTGGAGCCGCATATTGTGGCCTGAAACTAAAAGCTCTACAAGTATCTGTTGGTTCCGTTTGGTTGGCGGGCAAGTAGGTTGGAGAAAAAAAATTAAAAAAAATTCTCTTATGCTATGTTTGGTTGCCGAGAAAACAAGTAAAAACATAGAAAAGAAAAGAAAATTTGATAAAATATAACTAAAAATTGTATTAAAAATCTAAAATTTTCTTTTCTTTTTCATGTTTTCACCTATTTTCTCAACAACCAAACATAAGATTAGTGTATTGAGAAATTGACTTTTGGTTTTGGTTTACAAGAAAGTGTGAGAAAGTATGCGAGAAAATTAGAAATAACTTTATTTAATGCCAAATTTTCCGACATAGAATAGCCAACTACATTTATCACTACACATGCTTTATGAACCTACTCTTTCTCCAATTTGTGGCCCCAAGCTGGCCAAATTATTGGCTTATACTGGACATAATAGATATTTGTTGTAGATTCGGTAGCTTGTTAATGAAATGAAATAACTTTATTTCATGCCAAATTTGCCGGCATAAAATAATAGTCACGTTCATTTATTACTACACATGCTTTAATAAACCCCACTCTTTCTTTATTCATTGCAATTTGCTACAAGTATCCCAACCGTCTTTTCTATGAACAATAACTTGCACCAAACAACAGAATCTGCAACGGTGTCTGCGAATTTAAGGCGCGTACTAAGTCGCTCTCTTTAAGACAATCCGCACCTCTTCAGATGATGCATGGCTATCTGACATGACGCCTTAGGATACAACAAGTTCACAGAAACCAAACTTTGACTATAGACGTGCACAGAATACAGTCTCACACCAACTCTCATATTCTTACCCAACAATTGATAAAACAACTAATCAAAACAACAGAGAAGAGAACCCAGATAATTCTGTAGAAGATTATGATTTTCACTAAAGAGGAAATAGTCTTTTATAGAGACTGAGAAGATCCTTTGGGTTTCCTAAACAGTCTCAGTAGAGGCCAGATAATTCTCCACTTCCTAAACAGTCTCAGTAAAGGCTAGAAATAACTCTCCATTAATACACTCAATCGGTCTAAAAACGGTAAAGAAATTATTAGCATATTAATTATTGAATCATTACTGAGTTTGTATAAAAATGTTATTTTTATTTAATCAAAGACCCAACCCAGCCTGGTATGGCGAGGCGAGGCGCTCGTGTGTGTGTTTTGGCATAGTATTGCGATGTGACATAGGGGAGATAGACATCAAATTCCTAAACGGCCTCAATAAAGGTTAGAAATAATTCTCCATTAATACACTCAATCGGTCTAAAAACGGTAAAGAAATAATTAGCATATTAATTATTGAATCATAACTGGGTTTGTATAAAAAAATATTATTATTTAATAAAAAGACCCAATCCAACCTGGCTCGGCGTGGCAAGGCGTGCGTTCGTGTGTTTTGGCATAGTATTGTGACAAATGACGTAGGGGAGATAGATAACAAATTCCAATGCCCCTAGAAGGCCCAAGCCTTCTACCAACTTCACATTTTATAACGAGAAAAATTGTTTCATAAACTTCAAATGTGGGACTAAATGAAACACCCCAGATACAAAGCACAACACCCAAAACACTTGGATTTTTCCTTTGATTTTGTCTCACCCACCAAAACCACAACATTCACTTTTGAAGCTCAAACACTAAGGTAAGATTCGAAAGATTTGAGAAACAACCCAATTGGACAAACCCATTACGAAGTCGGTTCTATCTTTTGAATTTTGAATATCTTATTGAAGGAAATGGGTTGCAACTTGCAAGAGATTGACAATGCGGTTGTGTGGCCAAAATATTTCTCACACCCCAAAATCTCATATTGGTCTAACAAGACTTTGGACCCATGACACTACATATCCAACTGCATACAAGACATAAAAAATGAGTCTTAAAAGTCTTCTTAACATTAATAAAATTCTCAATTAAAGTCTTGAATAACTGAAATGACATCAACTATAATTTGAAGACAAATGACCAATCTTAACCATAATTAATTAAATCCGATCATCCCATGTGAACCAACATCTAAAAGTGCATTCTAACCTAAGCAACATCAATTAAATTATCAACCTTTTTTCAAATTGAAATAAAATTACTACTGCCTTAGTGCCTCAATAATGGGGCTATTTATCCAAGTCCCTCTCTTCCTCATGCTGATTACCTTCGGGCTCCTCTTCGTATTCTTCCTCAGTCCACGATCCTGGAGTGCAGATATCAAAGCCCAAACCTATCAAACAATAGCAATTTGACTGAGCATTGGAAATACTCAGCTGATACAAAGAATAATTAACAATATAAATAACATGCATTTTCAGTCTTATCATTCTTCATAATATCATAGTATGAAAACATATAAGCAGTTCATATAACTATTCCATGACATTTTCATATTCACGCTTCATGCAGGCTTGTGATACATATGCAGAATCATGGTCATTTATACTAGGTCCATACCAGTCCATACAAGATCCATACTAATTTCCATTATCATACCAGGGTTCCAAGATACATACCATTCTAAGGTACATACCATTCTAAGGTCCATATCATTTTCCATGTCATTCTAGGCTTACCAATTCAGACCAGGCTTTATCAATCGCATTATTTTAGGTCCGTACCATCTGCATGTAATTTTCATGCTCATATCCCTACCATCGGCATGGAAATTCCATGCTCATACATTTTCACCAGGTCCATACCAATTCATACCAGGGTCCTACCAGTCATGAATACATATGCTGACCCAATGATGCGTGTACTTATACAAACATACCATGCCGTGAGACTTGTACTTGACCATGTCACAATTAAGTTTTCATCTAGGCTATCTCTTAGGTTCCGATACCTTACCTTCGAAACTCCACTATAATGGCCCCGTATCACAAATCATTAAAGAATTCTAGGTTAATAGCATCATCCTCTAAGCATTGACCTATCCGGAAATTTAATCATTCTAGATGCATAAATAATCATTATTTAAACATGTGAAATCATACCATGACGTGCAACATACAAGCACATTTTTTCCAATTTTATGTTTTCCTCTGCACCCTGTTTTTCTAATTTTCTTTTATTTTATCTGTTTTGACCTACTTTTCTCGGAAACAAAACGGGATTTTAAAAGATAATAGTTGTTAGTGTCTCCACTCTCAACAAATAATCTTCAGCTCCCTGTAAGTTAAGAACTTTGTCAACTTTTTGCTTTTGTTTTTTTGCACATCATCTTGCTGTTGATTGACCTAGTCCCTGCCACAGTTCTATCCAACTTTTACATATGATTCAGTTATGTTTATTTTATTTCTGCTGATCATTTTTCCCATTTGTTCTTGGCAAGGTCCTGCAAAACCAGCTGATGCATGTACAATGGCAGAAACCAGAGGATAGCATGGATATGGGTCCCATTTCATCATCAGATAACAAGGGAAAGGCCACTGTATGCGCATCTACTTCACTTTCTGCATGTGATCGTCATGGGGGTGATTGAAGAGGTCAACATTTAGGTGTTACACCAGTAGATGTATATTGCAAGGAGACTAGAGGCAGAGGATATAGAAGCTACAGAGCTGCTTGTACAAATCATTTGAGGTTTGCTTCAAAGGGATGGTAAGATACCCCTTGGGAATTCTTGCTGTGGATGAACATCCCAATATATACGTAAATGTTTGTGCTCCCAAAGGTTCAAATTGGGACAGGATTAGGACCCTGTCACTGCACCACTTTGCAAGACACCATTTTTATCTTTATTTTTTTGATCGGCTAGATGTCAATTGATTCTCTGATGTACTACCACATGTTCATTAGCAGTGCTTATCTTATGTGTTTGTGTTAATTTGCTTTGGTTTCTATTTCTTGTTTTTGGACAACAGGATTTTTTTTCTTCGGGTAAATCTGTTCTTGCAAGTATTATATTAGGGATGGTTGTCAACAGGCTGAGGTAGCTGGGCTCGCTTGCCTAGACATGAGATTTATGAGCCGTGGCTGTTGACATCTTTTTTCATTTCTTTTTAAGACCTCTCTTGAAAGCCTTCCATTTGGTGTATGAGAAGGCTTTTGAATCCTGGAGAATGACTGTCATAACCCTGCTGAACCAAGGACATGGTGCAAGAGGGAATGAAATAAACTTTAAGGATATTCCTTTGGAAACTGTTACTACTGTTTTGTAGATTTTGATTCGTCAATCGATTGTAAGAAAATGAGTCTTAAAGCTGATTTATGATGGAATCTTTGCTTTCAAAACTAAAACATTTGAATGGGTTTCATTTGAAGAGACGTTAGCAGAAGATACTCTTTTTTCTCGAAACCTTAAACAGAATTACTAAGCTAATTTCAGTAATAGGATATGGAATATGGCTGGCCATATGTACAGAAATTACATTTTGAATGCTTTATTTGACAATGTTGATTCCTTTATGAACATGCTATTGATTTTCAGAGGTCTGAAGATGCTGACAGTAACAGGTTGGATGCAGGGTAGTTCATAAGACCTCAAGCTGTTGGAAGTTCACCATTAACAATCGACTGTAAATGAGCATTTGAAGATAGATTGAATATTTCAGGTTGCTGATCCAGTTGAGATATTTTGTCGTCCTGAAAAAAGTATATAAAAAAAGTAAGGAAGTGAATGTTGCCTATCTCTCTATAGTTAACCTGAATCTGCAATGCGAAAGATTAGTTGGGGGGACAATAGTGTATTTACTGCCTATTTCGCCTATCCTACAAAAGAGCTTCTGAAGTTCACTTCAATAGGAAAGAGTATGGAAAAATTTTGAAGTCTTTGTCTAGGGCTAGCCTTATTTACCCATTTAGTAATGCCAATATGAAGAGAGTAACTAAAGTTTCATTTGGGTGATGTGCCAACTTGATTCTTCAGACAGAGAGTGATATAAGGAGAGGGACTAGAGAGCATAAATTGGGGTCATCTAGAGGACAAGTATAGCAGAGCTTATGTTTGGATTGGGATGGGTGTGCATATATAAAAAGTTCGGTGTGCGATTTTTGCTCTCAAGTCCCATATAGTTGAGAACCCAATCCTCATTTAAATGGGATTAGGTTCCTAGTAGACTTCCTCTAAAGAATGAATCTTTTCAGTTGGAGTTCTTTAGAGCGAATATTTTCAATTGGAAAATGTTTAACAGACCACACATTCCGCTGTCTTTTCTTTCGTATTGAGCATTGTACAAGCAAAAATCCCTCTGAACCAAGTCTGGAATTGTGAAATGAAGAAATGAAAACTTTCTTTGCAGCTTTTGAACTAGTAGTACCTGCAGCCTCCACAGCATAAGATTTAACTCCACTATTAGGTTCTCTTAAAAACCTCATTGTCTATGTGATATGGCTAAGTTCAAGAGCTTTTCATGCAATTATGCCTAAAGTATATTACTTCACCAAAGAAGTTGATTCAAAAAACCAAAAAAAGGTGGAAACCCACATTGGTCCAGAGCTGGTCACTCTTATGCAAAGTTGTTTTTTTTTTTTCTTTTTTTTCTAATGAGTTCAATGCATCATTTATATTTCCCCGATGAGACTTGATCCTAGGAGCACCCTCATGAGAGGAACACACCTTGGCATCTGAGCTAGAGGGGCATGTTATTATGTCACAAAATGAATTAATCAGAAAAAACAAAAAATAGAGAAATTTGATATAGTTGATAGGCATATAACACATTTAAAATTACCCATTTATTGTTGTTATACCAATCAATAAATTCAAATAACACAATCAACATGTATCCTACTTTATCTGTATTTTTATATTTGAATCAAATATAAACATTTTTTAGTTACATAATTACAAGAAAAATACTGCAGTCAAAATTTTGAAACACCAATATCTAGTACTTTAGCCACTACATATACCAGTTACATCTATCTTTTATAACTATTTTTATTTTCTAAATTACTCTTTTTTGGTTAAATGCTTAAACACATACAATGATCATTATTATAATTACTAATCTAACAAAAAAAAACCAAAATTTGGAATAGAAAAAAAGTAGTGATTTATTCATCTTTCTTTTTCTTTTTTACAAGAGGCCTCGTTTATGATGTTTACTTCTCTTACAATACCATCAATGATCTAATTGAGTTCTGGTTGACTCCAGTAAGGGATTTCCCGGTCTCTCTTATGCTTGGGTGTTTGCAGTCGGTGACTCTCTATAGTACTATCTTCATTCACCACCTTCTCTCTAGAGTTCCTATTAGTGAGAGGTTCTCACTGAATCCCTCTTCGATCAGTAAGGGTAGCTCCTCCTTTCATGTGACTCTCATCCAGCCGGGAGAGTGCATCCCATGAACATTTATAACAACCTCCCTAATGCTCTTCATAACCTGAGTAGGGGCAGTGTCAATCTCCGTCCTTGAGGAATCGTCCTTTGCTAAATTAATCTATATATTTAATGAATATACAAAATTTATTTATTAATATTTTTAAATAGAATTAATTTTCACATAACCGATTGATCGCCTTTAATGTTTCTCATACAATTATTTAGCTCTACAGTGGCAAACATGGTACAACAAATAAAGTTTGATGTTACCCTAACTTGTCACTCTCACCTAAAAAATCTAAAAACCCACCTTTAACTTTGGTGTAAATGCATCATCATAGATGTAGAAAGTTGATATATTTACATTAAATCAACCCAAAATAGGCCTAATTCTATGAGAAAAATAATAATATAACGAAAAAAATTGGAAAGAAACACACCTTAATTGAAAATCGCCAGCACCATGTGTAGTTTAATAACCTAAATTTGGAGGATTAGATTGACATTTTCTCAAATAGAGTTTCAGTTCTCATTAGAGAATCCAATCAAGGAATGAAATTGATTTTTTTTTTAAGAGTTTGGTTGGTTCTTTACAAACTCCTGACTGTAATGGGTGATTGGTCCAAATTTCACACCGAAGGTCTGGAATGATTGTAATATCAAGCTCAAAGTATCGCAATTTTTGGCTGCAAAAATATTGACTGATTTTTTGGAAAATAAAGAACGCCACTGTTCATTTTGGAGAGAAATTTGAAATTTCACACTGGCGCAAAATTTAAAACCATGCAGGCTTTGGGGACAAAAACATTTTGATATCACTACTGGGCTGCGCCAAAGAGTTAGTAAAACCCAGCCAGAGC
Source organism: Tetracentron sinense (assembly GCA_015143295.1). Lineage (NCBI taxonomy): Eukaryota > Viridiplantae > Streptophyta > Magnoliopsida > Trochodendrales > Trochodendraceae > Tetracentron > Tetracentron sinense. Next base: position 5,937,891 of record CM026572.1, on the reverse strand, counting down.
ATAGAGAAACCTGATGCATTGAGAACCAAAGTCCAGCACCCGAAGCTAATCCCAAGCCAAGGCTGACCCAGCCAAACCTTAAGGACCACAGGCACGAGCCAAAGCTGGGCAGAGCTTGGCTCATCTCAGCTTGTTGACGGCTCACCAGAAGTAGCTAAAAAAACCGATAAAGAACCAGCTGAACAGACACCATACCATCAGACATGAGCTATTGATTGAAATATTGTTGGATATTTTTTGGGTGAGCTTGGAGAGTCAATTAAAGTCCAAGAATGATAAAAATACAAGCCTAGTGGGTGGCATCCTTAATTAACCTAATGATTACAATACAAGAAACCTCTGGTAATCTAACCGCCTCACGTTGCTGCAGGTGGAACTGTCGTCTTTGTTAGTAAATCCAAGTGAAGAAGAAGCTCTTCAAGAAGGAAGCCGAAACTTCTCATGGTTCTTCCAGCTGCCACACAAATGTTTGAAGTCTGTTAGTGTGGATGCAAAGTTATTTCAGAGGTAAAAATAAGAAGACATTAGATGCCAAAAGTACCTCTTTATATAGTAGTAAAAGAAGTCAGCATACAAGGCAGTCTGAACAATGCCCGACACCCAAGCTGTATTTAGCATCCGACAATAGCTCTTGTTAAAATTCATAAGAAAAGTATTAACCGTAAGAGGGGATGGTAGGCAGAAAAACTTACGTATCCAGCGGACCAAGTGCTTCTCCTCCATAAAGAAACGATAAATCCAATTGAGCAGATACAGAGCTCGGTAAGCACTAGAGGTAATTAAATAAGAGATCATTAAACAAGAGATCTTACTGTGCATAGAATACCATAGGTAAAACAGCAGATTAAGAAAACTAACCCCATTCCAGGAATGTAATGGATGCAAGTTAAAACTACAGTAAGACTGAGCACTCAGCCAAATCAACCAATATTCCAGGAATACCAAATTAGGATAGTTGCACTTGTCAGTTAGCTTAAAAAATTCCATTACTCAAGCCAACTTTTTCCCGTGTTTTTGTGTGACTCAGAAACTCGTCCAAATCAACAGAGACTCCGCGGAGTCACGGCATCTTTACTATTTTACTAATGTCCAACCATTTTACTAATGTCCTTCAAATGCATTTAAGTTCTTTTCCTTTTCTGCACATTTGTCAAACATTTTTATAAAATCCATGATGATCATTTTTTACACAACCAAAAAAAAAAGACAGGATTATGCTATTCACCAAGTACACTCGCACAAGCCATGTTTTTACAGTTAAGCGGGACAATCCATTTCATCAATTTTCCAACCACGGAAATGATAGATTAGGAAAACTAGGAAACTAACTACAAATTGATGCAGGGAAACTCAAATAATCAACAAGGCACTTTAAGCAAAAATAAGGAAAACCCATGGATCACTAAATGTATGTCATTTTCTGATTTTCTTTCAGTTCTTTTTCCTTTTTAACTTTGAATAGGCATCCTTTTTTGAAAAGAAAAAAAAAAAGTGGTGAGAGCACTTGAGAGCCATACTCGATCTCATTGGAAAGACGTCTACCTCCACCACATCTAGTAGACAATTCTCCAATTTAGCCCAAGCATTAAGGGATAGAATAGATTTGACAAGTAAAGCTAACAATAAACAAATGGGTGTGTGTGCTTACCTGTTGTGTCCCATTTGTGTGTGCTTACCTGTTGTGTCCATAGCACAAGGAACCTTCCATCACAAAATCCCAATCATCATCATCAATTCTGCCTTATCCTAAATATTTGGGTAGGCATCACACAAAATTCCAATAGTGAATCTTATTCCCACCACCATAACTTCTCTTGTATCTACTGCACCACATGGGTTCATTTTAGATGTTTCTCCTTGTTTGACTCTTAGAACCTTGTAAGTGACCTTTTTCCGTTTACTTAAAAGGATATTGTCATAACTCATAACATTATTTATCATGGGTGTTTACCAATATGATGTTTAATAATATCGACATGTTTCCATGAGTTGCTGTTTCTGATATGAAATTGCACTTAATACAAACATCACCCTGTACAAAAGCCTCGAAGAGTTCGGCCTGTTTCATAAAATATCAGTGAGTTTCCAAACATAATAGTAGGCTGGCAATAAATCCAATTAGCCTTCACCTCAGCAACTCCTTACCTGCCCCAGGATGAAATCAAACAACGGACTTATCTTTTCCCTAATTCTTTGCAGTAAAAATAGACTGCTTTTTCAACATTAAAATATTCAACTTTTAGGATTCCACTAGTTGACTTCCCAATGGCAGATCTCAATAAATAAATAAAAAGTTCAATTTTAATGACAAAAATACCCCCATTGGTTTTGTAAATGGTTAGCCCTTTTCTTTTGTTCACTTATTTTATGGTTTAATTGTTGTCCAGAATACAATAAGGAAAAAAAATAAAGTCTCAAATATTGTACAATGTTTATGATGCACAAAATGTCTATATAGATATTAGGATGAAACCAGTCTCGTGTTGCAAAACTTATTATTTTTGGTTGAAGAAAAAGGAAAAACTCAGCCCAACCAGCAGGTCAAAAATCCCAATCCTAAACCAGAAAGTTAAAAGGCAAATGAGGTGAAACTCCCTCACTCCCATAACCAAGGTTTTAAAATACAATTTTGGGTTGTGTAAAGGACCAAGCCAAAAGTGTTACGTAACAGATGACCCAATTTTTTTGGAAAAAGTCTGTAAATAGTAAATCAAAATAAAATAGAACTTTGGAATGTAAATATAAATCCTAAACGAACAACATTTTATTATTCAATGCATAATCGAGCACAAATAACATGATTTAAAATAAATTTAAAAAAAAACAAACAACAACCTAAATAGAAAACCCCCAACTTGGTTTCCCGAAATTTTGGGGTTCGGAGCTTTGATTCAAAGACTCAAACTTCAATCTTTGTTTATGATCAACACCAAAGCAAATGTGGTTTCTTTTTCTTAGTATATAGAAGGAGAAGATAGAAAAAGAGAAGATGTGAGGTTCCTAGGGTTTTCAAAACACATTTATACCCAAAAAGCGTCAGCTGTTACACACTGTTCATAATCGCTTTTACAGGATTTCCGTTAGTGATGGCACTACCAATGTTACATTAATTTTAGGGCTTTTTTAAGTACCCAGCGATGGTAATGGTTCAGGTAGTACAGAAACCACTGTGCAACAGTTTTGGCAATTTTTTAATCCATGCCCGTAACACCTTGAAAACCATTTTCGTACATTTTCTCTCCACTAATTGTTGTTTTAAAACGTGTTGAGCAATAGGTTGAGTACATCTGGCATAAATGCATCAATCTTCGGATTCATTATTCAATTTCATAATGCTTTTTCACTTTGCTGTGTGAAAGTTTTCTTCTTTTTTTTTTTTGACCAAATTTAAGGAAAATAAGCAAAATTTAAAATAGGTAATATTTTTATTAAAGTATGTTAAAAGTCATTTTTGTTTCTCTTCTTCTGGTGTTACATGTTACCGTTTGAATTTACATTTTTCCTTTCTATATTTGTAGCACAGTATTTCAGCATATTTTGCTTTGTTTGTCTTCTAGTTCAATTTTAATTTAGTTTTATTCTGTAAATGGAATTTTAATAAAATAAGGCAAGGGGCTCTCCATCTCTAGGAAGATTATCTCCAGGATCTGGTAATCTTAGAGTTGCTTCTTTTGGTTGGCTCATATTAGCCTGTGCATGCCAAGAATTGGGACAGTTGAATATAAGATGAGACTAGATATAGTAGGGTATCTGAAATAGATTCCTTAGTCAGTTGTGTCTTATGCATATACCATTAATAATTCATGAATAAATATAAAAAGCAGAGATGGTGGCTGTTCATCTTTGATCTTCACTTCATTAGTTCTCTAAGATAGCAGTGGCAGTAAATTGGGGAATGCCAATCTCATGGAGGAATTCACAACAATGTTCGTTACAAAAAGGTATAGAAAAGGGTTGGACAGTATCAACACATGTATGGAGTGGAATAGGGAGATCTTTGAAAACATTCACTCAGTCTATTCTTCTTCGTGCCATTGAGGAGCTAGATGATATCGAAAACTCGAGATCTCAGTCAAGTGAGGAAGTTACCTATATGGAGTCCAAGAAAGTGGAATATTTGAAGTGCCAAGAATGGAGAAGATTAGTTGAAAACAGAACTCGCAAATCAGATGGGTCAAAGAGGAGGATTGGAAGACTAGGTTCTTTCATAGAATGACCAATTTTCGTAGGAATACGAAGTACATTTCCAAACTGATGGTGGATGGAGAATAAGGGAGAATTTGACAAGGTGATTAATAACACATTAATGTGCTGATGTGAGCCATTCGGGACTTGTTGAGTAGAGGGAGAATTTGGAAAGAATGATCCTTGTTGAGTAGAGGGAGAATTTGGAAAGATCATTCAATGAAGCTGATGTGAGCCATTCGGGACTTGGCCAGGAATAAAGCCCCTAGTCCTGAATGATTTTATATCGGATTCTTTAGGTCATGTTGGAACATTATGGGAAAATACTTTCTAGAAGTCATGAAGGAGCTGTAAGATACTAGCCAGTTTGATAAGGTGATTAATAACAAATTAATGGTGTTGATCCCGAAAAAGGCAAGAGTCCAAGAGCGAAAGAAATTTTGACCTATCAGCCTAGTGAGCAGCGTCTACAAGATCATTTCTAAGGTCCTAACATCACCACTTAAAGGCATTTAGGGATCTATTATCTCATCTCAGCTCAACAAGTTCTAGATGCCTTATTGATAGCCAACGAGTACATCAATGAGCGTATTAGATCGAAGGTCCCAGGTATCCTTTCTAAAGTTGACACAGAAAAAGCATACGATCACGTTAATTGGCCTTTTCTAGAATATGTGATGGACCAAATGGGTTTTGGTATAAGGTGAAGGTGGATGTTAGCGTTTATCTCAACCATCTCGATTTCAATTCTTATAAATGAAAGTCCAGATTGGTGTACTTTAAAAGCTCTAGAGGATTGACACAAGGACACCTCCTAACGTCGTTCCTATTCATTCTAGTATTACTATATCAGAAGCTTTGAGTAAAATGTTATCTAGAGCAAATTGAGTCATGTTTGAAGGTTTCTCAAAAGGTTAGGAGAATTTATGAGTATCTCAGCCACAATTTGGTGATGACACCCTAATCTTTTGCTGTGCCTCTTGTCAACAAGTGGTCCACCTAAGGTGTTTGTTATAGTGCTTCAAAGTGGTGTCAAGTCCAAAAGCCAATTTGGACAAGAGCAAGATTGTGAGGGCCGGAGAGGTCCTGAACTTAGAGTAACTAGCAGCTTATTGGGGTTGCAGGGCGGGGTCTTTACCATCTGTATGTCTAGGGCTACCCCTCCGTTCTAAGTTTAAATCCAAGGATGTGTGGTCACCGATAGTTGAGAGATTTGCCCAATGATTAGCAGGGTGAAAAACTACCTTCTTATCCTAATGAGGAATTTTTTTTTTTAATCGATAATCATACATATATATATATATATAAAGGAAAAAAAAAAAGCTACATATGCATAAGACTTAGAAAAGTTCACAAGGTCGTGAACTGAAAAACAAGAAAGAAGTAAGAAACAGTCAAAGCCTGGAGGCCCCAGATGGTTGTACCACAACTACCATGATATCAAACTAACAGTGTACCCAGCTCCCCCCCTCTCGGTCTAGAGGAACACCATGCTACCAGCGACCGGATTTTAGACCAGATCATATAGGTAGATGAGTGAGAGTTCTCAAAAACTCTCTTGTTCCGCTCTTTCCATTTAGACCAAGATATAGCTCCCGGTAAGACTTGCCAGATAGCTTTCCTTAAATCATCCTCACTAACCAAATACCAGCAAGATAAGAAGTTTGGAAAGGAATGGGGAAAGACCCAATCCACACCCACTCGGGCGAGAAAGAAACTCCAAATCTCACAAGCAACAGGACAGTGCAAGAGAAGGTGACCTACCGACTCTTCCAACAATTAACCATCCTCCACCCTCTACTTTTCAAATTATCACAGGTGAGAATTTTATTCAAAACCACATTCCAAAGGATGAAAGACGCTTTAGATGGAATGTCTGGATTCCGCACAGCCCTGTGAGGAAAGGAAATGGGTGGACTATTCCCAATCAACTGCACTAGGGATCTCACTGAAAAACGACCATTGTTACCTTTAGACCAAATTCTACAATCCCTGCCTTGAGAGACCGAATGGAATGACCCCAGGCACTGTAAGAGACTACTAAACTCAACTATTTTTCAATCATTCAACCCTCTCCTCAACCTAGGACTCCAAACAACCCCGTCACTCCCCCTATCCATATAATCCCCAACTGATGAGTTTCTATCCACAGCTAAACGGTATATGGATCCAAAATCTCCCTGCATACTAGTGGCATCACACCACACATCCTTCCAAAATGACCTCCAACCCCTCAGCCACCCTAAACTCAAAGTGAGGGACTACAAATCGGGCGGATGACATGATCCCCTTCCACATTCCCACCCCGTGGGGCCCCTTGACTTCCTTTGGCACCGAACACGATTGCTCCCCATATCTTGCCACAATCACAGAACACCAAAGACTTTCTCTTTCCTCCCCAAACCTCCAAACTCATTTCCCCAAGAAGATCTTGTTTACATTTGATAAGGGTTTGAGATTCAGATCGCCCTCCCTTTTGGGCCGACAGACTCTAGCCTACTCAACAAGATGATATTTGAATTGACCCTCCTTCGAATGTCAAATGAATTCCCTCTGAATTTGTTCTAGGGATGCTGCAACCGAACAAGGTATGATGAGCGTAGACATGAAATAGGTAGGCATACTACTCAACGTACTCTGGATCAGGGTTAACTTCCTCCTTTAGATAGAAAAGACGCTTACCACCCTGACAAACGCTTAGCGAACCTTTCCAACACCGAAGCCCAAACTGCCTTAGATTTGAAACAGGCTCCTAGAGGCATGCCTAGATACACCGATGGGAGCTGACCCACCCTACAAGCAATGCACTCTGCTAAGGATACTAACTCTGGGACCTCCCCAACCCCTACAAGTTCAGACTTTGACATGTTAACTCGCAAGCCTGAAACTGCTTCAAAACACTGGAGGAGGCTCCTAAGGGAAACTAGGTCCTGGAGGGAATCTCTACAAAAGATGAGGGTATCATCCGCAAACTAGAGATGAGATACCCACAGAGAATTTCTACCAATGAGAAAACCTTCGAAGACCGGACCATCGGCACGGGATAGCATCCTGCTCAATGCTTCTGAGACAATGATGAACAAAAAAGGGGAAAGAGGATCCCCTTGCCTCAAACCTCTAGAGCTATGGAAGTAGCCAACTGGGCTACCATTAATAAGAATGGAGAAAGAAACAGAAGAGATACACATCTGCATCCACTGACACCACTTAGGACCAAAACTCATTCTTTTCATGACATACCCCAAAAACTCTCAATTAACGTGATCATAAGCTTTCTTTATGTCCACTTCACACAATATGCCCGGGACCTTCGATCTGAGTCTGCCCTCAATACATTCATTGGATATCAATATTCCATCCAGTATCTGTTTGCCCCATACAAATGCCCCTTGTTGGGGGGAAATAATAGACCTCCTCACTCTCCTAAGACGCATTGCTAGGACCTTTGAGAGGATCTTGTAAACGCTACTCACAAGGTTGATTGGCCGTAAATCTTTAATATCCACTGCCCCTTTTTGTTTTGGGATCAACACTACAAAAGTGCTATTAATCACTCTATCAAATCGCCCACACTCATCAAAAGAACTCCAAGAAGTCTCCCAACATGCTTTATGTCCACTCTTACCATCTCGTGTTCGATAGCTGACAAATTAGAGCGTCTGTAGGGAGTTCCTTTAGAACGAGAAAGGAGGCAAAGCCAAATATCATTTGGTTGCATGGGATCAAGTTTGTCGTCCGACAAGGGATGGTGGTTTGAATTTGAAATCATTGATAGAGGTGAAAAAGGCCCTAATAGGAAAATGGGTGTGGCATTTTAGGAAGGAGATGGGTAGTTTGTGGCAAGCGAGATGTAATAGTGGCCGAATATAGGGAACCATCTGGTTAGGATTTGAGGAAGGTTAGGAACTCTTATGGGGTGGGGCTATGGAAATGGATAATGGCAGTGGCTAGTTTGTTGTCTCCTTATACTAGGTTTAAGGTAGGTGCCGATTTTGAGGTTAGTTTCTAGTAGGATTGGGGCGTAGGATAGCGAGATTAAAGGACAATTTGGAAACATTTTTTCCACTTGCTTTTGATAGGGATGCCTCAGTCATGGATTGTTTCAAGATGAGTGGATGAATTGGTTTGATGCCCTGGGTTAAGGCGAGGTTTGAACAATTGGGAATTCAAAGATTTTATTCGTCTTCTACAACACCTCAATACCTATTCCCCATGCCCCCAGATTAGGCATATAATGATGGACTAGAGGCCAAAATGGTCGATTTTCAGTAGATAACTATTATTGTCATTTGGTACTTTACCCTAATCCCCATTTCCTTATAGATCAGTTTGGAATCCTCAAATTCCATCAAATGTATCGTTCTTCCTATAGGCTACAACTCTAAATAAGATCTCTCATATGACCCCTTGAAAAATAGAGGGTGGATAATGGCTAATTTCTATTTTTTGTATCTCCATGCAAAAGAGTCGATGGATCACTTACTTCTGTATTGCCCTATTGTGTTTGAGATATGGGATCACTTTCTCTCTCATCTAGGAGTGGATTGGGTCTTCCCTTCCTCCTTTCAAAACTTTTTATCTTGTTGGTCTCTGGTGAGTTGAGACAATGCTCGGGAGGCAATATGATTTGTCCTACCTAGAGTCATTTCGTGGTCAATTTGGAAAGCGAGGAACAAGAGAGGATTCGAGGACACACCCTCTATTGTTCCGCATGTTTGTACGCGAATCAGATATCTGATTTTAGAGTGGTGCCTTGTTCCTCGCGTGAGGGTGGATTTGGGTGACTTGTTAGGGTGAGAAGCACTCTAAAGGGAAAAGTGTGACTTCTAGCCTCAACTCCGTACGAAGGATTTTCTTATACTCGTTAGTTTAGTATTCCTTGTATTCGAGTTTACATCCCAGTAAACTCTCTTTCTTTCTCTTATTATTATTGTTATTGTTGATGTAATCTCTTTCCTTAATATGATCTGTTGATTTCCAATCAAAAAAATGATTACATTAAGTTGAGCATCAAAAATTTTCTTTAGCATGACATGATCTACCTTGAAATACTTTTAAGAAATGACAAAAGGAAGAAGCACAACATACCCAAGAAGAAAAACATAATTTCCAGTCAAGTTGTCTATGTTTCTTGACCTTTGCAGTAATACCAGTTGAGGAAAGATTGCAACTGCTTCGAGATATAGTGAAAATGTCCACAAAACCTATCACATCAAACCACATTTCCATTAAAAACCAAATGGAATTAGTAAAATATATTATACAGTTTGAATAAATTATACTCAATGAATGGTGTCTATTAAGCATAAATGCACATTTACACAAAAGGGAAAATATTCTTAGGGGGGAACTGAAACATGAATCTTCGTGCTAGTGAGTACTTCTAGAGAAGGGATAGAAGAAACAATAAATAGACAGGCTAGGGGAAGACTAATAAATTGTTTGTGGTTCCCTGCTAATTAAACCGGCTTGTCTGTATCTTAGAAAAAAGTAGCAAGTATATTTGCTATGGATTTCCATACTACGTCTTTATTCATGTTAGGTGTTGGACCTACTATAGAGGTTTGAAACATCAGAGGGAGGACACTCATAGAGAATGGATCCAGCAGCTTTGGAAAGGTGTGGTGTGGTAAAAAAATATACCAGAATGAACCCAACATTTTAGAAAGGGCTTTATCAAAGTTCTTCCCTCCCTCCATGGAGATGAATGTGAATCAAGGGATTTATGCACCAAGAAATGCCACCAAGGACAGCCCTCAATGTAACTGCATCTTCAGGAAATTCTTGACTAAAATTCATAGATAGGAGAAGATTTTGATCGAACTCCATCATTTAATAAAAAAGTCTTTATCAATATTCCCGTCAAAGATTATTTATGTCTGAATTGATTTTGTCTATGTGAAAATTGAAACCTTCAATTAACACTATATTACAACTAAGAGTTATGAAGGATAAAATAGTCATTGTGTAACATTGTTGCAAGTATACTAATGTATTCAATTTCACTACAATTTCAAAACTTTCATTTAATCCTGATGAATATCCATACTTTCCACAACCAAATGGAGATTTAATTAAAAATTATAGAAACTTTTATTATTTCTAAGGGCTCATAAAATACACAATTGATCATTGCATAAATAAATCTACTCGAGATCTCATCAAGAACTATCCATTGTTGATTATGTTCATCTACTCATAAGAATGCTATCTTTATTTAGTACTATAGTTATCAAGTCAAACTTCAGGAACTTTTCAGCTAGGAAACAATTCAGAAAAAAATTGTGCAAACTTGGCGAAAAACTCAACAAAATGTCAGCCAAGAGATGAATAAATAATAATAAAAAGTTTTTTAATTATAAAATCTTATAAAAATATATATTTAATATGTTTATTCGGGAATTTTTCAAAAAGTCGGAAATAATTCACATTTAATTCTTAAAATCTTTTCGACTTTTTTAAAACGTACCAATTTTTCAAAAAGTCGTGAATTAATTAATCGTCTAACAAAAAAGTTGACTTATTTAGAACTTTTTGAAAAAGTCAGAGAACTTTGTTACTATGTTTAGTACCAATCCCCAAAAGTCCATGCTCAAAATATTTGAGATTTTTATGTAGTTAGAATGAGTTAAGGAACATTTAGACACTTTAATCAGAAGAAAAATGAATCCAATTGCATCATATACAATTCAACCCATGTTGTCACCTAGCTTGCCAGCTTGTCAAATTATACCTTCGAATTGGTCACCTCCAAGGTGGATCATAATCCAAAAATATAAAATCAATCAGCGTAAAGATCAGTGTAAGGGTAGTTTCATCTCTTTTATTCATCTTTAGACTAGTATGTCATTATGTCCATATTTCAGGCGTATTTAAGTCACCCCACAATTATTTATAACAGAAGAGAATGGAAAGGTTGAGAATCATTATTTACGATCCCACATTCCCAACTCTTCTTCTCGTCTTCCCTCTTTCGCGTCTGCCTTAGCATATAACATTGTTTTCTACTTATACTAGGTGCCAATAGGGATGTCAACAAGGTGCCTTTGGCGTGAAACATGGCAACATGTGGGGTAAAAGACGTTACAGCACGAAAACTACTGTGGCTACAGAGAGATACCACGTGGAAAGTAAATAGTTGTTCTGATTCCCAACTCAATCTCAGCTAAGGTTGGCAAGGAGAACAGTTAGCATCCTGGTAGGCAATTGGCACTCTGGAAGTCGATTGGCAACCTGGACTTATTGGGAGGGAAAACATGGGATAGGGGTTTGGTGGGTGCACAAGAGACCAGCTAACCTTGTGAATGCCATCATTAACGGATTGGTTCATAGGCTGCACGACTTGGGTTCATTGTCGTTAATGGACAATGGCTTTGGCTGCCATTCCTGACTATTCTTAGCTTCACCTTCATTAGCCTCTGAAGAAAATTGAGAACATGAGGGAAGGATCCTATGGCTATGCATCCAGGGTATTGTCGTCCTAATGTGATATAATTAGCAAATCATGGGTTACTAGACAGTTAATATGTGAATCCTAAACTATCTCTAGTAACCATTGGAGATGTGTCTAATAACTGCAAGATAATGGAAGCAATTACTGAATAGTGTCTAAACTATTTCGTTTTGGACATTTATGCCCCTCTGTGAAAGACTATGCAAGAGGATTTATCTCCTTGGATCATCAAACATCATATGAGGACTTTTATATTTTACCAATGGACTTGGAGAGAGCTCATTTTTTATTCCCTCAGAGATTTGAGTTTGGCTATTCTCAAAGTTCTCTTTTTTTATTTGATTGCACTTCCCTACCCACCACCACAATCCAATACCTCTCTTCAGTTTCTTTTTCAAGTCAATGGAAGAGTACAAGCAGCTTCTAGTTTAGGCTGTTTTCCGCGATTGCTTCTTACTCACTGCTCTGGGTGGCTTATGTGGCACAACTTCACTCCTAAGTCAGCACCCACAAACCCGCACCAACAATTTCTAAACAGGCCTAAGTACACTTAAACTGCCTATAGTGGTGTGGTCAGAATAGAAAGATATATTATTGTGCAAACATTAGTAGATATAAGTTAAGTGCCAAGAGTGCAGAGTGAAAGCGGCAGTGGAAACAGGAGCGAGAATGCAGGAGAGCCAAATCTAGAAATAACCTATTGCTCGGGGCACTTTTGGAGCAATTGTGTGCATATATAAAGATGATGGCTCACCCCTTTATATGCTAATTCGTAGAACCATTAGTATACAATTATATCCTCAACGATATCGCTAGATTGGATCTCAAAGAGGATGAGGGTTCCCTTTGTCCAGTTGACAGGAGGTCTCGTATTAGTTTGAAAAGGGGGTTCCAAGATCTCCTTAAATTTGAAGAGACCAATTGTAAGCAAAAATCTAGGGTGCAATGGCTTAAGGAAGGGGACCGTAATACACGACTCTTCCACAAAATGGTCAATTCGAGAATCAAATCAAACCTCATCTCTGGTCTTCAAGTGGGAGATAGGTGGATAGATGATGATGCTGTAATCGGGAGCGAGGCAGTAGGGTTTTTTGAACAATTGTACTTGGATAATTGCCAATTCATGACAAAAATTGGATGGGATTCAATTCGAGTCTGAGGACCAGTAGGATGCTTTGGAGAGACCTTAACTAATGTCGACATTTTTCTGTCCTCAGATAGATGGCAGGCAATAAGGCTCCTGGTCCTAATGGTTTTTCCAACGAGTTCTACAAGAATTGTTGGAGCATCACTGACTAGGATTTAATGGGTTTTTTTTCATGAGTTATTTAGATCTTGTAAGTTTGAAAAGGTCCTAAACAACACATTTGTGGCCCTCATCCCCAAAGTTGTGGGAGTCTAGAATATCAAAAACTTCCGTCCAATCAACCTCATCGGGAGTGTTTATAAAATTATCTCCGAAGTTTTGGTTTCGAGACTAAAAGTAGTCATGGGCTCTCTCATCTCTCCCTCTCAAAGTGCTTTCGTTATTGGCAGACAAGTTCTACACTGGATTCTTATACCTAATGAGTATATAGAGTATAGGATCAGGAAAGATGAGTTGGGAATCCTGTGTAAGATCAACATAGAGAAAGCCTACAACCACGTTAATTGGGAACTTCTTGAATATCTCAGCAAAATGGGCTTTGGAGTGAGATTGAGGGCTTGGATCAGGTGTTGTCTCTTGTCTGTTTGATTCTCCATCCTCATTAATGATTCTCCTTCGAATTTGTTCAAAAGCTCCAGAGGCTTGCAGCAAGAAGAGCCTTTTACCCATGTCTGTTAATCATGATCATTGAGGCTCTCAACAAGATGATTAATAGAGCTTTGCCCTTGGTTTGGGAAGGTTTCTCAGTAGGCAATTCGAATTTAAATAGCTCTTACCTTTAGTTTGCCAACAACACTTTGTTTTTCTATGGAGCCTCTAGCAAGCAATTAGTTCATCTGAGATGCCTCTTCTGCTGTGTTGAGGCTGTATCGGGGTTAAAAATTAACTTTAACAAAAGCACATTGTTCGGGGTGGGTGAGGTGTCTAATTGTCAGAGTTGACAACCTGGCTGGGGTGCAAGACGGGTTCCCTGCCATCGGTGTATCTGAGTTTGCCGTTGGGGGCGCGCTTTAAAGCAAAATTGGTTTGGAAGTCATAGACAAGTTCTTGAAGCGTCTTTAGGTTGGAAATCCCTCTACTTATCCAAAGGCAGGAGGCTTACTTTACTCTAAGAGCACGCTTTACAGTCTTTCAACTTATTTCCTTTCTCTGTTCACGATTCCAGCTTCTATTGCATCGCGTCTAGAAATAATTTAGAGGTATTTCTTATAGAAAGAGAGGGTTTACATTAAACATTATCATCTAGTCCATTGGCAGTCTGTGTATCACCCAACAAATTGTGGGGGTCTTAACATCAAGCATTTAAGAGATGTAAAGGGTTAGAGAAGAATTTTAAAAACATGTCAGATTAAAGGTGGTTCCAGTGTTGAGGCCAAGTTTTGGTCTAACACTTGATACGGCCCTTCTCCACTAAAGTAGGCTTTTGGCAATTTTTTATGGTTAGTTGTTAACAAGTGTGCTTCGGTAGCTTCCTCGGTCGATTAGATAGATGGTTCAGCTATTTGGCTCCCTAAGTTTAGGCGTAGACTAAATGACTGGGAAGTAGAAGAATTGGGTAGGCTCCTAGCTCATTTGTCATTGATTCCCATCCCTGCGCTTTAGTGATAGTCGTTTCTACAGTAATAAAAAATGGGGGGTCGATTCTCAATAAGATCTTTTTGGCATACTTTGCAAGCCTATCCTAGCTTCCCCTTTCCCATGTCGCTGTGTGGTGTGCAAGTTTACCAGCCAAAGTATCTTTCTTCTTATGGTCAACGACATTGGAAAAAATATTGACGACCAATCACCTTAAAATAGAGGCTGGAAATTAGCAAACTATTGTGTTTTGTGCTTCTCAGTGGAGGAAACTATGGATCATCTTTTAATTCACTACCCTATAGCGAGAGGCGTTTGGTCCTATTTCCTTTCCTAGATTGATGTCTCTTGGATCTTTCTGATGCCTTCTGAGGCTTCTTATCAAGTTACATCTCAACAAAGCTGACCCCCAGATTCAATGGTGTGGCCTCTTCTCCTGGGAGTGATTGTGTGGTCTATCTAGAAAGAGAGAAACAAACGTGTGTTAGAGAACATGGCTCTTCCTTTAGCAAGGATTCAATTAGGGGTCTGCCATCTAATCTATGAGTGATCCGCCTAGGGAGATCTTGAGGACTACCAGATCTCACCGCCTTTTGTTTCCTAACTCTCCTTCAATAGTATTGGGGTTCCTTGTTATATTCTTATTTGCTTCTTCAGTTTTCTTTTTGTAGCAGTTTCCTCCGTTCACTGTGTGTGAGCCTTCGTGTAACTTCATTTGTTTTCTCTTTAATATCATTCCCTTGATTACCAATGAAAAAAAATCACCTTTGTATTATTTATTTCGTGCAATAACTCTCTTTCATTTCACTTTTCTAGCAATAACTCTATTAGAAGATATAACTTCACTTTTCCGTTCAACTTATATGCACCATAGTTACCAAAGTTTGTCTATTTATTACATATTCTCTAAACTAGAATATTTTTATTCTTTTCTATCTCTTCGTGTTGACATTTCAGCGCTATATACATATAGGAAACCCCATTATATATATTCATCATTGTTTAAAAATAATTAACTTTTTGAACACAAAAAAAGAATTTTGCTCAATAACACATATAGGTAAGCTGGAACTGCGCTCCCAATATAATGGGAGTGAGCTTTAGAGAAGGATCAGTTCCCAAACTATCAAATCAAGGTTTCAAAGTGGGAGCGGCACACGATAGAGGAGGTCTCGGGCAGTAAGTGTAATGACCTGAAAAAAAGGGATTTATTATACTTATAAGTGGTTATGGGTCCAAGGTGGAAACCCATGGACCAAAAGCCCACATTTTAAATAGTTTTAATTTAAGAAAGAGATTCATTTAGATTAGGTTAGTTTAGATTAGGTGTCTTTTGAAAATTCAAAACAACTAAACATAAGGGAGGGAGGGAGATAGATATAACGTAAGAGAGAGAGATAGAGAGAGAGAGAGAGAGAGAGAGAAATTGTAGAGACTAAAAAAGAGAAAGAAATGAGAAAGAAGAAGGAAGAGGTAAAATTTTTAGGGTTTTTCTTATTCTTCATCTAGGTTTTCTTCACATTCTAATTCTCCATCTCTTCCACTTATTTATTTATTTATTCTCTTTTCTGTGTACTAAGTTTTGAATAAGACTACTCAGTAAGCGTAGATCAAGCCCAGAAAATCGAGTGAGAAGAGATCGAGTTGAAATTCTTTTGAAGGAAAACGATAATCGAGAAAAATTAACAAAACACTCAAGTAGGTTTCCCTTTGATTTTATCTTATTAGGTTTCCTTTATAATGAATAATTTGTACAAAATTTTGATAAATTATTCTAATGAATGATTCCTGAAAATTGTAGGGTTTAATAAACCTCAGCAAAATTATCATAATTGGTTTGAATTGATGATTCTAGAAATCATAATGTTTAATATTCCATCATAAGATTTTAATTAATTGTATGATTAAATGATTTTCAAAATATTGTAGGAATTAGAAAATCTTAATAAAATATGATTTTATTTGATTGGATATCTATACTGAAATCTATTGAGTTGATAACCCTTAAAATTTTATTTTCGAGAGCTTGAATTATTATTTGAAACTAAAATCGGATGTGATTTGTAATTGATACATTAGTTAGATATGTTTAATATCTATTTAAGCTTAATTATTAGTATTGTTAAATTAGCACGTGACATGAGAATTTAAATTCGGTGAAAATTTTTAATTTTGTTTTAATTACCAATTCAGAATATTATCTCGGAAATTTTAATGTTTCTCATTTAATTGAATATTATTCAAGTAATTTGGTTGGAACTTGAAAATGGTGATAGTAGCTAGTTTTTGATGAATTTATATTTGATGCTTTGAAATGTTATTCGGGACTGGTTAGTCTTGTGATTCGAATTGTGTCTAAGATAAGTTATGGTTGAGATATGCTGAGAGTATAATAATGTTAAAATTTACGAGGCATGATATGTACTGTGATATCATGCATTAATGAAAGGTTGTGGACTTGCAGTCCTTGGTAGAGAGCCCCTAAAGAGCAAGTCAGGATGATGGGTCCTTGGGTGAAAGACCCTAAAGCCTCCGAAGAAAATCCCTTGCTTGGAGTTTTTGCAGTTGGACCGAACTGGGGATAAAATTGATGATGATAGTGAACCGGGCTGGTGCGAAAACCGGGCATCATGTGCATATATCATTGCATGTACATACCATTTCATTCTTATGTCATCGCATCCATGTGTAATTTTTTTTTTGGTTAAACACAAATAACACACACACACATGCCCTAGACCACAAAGTCCTTGCACCCACACACCCTCTCATTCATGTGTAATTGAGGTCATACATTAAACCATTAAAGTTTTATTCATTGAAGTTATGTATTGTTTTCAGGTTGGAATTGAGAAATGAAAGTTACTTATTAGATAATTTGTTATTCAATTATTATAATATCTCTTTCATAGAAGTGAAATTCTATTGAGGATTTCACCCCTCCTTTTATATAAAAGGTTGTAGGTCTGACGAATTGAGCGGCTAGAGGCTAGTATGAAGATGAAGACTTTACATTTAAAGATTTATATTTTCTTTTATTCATTTAGATGTATGAGAAGAATTTGAATCATTATTTTGTCTTGATATTGATGATTATAATGTGTGAATTTAATTTATAGACATTGTAGTTTGACTTTATGAGAAAATTAATTGAAGTATGGGATGCATTAGAATCAAATTTAATGTGAAAATATTCTAATTCAGATTTTTTTTATCGTAGTAGTATTCTAGAATTTCTGGGTCAGTCATGGGAGAATATTTATCAAATATTCTTCCATGCCCAGAAAATTATGAAATTTGGTGAGTAAAACCGAGACTGGTGGGGGAATCATCCTATTAAAATAATATAGTTTACTATTTTTATTAAATGTATTTATGAACGTGATATTTCAATAGAAGGATTTAGTTTGGGAGATGAGTTGACTTACAAATTATTATTCACCTTGATTTGTAAACAATTATAAAAAAAATTATTTTTTTAACAATGTAGGATCAGTTATATTTCAAGACCAATTAGTTTCATGACGTTTTGATTTGTATTTTATTTATCATGCAATATTTGGTGTAAGGTGTCGAGTTTGGCAGAATTTTTCTACTACAAGAGAGTTGGTTTGAGGTTAATATTTTATAGGTGATAATATTGATATTTAATCATTTTTTATTTTTAATTAAAATCTCGTTAAACTAGCTTTCTAGAAAAATAAAATTTGTATGCATCGGAATTGTATCCCATTAGAAATGAAGTTTTGAATACCAAGAGATACATCTGTGAGAAAACTGAAGCTTAAAAATTTATTAAACTTTTTTTTTTCTATTTCCTCACGTTCCAAAGTCTTGGAGTTCAAGACAAGCACAGATCATAAAATAGGATTCGGATCATGAACTCCAGGTTTCGGGGCATGACAATAAGGCTATAATTACAGAACTATGAAAATTATAAAGAGATAGAATTAAGCAAATGTAGTTCAGAACATACAGTACCAGTAGTTTTAGACTAAATTGAGTCCTGAACTTTCAATAGCTTTTGTTCCAACAAGGATTGGCTAAAAATTAGGGGGAAAAAGTTGAGATAAATGAATTGATCTGTTGGAAACATTATATTGGCAGAAGAAAAAATATTTCAAATTAAGAGGGAGGGGGGGAGAGGGGGAAAGGGGTACCATTTTATACCTCAATTACAGTGAAATCACGATGAATCAGAAGAGCCAGCACCAAGCAAGGAAGAGTGAGAACATAATGCCTGAAGGTATCTTGGTCCTTGTTGTACGTCTGCTTCACCACCTTATGATATCTCATGTACCAGACGATACTGATTGAAGATCCTATAAATACTAGCTTCATTACAGTGTTGTAAACGGAGAAGTACTTCGTCAACAAGTCAAGGTACCGAGCGAGGAAGACTATAACATATAGTTCTTGAGTCTTGAGCGATATTCCTGAGGCAATTCATAAGGTAATTTAGAGTGAGGAAAATATAAAAACAAAAAAAAAAAAGTACATATATTGCAAATAAGATCATTTGAAATTATAAAAACAAATGAACAAATTAGAACTTTAATTACAGTAGTAGACCCAGTGTACTTTAAAGGGTATCATAGAATCACTGAAATACAATTTCTGGACTTGTTTTTAGAGCTTTCGAGCAAATGGGGTTTTCATGTAATACCAGGATAGAGGGTTTTCTTTTTTTAATCAAGCACCCATATTTTGCTGTCCTTTTTTCTCCCTTTAACAAAACCCCATTAATGGATTGAAAAAAAAACAAGAAGAATAACAGTACCAACGAAAAAAATAATAAGAAAATCAAGTAATCAGAGTCGAGAGAATATAGGGGAAAAAAAGGCATATAAATAAACCTGCGCAGGATTTCGTAGTGCGGATCTTGAGAAGGAGGACGATGATGCTGAGGAGATGAGTCATGTCCCCAGCTAATCTGAACACGTTCATTTCTTCTTTTTTGGTGATTGTTTGAGAGGATTCAGACTAAAATGCCTTAAGTTGTCTACTGTTAAGACCAGTAGAAATCTAAGAGGTTTTTAGTACCCTGGTTTTTTTCTGTTCTGAAGACTTTGGTCCATGACTCCATGGTCTTTTAATTTCGGCGAGTCAAGGTCCCTTGTATCACAGGCTGTAAATTTTTTGCTCAAATTTTGAAATTAAATCATTTCAGAATTTCGGCAGTCTTTTTTAATTGAATTTTAAACTTTTAAAATTTTAGTGAAATTTAGAAAAAAATATCAAGGTTTTGTTTAAAAATTATAGTGGTTTTACTTATATTACAAATTTAATTAAATGTACATCCATTATTATAAAAGAATAGCTAATAAGTTAGGATACCCTTAAGTACCTCTAGTAACCTATTAAAACTGAAAAAATAATTAAATACTAAGACTTAGGATACTTTTTTTTGTTAAAATTAAACATAACACACTATCACATGCACACAAACCCTTGTAGCACTAGCTACAAAACCACACAACCCTCTCAAAAAAGAGGGGAGGCGGTGCTTTATAAGGGTACACAAGAGATACTAGATATTATAATTATTTACTTTTTATAACAAGGTTTTTACATGATTGCCTTCATGTTTGGCATTGTTCCCCAGCATTCAGCATATAGATTAGGATAAGGAATAGTTTACAAGCAGCCCACCTGGAGGGATACTCTAAACCCTAACATGCTTATACCTTATACTTGTCTCCAATCATGGTTGAATATCAGAACACTCTTAACCAGGTAAGCACTCATCCAGTGGCATGTAATGATTCGTACTTGTACTTGTAATAAAACACATCCGACCATGTGTCCCGATATCGCATATGGGGTTCAAATCCCAGGAAGACAGGTCTTCACAAAACCTATCCCCAACCTTAACCTGATAGGCGCCCGATTCCCAACAACCTGGGTAGAGCATGTCAGACCTCTGTCTGACTGCTCTATCGGATCACATTTGCCCTGTTACACCCAATAATTTTAAAAAATATAATCTTCATTTTGCACCTACATTTGCATACACAGTACACTTACATAGAGTCTGTCTTTATCCAGGTAAATGGTAAGACATTCACGGATCGTTAAGTCAATTGGTCAACCGTCACAGCCCGTGCATTTGACCTCTCAGACGGTATATGATGACAACCTCCAGAAGGTAATTGAAGCCCTCACTCCTAGTCAACGTTTCACTTGGGCTCAGTATTACGAAATGGGTTCCATCTTAGACCTATCCATAGTTAAACCAGATTGGTACCTCTTAAATGTTGTCATCCAGTGTTAGAACTCATCCTACATGATATTCCATTTTGGTAAGATCGAGTTGTATCCAACCCTGGAAGAAATACAACGCATCTTGGGCTTAACCATGGATGGAGAATTTATAATATCACGCTACAAGACATCACATAAGACAGACCTCTTAATGTTTTTGCATATCAATTCTGTCTACTTGAAGCATGGTCCCAATGGCTCATTTGATCGGATACCCGTAAGCTATCTTGAAGTTCAGTATAGCCGCAAATGGAACCTTGATACCATAACAGCTGAACTACCCAGCCTCAACGCCTTTGCACTGATACTCATGTCTCAGTTGGTCTTCCCGAAATGACGTACCCTCGCCGACTCAGTACTGATATGAGTTATCAAAGACATATGCAGCTCAGGTACAGTCATCCTCACAAAACTTCTTAGGGCTCTCAGCTAAGCCGTAGACTGCCGAAAGGGCATCTTCCATGCCAGTGCACTACTATTGCACCTATGGGTGGTAGGACACCTGTCTACAATTATCTCGGTGTCTGTCAGTCTCCACAAAGCTTACAGTCTACCTAGAAAGATTTATCAGAATCAAGGCCAGATTATGTCTACAAATATCAAAACTCTTTACCAACTTCTCCAAAACCTGACAAATGAGCAGATCACATGGAAATACGAGTGGCTAATCCTGAAAAAGCTACCTCGTGTTGTCGTAACAGGAAGGCGATGCATGATCCTTGCTGGTCAAACTAGCTCAACAACATACGTACCACACCGAGTCCTCCGCCAGTTCAGACTCCCTCAGCGTATCCCGATGATAGCCAAATTGGAAAATGATTGTATTGACTTCACTGTAGCTCTGAATGCCTCACTCGTCGCTTCTAGTCAGATTGGCGAAGCTCTAGGAGAGCCAAATGGCCAAACTTTGTGGTTACAATAGGACCACTTACTGATTCGACATATCTTCTTTGGGTGGAAGATCCTGACATTCAATCTAGTATGCTCGTACCAAGGGAACTGCCCACCAGTTTTAGCACCATCAAAATGAACCATTCTCATAGCTGAGATGGTGGTTCCCTGGTGTAGCACCCCAGACTTTTCTATACTTAATGAATACCGTTTTCGTAGATAATTGGCCTTCCTCATAGTCTAATTAATAAATAAGAGAGAAATCGGAAATTCTGAAACGTCAGAAATGTTCATTTTCGAAAGACAAACCCAACGCAAGTTGAATCGTCAAAATCCGGCGAGCGAGTCAAAAGATATGGTCAAAACAGTCCAGACCTACAGAGCACCGATAGCTCCGTCCAGTCAGCGATCGATCGGTCCAAAACCGATCGATCGGTATCTATCGCACGGTCAAAGATTTTGTATGGGGAAATTTTCCAGAGAGTTATTTTTTGACCGGTCGCTCAGTCAGAGTACCGATCGCTCGGTAGGCAACCGATCGATCGGTCATAACCACCGATCGCTCGGTCCCCGTGTTTTGCAGAAAATTTTGTAAGGGCATTTTCGTCTTTTGGGCGTTAAACCCTTTCTTCTTAAGGCTTGCCCGAGCCTTTAGGGCTTCATTCACATACTTAGAGGATTTTGAGAGTTAGGGAGAGAGGAAAAGAAGACTCTAACCTAGGGTTTCGTTTTTGAGGAGGAATCAAATGGGGTTTAAGAACCCTAGATCCCCCAGCTCGTTTGGCTTCGATTTCAAGGCTCAAGCTCTTGTGGGACTCCTCCTCCAAGCTAGGGCAGCACCCACACACGTTTGTTTTGAAAGGGGTTTCTTCCCCAACTCAAGTCTTCCTCAAGCAAGGGTTGTTCCCTACCCTTTTTGGAGCTTCAATCAAGGTTCCTACCAAGATCAAGCCTTGATCTAAGGTTAGTACACCCTACTAACTTACCCTATCAATAATCTAGGTTTCTATATGGAATGTGATCCTTGTTATTAGGTTTCTTCTTTATGAAATGTATTAGCTCTAATGAACATCTCTAATGAACATAAGCAAGATAAGGAAAAATGGTATGGATGTTTGGATGGGTATGGATTGAGGCGATTGGATGCCGAAGGAATGATGTATGATGTGTGGGGTGTGAATTGGAAAATGGAGGATGGGCATTGTACAAATAATAAACTTACCCTTGTGTGATTAAATGGAAAATATGCATAAAAAGAAAGAAGATGAACTACTAAGGAACAATGTATGTAATGTGTTTGACAAAATGCCGAATCTATAAGATCACGACTTAAGGGAAGAAAATGCTTTAAATACTCAAATGCCATGTTAATCACTCAAATGCTCACATGAATATATTATGAATGGAATGGTGATGCCATATCTTTCTTGTTATCCTCATTTCACTATTTTCACGATTGACATGTACACGAGCACGCATGATAGCATGAACCGAGATTTCAAGAGCATGTGCATATAATAACCAACAAGAAAATATTGCATGTCAAGGAGGTTGGTAGCCCAAGGACATTCAGGTACTAGCCTCTGGCTCACAAGAAAACCATACATATCAAGGAGGTTGGCAGCCCAGGGAGATTCGGGTGCTAGCCTCTGGCTCACAAGTTACAAAATACAAGGTTACAAGATGATGACAAGGCATTCATGCATGCACGCATACATGGTTTTAAAATGCATACCGGGACATGGAAAAGGGTTTTCAAGCATGTGTTTTGTCGGCGTTTTTGCATTCATGCTCATCAAGATGATAATATTTCTCCATGATTAATATTGTTTAATTCTATGATTTTACTATTGCCTGGAATTGATGATTGGTATTGTACTACTCTTTGCATGTTTATTATTGTTATGGATAGCTAGTAGCTTGTACTCGCTGAGTATTCCATGCTCAGTCGTACTTTCATGTCGGCAGGTACTGTGGGAGCCCTCGACCCAGAGCCTTGGGTTGAGGAAGAGTATATCGAGAAGAGAGAGCCGTCTATCCCACTGCAGTCTCAGGCGGACCGAGACCTTGACGTGTGGCCATACCTCGACTACTGTTGAGGGGAGAGTACGAGAGGGTCTTTTATGTATTTTGACATTTTGATAGGTGGGTCTGTCCACCTTAGACTTAGACATGTTTTGTATATATGTTAACTTGGAATACTATTTTGGAAATCTTAGAAGAGAAGAAAAAGTTAGTTTACGCTTCCGCATTTATGTTTAGCTTCGGCGCTCTGATTATCATTGTTTAGTACGTTAATTATCTTGTTCATGACAGGATGGTTTGGCAGGTATGTATAGTCACGCCTAAAGTATCCCTAAACTCCTAGGGCGTATTTTGGGGCGTTACAGAGGTGGTATCAGAGCTCTAGGCATTAGAGTCCCTAGGGTCGCGTAGTACTAGAGACCATAATTGAACAAGGCATTAGTTGTATTCCAAGTATGGACTAACAAGTTAGTCCTAGTCAAAATAGGTTGAATCTCAACCAAACTTAGAGTCCTACGCTAGGAACACGGATTGTATGGATGATGTTGTGTTGAATACCATGTGTGCATTAATTGTGTTGTGCTTATTAAATATGTTTGATGAATATGTATTGAGTGAATTGCGAAATTTGTACTAAATGTGTATCCAAGTTAAACTCATGTTGTATTATCGTTCTCAGGAGAAATCATGAGACACAATACCCGGGGTCACGGGTACAACACAAGGGGCAATAGAGGTGATGCTCCATCGGGTGATGATCAACCCGATTTTGCCCAAGCTTTTGCCTCAATAGCCGAGACCTTGGCTATGCTAGCGGCGAGGCAACCGGCCACTCCACCTAATGTCGCGCTTATACCGGCTCCTCCTAATCGAGCACAAGCCGGAATAGTGGCTTTTCGGAGGATGAGGCCTCCAACCTTTTGTGGGAGTATTGACCCGCTTGTGGCCGAAGGATGGATTCGGCAATTAGAAAAGATGTTCTCCGTATTGGCGCCTACTGAGGCAGAGAGGGTTACTTGAGCCGCCTTTATGCTTGAAGGTGAGGCCGACCATTGGTGGAAATCCGCACTTCGGACCCGAGAGTTGACCCGCCAAGGTCAAGACTGGACTTGGGAGGAATTCTTGGACGTTTTCAACAAGAAGTACTTCCCAATAGGGATGAAAGAAAAGATGGAAGTTGAGTTCATTACCTTGGAGCAAGGTAATATGTCGGTAGCGGCTTATGAAGCCAAGTTTTCGGAGCTATCCAGATTTGCTCCATATATGATAGCAACCGAGGCTATGAAAGCCCGGAAATTTGAGAGGGGGTTGAAGGCATACCTCAAAGACCGAGTTCAATGTTCAGACATGAGACATATTCAGAAGTAGTGGACAAGGCACTTTTGGCCGAGTCGAACTCCGAGGAGTTCTTCAAGAGAAGAGGAATGGAGAAAGGACAGTCGAGTAGTTCAGGGGAGAAAAGAGCAAGGACTAGCTTGTATCAGTCCGCAGGGTCGGCTCAGTCACAGAGGATATATTCGGCACCACAGGCTCCTCGCCCTTTTGCTCCACCGGCTTTTCGCCCGGTTTTTGCTCAGGCTCCTCGCCCGCAGTGACTCAGGCTACGGGATATGCTCCACCCACCTATGCGCATGATATCTGCACCCTTTGTGGAATGAGGCATCCAGCGGGAGAATGCCGGAGGGTTACAGGAAGTTGCTTCCATTGTGGTGACCAAGGCCACATGGTTAGAGATTGTCCCCGACGCTATATGCCAGCTTAGTCTCAGGGGAGTAGGCCCCCAATTAGGTAGACATCTCAGCCTAGCTCTTCTCAGGCTTCGAGGGCCTCACAGTCTACACGGCCTCCTCGCCCGGCCACACAGGGCCGAGTCTTCGCCCTGTCAGAGAGAGACGCACGTGCATCCGACGATGTCGTTCAAGGTACGCAAAATCCTAGAGTTTAAGTTGTGTAAGATTTCTATGGTTGATTTTGTGACTATTATTAGGGGTTACCTATGTATGATGCTTGTTACTATTTGAAATCTACTGATATTAGTTACTTAATCGCACAGGCACTTTATTAGTGAACGAGTGTCTCGCTCGAGTGTTGATAGACACAGGATCTACTCACTCTTTTGTCTCACCAAGTTTTGCAAAGGGCTTTTCGACTGAGGCTACTCCGTTGGAGCGGGAGTTGACCATTGCAACTCCACTCGGCAAGTCAGTTGATACGGACAAGATATTCAGGGATAGTGTGGTTCAAGTGGAGGAGAATGAACTGTTAGCCGATCTTATCGTCCTGGATTTCCAAGACTTGGATTTTGACGTCATCCTAGGGATGGATTGGTTGTCAAACCATCACGGGCATGTTGCGTGTTTTGAAAAGAGGGTGAACTTCAAGCCGGAAGGGGTTAAGCCTTTTCATTTCCGAGGATTAAGAGAGAGGGACATTGCTCGCCTCGCAGCTTTGAGCATAGCAAACCCAGAGACACCGAACTCTTTGGCCATTCCGGTTGTGAGTGAGGTCTTAGATGTAGTCCCGGAAGAACTTCCCGGATTACCTCCTGATAGAGAGATCGAGTTCGTTATAGAGCTTGCTCCGGGTACCGCTCCGATTTCAAGGGCACCATATAGAATGGCCCCTATAGAGCTTAAAGAATTGAAGAAACAGATTGGGGAGTTACAACAACTTGGTTTCATCCAACCAAGCGTCTCGCCGTGGGGAGCTCCGGTTCTCTTTGTGAAGAAGAAAGAAGGGTCAATGAGAATGTGTATAGACTACCGTCAGTTGAACAAGGTAACTATCAAGAATCGTTATCCCTTGCCAAGGATAGACGACTTGTTCGACCAACTGAAGGGAGCGAGATTTTTCTCCAAGATTGATCTTAGGTCGGGGTATCATTAGCTAAAGATCAAGTCGGAGGATGTTCCGAAGACGGCTTTCAGGACTTGGTATGGGCATTACGAGTTCCTTGTCATGCCTTTTGGGCTGACGAATGCACCGGCGACGTTCATGGATTTGATGAATCGGGTGTTCCGATCATACTTGGATCGATGCGTGATTGTATTCATCGACGATATTTTGGTGTATTCCCAGACACGGGAAGATCACGCACGAGACCTCCGCCTTGCTCTAGAGGTGTTGAGAGAGCATAGGCTATATGCCAAATTGAGCAAGTACGAATTCTGGTTAGAGAAAGTGGCATTCCTAGGCCACGTAGTGTCTGCCGAGGGTATTTCTGTAGATCCAGCCAAGGTTGAGGCAGTCATGAGTTGGGAGAGGCCCAAGAGCGTCACGGAGATACGTAGTTTCCTCGGGTTGGCAGGCTATTACCGGAGATTTGTAGAGGGATTCTCCAGTTTGGCCGCACCTCTCACTTACTTGACGAGAAAAAATGCCAAGTTCAGTTAGAGTGACCGATGTGAAGTGAGTTTCGAAGAATTGAAGAAGCGCCTCACCACGGCCCCCATCCTTACTGTGCCATCCGGACATGGTGGTTATGAGGTATATAGTGATGCTTCACATATCGGACTTGGGTGTGTCCTTATGCAGCATAAGAAAGTTATTGCCTATGCATCAAGGCAATTGAAGGAACATGAAAAGAATTATCCCACTCACGACTTAGAACTCGCCACGGTTGTGTTTGCATTGAAGATTTGGTGACATTATCTTTATGGGGAACAATTTGAGGTATTCACAAATCATAAAAGCCTTAAGTATTTGTTTTCCCAGAAAGAGCTGAACCTAAGGCAAAGAAGATGGGTAAAATTTTTGAAAGACTACGAGTGTTCCATTCAATACCACCCGGGCAAAGCGAATGTAGTAGCCGATGCTCTTAGCTGGAAGCCTACTGGACTTTTGGCGCATATGATGCTGAAGGAGTGGAGGTTGCTGGAGGATGCATCCAACCTCGACATCAGTTTTAGTCTCCCTACCTTTGGGCCGGTAATGGCTAACATCACAGTTAGGCCATATATCCTAAGCATGATCCAGGAGTTGCAGGAAATGGATGCCGAACTACTTTCTTGCCGAGACAAGTCAGTTAAAAGTGGCAGTAAGGATTTTACGGCGAGGGAAGATGGAATTATCACTTTCAAGGGAAGAGAAGAGTATGTGTCCCAGCCGATGAGAAGCTTAAGCGAGAAATCTTGTATGAGGCTCACCGGTCCAAGTACACCGTTCACCCCGGGGGTACCAAAATGTATAGGGACTTGAAGAAGCATTTTTGGTGGCGGAACATGAAGCGAGAAATAGCGGAGTATGTGTCTAAATGCTAGGTGTGCCAACAAGTCAAAGCCGAACACAGGAGACCGGCTGGACTTTTGCAGTCCCTCCCCATTCCCGCGTGGAAATGGGAACATATCTCTATGGACTTCATTGTGGGGTTGCCGAAGACGGCTAGAAACTATGATGCTATATGGGTCGTGGTCGACAGACTCACGAAGTCCGCCCATTTCTTACCATACCGGACTACATTCAACTCAAATCAGTTGGCTGCATTGTATATCAAAGAAATAGTTCGGTTGCACGGGGTGCCAGTGAGCATTGTCTCGGATCGGGACCCTAGATTTACCTCCAGGTTTTGGAAAAGCTTTCAGAATACCATGGGTTCCCGGTTAGACTTTAGCACGGCCTTCCATCCACAGACGGATGGGCAAACCGAGAGAGTGAATCAGGTGATAGAAGACATGCTCCGAGCTTGTATGCTGGACTTTAAAGGAAGTTGGGAAGATCACCTACCTTTGGTAGAATTCGCCTACAATAATAGCTATCAGGCAAGCATACAGATGGTGCCTTTTGAGGCTTTATATGGGAGGAGTTGTAGATCCCCGTTGTATTGGGATAAAGTTGGGGAAAGGAAGGTGTTGGGTCCCGAATTAATTGAACAAATCGCGGATAGAGTCAAGCTTATCCAGGAGAGGTTGAAGACCGCACAAGATAGGCAGAAGAGCTATGCCGACGACCGAATGAGAGACCTTGAGTTTCGAGTTGGTGATTTTGTATTTGTTCGGGTTTCACCAACCAAGGGTGTTATGAGATTCGGAAAGAGAGGCAAACTCAGTCCGAGATATGTGGGCCCATTTGAGATCATTACTAGAGTCGGTGAGGTGGCTTACCGTGTTGCTTTGCCCGCTCATATGGCAGCGGTCCATAATGTATTCCATGTCTCTATGCTTCGAAAGTACATCCCGGACCCTTCCCATGTCATAGAGCTTGATCCGGTGGAAATCCGAGAGGATCTTACACTAGTTGAGAGACCAGTGCAGATCTTGGATAGGCGAGATCAAGTCTTGCGCAACAAAACCATTCCCTTGGTCTTAGTGAGATGGCAACACCATTCAAGGGAGGAAGCTACATGGGAACGAGAAGCCGAAGTGCGGGAAAAGTATCCTCAGTTATTTGTTTAGGGCCTTGGCATTCCCTTGTAATTGTTATGGTCTTGTGCATGTATGTATCGTCCAAATTTCGGGGATGAAATTTTTGTAAGGGGGGGAGAATGTAGCACCCCGGACTTTTCTATACTTAATGAATACCATTTTCGTTGCTAATTGGCCTTCCTCATAGTCTAATTAATAAATAAGAGAGAAATCGGAAATTCTGAAACGTCAGAAATGTTCATTTTCGAAAGACGAACCCAACGCAAGTTGAATCGTCGAAATCCGGCGAGCGAGTCAAAAGATATGGTCAAAACAATCCAGACCTACAGAGCACCAATCGCTCGGTCCAGTCAGCGATCGATCGGTCCAAAACCGATCGATCGGTAACTATCGCACGGTCAAAGATTTTGTATGGGGAAATTTTCCAGAGAGTTGTTTTTTGACCGGTCGCTCGGTCAGAGTACCGATCACTCGGTAGGCAACCGATCGATCGGTCATAACCACCGATCGCTCTGTCCCTATGTTTTGCAGAAAATTTTGTAAGGGCATCTTCATCTTTTGGGCGTTAAACCCTTTCTTCTTAAGGCTTGCCCGAGCCTTTAGGGCTTCATTCACATACTTAGAGGATTTTGAGAGTTAGGGAGAGGAGATGGAGACTCTAACCTAGGGTTTCGTTTTTGAGGAGGAATCAAATGGGGTTTAAGAACCCTAGATCCCCCAGCTCGTTTGGCTTCGATTTCAAGGCTCAAGCTCTTGTGGGACTCCTCCTCCAAGCTAGGGCAGCACCCACACACGTTTTTTTTAAAAGAGGTTTCTTCCCCAACTCAAGTCTTCCTCAAGCAAGGGTTGTTCCCTACCCTTTTTGGAGCTTCAATCAAGGTTCCTACCAAGATCAAGCCTTGATCTAAGGTTAGTACACCCTACTAACTTACCCTATCAATAATCTAGGTTTCTATATGGAATGTGATCCTTGTTATTAGGTTTCTTCTTTATGAAATGTATTAGCTCTAATGAACATCTCTGATGAACATAAGCAAGATAAGGAAAAATGGTATGGATTTTTGGATGGGTATGGATTGAGGCGATTGGATGCCGAAAGAATGATGTATGATGTGTGGGGTGTGAATTGGAAAATGGAGGATGGGCATTGTACAAATAATAAACTTACCCTTGTGTGATTGAATGGAAAATATGCATAAAAAGAAAGAAGATGAACTACTAAGGAAAAATGTATGTTATGTGTTTGACAAAATGCCGAATCTATAAGATCACGACTTAAGGGAAGAAAATGCTTTAAATACTCAAATGCCATGTTAATCACTCAAATGCTCACATGAATATATTATGAATGGAATGGTGATGCCATATCTTTCTTGTTATCCTCATTTCACTATTGTCACGATTGACACGTACACGAGCACGCATGATAGCATGAACCGAGATTTCAAGAGCATGTGCATATAATAACCAACAAGAAAATATTGCATGTCAAGGAGGTTGGTAGCCCAGGGACATTCGGGTACTAGCCTCTGGCTCACAAGAAAACCCCTAAAACACATATTGTCAAGGAGGTTGGTAGCCCAGGGACATTCGGGTACTAGCCTCTGGCTCACAAGAAAACTAAACAAGTAATAAAAATCACCTATTGTCAAGGAGGTTGGTAGCCCAGGGACATTCGGGTACTAGCCTCTGGCTCACAAGAAAACCATACATATCAAGGAGGTTGGCAGCCCAGGGAGATTCGGGTGCTAGCCTCTGGCTCACAAGTTACAAAATACAAGGTTCCAAGATGATGACAAGACATTCATGCATGCACGAATACATGGTTTTAAAATGCATACCGGGACATGGAAACGGGTTTTCAAGCATGTGTTTTGTCGGCGTTTTTGCATTCATGCTCATCAAGATGATAATATTTCTCCATGATTAATATTGTTTAATTCTATGATTTTACTATTGCCTGGAATTGATGATTGGTATTGTACTACTCTTTGCATGTTTATTATTGTTATGGATAGCTAGTAGCTTGTACTCGCTGAGTATTCCATGCTCAGTCGTACTTTCATGTCGGCAGGTACTGTGGGAGCCCTCGACCCAGAGCCTTGGGTTGAGGAAGAGTATATCGAGAAGAGAGAGCCGTCTATCCCACTGCAGTCTCAGGCGGACCGAGACCTTGACGTGTGGCCATACCTCGACTACTGTTGAGGGGAGAGTACGAGAGGGTCTTTTATGTATTTTGACATTTTGATAGGTGGGTCTGTCCACCTTAGACTTAGACATGTTTTGTATATATGTTAACTTGGAATACTATTTTGGAAATCTTAGAAGAAAAGAAAAAGTTAGTTTACGCTTCCGCATTTATGTTTAGCTTCCGCACTCTGATTATCATTGTTTAGTACGTTAATTATCTTGTTCATGACAGGATGGTTTGGCAGGTACGTATAGTCACGCCTAAAGTATCCCTAAACTCCTAGGGCGTATTTTGGGGCGTTACACCTGGAGAGACACATTCCTGGAGAGACAATTACAAATATATTTAAGAGAAGGAGAAAAGGTTAGGGAAATCCCAACAAACATTCAGGTAGCAGGATGTTGAGCGGGGCCGTGAACTTCAAGCAATATAGGGACAAGTCAAGCAGCTCGAGCAGACAGTCCGATTTCTCCAAAAGAGACGCAGAGGCGATGTTAGAGAGACGACCGTCATCAGGGCTCACCTCTATTTTTACCAAGAGCAGCTAGATAGTGCAAAAGTTGAGATGACCGCCTGGATCCGACAGTTCAGATCCTGAATGTTCAATGCTACCGAGACAATTGATAATATGGAGGTTGAGATCACATCCCTCCAATAGCAAATCACAGACTTCAACAGTATGCCTCGACCACTTGACTTTGTCGTTACAGACGGACCTGCCTAGGATCGAGTCTTTTTCTTTTTTGAGTCACACAGTCTCACAAGCATGCATAAATGAAAAATCTTTTCTAGCATCATCTTTCCTGCAAATCATGCATATTCATGTTTACCTATTGCATTCTTTTCAGTTGCATGAGCCGACCAATGACTCGCTCTATGATTGTAATTCTCGAAGAAGCAGCTGCCCTAGACGCAGTCTTAATAGAAGTGTCAACCGACACCAACCCATCTAAAAACCATTTAGAAGCAATGGTAAAACAGTCTAACCAGCAACAGAAAACAAATGAGATCCTGCAATCTTATGATCGAGATATTATAGCCATGCAAACTAAACTTGACACTGTTCTGGAATCCCTGAAGATTCTAATTGGGACCCGATCTGACGACCCTTCTACCCAAAACCTGAACAGAGAATCCTCCGAATAGCCACACCTGGAACCTCAGTCTACCCCAATCATCATTCCTAACCCAGGACCCGCACCAGGCAGAGGAGAAGTAGACTTTGAGCAGTATGATCAGTATGATGGGGCAGAGTAGCCCAAGGCCTCTCATGTCAATCAGGACAGGTCATCCTCTTCTGACCTTATGCTGTCTCTCAGAGACCAACATGAGGAGATAAAATAGATGAAAGAGGAAATGAAACGAATGAAAGGGGCATTTGCCAATTCCAACCTATGTCTAGAAGACTTGACCTTCTCATATGGAGATGTTGTTTCTCCAGGTTTCAAAGTGCTTGACTTTAACAAATATGATGGCACAGACTGTCCTAAGCAGCATCTGCAGCTATACCTTAGGACATGCTCCAGCACAACAAGAACCAACTGTTAGCCTCAAGGTTACAACCTTGGCTACCCTTAAAATTTGATAATAACACAATAATGAAATGAAACTAATGATACTAATAATTCTGTTTAGTGCTTGATCATTTCAGATTATAAGAAAATAAGTATCTCACTCAAGGTAAAAAGAATGGAAGTTACTCAAGAAAATGATCAACTCAAGTACAAAAATTGAAGATTCAAAGTTGTGCCCATAGTCCAAGTCGGATCCCTTGAAGACAAAGCCAAATCACAAGTGAAAGTATGCCTCTTTTTAATTTTAGAAAAACAGTTCTTAGGGGGCATACATCGAATCCAAAAATCTGACTAAGATTCTAATTGATTTTATTCAATGAATAATAAAATAACAATCACCTTTGCGACTTTAAAAATTGTTTAAGTCAAATCCATGATAAAACAAAGCCTGTAAAACTTCGCAAGTGTAAAGTCTCCTTCGTGATTCACACGAACCTTCTTTTTCCTTTAAAGCTTTCTCTAATGAAAGCTAATGGTCATTCCAATTCAAGCTCTATGATCTTTTGCTCTTTTCTTGAATCTCAAGATCCTTTCTTGATTTAACAAGATTGGTTCTACTTTTGCTCAAGAGAAAAACTAGAACCAAGAGAGAAGAGGGATGGTGACCATACACTTTCCACAATAGAGGAGAGGGGGGTGTGAGCTAGAGGAGAGGAGAGAGAAAAACATAGAGAGAGATCAATACCAAGGGGTGGACGTCCTACCCTTATATAGAATCCTCTTGGATTGCTTTTTTGCAATCCAAGACTCCTCATCCTTATCCTAATCCAATTAGAATTCGTTCAAAAGATTCCTTAATGATTATTCCTAATTAATTAGGATTTATCTTAAAAGAAACTAACTTTATCCATTAGTAACAAACTAATCTTATCCTTATCTAATAAGGAATATTTAATTAGTAACAAACTAATGGAGTCCCTATTAAGTAGGGAATCTTTAATTAGTAACTAACTAATCTTATCCTTATCTAATAAGGAATCATTAATTAGTAACAAACTAAATAAAAGAAAAGGCTCCACATGAAGTGGGCGTCCCACCCTAGGTGGGCCCCACTTCCACACGCCCCTTTAAGGAGTTCCAAACCCCTTAGGTCATCATTTGATCTTTATCAAAATTCCCAATAGGTCCTACCCATTTGGTTTATCACATCCTATGTGATTTCCCCTATAAGAGCTTCACTATACCATATAGTGATTTACTTAGAGAAATTAATTAATTTAATTAATAATTAGATTAAAAGTTTTAAGAAGATCCTAGTGTGTGGGATCTAAAGGGATCTCCTATTTCCGATTGTGGGGCCAAGTGCTTAACCTTTTTGGTTAAAGCATTGTTACTAGAAACCATTTCTTATAACTCCATTAGGATCATAGAATTTTATCTATGTCCTTGGACTTCCACTAATCACAATAATGTCCATTAACACAATGTGACTAACATAAATTAGAGAATTACTTGCAGGTATTTTCTTGAAAAAAATTCGATTCGGTGAACCTTGAATCAAGGTTTGAGTTGAGAACTCACAAAGTCAAGGGGATGGTTAGTGCTTCCTATAAGTCCATCTACCATTTTTAATGTTTTAACAATTAAGTTATTAAGTTTAAGGGATGATGTACTTTATGTGTGGAAAATAGAAAGCCAAGTAAACCACAACACAAAGATTTTTACGTGGAAACCCTTCCGGGAAAAACCACGGGACCTAGTCTAGCCATGAGAATCCACTAAGACAAAGTAAATAAGACTTACAAGACTTGAACATGACTCCTTCGGACTCGACACCACGATCCTTCAGTTTTTAGCCCTCCACGTCTCGAAAAGTCATCATGTACTCATAAGTCCCGTGATCAACCGTAGCCGCTCGTACTTCTCTTTGTGTCTCAAAAATAGTTCACGATCTTCCGATTGATCTCCGTCAATGACGGCTTCGGATTCCACCGACCAATTCACACATCCACGATCCGTATCGGATCAATCTCCTTCGCAAAGGCTCCGGAACACTCCGGTCAAGGTGTTCTATCCAGAATGGGTTGATAGAAATCGACACCTAGATGGACTCCTTCAAAGGACAAGTCTAAACAACCAAAATTGGAACTTTGGGCTTGCAAACTCCAGGTTTAATGCACTAACAAAGGGAAGAAGAACAATAAGATTTCAGAGTGTTTATGGACTCTAGAAGGAGTTAAAAACCTTCTCAATACTTTCCCAAAGTTGTTCCCCACGATCTAGGTGGGTTCCTAATATATAGAGGATCAAAAACCATGTTTTGGAAGTTGCTAAAGTTGATTAAAAACCCAAAATAGGCAAAATATCGACTAAGGAAAAGTTTTAGGAAAAATCTCATATCAGGGTCAACCCCCAAGGACACTTGGGTCGACCCAAATGTACACTTGGGTCAACCCAAGTATCCTCCAAGGTCGACCCCCACATTTGCAACGTTCTGCCAAAAATCCCCATAGTAAATTTTGCCACTTCAGGGTCGACCCTCCACGCCCAGGGTCGACCCTGAGGTAAAAACAAAATTTAAAAATTCATTTTTAGCCTTTGATCCCTTCATAAAAGTTGTAGATATTTTCGACGCGATCGATTGGACATATTATAGAGCAAAATCTGAGCTACTGTTTGGGAGATATGCCTAAAACAAGTAACCTTGGTTTTTTGAAAATTTTCAAACTTTTTCAGAATTTTTAAACAAGTTTTGCACTATTTATCTCATCACCTAGGGTCCGTATGGTTAGTCTAGGACACTTACCACCTAAGGCAACATGTTAGGATTATTCTAAGTTAATTTCCACCTATAGTAGCATGGTATCTAGGTCACTTACCATATTATGAAGGAAATGATCAAACCGAGTCTTCAACTTCACTTGTTGTGGATGATTGACGGCAATGATACAAGAAACACTCGTAGACACCTAGACTCACTTGTTTTGACGCCGGAATATGCCAATACAAAAACATGGACTTTACAATCTCCCCATTTGGCAATTTCGTGGCAAAACCAAACTGAAGTACATGACCTGACACAAACTCACCCAAACACATCAAAACGGTGAATTAGGACATTACATGACTCCAATACTATTACATTGCACCAATTGACAATACATCTTAAATTAAGACACTTAAGTTCTTGTCAAGTAAAATCAATCTGCTGCAACCCTGCACATGCATATGCTCATTAACAAAACACCCAGTGAAGCATGTGTGGAATATGATAATAAGTAACCACAGGAAAAGCAGGGAATGTATTGAACTAGGGAAATACTACCCTAATATTCTCCCCCTTTTGGCACAATTGCGAAAGGTAGGCAGGAAACCAATATTCAAAAAAATATATATATCAATTTAGCAAAGGTGAAATATTAAGGCAACCACAATACAACCAATCAAATGCAAACAATGAGGGGACTAAAAAGCGAGGAACCAGATAGAAATATAAAGCACAAACTCCCCCATAACAACTCAAGCAAAGAACTCCCCCTCGACAACTCAACTTGATCTTCTCCCCCTAAGATCAAGAAAACCATCAAAAATAGGGCACTTATGCTAGAAATGACCTATGCCAGACAAAAAGAAAACACAAAAAAATATCACGTGCCACACAAACATGCATCAAAAGCATTCCAAGCAGTAGTAATTTAAAATTACAAATCCAATGAAGAACATGATTAGTTAGTTCGACTGAGGATACCCATCTAACTAAATCTCACGGAATGCTAAAGCATAGTCAATTCACTTAGACACATTTAGTGAACAGTTTAAAAGTGAAGCAATATGTTTGTAGTGGTGGTCTGACAAGATACTAGATCAAAGTTTCTTTCTCATTCCAAGGATATGACATTAACCACTAAGGAGTCTCCTGAAGACATAAATCTTAGAAGTCAAACCTAGTTAGATCCAGATACGCTGATTTTTTACATTTTAGTGCTCTTTTTTCTATTTTATTTGACTCAATATTTTTCATTTACTTTTGGTCAAATACCTCCAAACATTGTAAGATTTATTTTGATGTTCTTTATCTAAACATATTTTTCCATGCAATGATGGCTTTCACACTATCTAGGTAGGTAGTCCTGGCAATTAGCAGCAGGGGCTTTCACTCTAGTGACCCAGATAGATACCTATTGTCCGCCTAGGTAGCCATTTCTTACTATTTGCATCCAATAGTGACTTTCACACTATCCCAGTAGGTAGCCCTTTTCATTGCAACAATTTTAGCTCATAGAGGATACACAAAATGGAGATGACTAACAAATATGGTCATTCTAGATTGGTCATCCAAGGTCACACTATTGGGATAAGTCATACACCTACAGATTGAAAAATAGACCTCTCAACAGAATCAGTCAGAGTACATGTGAAATTTGAAGGGCCATTAGCTCTAATGGAAGCTAATCCCTTCCAATTCAAGCTTTATGATCTTTTATTCTTTTCTTGAATCTCAAGATTGGTTCTGTTTTGCTCAAAAGAAAAACCAGAACCAAGAGAAGAAAGGGAATGGTGACTGTACACTTTCCAAGAGGAGAGAAGGAGGGGGCTTGAGCTTGAGGAGAGGAGAGGAGAGAGAGAGCAAACCGTGGGGTTTTGGAGTGTCACCAAGAGTTGGACGTCCACCTCTATCTATAGAGTTTGTTTGGATTGCTTTGCTTGCAATCCAAGACTCTCTCATCCTTATCCTAATCCAATTAGAATTCCTCAAAAGATTCCTTTCTTGATTACTCCTAATTAATTATGATTAATCTTTAAAAGAAACTAACCTTATTTATTAGTAAATAACTAATCTTATCCTTATCTAACAAGAAATCTTGAATTAGTAACTAACTAATGGAATCCTATTTAATCAGGGAATCTTTAATTAGTAACTAACTAATCTCATCCTTATCCAATAAGGAATCATTAATTAGTAACAAACTAATTAAACAATAAGGCCCACATTGAAGTGGGCGTCCCACCCTAGGTGGGCCCCACTGCCACATGCCCTTTAAGGGTTCAAAACCCCTAAGGTCATCTATTTGATCTTTTATCAAAATTCCCAATGGGTCTTACCCATTTGGTTTATCACATCCAATATGATTTCACCTATTAGAGCTTCACTATACCATATAGTGATTACTTAGAGAAATTAATTAATTTAATTAATAATTAAATTAAAAGCTTTAAAAAGGTCCTAGTGTATGGGATCTAAAGGGATCTCCTATTTCCGGTTGTGGGGACCAAGTGCTTAACCTTTTTGGTTAAAGCATTGTTACTAGAAACCATTTCCTACAACTCCATTAGGATTGTAGAATTTTATCTATGTCCCTGGACTTCCACTAATCACAATAATATCCATTAGCACAATGTGACTAACCTCCAGAAAATAAAGAATTACTTGCAGGTATTTCTATTACAAGATTTGTTTACCGATGCGTCCCTCCACTTCCAATATTGTTATAAGCTTACGAGACAATATCTTATACTGTCTTTAATCCCTAGCTTATATTGAGAACCCATTCTCTTTGATACTTTTAGTCAAATTTGAACTTTCAAAACTATTTTAGAAATTATTTAAAAGAAATAATAATAATAATAATTACATTTCTTTTATATAGAAAATAAACTTCTCGATAAAACCATTTTATCGATAAATACCAGCGCTGGGTTTTTCAAGTTCGATTTTGACAAGTATCAACTCAATATTAATTACTCTAGAAGAGTAGTAGAATCCTTGTTAAGCGTACACACACTTCTTCTAATATAGCGTACATAACCCAACGAGCCCGTATTCAGTCCGGTGTGTTGAGCATTGACGATTAGCTACATCAAAGCTATATAGGCAAAATATTAGAGAAGATGTCGGCCTCTAAGGTTAAAGACAATCTGTCAAATGGACTACCCTAAATATATAGATAGTATATTTCTAAGGGTATCCACTGAGCAATCCTGTTACAATATAATTACTTCTTACTTATATCCACATCTTAGTCAAGAGATCCTTCTCTTAGTAATTGAGATTCATCACTCCATCATATGGAACTAACAATGTGTAAGTTAGTAGGAATACATTGTCCAAATGTATCCTGAATAATTTAGAACAATACTAGGTCTACAAGGAACCGGAAAACCATATCTCTTTAGTAATTAGTTAATAACTAATTGGATAGTTTCTTACAATGTTACCTAAGGGACAAAGTAGTCTCATTTAATGAGATACTTTTAATATGTTACCCAATGTAGAAGACAATGTGTGAATGTAAAATATGCTTTTATTGATTAAGTAGACTAATACAATTCCAGAATGGCTTTCGTGGGCATATATGTCTAACAAAACATGATTTCCACGAGACAAGAACAAGACAAGAATAAGTTTTTTTTTTTTCAAGAAGTCAAGAATTTTTAAAAAAGTGCTCTGGAGGTGCACGTTAGCAATATTTTTCTTGAGGTGCATGTTAGCCAGCTTTTGGTGCAATTCGGTGCTAGGGTTTCATGGAAAACCCTAGGGCAGCCGGGGAAAGGAGGGAGATCCCCCCGGCAGGCCGCCTAGCCCCACCTTCTCCTATGCAGAAATAGTAGGAAAGGCTCCACATATGTCTTCTTCTTCTTCTATTCCTCTCAAATCTCCTTCTACGTACAAGGGAGAGCCTGCCATTTTTTTCTCGAAAGAAGAAAACACTGTTCTTGCTCAACCACATGCGCTTTCACTTGTGGCAAAATGTTCCTATGGTTGTCCCTCTCTTGATGAGATAAAAGCGTACATGAAAAAATCTGAGGGGCTTCGAATGGGGTTTACAGTTGGTATTCTTGATTCGAGACACTTATTATTTAGGTTTGCTTCGGAGGATGATTACCTAATGATTTGGATCAAGGAGGTTGTCTATATCAAAGGATTCATGTTCAGATTTTTCAAGTGGACAACTTCTTTCGTCTCAGGGGTAGAATCCTCCATAGTTCCTATATGGGTTTGTCTTCCTAACCTTCCCCTACATTTTTTCAATGAATCAGCTCTTATATCTATTGGAAACATATTAGGGAAGGTGTTGAAAATCGATGGAGCAACAAGATCTATTTCTAGACCAAGTGCAGCACGTATCTGTATTGAGATAGATCTTCTCAAACAAAATCTGGACAAGTTTTGGTTGGGAATGGGGAATCAAGGTCGATGGCAATCGGTAGAATATGAAAAAAATTTCTATTTTGCAAGAAGTGCAAAAAGCTTGGCCATGAGGAATCCTTGTGTGGCGTGGGGATCAAAGGTAGATCTATTCCTAGATCTAAAATAATAGATCGCAATAAAAGGGAAGAAGTGCATAAAGATGCTGAGGAGGGATTCTTAAAAAATCACTACAAAACAATGGGTGGTGAAAATGTTTTTAGAAAATAAAATTTCTGGAGATGATTTGCTTTTGGATTCTGCAATACAGCATCAAAATCATGATCTCAACCTAGACAAGTTCCCAGAGACAAATATCAAATTGGAAATTCAATCACCAGCTTGTGTGGATGCGGATACAGGTAAGGAAATCATCACTGAAAATTCTATTCCTCATGTAGTGATCGGTGAGACATCCTCAGCCACAGCAAAAGATCAAGAGAATTTTTTTACAGATCTTACTTCGGCTCCAACAGTAGGTAAGTTCCTTTTACCCCATTCCAAAGATAATACAGTGCTGGAAACGAAAACTCTAATTGATTCACAAGATAAAACCGACCATATTAATTTTGCTATAGATCAAACTGAATCCAATATGGGATTATTAAATGGAAAAGATCAAGATCTTGCAATGATGGAAACAGAAAATTTAGTTGCTTTAAAAGATAAAAACGTTACTAATAGGATTGTTACAGATATACACGAGTCTAATATTGGGCTGTTAAATGATATAGTTCATGAAAATCTGATTAGATTGAATGCTAATAGTTTTGAACTGAAGGAAGCTCTACATAATAGACCTTTTATAATCCATAAAAAAAGTTTTTCTAATTCTGATTTGAATAGTTTTTGGAAAAACAGTAGCAGCAATATCACTGCTGTTTCTAATCATCCCACCTGTAATCGTATGTGGGAGAGTCCAATTCAAACTTTAGGAGGTTTTCCCAATTCCAAAAACCTGAAGTATTATGAAAATATGTTATTGGAACAATCTCAATCTCTTGAATTTCATTCCAACATAAATCCTTGCTTTAAAAAAGATATTGAAATATTTAAGTATGACGGGAAATTTTTTCCTCAAAACTTACTAAAGTCTGAATTATTCTTTTCCTATCAGGAAAAAACAGGAAAGAGTAAAGCCAAAAACTTAAATACTATCCTTTCTTCTGGTAGAATTACTCGTGCTAGATCGGCGATCCTTTCCCGAGCTACCAATCCTAATAATGTTATTAACGAATAAATTTCTTATTTGGAACATTCGAGGTATAGGAAATCTAGCTTCTAAATCTAGATTAAAACAGTTGATTTCTTCTAACCATATTGATTTTACGGCTATTATAGAACCGAAAAAGAAATTGGTTGTTATTCAAGAAGTTTGTTCTTTTATTAATATGGATAAGCATATAGACATCCAAGTTGCTCATGAAAAATTTTGGTTATTTTGGAAGCAACATATTCAAGTTCAATTTGTCTCCTCTTATGACCAAATGCTAATAGTTGATGTTTCGTCTTCTGATTTTACTACTATTAGATGTGCTTTTATATATGCAAAATGTTCTAGGAGGGAAAGGTTAACTCTCTGGGAAGATCTTTGTTCTGCATTTTCTTCTTTTTCCGGCCCTTTCTTTATAGGTGGTGATTTCAATGCTATTGCTTCTTCTGAAGAAAAGCTGGGTGGAAGAGAGGAAAACATGGAATCTATGGAGGACTTCAATAATATGATAAATGAATTGGGGCTGATGGATTTGGGCTTTTCTGGTAATAGATTCACTTGGTGTAACAACCAGGTAGGTATGCATCGTATTTATGCCCGCTTAGATCGTATTTTATTTAATCCTGATTGGTCTAATATTTTCAATGCTTCCTCGATTAAACATATTTCTAGAATTGCTTCAGATCATGCTCTGATTTTACTGGAATTTGGTAATACTCTATCTAGAAAGCCCTCTTCTTTTAAATTTCAACTAAGGTGGATAAATCACCCGGATTTTTCCAGAATTGTTTCTGAATCTTGGGGGTCACCAATTTTGGCCAATCCTCTCATTAATTTTTTCCTCAAACTTAAAAGATTAAAAATTTCTTTTAAAAGTTGGAATAGAGATGTCTTTGGTAACATTTTCCATAAGATAAACTCTCTAGAGAGTCAAATTTCTGAATTGGAAGATGATATTCAAAGATTGTGGGATGATGCTAAAAGCTCTTCTTTATCAAATCTTAAAACTGAATTACAGTCTGTTCTTCTCTATGAAGAAATTTTCTGGAGACAGAAATCTAGAGTTCAATGGCTTAAAGAAGGTGATAATAACACGAAATTTTTTCATATGATCACTAAATCTAAAAGAGGCCGAAACTGCGTCTCTAGAATAAAAAAATGATCAAGGTATTTGGTTGGAATCTCAGGATGATATAGGATCTGAAGCAGTTAATTTTTTCACAAATATGCCCACCTCTGATAATTCTATTATTGATGATAATATTTTACATCATATTCCTTGTATCATTACTGAGGAAAATAATAATTCTATATCTTCTCTTCCCTCTCTAGAAGAAATTAAAAAGGTTGTTTTTAGCATGTCTGTAGATAGTGCTTCTGGACCAGATGGGTTTTCGGGACACTTTTTCCACTCTTGTTGGAAACATTATTGAGGAAGATCTATTTCAGGCTATTACTTAATTTTTCTTCACTGCTGAAATTCCTAGAGCTATAAATGCTACAGCTATCGCCTTAATTCCAAAAAATAGTTCTCCCGTTTCTTTCTCGGATTTTAGACCCATCAGCTTATGTAATTTTCTTTATAAGATTATATCTCATATTTTGGCTGATCGTATCAGTTCATCGCTTCCTTATATTATATCTGATGAGCAAAGTGCTTTTGTTAAAGGGAGAAATATTCTTGATAATGTTAGCATAGCTCAAGAAATGATGCAAGACATTGATAGGAAAATCCTGGGAGGTAATATTATTTTTAAAATTTACATGTCCAAAGCTTATGATAGAATGGAATGGAATTTCATTCTTTCTGTTCTTTCTAATATGGGTTTTTCAGAAAACTCTATAAGATTGATCTGTGGCTGTCTTACTAATCAATCTTTTTCTATTCTTATTAATGGTTGCCTTCATGGTTTTTTTCAGAGTTCGAGGGGCCTTCGTCAAGGGGACCCTTTATCTCCTGCCCTCTTTATTATTGCAAAAGAAGTTCTAAGTAGGGGTATTAAAACTATATCTGAGAATCTTTCTTCAAATTATAAACTTGGAAGGTACGGCTTTCCTGTTTCTCATCTTCTATTTGCTTATGATACTCTCATTTTCTGTAATGGTAGGAAAAAAAATATTCAGAAAATTTTTGAATTCATTTCTACTTATGAGAAATCTTCAGGTCAATTGATTAATAGATCTAAAAGCTCTTTTTACTGTTCTGATAAATTAAATAGAACGAGAGTGGATAATATTGCTAATTGGGTGGGTATTCCTAGGAAAAACTTCCCCTTTACTTATTTAGGAATACCACTTTATAAAGGCTGTCTTAAGAAGAGCTATTTTAATTCCCTTATTGATAAAATCTCCTCTAAGGTGGAAGGCTGGAAAGCAAAGCTTCTATCGGCTGGTGGTCATCTTGTCTTGATTAAACATGTCCTGTCATCTATGCCAACATATCTCCTTGCGGGCATACATGTGCCCAAAGGTGTTGATTCTCATATAGATAAAATAATGCCTAAATTTTTTTGGAATAATATGAGTGAGGTTAGAAAGCGGCATTGGATAAATTGGAATATTTGCTCTCTTCCTCAATTGGAAGGGGGTTTAGGTATTCGCAAAATGAATGATTTTTCTAATGCTCTTAAAATGAAACAAATATGAAATCTTTATCAATCGAATAATCTTTGGTCTAACTTTTTCAGGAATAAATTTCATTTTAATCATATATGGCAGGCATCTTATAGTCCTGGTACTTCAAAAACTTGGATTAAAATTAGCCATTTATGTAAAGATGTGATCCTTAAATCTACTGCATTAATTGGAAAAGGTACTAAGGTAAACTTTTGGTTAGATCGTTGGTTTGGTGAAGTTCCTCTTATAGAACTTGCTTTGTATCCTCTTCAATATTTTCCTCTCATTTCAAATATGTTGGATTCTAATGGTAATTGAGATTTTTATCTTGTTAGTGACTATATTACTGATCAATTGAAGACAGAAATTCAATCTGCTGGTTACTTTACTTCTGATTCAGATGATCTTTTCATTTGGAACCCCAATCCTAATGGTAAGTTTACTGTTAAATCTGCTTGGGATGCGATTTGCAACTCTCATGCTCGTAAGGATTGGAGTTTAAATATCTGGAATTCAAATATTCCAAAAAAAATTTAGATCTTTGGTTGGAAGGTAATGTATGGTGCCATATCGACAGATAATATGATTCAATCTACAGGTATCCCTTTTGTTAGTCGATGCTATTGTTGTAATTCTGGAAATATTGAATCTTTAACTCACCTTCTTTTCCACAGTGATCTTGCAGTCAGCATTTGGAATTATTTTGCAGGTCTTTGTTCCATTATTTTGCAGCCCAGTGATACCATACAATGCTTTGTGAGACGATGGTTCAAAGCTTATAAAAGGCATCACAATGTTCTTTTCAATATGCTTCCTCTGCTCATCATTTGGGAAATTTGGAAGGAGCGATGCTCGAGAAGATTCAAAAATATTCGGAAGCCTCTAGACATAATCATTGCTAGAATAAAAGGTTGGCTGTTGGAGCTGGGCAATTTACCCTCAAAACAAAGACTGGATCTCTTGCTTTTCAATAAGGAGTCTCCTCTTCCCCAAGCTAGAAAGACTATATCTATTATTAAATGGATCCGGCCTATTCAAGGCAAAATAAAGTTAAATGTTGATGGAGCCTCTCGAGGTAATCCTGGGTTAGCTGGTGGAGGAGGTATTCTTCGTAATTATCAAGGTGATATGTTAGCTTGTTTCTTTTCATTTTATGACTACTGCACAAGCTATGTTGCTAAATCTAGAGCCCTCCTGGATGGAATCTCTCTTTGTCATTCATTGG
This sequence comes from Tetracentron sinense, assembly GCA_015143295.1. NCBI lineage: Eukaryota > Viridiplantae > Streptophyta > Magnoliopsida > Trochodendrales > Trochodendraceae > Tetracentron > Tetracentron sinense. Next base: position 5,893,046 of record CM026572.1, on the reverse strand, counting down.
GTTATAATCAGATTGAGGTAGAGTCTGACTCTAAAACTCTTGTAGAAGCCTGGAAGGGTAATTGTCATCAATCTTGGACTGTTTGGTACTGGAATCAAAAAATTAGGGAAAATAACCATATATGCTCGTCTTTTACTCACATTTTCAGAGAAGCTAATCAAGCTGCTGATTTTTTAGCTAATTATGGTTGTGACGTTCAGAGCTCGGGCTTGGTCCAGAATAATCAGGATTGCCCTCCTCGTCTTAGGGCCCTTTTATTTCTGGATAAAGTGGGTGTTGGTAATATTAGATTATCTTGATTTGTTTTGTAGTTTGTTTTTTGTATCTAGGGTTAGGGGTTTTTAATTCCCCCCCTCTGTTAGTGTTTTTCTTTTTTGGGGTAAGGTTTTTTTCCCCCCCCCCCCCCCCCCCCCATTTTTGAGTCTTGTCAGGGGTAAGGTTTTATGTCCCCCCCCCCCCCCTTTTTTTATTTGTAGGGGTAAGGTTTTATGTCCCCCCCCCCCCCCCATATTTTTTATTATCTAATAAACAGGTAGGGGTCTGCCAAACCCCCCACTCCTCCTGAGTGGCTTTTTTTCAAAAAAAAAAAAAAAAAGAATAAGTTTTTAAGTACGATAAACAAGTTTTGAAAATACGAAAAGATAATTTCAAGTACAAACTATTAATTTTGCACACATGATTTACATGAGGTTTTGCATTTGGATTTTCATGCATGCTCATAAATGCATTGTTTACATTCCAGTAAGTTATGAATTGTATTATATCATTGTTAGCTAGTAATTGTACTCGCTGAGTGTTTCAATACTCAGCCGTATATTTTATATCGGCAGGTTCGGTGGATATCTTCAACCCCGAGTCATGGGTTGAGAAAGAGTATGTTAAAGAAGAGGCGCCTATCCCATTGCAGCCTCAGGAGGACAGAGATCTAGATAGGTGGCCCTATCTAGAATATTGTTTAGTGGAGAGTTAGTGAGGTTTCTTTATTTTGTATTTTGATGGGTGGGCATGTCCACCCTTACATTTAGTCATGTTATGTATAAAAAATTGAAATATTGATCATGTATAGAAAAGAAAAATTGAGTTCACACTTCCACATTGGTTCCCTTCCGCATTGATTTTGATTCCACTATAGTATGCCTTGTATCTGTTGCAGGATGGTTTGACAAGTTATGACAGTAACGTCTAAAGTCTCACCTAACTCCCAAAGGGGGATTTTGGGTCGTTACAGAGTTGGTATCAGAGCCAAAACATTAGGTTCACTAGGGCTAAGTTGTTCTCTGAGTTGAACTTAGAACTCAGATAGATTTCAAAGTTTATGCATGATACTAGAGTGGGTATCATATCAAAGCCTAAGCATTAGGTTCTTTAGGGTCACTTAGAGCTCGACACCATGATTGAAACAAGGCAGTAGGTCCATGAGGAGAGTCGTATTCTAAGTATAGACTAACAAGTTAGTCTTAGTCAAAATTGGTTGAACCTACAACCAAACTTAGTATCTTACGCTAGGAACCACAATTTGTAAGCTTATACTATTTCCATGTATACCTCGGTGTATTATTATATATTTATTCAAGATTAAGTGTTGTTGAAATGGTTATTGAAACATACGTCCAAGTTAGACTCATGATGTGTTGTTGTTCTCAAGATTTAATCATGAGACGTGGTGCTCGGGGTCGTGGATATAATACAAGGGGGAATGGAAGTGATGCTCCATCAAGTGATGAATAAACCGACTTCGCTCAGGCTTTTGCATCTATAGCCGAGACCTTGGATATGCTAGCAGTTAGGCAGCCTGCTACTCCTCCTTCTGTTGCGGCACTAATAGCTGCTCCGCCAAATAGAGCGCTAGCTAGGATAGAAGCATTTCAGAGGATGAGGTCTCCGGTATTTTGTGGTAGCATTGAGCCATTGTTAGCAGAGGCATGGAACATGCAATTGAAGAATTTTTTCTCAGTGTTGTTACCCACTGAGGCAGAGAGGGTCACCTGTGTCGCCTTTGTGCTAGAAGATGAGGCTGACCACTGGTGGAGTTCCGCAATTAGGACTCGGGATTTAACCCGACTAGGTCAAGATTGGACTTGGGAAGAATTTTTTGATGTCTTCTACGAGAAGTATTTCCTGGTAGGAATGAAGAAGAAGAAAGAAGTGGAATTTATTACCTTGCAGCAAGGTAATTTGACTGTGGCTAAGTACGAGGCCAAGTTTTCAGAGTTATCTAGATTTGCTCCACACATGATAGCCACTGAGGCTATGAAGACTCGAAAATTCGAAAGGGGATTGAAGGCCTACATCAAGGATAAGGTCTCTATGTTTAGGCATGAGACCTATGCAGAGGTGGTGGATAAAGCTCAGTTGGCTAAGTCAAATTCAGAGGAATTCTTCACGAGAAGGGAGAGTATTAGAGTCCAGTCTAGTAGCTCAGCTCCTCCTGAAAAGAGGGCTAGGACTACTCTATACCAGCCTTCAGGCCCAACACAGTCGCAAATACTCAACACCACAGGCTTATCGCCCTCATGCTCCACGGGCTTCACGCCCTGCTACAACACAGGCACCTTGCCCCGTGCTATCTTAGGCCACGGGACATGCGCCACTCGCACCCTCTACATTCTCTTATGAGGTCTACACTCATTGTGGTAGAAGGCATTTGGCCAAAGAGTGTAGAAAGATTTCTGGTGGATGTTTTCACTGTGGTGACCAGGGCCACATGATTAGAGATTGTCCCCACCTACAGTCATCCCAGTCTCAGGGAAATAGGCCCACGATTTGGTAGTCTTCTCAGCAAGGTTCTTCATAGGCATCGAGGCCCTCACAGTCTACACGACCGCCTCGCCAGGCAAACCAGAGTCGGGTCTTTGCCATAACCGAATAGGATGCACAGGCATCTGACGATGTCGTGCAAGGTACGCTAGAGTGCTAAAATTTTCAAGTTGTGATAGCTTGCAATTACATGATATTGTTGCTTATGTGTACAACATGTTACCTATACACTATGTATATTCTTGTTGAAATCCATTGATGTGAGTTATTTAATTACATAGGCGTGTTATTAGTAAATGAATGTCTAGCTCAAGTGTAGATCGAAACAGGGTCCATTCATTCTTTCGTCTCGCCTAGTTTTACGAAGGGATTTTCATCCGAGTCGAGTCCGCTGGAGCGTGAGTTGTCCATTTCAACTCTGCTCAGTAAGTTAGTGATTACGGACTGAATATGCAAGGATTGTGTTGTCCAAGTTGGGCAGCATGACTTGCCAGCAGATCTAATCATACTAGATTTCTAGGATTTCAAGGTCATCCTTGGAATAGATTGGCTTGCGGCGCACCACGAACACATGGCTTGTTTTGAGAAGATTGTGAACTTCAAACCGAAGGGTATAAAGTTGTTTCATTTTCGTGGATTGCGAAGGAGTGACATTGCTTACTTCGGAACACTAAACCTTTCGAACTCAGAGGCACGAGACTCCACCATTCCGGGTGTGAGTGAGTACTTGGATGTGTTTCTGAGGATTTCCCTAGATTGCCTCCAGATCGAGAGATCGAGTTCGTAATAGAGTTTGCTCCTGGCACTGCTCCAATTTCTAGGGCTCTATATCAGATGGCCCCAATAGAGCTTAAGGAGTTGAAGGAGCAGATCGAAGAATTGCAGAACCTCGGTTTCATCCAACCAAGTGTGTCACCATGGGGAGCTCCGGTAGTCTTCGTGAAGAAGAAGGATGGGTCGATGAGGATGTGTATCGACTATAGGCAGTTGAACAAGGTCACGATCAAGAATTGTTATCCTTTGTCTTGGATAGACGACTTGTTTGACCAACTGAAGGGAGCAAGATTTTTCTCCAAGATTGATCTCCGATCGGGTTATCATCAGTTGAAGATCAAGGTCGAAGATGTTCCTAAGACTGCTTTCTTAACTCGATACTGAAAGTATGTCTCTTTTTAATTTTAGAAAAAACAGTTCTTGGGGGGCATACATCGAATCCCAAGATCTGACTAAGATTCTAATTGATTTTATTCAATGAGAGTAAAAATCACAATACCTTTGCGACTTTGAAATTGTTAAGTCAAATCCACGATAATAGCGATACCGGCAAAACTTCACAAATGCCAAGTCTCCTTCGCAATCCACACGGACCTTCTTTTTCTTTAAAGCTTTCTCTAATGGAAGCTAATGGCCCTTCCAAAATCCAGCTCTAGGAATCTTGAATAAAAGATCTAATCTTGATCTTCAAGAACCTTGAAATTCCTCTTCTTTATTTTCAAACTAGAAAACAAAAGGAATAATAAAAGGGGAGAAGGTGTGACCGTACACCTTAGGGAGAAGGGAGGCTTGGGCGTGAGAGATAATGAGGGAGGAGAGGGATTTCCAAATCTTGAAAATTCTGAAAATTTTTCTTGTGTCCACTAAAGTGACCGTACACCTCTATATATAGGAGTTTACTTGGATTGCTTGAAACCCAAGTCTCCTAATCCTTATCCAATAAGGATTTCTCATTTGTTTCCTTTTTGATTTCTCCTTTAATTAATTAGGATTAATCAAAATAGAAACTAATTTTATCCATTAGTAACTAACTAACCAAATCCTTATCCAATAAGGAATCTTTTTAATTAGTAACTAACTAATTAATGATTAGTAACAAACTAATGGAATCTCTAACAATTAGGGAATCTTTACTTAGTAACTAACTAACTAACTAACCAACCTTATCTCATAAGGAGTTATTAATTAGAAACTAATTAAAAATTAAACAATAATATTATCCTCCTTGAAGTGGGCGTCCCACCCTAGGTGGGCCCCACTCCACACGCCCCCATGGGTTCCAAACCCATTTTGGTCTCTTATTTGATCTTCTATCAAATTCCCCAATGGGTCCTACCAATTTGGTTTTTCACATTTAATGTGATTCCACCTTTTAGAGCTTCACTATACCATATAGTGATTTCTTAGAGAAATTAATTAATGTAATAAATTATTAAATTAAATACTTTAAGAAAGTCCTTGTGTGTGAGATCTAAAGGGATCTCCTATTTCCGGTTGTGGGACCAAGTACTCAACCTTTTGGTTAAAGTATTGTTACTAGGAAACACCTTTCCTATACTCCATTAGGATTATAGAATTTTATCTATATCCCTGGACTTCCACCAATCACAATTAATGTCCATTAACACAATGTGATTAACCTCCAAAAAATAGAGAATTACTTGCAGGTATTTCTATCTCAAGATTTGTTTACAGATCATTCCCTCCACTTCCAATATTGTTATAAGCTTACGGGACAATATCTAATACTGTCTTTAATCCCTGGCTTATATTCAGAACTCATTCTCTTTGATACTTTTAGTCAAACTTGGACTTGCAAAACATTTTAGAAATTCTTTAAAAAGAAATAATAATAATAATTACATTTCTTTTATACAGAAAATAAATTCCTCGATAAAACCATTTCATCGATAAATACTAGCGCTGGGTTTTTCAAGTCCGGTTTTGACAAGTATCAACTCAATATTATTTACTCTGTAAGAGTAGTGGAATCCTTGTCGAGCGTACACACACTTCTTCCAGTACAACGTACATAACCAAACGAGCCCGTATTTAGTCCGGTTTGTTGGACATTGACGATTGACTACATCAAAGCTACATAGGAAAATACTAGAGAAGATGTCGACCTCTCAGGTTAAGGACAATCTGTCAAATGGACTACCCTAAATATAAAGACAGTATATTTCTAAGGGTATCCACTGAGCGATCCAGTTGCAATATAAGTACTTCTTACTTATATCCACATCTTAGTCAAGAGACCCTTCTCTCAGTGATTGAGATTCATCACTCCATCATATGGAACTAACAATGTGTAAGTTATTAGGAATACACTGTCCAGATGCATCCTGATTAACTTAGAACAATTTTAGGTCTACAAAGAACTGGAAAAACCATATCTCCTTAGCAATCAGTTATCAACTAATTGGATGGTTTTCCTACAATGTTACCTAAGGGACAAAGTAGTCTCATCCAATGAGATACTTTTGATATATTACCCAATGTAGAAGACAATGTGTGAATGTAAAATATGCATTTATTGATTAAAAATAGATAAATACAATTCCGGAATGGCTTTGTGGGCATATATGTCTAACAGATACGGGCATTACGAGTTCCTTTTCATGCCTTTTGGTTTGACGAATGCACTGGCGGCGTTCATGGATTTGATGAACTGGGTGTTCAGACCTTGTTTTGATCGATGTGTCATTGTGTTCGTCAATGACATCTTGGTGTATTCCCAGACATGGGAAAATCATGATCGAGACCTTCGCTTTACTTTTGAGACTCTTCGAGAGCACAAACTATAAGCCAAGTTGAGTAAGTGTAAAATTTGGTTGGAAAAGGTGGCGTTCCTTGACCACGTAGTTATTATCGAGAGTATCTCTATCGATCAGGAAAAGATAAAGGCAGTAATGAGCTGGGAGAGACTCAAGAGTGTCACTGAGATACATAGTTTTCTCGGTTTGGTGGGTTACTACCGGAGATTCGTGGAGGGATTCTCTAGTCTAGCGGCACCACTCACGTACTTGATGTGGAAGGATGCCAAGTTTGCTTGGAGTGATAGGTGTGAAGCAAGATTTATGGAGTTGAAGAAGAGGCTTACTACGGCCCCCATTCTCACAATGCCATTTGGGAGTAGCGGTTTCGTGGTTTACAGTGATGCCTCAAATATCAGTCTAGGATGTGTTCTTATGCAATACAGGAATGTCATCACCTATGCTTCCTGGTAGTTGAAGGATCACAAAAAGAACTATCCTATGCACGACTTGGAGTTGGCTGCAGTGGTATTTGCATTAAAGATTTGACGGCATTACCTTTATGGGAAACAGTTTGATGTGTTCACAGACCACAAAAGTCTGAAATATCTATTTTCCCAAAAAGAGTTGAACATGAGGCAGCATCAATGGATGGAGTTCTTGAAGGACTATAAATACGCAATTCAATACCATCCGAGTAAGGCGAACGTGGTGGCAGATGCTCTTAGCAGAAAGCCTCTTGAATTCTTGGCTCACATGATGGTGCGAGAGTGGAAGTTGTTGGAGAATGTGTCTAACCTCGACATCAGTTTCAACCTCTCTACCTATGGGCCGGTGATGGATAATATCACTGTTAGGCCTTACATCTTAGTCAGGATCCGAGAGTTACAAGGGTCGGATGCCGAGTTACTTGCTTACCGAGACAAGTCAGTTAGCAGTGGTAGTGAAGAGTTCGCCTTTAATGGTGAAGGAACCATCACATTCAAGGGAAGACTATGTGTTCCAGCCGATGAGGAGCCTAGATGAGAAATCTTGGATGAAGCTCACCGGTCCAAGTATACAGTGCATCTTGGGGGTACAAAGATGTATCGGAACCTCAATGGGCACTTCTGGTGGCGAAACATGAAGGGAGAAGTGGCGGAATATGTGTCTCGGTGTTTAGTGTGCCAGCAAGTTAAGGCCGAGCATATGAGACCAGTAGGTCTCTTGCAATCCCTTTCGATTCCCGAATGGAAATGGGAGAATATCTTCATGGATTTTATTGTTGGATTGCCAAGGGCGGTGAAGAACTCCGATGCCATTTGGGTGGTAGTTGGCCGTCTGACGAAGTCCGTCCACTTCTTGCCCTATCGGACTACATTAAACTTGAACCAAATTGCAGCACTGTACATCAAAGAAGTGATTTGGTTGCACGGGGTACCAGTGAGCATTGTGTCAGACAGAGATCCGAGATTCATTTCCAGGTTCGGAAGAGCTTTTAGAGTTCAATGGGTTCCAGTTTGGACTTTAGCACCGCCTTTCATCCTCAGACAGATGGACAGACCGAATGGGTGAACCAGATTATAGAGGACATGTTCCAAGCTTACATATTGGACTTCAAAGACAGTTGAGAGGATCACTTGTCGTTGGTTGAGTTTGCTTACAACAACAGCTATCAGGTGAGCATCCAAATGGCACCGTTCGAGGCCTTGTATGGGAAAAGTTTCAGATCTCCTCTGTACTAGGATGAAGTTGGTGAGAGGAAAGTGTTGGGTCCAGAGTTGATTGAGCAAATCACAGACATGGTCAAGGTTATCAGGGAAAGGTTGAAGGCTGCATAGGACCGATAGAAGAGCTATGTCGATACCCATAGGAGAGATCTTGAATTCCTTGTTGGTGATTTTGTGTTTGTCAAGATTTCGCCAACAAAGGGTGTTATGAGGTTTGGGAAGAGGGTCAAGCTCAACCTTAGGTATGTGGGTCCATTTGAGATCATCACCAAAGTTGGTGAGGTTACTTACCGAGTAACTCTACCCACTCATATGGCAGCCTTTCACAATGTGTTCCACGTTTTCATGCTCCAGAAATACATCCTGAATCCTTCACATATCATCGAGTTGGATCCTTTGGTGATTCGGGAAGACCTCACATTGGTGGAACAACCGGCCTGAATCTTGGACCGCAAGGAGCAAGTATTGTGCACCAAAGTTATTCCCCTAGTACTCATGCAATGGGAACATCACTCTAGGGAGTAAGCTGTAGAACCCCGGATCTTTATGACGTGTATTAAATTCCTTAAGATGTATCTCTTAAGTTTATGGGTGTTGGGATGAAGGATTAAGAGTGCAAAATACTCTTAAATGTTAATGGAGGTTATGTCCTAAACATTGCCCTCAACTTGTAGAAGCTATAGTATTGTCACCGCTTATCCGAATCAAGTAATTCTTGAATTTTTGGAAATGTATTCGAACCCTCTTTAAGGTTTATGTTTATCATTTTTCCCGATTTTGAGTCGGGGTCATGTTAAAAGTCAGATTTCTAAAGTCGAGTCGGTTGAAAATTTGGACTGTCGCAACCCATTGCAGACCAGTCTTCTTTGAGGGGAAAATGGTCCAAGAATAAAGAAGAATTGGAAGTTATGTAAAACATAAAAGTTATTCTCCTTCAAAAGATGAATCCAAGCGAGTCAAAAATTATGACCAAAATACCGAAGGTGGTCTCGAGTCAAAAAATGACATCCTGTGTGGGGCGATCGATCGCCAATAGCGGGACAGCATTGTTAAAATGTGTTTTTTTTGGGTTTTAAACCCCCTCCCCTATAAATAGGGTTTTAAGTTTAGGGTTTTTGGAATCTAAATCATTCTAAACCTAATCTTGAAGGGAAAGAAGGAGAAAGTTAGGGTTTGAAGGGGGGTTTTGCTTAGAGAAAGGAGATTGAAGCTCGAAAATTTCTCTAAGGAAAGGTTTCAAGCATTTAGGTCAAGAGGGAAAGCTTTAGCAAGGTAAATATACCCTCCTCACTATCAATGCCATGAACCATTAAGGTTTTAAAGCTTAAATACTAAGTTTCTATGTTAGAATGAGATTATGTAATGATTATTGTAGAAATATCTCTATAATATTGTTATTATTATTATGTTATTGTTGTGAAATGGTGAAGGGAAGGTATTTGATGAAATTGATGAATGAAAATTATTGGTGTGGAAATAGGAGGATGGGATGCATGTTTGGATTTGAAATGGTGGGTGGAATGTATGTTTGGATTTGAAATAGTGGATGAGATACATGTTTGGATTTGAAATGATGGAAGAGATTTATTATGGATGGATTGTGTTGTAAAATTATGAATGAATGTTATTAGGATGTTATGTGCAAGTAAATAATTAAACCTTATATTTCTTCCATGTTACAACATGTGAAAATGATGTAGGTTTTGCATGATAGAAATGTTAAGACCTTTATGTTGAATTGTCATATTTAGCTTTATCAAATGATAAAATTGTGAGTTTAGCATGACATTGATATTACGAATCTAATCTTAAGGCACAATGAATATGCACGATTAGTAATAGAAATTTATGAATTTATATGTCATTGTGATTGTTAAATATCGTTGAAATTGCTTGAAGTGATGCATTGTAGGACAAATAAGCCTTTGGATCTAAATCTAGCGAGCCTTAGTCTTCTATCATGATGATATGGGCTCATGATGGATCACCGAAGGTACCTAGATTAGTGATCTAAAGTATTATTCAACCAACAAGTGTATCATTCTTTACAAGTCATTATGACGAAAGCACGAGTAAGATAAAAGCACATATACAAGAACAAGAACAATGTATGTGGAATTGTATGTGAGTTTTGCACTTGACTGGAACCAACAAGTCTAAGATCAATGCATGCGTGCCAAGTCAAGTAATCATAAGTGAATCCGAGAGCACCGGAGAAAGTGCGAAGGTTGGTATACGGGAAGTAGAGTATAGTAATCTCTTTCACCTATATAGTGAAGAATTATTTTAAGTTATTAATAATGATTATGCATGTTGCTATGCTTACATGGAAAAATGAGAATTTAATGAAGATTCATGAAAATAAAGAAAGTAAAGGATGACAAGAGAAGACAATAATAAGATAAGATAATGAACAAGAAATGACGAAAAGATTATGATGCTTCCGCACTCTGAATAATGTATGTTTTACATTGTTCAATTGCTTTGATTAACTTGTTCATATGAATTGCTATTATAAACTTGTTCGCATTGACAATTGTATATCCTTATATGATTATGCTATTTGATGCTTCTGACCTTGTTAGTTAGGAGTTCATATTCACCGAGCTTTGTTGCTCAGCCGATATGTTTTCATGTCGACAGGTTCAGTTTCTGAGACACCAGCGGAGCCTTGGTTAGAAGAGGATTACGGACCGGATGAAGAGGGTGACATTCTCGAGGAGGGAACTCGAGACCTCGACCGTTTTCCTTATCATTCGGTTGTTAAACTTTTGGTGATTAAAAGTTGTCATGGAGACTTGAGTTGACTTATGGTTTTACTTTGTTGGTACTTATGTTGACTTGTAGTTTTTGGAGATCATGTGGAGTGATCCGGATCATCTAAGAGTTGGATTTTGAGTTAGACTTGTCTTAGTAGATACTTGTTTAGATTTATATACATATATATATATATATGTTTTGGAAGAAATTTTCAGGTTCTCTTTTAGTAGTGTCTTACTTGCTCACAGGTTAATCCAAGATAAGCAGTGTAATGAACCCAAGGTTCCATTATAGCCTAAATGAGATTTTGGGGTCGTTACAGAAGCTATGTGGGAGCACGAAGCTGAAGTGAAAGAAAAGTACCCGCACTTGTTTGTTTAGGGTATCTCATGTATGTTGTGGTTTGTTCCAATTTCGAGGATGAAACTTTTGTAAGGGGGGAGGATGTAGAACCCCGGAAACTCATTTCCCATTTGGTGAATAGTGTCAATGAATAGTGATTTTGTATAGTGTTTATCAAGCGTATAGTAATACATCGAGGTATGCACATAGTAGTAGAAGCGTAAAATTTAGGTTTCTAGCGAAGCTAAGACACTAACTTCGGTTGAGATACCAACCGGTTTTAAGACTAAGATTACCCGATTAGTCTATACTTGGAATACGATTCCCAATACGGACCTAATACCTTTGCTCTGATGCTAACTCTGGTATTAGACCCGAAGTAAAACAACTCTTGTTCCAACTTAGAAGACACTTAGCCCTAGGTAGCCTAATGCATTGGCTTTGATGCGACCCAAAATCCCACCTAGGAATTATGAGACTTTGGCTCGTGACTTATCATATCAAACCATCCTATAAAAACATACAAGGCATGCTAATAGCGGAAAATGAAAATTTCTTTATACCATAAGCTATATTCTAAGTGTGCAAACTAGTTCAACAAGTCACTGTAGAAAGTGGACATTCTCACTTAACAAATATGTACATATGTCTTACTTTCTTTGGAAACCGTATACTTTTATAAGCTTCTTCGTGTCTTTTACTTTACAAATATCATCTTTCAGTTACTTTGCACATAGCTTATTATGGGAGCATACTTTCAATACTTCACTAGTGCCCGACCTAAATGGAGTGGAACACACTAGCATCATTCCTATACATTAGGCGTGCCTATCAATTGTACCTGGCCTGAGTATACTAGCACCCTTAGCCAACCTCCCCATCGACATCTTTGTACATCATTATACTCGGGATCAGATGACTAGTGCCCAACCTATAAGGGGCGCAACACACTAGCATCCTCTCAATACTATCACATTTATCTTTGTTCTTCTTCTTTACTTTATTTTTCGGATACTCGTACATATAAAAAAGCTCGATCATGCCATAAAAGTGTTCATATAGCAATTGTGAGTGACATGGTAGGCAATGAAAGACATGAATATAAAAATTTTCAAAGCACGATTTTTAATTCAAACTTGATTTTAATCTAATCAAAATCTTCCCAAGGGTCATCTTATGATTATATTAAATTATGGTGTGAGAAACCATACTTACAAAGCTCCTCAAGTATAAAGCCTCCTGCCGATTCACAACAACCTTCTTTGAATCTCCAAAGCTTTTCTCTAATGGAAGCTAATGGCCCTTCAAATCAATGCTCTTTAATCTTTTCCTATTTTCTTGATTCAAGAACCTTTCTTGATCAATAAAGATTAAATCTTGATTTATAAAGAATCAACCTTAATTATCGAAGAACTATTCTTAATCTACAAGGATTTGTTCTTGATCTTCTTTAAGATCAAAACCAAAACAAAAGAAGGAATGAGAGAGGTGGCCGATCAAGCTCTTCCAATTCAAGCTCTATGATATTTTATTCTTTTCTTCAATGAAAGATCATTTCCTAAATAATAAATAACAATTCTTTATCTACAAAGATTGGTTCTGATATTATCCAAGATCAAAACAAAAACCAAGAAAAGGAATGTGAGAGGTGGTCGTACAACCCAATAGGGAGAGAGAGAAAAACGTGGGAGAGAGAGGGAGAGCTTCTTTTTGTGGACATTCCACTATGGGGTTCCTTATATAGATTCCTCATCTCGCTAACTTGTAGCTCAAGCTAAACTCCTCTTTCTAAATTCTAATCCAATTAGAACTCACTTTAATTCTCTAATGATAATCCTAACCCAATTAGGATTTAATCAAAATAGAAACCAACATTATCCATTCCTTATTTAATAGGAAACAATTAGTAACAAACTAATCCATTCCCTATTTAATATGAAAAACAATTAGTAACAAACTAATCCATTCTATAGGAAATAAGAAAACAATTAGTAACAAACTAATTCATTCCCTATTTAATAGGAAATCATTAATTAGTAACTAATTAAATAGATAATGAATTAATGAAGTGGGCATCCCACCCTAGGTGGGCCTCACATCTCACGCCCCTTTTTGAGGTCTAACCTCTTATGTTGTCACCTTTTGATCTTTATCAAAATCCCATATGGGTCCTCCCCATTTGGTTAATCACATCTTATGTGATTTCACCTATATGAGCTTCACTATACCATATAATGAATTACATGAAGAAAATAATTAATTTAATCTTAAATTAAATTAAAAGCCTTGGTGTGTGGGATCTAAAGAGATCTCCTATTTCCGGTTGTGGGACCAAGTGCTTCATCACCTTAAGGTGAAGCCTTGTTGCTAGAAAACACTTTCCAATAATTCATTTAGGATCATAGAAAGTTATCTAAGTCCCTGAACTTCCACTAATCACAATTATATCCATTAACACATTGTGATAAACCTCAAGAAATTAGAGAATTGCTAGTAAGTACTATGTAATAATATATTTACAAATAAATCCTTCCACAATCCGATATCACACATAAGCTTCTGAGATTGGAACAAGTCTACTATCTAGTCCCTAGCTTATGAATAAAACTTTTTCTCATGGATACTTTTTCATTGAACTTAATTTCTAAAACACTTTCGAAAAAACATTAGAAAAGAACTGACATATACATTTACTTTTCTACATTGAAAATATCAACTTCGATAAAGACCATTTTACCGAAAAACACCACTAGATTTTTGAGTTCAGTTCAACAAGTATCATCTTGATATCATTATCTCCAATTAAGGAGTAGTGAATTCCGTATTGAGTGTTTACACACTTCTCCAAATATTGTGTACATGACCCAATGTACCCGAAGTTAGTCCTGTATATTGGACATTGCCGATTGGCACATCAAAGTCATATTGATATTAACCTCTCAGGTCTAAGGATAATTTGTCAAATGAATAACCCTAATACAATTTGATAGTGAATTCCATAGGGTATCCACTTGTGACCCCGTTCAGTATTATGTACTTACTACATATACTCACATGTTAGTCAAGAGTCAACACTGTCTGTGAATGAGATTCATCACACTATCTTATAGAACTACACATGTGCAAGTCATGATAAAGTACGACGCCCAACCAGTACTTTAGAGGCTTTGAACAATATTAGTTTTACAAAGAACTGGAAAATCATATCTCCTCGCAACCTTTGCATGATTTTCCTACAAAGTTACCTATGAAACTTTATGTCATCATCAAATGAGACAGTAATTATTATAAATACCCTTTATAGTTGGTTGTGTGAATACGATGCTTCTCTAATCAACATAGAAAAGTCTTATATTGGCTTCCGAGAGCATATATGTCAAACAAGGCAGGTAATCCTTTAGAACACATGGCTTTACTTTTCATATTTCATTTATGGCAATAGCATTTGCATGTACATAAATTAACCACATACATTATAAATTTCATATGATTTTCAATTAAAACACATGCTTTCCATCAAATTCCATTTCATCATTCAATAACATACAAGTAAATAGGTTGAATACCTAAACTTCATCAATTTCATAAGTTTTTCATCAAATAAACATGTTTTTTATTTGAATTTCAATAAGGAACTATACAAGACTTTCTAGTAGAGAGTCTCTACTTTAATTCATCAAACTTATATGCTTTTAATCTCATTTCCAATTACAAAATTATAACAAGACATCTAGTAGATTGTATTTACCTTCCAAAACTAATTCCCTACAGTCTAGAGCTTGAGAAAGTGTTGAGAAGGCTTGAGAAATCCTTTGGAAGCAAGAACCAAGCTCTACCTTTGATATCTAGCAAAACCCTACTTGAAACCCTAGTCTTTCCTCTCTTTTCTCTCAAACCCCCTCTTAGAACAAGTGTAAACCCTAAACCCACAAACTGAGCTTTATTATAGAGTTTGGGATTGCCAAAACCCCAAAATACCCCTTAAAATATCTTGGAAAAGCAGACCAAGCAAAAAAAAAAGAGTCGATCGACCGGGTGTGATAGGCGGTTAACCGGCCATGTTAAACCCCTTGTTTGACCCTTTTTAAGGGTCGACCGGCTTGTATGGGTGGTCGACCAGTTGGTGTGACTTTTGCCCATTTTGGCCATTTTTCCACACTTTGACCCTTAGAGTATATTTCATACTCTTCCCTAGTGACCCTAACACCTTCATGAACATAATTAGATTGTTACGAATCCCTCATTTTTATTCAAACAAAACCCATAAGATTACATTGAAGATCTAGGGCTCTACATTAAAGGAGTTGTAATAGATTTTTAGATGGATGATGCTTAAGTTTAAATTTAAAAGATTTGAGATCATGATGAATGATCAGATTATTTATGTTTAAGTTGTCACCTGTTATGACGATGATTTATATTGATTATATTACTGTTAATGTTGAAGATAAATTTTGAGACTCATATTTTGGGTATATCTTGTATGTTGTTAAGATAAGACTCGTTTAACCAAGATGGGATTTTGGGGCACGACACATACCACTATGATAAAAAAACCTAAGCAACCAAGACTATAATTCAAGGCTCGTTTACTCGAAAATAAATCACAACATGTGAATCATACATCAGGGCATATCATTCTCATAATTTGTCGGGTGACATACATAATCATGGTTCTTAATATAACATCATGGCATCATAGATCATTTATCATATGTCAGTTTCACATAATAATCCATAGAGACAATTTACCTAAAATCCCCTAATTGCATCGAACATCATAATCTTGCATCAAAACCCTATATTATTAAATCAAACCCTCGGAATACATCCCTTCATCCATATTAATCACACAAGACTCCAGAATTACTCATTTCCTCCATATTCAAATCATACATACATTTGAATCATAGTCTTACTCTCATCCTACATTAATAATCATAATAATAACCATATAAGAGAAGATATCTACATAAGCATTCATGCTTGTCCATATATTGTTTTAAATTTAAATATTTATTCTTAATTAACATTAATGAATCATGGTATTGATAATAAGAACATTAAATCTTAAATTCTTGATCGCTTCCCTGCGATCTCAAGCTTGTGAATGGTCTTGATCTTGATTTCCGAAGCCTTTGTTCTTCTTTGAGTGAAAGCCCTTGTAAAACCCTGAGTTTTTCTCTAATTGGATCTCTAAAACTCTTAGAATGTTTGCGAAACCCTAAACCCACAACTAGGGGTCTATTTATAAGGTTTTGAGTCCTAACTCTTTTAGATTTCTTTTAAATTTGCACTTTTAGCAATTTCTTGCGCACTCTGGTCAACTAATGGCCTTCACCTTTTGACCGGTGACGTTCACTATTCAACTGGTGGGTGTCCCCTCTTTGCCAAAAATCCCCATACAATTTTTGTCTCAGTGCGTATCATTTGACTGGTGGGTACCTATAGAACCCCGAAACTCTAGTTCATAGCCTGTGAATAGTGTTGTGAATAGTGATTTAAGGCTTGAATGTCTTCCATTTATTTTGATGTACGAAGAATGAATGGATAGTTGAAATCAAACTATATATATTGTTGGCATGTGTTCTAAGGTCCCAAGTACCCATTGTAATGTTTAAAAAGTGTTAAGGCTTAAGCCAAGGAGAAAGAAAATGAGAAAATGGGGGAAAATAGGAGAAAATGGTTCCCTTACCATTCGAACGATGCCAGTAGATGATGAATAAAGACCTCAGCATTCGAAGACAGTAGCATCAACTGTTCAAATGGTTCCATGACCATTCGAACGATCCCAAAAATATTGACTCAGAAATTTGGAAACCAAAGTCAGCAAGCTTAACCATTCGAACGACCACATAACCGTTCGAACAATTGAAAGACCGTTCGAACGGCCATGCATAGTAAAGTCGTGAAAAAGCCCAAATGTGGGATTTTTAAGCTTTTAACCCCTTGGGTTATAAATAGAGGGGATTTTTTAGGGTTTCAAGGTTACACTAAACCAAAGAGAGATTGTGGGAGGAAAAGAGATAAGACTAGGGTTTCCAAAGTGGGTTTTGTTGGAGATCAAAGTGGAGCCCGATTTCTTACTTCTAAAAGCTTCCACAAGCTTGGATCTTGATTCTCAAATGTGGATCTCCATTGTCAAGCTCAAGATCGTATCCAAGCCACCTCTCAAGCGTAGATCTAGTCTTAGCAAGGTAAGTACACCCTTCTAGTTAGCTTAGTGATAACCTAAAACCTAAACCTAGGTTTTTATAGCATGTGTGTTCGAATTTGGGCATGAATGTTTTCTTTTCTTAAATCAACCATGTTTACCTAAAATGTATGAATTAATTAGTATGATATGGATGTATTGGGCTAAGTAACCACAAATTTTAGAATGTATGTATGTGATTGAGGCCTATGAAAATGAAAGTGTGATTTAAGGTTTTTCCCATAAATGTCGAATTGCTATAACACCTACATATGTTTCCTTCAAGTTCTCCCATGTCTATAGGAATATTTAAATGCCCACATGTTATTTCTTTAAGTATCTCCATGCCATTATGATGTTCATAAATCATTATGCACAAGCATGTATGCATGAACCTGTCAACGCTTTGCTGTCCACACTTCTTTCCTTATTTTAGCCCACAATTGTTTCCTTATTTCTCCATTGATTATTTTGTACAATTAGCATACATTATTTGACAGATTATAGTTTACATGTATAGGGCTAGAATCATGCGGGAACTTATTTGCTTTCCATGTATAGCATCCTTGTAAAGTCTACATAATATACAGAACTCAAGGCCATTGGGGCAGCCATTCTCACAAACTTGTCATGGTTTCAGAGTCGTCGACTAACAAGCATCCTTGAAATTTTTTTTTCTCTCTCGGCTTCAGTGCCTCTGTGCAGTTTCGACGTGCACTTCTTCTTCTCGGTGGCTTCTGTGCTAGTTCCGACGTGAACCTTCTCCGTTTCAGTGGTCTCTGTGTTGTGTTTTGGGTGTCTCCGACTTCATCTTCTCTGTCTTCCGGTGCAAGTCTCTTCTCTGGGTCATTTTTTTTCGGTGCAACTCTTTCAGTGGTCTCTTTTTCCATTTATTTATGATGAATTCCGCACCCGTGTGTGTCAAGTTTACGGGGAAAAATTAATCTACCTGGGCTTTTCAATTTGAACTTTTCCTAAAGGGAAAAGATCTTTGAGGCCATATTGATGGCACGGATTGCGCACCTAATCCTGATAAATCTAAGGATCCGATCTCTTCTATTGATGACATGGATTGCGCACCTACTCCTGATAAATCTAAGGATCCAGTCTCTTCTCCTTCATGGGTTGTGCTTGATGCTCGGATTATGTCTTGGCTTCTTGGCTCAGTCGAGCCACATATTGTCACCAACTTGCAACCTCATCGCGCCGCACAATCCATGTGGACTTACTTAAAGAGGGTTTATCATCAAGATAATGATGCTCATCGTTTTCAGTTAGAGCATGCGATTGCCACATTTCAACATGACACTCTTTCCATCCAAGATTACTATTCGGGTTTTCTGACCCTTTGGAACGAATATATTGATCTGGTTACTGTGGATGTTCATGTTGCTGCTCTTTCCATTATTCAGAAACTTCACGAGACTAGTCATCATGATTAGTTTCTTATGAAACTACGTCCCGAATTTGAATCTATTCGTTCCTCTTTGTTGAATCATTCTCATGTTGCCTCTCTTGATGTTTGTTTTGGTGAGTTACTTCGCGAAGAACAACGTATTACTACTCAAGCTACTCTGGAGCATTCCCATGGTAGTTCAGGATCAGCCATTGTGGCTTATGCTGCCCAAAGACGAGGACCACCTGTGAATTCTAAAAACTTGCAGTGTTTCTGCTGCAACGAATATGGGCATATTGCTACCAATTGTCCTAAGAAATACTGCTCTTATTGCAAGGAGAAGGGTCACATTATCAAAGAATATCGTATCCACCCCCAACATCGTCCGGCCTAGGCATTTCAGACTTCTGTTATTGTACCCTCCGCAACTTCTGGCTCTTCTTCCGATGATTCCTCAGTTCCTGCACCTCCTGCAATGAATTAGTGCACACCCAAAATGGTGCAACAAATGCTAATTTCAGCATTATCAGTAATGGGGTTCCAAGGTAACACTTCTACTAACCTCTGGTACTTGGACTCGGGTGCCTCTAATCACATGACGAATACTTCCACTACTCTATGTCATGTTCGGCCCTACATTGGTTAATCTGCTATTCAGATTGCCAATGGCAATTCTTTGCCAATAGCTGCTGTCGGAGATGCCTCTTCTAGGTTCACCGATGTGTTTCTTGCTCCTCAGCTTTCCACGAATCTTATTTCTATTGGTCAATTAGTTGATAACAATTGTGCTGTTCATTTTTTTGGTGATGGTTATGTTGTGCAGGACCAGGTAACAGGAGAGCCGATCGCGAAGGGACCTAAAGTGGGGCGCTTGTTTCCATTTTTTTTGCTTGTTCCAGCTTTTTCTTCAGTTTCTTCTATTAAGTCATTTGCTTGTAATAATGTTTCCGATGTTAGTTTGGTGTGGCATTGTCGTTTAGGCCATCCCAATACTCAGATCTTATCTCATGTATTGAACTTTGGTTTACTTGGTAATAAAGACCGTTCTTCTTCATCTTTTGAGCGTGCTTCTTGCAAACTTGGTAAAAGCAAAACTCTTCCCTTCCCTTTGTATGCTATTAGAGCATCTCACTGCTTTGATCTTATCCATAGTGATGTTTGGGGACCTTCCCCGGTTAGTTCATATGAAAATTTAAATACTACGTGACTTTCATTGATGATCATAACAGATTTACTTGGGTCTACTTTCTTCGCTCTAAATTTGAGGTCTTTCGTACTTTCACTGAGTTTTTAGCGTATGTTGACAATCAATCTTCTGCTTCTATTAAGACATTATGCACAAATTCTGGTGGTGAATATTTGTCTACTGAGTTTCAGGCATTCTTGGCTTCTAAGGGTCTTTTCATCAACGTTCATTTCCCTCTACTCCTCAACAAAATGGAGTAGCCGAACGCAAAAATCATCATCTCCTAGATGTGTTACGTACTCTCTTGTTAGAATCTTCTCTTCCATCCATGTTTTGGGTAGAGGCCTTGAAAACTGCTGCTCACTTGATTAATCGTTTACCTTCTCAAATCCTACATATAGAGTCTCCCTATTTCCGCTTATTTGCTAAGCAACCTAGTTATGATAACCTCCTTACCTTTGGTTGTGTATGTTTTGTTCATTTACCTCCTCATAAGCGACATAAATTATCTGCTCAATCTGTCCGATGTGCTTTCTTGGGATATAATGTGTGTCAAAAGGGATTTGTTTGCTATGATCCTACATTACTTTGTACACGCATTTCTAGGAATGTTATTTTCTTTGAAAATCAACATTTCTTTCATGTGTCCTTTGTGCCCTCCTCTTCTACTGTGGTTCTCCCCTCCTTTGAGCAGCAGTTCTCGGATACGAGACGCTCCCGCCCACAGTCTCTTCCGGTGGCTCACCCGATATCTGATCCTACCACGCTCCAGATTCAGCCAGTTGTCGCACCTTTGGTACGTCGCTCTCCTCGAATGTCAGTACCCTCAGATAGCTATGCAGGAAGAAATTGCCGCTCTAGAGACCAATCACACCTGGGATATTGAGCCATGTCCTCCCACCATTGTTCCTCTGGGTTGCAAATGGGTTTACTCCGTCAAGGTCTGATCTGATGGAAGTTTGGATCGTTACAAAGCTCGGCTTGTTGCACTTGGAAATAATCAGGAATATGGTGTCAATTATGAAGAGACCTTTGCTCCTGTGGCTAAAATGACTATTATTCGTACGATTCTAACTCTTGCTGCTTCCAGTGATTAGCCACTACATCAGATGGATGTCGAAAATGCTTTTCTTCATGGGGATCTTAAAGAGTGTATTTATATGAAGCCACCCCTGGGATTGTTTCCCTCTCTAACTTCACATCTCAAGACTCATCTCTCAAAGTCCTTTCATATGAAAGCTCTTGGGTCTCTCACATATTTTCTTGGTCTTGAGGTGCATCGTAGTCCCTCTGGTATTTCCCTCAATCAACATAAGTATGCTCGTGACTTGGTGGCTACAGCTAGACTACAAGAGGCTACTTCTGTTGATACTCCCATGGAATTACATCTCAAGCTTTGCAAAGAGGAGGGTGACTTACTCGCTGATCCTAGTTTATACTGAAAGTTGGTGGGTAGCCTTGTTTATCTCACCATTACTAGACTAGACATTTCTTTGTTGTACAGCAAGTCAGCCAGTTCCTTCAGACTCCTCGTCATGTTCATCTGCCTGCTGTCCGTAGGATCATACGCTATGTTCAAGGCACTTCTGCCCATGGCTTATTCTTCTCTGTGAGCAATTCTACTCGCCTTGCTGTTTATAGTGATGCTGATTGGGCTGGTTGTGCGGATACCCATCGCTCCATCACTGGTTAGTGTGTGTTCTTAGGTGATGCATTGATCTCCTGGAAGAGTAAGAAGCAAGACAGAGTCTCTAAGTCATCTACGGAATCTGAGTACCGGGCGATGTCTCTTACTTGTTCTGAAATCATTTGGCTTCGAGGTTTGCTTGCTGAGCTAGATTTTTCTGAGACCGATCCTACACCTCTACATGCCGATAATACAAGTGCTATTCAGATCACGACCAATCCTGTCTATCATAAGCACACAACGCATATTGAAGTGGACTGTCACTCTATCCATGAAGCCTTTGAAGCTTGTGTTATCACTCTTCCACATATTTCTGATGAACTTCAAATTGTTGATATCTTCACCAAGCCTCTCACTCGTCATCGACATTGCTTCCTAAGTAGCACATCGATGCTTGTTGATCAACCTGCATCAATTTGAGGGGGGCTGTCAACGACAGCTTTGCTGTCCACACTTCTTTCCTTATTTTAACCCACAATTGTTTCCTTATTTCTCCATTCATTATTCTGTACAGTTAGCATACATTATTTGACAGATTATAGTGTACATGTATAGGGCTAGAATCATGCGGGAACTTATTTGCTTTCCATGTATAGCATCCTTGTAAAGTCTATATAATATACAGAACTCAAGGCCATTAGGGCGGCCATTCTCACAAATTTGTCGGAACCGAGTTTTCTAAGTATAAGTATATGAAAACAAACCAAGACAAGACATGTGATTTATGAGACACATGATAAATCTGAACTTTGGGTCGGTCAAAGATAGGGCATATCCTAGGATATGCCATATCTGGCTTCAAGGAAACAAGACAAACAAACATGATAATGCCAGACATTGGACCGGTCAAGGATATTAGTGTGCCTTATTCCATTTTAATGAAGGGTGCGTACACATCCGGCTTCAAGTTGCTTTAAGAAAATTTGATGAGGGGTATTTACATACCCGGCTTTCAAGGCGTTTCAAGGGCACTAATATCTGGCTTCAAGAACAAGACAAGTATGATTCAAACAAGAACAAGATAAGACAAGCATGATTCTCACGAGACAAGAACAAGATAAGAATAAGGTTTTAAGTATGATGAGCAAGTTTTGAAAACATGAAAAATTTAATTTCAAGTATGATCTATGTAGTATGCACATATGGTTTAAATGAGGAGTTTTCACGTGAGTTTCTTGCATGCACATGACTACATTGTTAAAATTTCAAATGTGTCATGAATCATTTTATATCACTGTTAGCTAGTAGCTTGTACTCGCTGAGTGTTTCAATACTTAGCCGTACATTTTGATGTCGGCAGGTACTTTGCTTGATATATGTGCTCCTAGTCCTTGGATCGAGGAGGACTATGGTGAGGAAGACCCTTTTGTGGAGCCGGCTGTAGAGCCTCAGGTGGAGGCTAAAGACTTAGATAGTTGGCCCTGTCAAGGTGATTACTGAGAAAGAGAGAGTTTTGTATTTTGATGGGTGGGCATGCCCACTCTTACATTTAGTATGTTGTTATGGTATAAAACTCTTGGAATACGATCATGTATATAAAAGAAAATTTTTGTTAGCTTCCTTTGTAGTATGCTTTGTTATTATGCAGGATGGTTGATATGGTAAGTCAAGTCACGAGCCAAAGTCTCTTAAACTAACTCCTAAGGGGGATTTTGGGTCGCGACAGTACCACTTGTTGACCGATGGGTCACTTTCATTAATATTTTGCCTTGGTTTTCTTTATTTAATCATTCTAATTATGTTACCAGACATTAATTAACATAGAAACACTCAATGCATTAATTTATGACACGTATACCAATGTCATTCACATAAATAGCACAAATATCGATAAATAAAAGTTCAAGTCTCTACATCCTCCCCTTCTTATAAGAATTTTGTCCTCAAAATTACATACTTTAGTCAAACAAGTGGGGATACTTTTTTGAACTTTATCTTCTCTTTTTAAGTGGCTTCCTCCACTGAACGATGTTGCCAATGCAAGAGAACCAAATGAATCGTCTTGGTACGCAAAACTTACTCTTTTTTATCCAAAATTTGAGTCGGTTGCTCAACTAGAGTCGAATATTCATGAATCTCTGAAGGTTCAAAATCAATGACATGAGAGAGATCTGGAATGTACTTATTTAACATGAAAATATGAAATAAATTATTGATGCCCGTCATTTGAGGAGGAATGGAAACTCTAAATGCAACTTCTCCAACTCTTGTAATGATCTCAAAGGGTCTCACATATCTCAGACTTAGCTTATCCCGCTTACCAAATCTCATAATGCCTTTTGTAGAATAAATCTTGATAAACACACGATCTCCAACTTGAAATCCCAGATCTCTCCTACGAGTATTAGCATAGCTCTTCTGCCTACTTTGAGCAGTTTTAAGCTTTCCCTGATCACTTGAACCCTGTCTGTAGTTTGCTCAATGAGCTTACGACCCAATAATTTCATTTCACTGACTTTATCCCAACATAAAGGTGAACGACAAATCCTAACATATAGTATCTCGAAAGGTGTCATCTGAATGTTTGCCTAATAACTGTTATTGTAGGCGAACTCAACCAAAGGTAAGTGTTCAGCTCAACTACCTTGAAAACTTAGCTTACAGGCACGTAGCATATCCTCTATAATCTGATTTACTCTATTTGCCTGTCTATTTGTCTGAGGATTAATTGTTGTGCTGAAGTCTAAGCGAGAACCCATGGTTTGTTGAAAACTCTTTCAAATCTTGTAAGTGAATTTTGGATCTTGGTCTGATACAATGTTAAATGGCACTCCATGTAAATGAACTCCTTCCTTGATATACAGGTTTGCAAGTTGATTGGAATTGAATGTGATGCGATATAGAAGCTGGAGCGAGCTTTTAATCACTTAAGCATTCATCTGGAGCTTCTTCATTATCACTTTACTACTATATCAACTCTAATGGGCTGACCTATGACTCTATCTTGACTAGCTTTTGACAATGGAATTTACTAATTACAAATATGGTCCTTTCATATACCATCGATCCCTAAAATGTATTAGGATTTTTGTGATAGAGAGTTGAGAATACTCTGAGCATTCTAGGGTTTCCCAATTGTGATTGGTTGATCCCCATTATTTCCCAGTTTTGCTCCAAAGATACAAGTTTAATCTTCCAATACCTTTGACTTGCATTGGATCTAAACCAATAGAATATAAACAACATAATAAGTAATAAGCAGACATTTCCCACTTACAAAATACATGTGACACTCCCACACCACGCTCACCAGTAATCCGAATAGGGCCACCTATCTAATGCTCTATCTTCGAGCGGGTGATCCATGGTAGGCTCCGGCTCGTATTACTCCTCCTCGACCCAAGGCTCAGGAGCACGCACCTCATCAAGACCTGCCTGTAAGCATGGGATCTTCCTACCCACTTTCACAATTATATGTTTTGACTTGAGTCACCACCTATTCATTCTTAGGGATAGGTCCCGGGTATTTGTTTATTTGGATAAGGCAAATGGTCTAATCAGAGTTAGGGTAAGTGGTTCGATTAAGCCCTGAGGAAGGTGTTGGGCACCCCAAGACCCCCGTTTTATAACGGTTACCTACTCCCTAAACTTAAGCCAATTATAATCTCAAAGTTTAATTAGAATGTCCAAAGTTTTTAAGTGAGTGCTAATCCAAGAAAAATAGAAAGCTAGATGGCTAGGGTCGAACCCGAGTTGGGTTGCCTACGTACTCACATGGTGAGATCAGACCGAGCGTAGTTCTGGCACATGAGCCCGTGCCGAGGCTAGGGGGAAGTGTGTGTGTGCATAGGGTGGTCAAAGGGTCTAGCCTAGAAGGCTATGGTTTAGTTGACCGGGGAGGTCAAGTGCACAAGTGTTAAGTCTAACCGCGGTTAGAGGAGATTTAACTATGGTTAGGTGAGCTAACCAAAGCTAAAGAGGTCCTACAAGGCTCTTTTTGGTTTTTTGTATTTTTATATTTTTTGGGATTTTGGAGATATTTGAATGTTTTTGGTATTTTGGTTATATTTGCATGTTTTTGGTATTTTGATTATATTTGAATGTTTTTTTTGGGTATTTTGAGATTTTATTATGTTTTTGGTATTTTGAGCTTTTATCATGTTTTTTTGGATTTTCATATAGGTAGGGTTTTGAAAACTTAGCTAAAGTCACATTTAATCCAAGAGTTTGGCTAAAAGATTATATTTTAAGACATAAAGAGGGATGTGCCTTATGAATGTAAATGGTCTATTGCCAACACTTATTTTGTTGAATTGGTGTTGATAATAGATCAAATATCATTGTCTTTGGTATGAGACATTTTTAAGAATGTCCTCTTTAAGTCCTTAAACTATCATTTATTTTAAGTCCTTAAACTATCACCTACCCATAGAACATGAAGGAAAAATAAAGAAATGAAAGAAAATGAAAACTCATCTTCTCCCTTTTAAGGTGGTTCATTTACACCATTATTAATGATGTAATGTTGCTCTAAAGAATGTTAGGGAGGGGATGAGCTTTCACAAAAAATTCTAGAAAGAGGACTAGAATCTCAAAAGAAAACAAAATGAAAAAGAGAGGTATAGCTTTAGCTTCCACTCTCTATGGGCCTACCCATATCCACATTTGTGGGTACATAAAAAAGAAGAAAATATGTACATGGAAAGGAAAAGAAAAAGGAGCATCTCCTTGCCTTTGATATGGGGTCCCTCTACACCATTAGATTGGTGTAGAGAGGCCCAACTATGCTTGAGAAATGAGAGATCAAGAAGAGAGAACCAAATAAAAAAAAAAGATAAGAAAGAAGAGAAAATGAAAGGATGAGTGCCTACTCCTCCAAGAATTCTCCTTCAATGCTCCAAGTGATAGGGTTTTAGAATCCACAAAGGAAGACAGTTAGTGAAGAACTCTAAGCTTTTAGTCTTAGAATTCTTTCCAAACTCTAAACCTTAGTTTCTTCTCCCTTCTTCAAACTCAAGAGAAACACAAGTGTGTGGGAACCTACTAGGGGTCTTGAGGGATGGATCTAAGGGGCTAAGGGATTGGTATTTATAGGAAAACTAAGAGGTTGGGTTGTGTCTTTTACATGGGGGATAAAAGGAGCTAGTGGGTAAAGACTTGAGTGTTGTAAGGTGAGTTGATAGATTGACTGTTGTAAGGAGTGTAAGAGAGTGTAAGAGAGTTGGTGGGTTGAGTGAACTATGGGTTATATGGGTATGGGTTGTAGGATATAGGGTGTAAGAGAGGTGTAAGAGAGTAGGTGGGTTGAGTGAACTATGAGTTATATAGGTATGGGTTGATGTAAGAGAGGTGTAAGAGAGTTGGTGGGTTGAGTGAACTATGGGTTATATGGGTATGGGTTGTAGGATATAGGGTAGGTGGATATGGATATGTGGATTAGGTCTTATGGATCATGGGTTATTAGTAGATGGGTCATGGGTTATGATTATTGGACTTTGACTATGACATTTGGGTTTGGGCTATGGAAATAGGCTTTGGCTTAGACAATTGGGTGATTGGGTATTTGGGCTTGACTACTTGGGTTGGGTAATAAAATTAGGTAATTGGGTTTGATTGAGTTGTCTAGGTATAAGTTTGGTCAAATGGGCTTGGGCCTTGGGTATACCTAGGGCTTACTAAGGTTAGGCTAGGGCTACCTAGGGTTTGGGTTTAGGACTACCTAGGGTTAACTAGGGTCTTAACTAGGGTTTAGTCCTATGGTTAAGGGTTTACCTATGGTTTGGAACTAAGGTTGATCTAGAGTTTGGACCATAGCTAAATTAATTAACCACGGTTAAGGGGGTGTAAAAAATAGGGTGCTGACACTGCCGATGATAACAAATCGACTGAGCATGGAATACTCAACGTATACAAGACACTACATAATATGTCATATCATTACATGCTTTCACAGAGGTAGTTCATAGGATACACACGCACTGAAACAGATAAGGAAACCTCTTTTCAAATACACATGTGTGATACGGTAGAAACACACACTTATCTTTCAAAATCATTCTTCTTTTCTTTTATCTCTTTTAATTTACACATAAAACATTCACTTACTTTACACATGACTTTATGGGAGTGTACACATGACTTTAACTAATGCTCTACCTAGAGTGGTTTTAGTCCATTAGCATTCACATACACATGGAGTATGCCTAATGCTCTACCTAGAGTGGTTTCAGTCCATTAGCATTCACATACACATGGAGTATGCCTATTGCTCTACCTAGAGTAATAGAAGTCCATTAGAATCTTCATCCACCTCCCTGTGGATATCTTTGCACATAATTACTTGGAATCAAATGCCAAATGCTCTATCAAGGTTGGTAGATGTAGAACCCCGAAACAAAATCACAGTGCTGTGAATAGTGCTTTGTAGCATTGAGGCCTTATGTGTTTACCTTGATTATCATCAATGAAGAAAAGGTTTTTGGAATTTGAAGTTAGTGTTTAATATGTTATAACATGTATGGGAGTCTTAGAGTATTCTCTTTTATGTTTATGGGTGTTAGAAACAAAGTAGGAAAGTGGTCTAAGTGTTGAAAATGGAAACAATAGCGAAACAGGGGAAAATCAAGGTCCACTCATGAACGAGTGCACCTTGGTGTTTCTCACTCGTCGATGACTGAAAAAACAGTATTGAAACATAAATTTCAGAAGCCTCGCTCGTTGAGGACTGTGTTTGAGGTTTTCTCACTCGTCGACGAGTCAGACACGGAAAATGGATATTTTGATCTGAAACTTGTAACCGAAAAATGAGAGATATTTTGAAAATTGTCTCTTGGGTTTTTGGAAAGCCTTGGCCTATAAAATTGGATCAAATCTCGCCGATGGTCTCTTCCAAATCCGATTCTTATCAAGAGCAATAGGAGCGGGAGCTGGAGCTGCGGGCCGGTAAGCAGCTGTTCAAAACTAAGGAACGAAGGGAACGGTCAATCAAAAACTTGTCTAAAACTACCTATAGTTGGCAAGGGTCGAGTTATTGATGTGAGATGGATCCAGGAAAAAGGGGGTTCCAGTTATAATCCATAAACGAAATGAAGATCCCTTCTGCTCACCACTTTTGCCAAAGGATAAAACAAAGCATTTGATCTCGTATATTTTTCCCCAACTCCTAAAAATCATTGGTTGCTAAATGCAACTAACTTGCGCTTCATAGGTAGTGGGCATAATCTCTCTATTAGTCGCCCTTTGTCCATCATGCGATTGAGAAAGTCGGCTTGAGTGCTTTCTCCCATAGAGTACGAGTGTAGTGAGACATGGAAAGAAACCTTTCTTCTTTCAAATTGGCTTTCTTCTTTGTAATTTATTTCTTCCAAATAGTCTGTTTTCTATAGAACCCAGATTTGTGAGTTTGATTTACTCAAACCCTAAGAGAAGATTAATTGAGGATTTTGAGAAGAAAGCTACGAATTCTTCACAGTGTTCTTCAAGGTGATCTTGAATTCAGAATTTCAACCACAAGAAGAGTTCCCCTTGATTTCCTTGGTATTCTAAAGTCTAGATTTCAAATCCAAAGGGAATTCTTAAGCTTGGATTGCTCCAAGGTGAATTTGGGGTTGGTGATCTTGGCAAAGGAGATTCTTTTTTTGACTTCCCAAGATTGGATCTTGACCCTCAGTGTTTCTCAAGTGCTAGACCAAAGGGAATTAGTCTTAGAAAGATAGATACACTCTACTATCTAACTGTGCTCTTTTCTTTTAAGAAAAACCATGTTTTACAGTGTGTTGTATGGATGAATTGGATGATAAAAATGGGGTATTTGTAAACTATCATTACAGTTGAAATTCTATGAATATGATTCCATGTTTCTAAGTGTTCTATGTTTATTATGATGATCACAAGCACAGTATGTACTCTATGTCTCGCATGATTCGAAGTTTTCTCATAAGTACAGTATCTGAAATCTCTAAGCATTATTATTATTATTATTATTATTATTATTATTTTAAATAAAGCCACTCAGGACGAATGGGGGGTTTGGCAGACCCCTACCTGTTAATTAAAAAGAAAAGAATGGGGAAGACATATAACCTTACCCCTACAAAACCAACTAAAGAGGGGAGGGACATACACCTTACCCCTACCAGACAAACCCAGAGAAGGGGGGGGACATAAAATCTAACCCCTACAATACATCGGACTCAACAGCCATAAAAAAAAACAAATACAAAGCTCGGGGGGGGGGGGGGGGGGGGGGACACAAAATCAAAACCCCTACCAAAACCAGAGAAACTCTAAACTTACTTAAAGGAGAACGGACAAAACGAATCTTACCTTAAAAATCTGAGAACAAACCCAAAAATCTCTGTAAGATTACAATCCAAATTCCTGCAAGCTTCTATGCAAAAACCTCTAACCATGACTTAAAGTCTTAAGTTGAATAACCCTACCTTGTCTATACGAGTGATCCCTATGGGAAAATCCGTATGAGACAAAAACAATTTGTCCAGAGAAACATTGCATGCCTCGTTTCGGCACACTGATTACTTTCTCTAAAAACATGCTCAAAAGATATGTTTCTCTCCCGTTGCATCTACCTGATTCCCTTTATCCAGGGCCACACTTTCTAATGCGTGCAAGTCCGGTTATTAAGAATCTCAATAAAAGTTTTGAATCACTCTCAACATTGATGTTCTGTAACCCCAAAGAGATACAAAGCTTGCATCCATCATATATTGCCCTCATTTCAACCACATTATTAGTGCACAACCCGTAAAATTTATAGAAAGCTCCAATAACCACACCCAAATGATTGCGGATAATCTCACCACCAGTGCTAGTTCCTGGGTTGTTTCTCTAAGCATAATTCATAAGCTCATAAGTATTGATAAAGCCAGATTGAGGGTTGGTCAAGGGTAGAGTATATCCAAGGATACGTCACACCTGACTCAAAGTAAATCTCAGAAGACATTTGATAATACCAACGGGAAGGTTGGTCAAGGATCGTGGCAACCCACTTCTATGTATTCGATGAAGGGTATTTACATACGCGGCTCTAAGTTTTTTTTACGTTGCTAAGGTCTGGCTCATAAGTCCATAAGCTCATAAGATATCTCATAAGTCTCAAAGGAATCTCATAAGGCCTCATAAGCAAAGATCTCATAAGAAACTCATAAGTCTCATAAGCAAATATCTCATAAGAACTAATGAATCTCATAAGCTCAAAGATCTCATAAGAACCTTGATTCTTAAAAGAACTCATAAGCTAAGTTTTGGTTTCTCGTAAGGACTCATAAGATTGGATTTCAAAGTACGCTCATAAGACTATGTTTATAAAAATACACATCTTCTAAGTTAAGTTTTGAAGTAAGGTTTCTCATTTTATGCTCTATGAATTGGATGAATTGATGACCTGTGTGCATGTTAATGTTTTATAACATTGTTAAACTAGTAGCTTGTATACGCTAAGTATTCCATGCTCAACCAAATTGTTGACTTCGGCAGGTTTATACGACATTGTTCCCGAGCCTTCGGT
Source organism: Tetracentron sinense (assembly GCA_015143295.1). Taxonomy (NCBI): domain Eukaryota; kingdom Viridiplantae; phylum Streptophyta; class Magnoliopsida; order Trochodendrales; family Trochodendraceae; genus Tetracentron; species Tetracentron sinense. The sequence goes on along the minus strand of CM026572.1, from coordinate 5,862,020 downwards.
TGAGGAAGAATACTACGAGTCGGAGCCTACCATGAATCATTAGGAAGATGGTGGAGCTCTAGGTAAGTGGCCCTATCTAGACTATTGTTGAGAGTTGTGAAGTTGAGGGATGTATATTTTGAGAGTGATACTTGTCCACTTCATACTTTAGACTTTATACTTGTGATTAGTCTGTTGGTTCAAACTTGTACACATTATACAGATTGTGTTTGTTAGAAAGTTTGCTTCCGCTTCAAAATTGCTTATGCTATGTTATGCCTTGTGTATTTCACAGGATGGTATGGTTTGATAAGGCACATCACGAGCCAAAGTATCCTTCACTCGTAGGGGGTATTTTGGGTCGCGACAGTAGAACTCCATTTGCATCCTTCCAATACACATAGCTTCATTTGGGACCAGATGACTAATGCTCTATCTAGGTTGGTAGAAGTCCACTAGCATCCTCCCGATACGTCTTACTTTGTTTATCATCTTTTACCTTATTTATTCGACACACACATACACATGAAAACTCAATCATGCACTACAAGTGGTATATACAATTGTGAGTGAATATGGTAAACACATAACACATGCTCATTTATTTCATTCAAAACTTTCTCATAGCATTCGCATGATTTAATAAACATGATTTCATTAAAACACCGATTCATTTCATTGGTTTAAACATAACATAAATGCAAGATAATTAGGAGGATTTCCTACTTTCTTTTCATTTCAAATCATAAGGTTCATCATGGTTTTCCAATAGAAACTATAACATAAATACATAGTAGAGCGTATCTACCTTCCTAGGATTGTTTCCCTATGAACAAGCGCTTTAGAACATACTTCGGTTAGTGAGAAAACCCAAGCTCAAGCCAACCTTCTTTCTTTCTTCCCTTTCTTCTCTCTTTTCTCTTCATTTTTCTTCTCTCAAAATTGTTCTAAGGGTTTGGTAACCCTCTACCCACGAAATGGGGTTTATATAGACCCTTTGGGGTTTGGTGAAATTCCCAAAAGGCCCCCAAAATATCCCATAAAGCATAAAGTAGGTCAATCAAGCAAAATGACATGAAAAACCCACAGTCGGTCGACTGGCTATGAAGAGTGGTCGACTGTTAGCCTAAAGGTTACAACCATGTGTACCCCTAATAATTTTGATTATGACACAATAATGCAATGAACATTTTTTGTACTAATTGTTCTACAAAGTGTACGTCAATTTCAGATTTAAGGAACATTAGTCCACATTTCAAGAATGACTCAACATTACTAAGATGTTCCATCAAGCAAAGACAAGACTCAATGATAATAGATAAATCAAGACAAAAGGCTAAGTTAGCCATATTCTCATTCAAACTCAAAAGACTACTCAAGTTTAAGTCAAATAAGACTCAATTATAATAGATAAGTCAAGACAAAAGGCTAAGTTAGCCATATTCTCATTCAAACTCAAAAGACTACTCAAGTTTAAGTCAAATAAGAACTCAAAGGGGAAATCCAATCAACTCTAGGTGAAAATTCAATATCTCACCCAAAGTCCAAGTTGGATCATGAAGACAAAACAAGACTTATTCAAGATCAAGACAAGAAAAGTGAAGACTCTCAAAAAGGTTTAAAACAATTTCTAAGAAAGTTTAGGACTTATGTAAAGAGTCCTCATTTGATGGGAAAGTTCAAAAACTCAAGTGACCTACATTGACCTTAGGAAGCCTTGACCCATTTGGATAATATTCCAAGGCCCCAGGACATCTTAAAACATGACTAAAAACATGATAATGAAAAGTCCAAAGACCTAGGAATTCATTCTCATCATAAATATCTTAAAAAGATGAGAAAAATGTGAAAATATAGAGGTGTCGTCAACGTCTGAAATCCAGACCCCTGTTGTCAACGTCTGTAATGGACAGTAGCCCAACAAATATTTTTTTCTCTATGTCGTCGATGTCTGAGATACACCCAGGTGTTGTCATTGATGACAAGTTGCGGAAAATGTGCAGTAAATCCCAATGGCTAGTTTTTTAACGATTGGTTTGACATTTAATAATCCCACAACGGCACTATTCATCCATGGTCTATAAATAAGAGTTCATTTATGAACATTAGAATAACTTCTGAGCCTACATTGATTATCTATCACACGCATTCAATTCTCTCCAAGAAAATACGATCAAAAGCTTAGAAATCCCTTTTTATCTTACTTGAGCTTTAAACTCCCAATCCTTTGAGAGACTTTCAGATATTGTATTTCATTCTTATCTTGCTCAACAAGGAGCTCAAATTTCGGATTGAAAATCCATTTCAAATTTGTATTTGAATAAGTCAAAAGAAGATGTTTTCTTGCATTGAAGGTTTTGATCTCAAAAGGAGATTGTAAGGAGATTGTAAGAGGCGGTATCCCAGCCTGCAAGGGATTGTAAAGGTTTGAGCTTCACCCGATGAAGAAGCTCGTACGATAGTGAATCGTGTTGAATCCTGTGAGCCAAAGAGCTTGAGGCGGGGAAGTAGGCTGGAATTGCCGAACCTCGATAACAATTCTTGATGTTTGTATTCCTTATCTCTTATCTCTTCTATATTGTTGCATTACTTATTTCAATAAGTTGTTATCTTTAGGGCTGTCAACGGAGCAGATAAATATCTGGATTTGCTCCGAATCTAAATCCATTTAACCAGATTTTATTTGAATATGTATCAGCCGGATCGGATACGGATAGTTAATAAGGGTATCTGTTTATAAACGGAGCGGATACAGATAGTGGTCGATCCGCTCCACCAAAATATCTTAATCGATTAATTTGTATATACGTTTGAAATACCCAATCTACCCCCTTATAATTTTAAGGGCTTGAAGGTTTTAGGTGTAAATCTCCAACCATAGAAGGGTATGTATGTCATTTGGAACCACATATATAAAACCAAAAAAACCCTAAACGCAATCTTCTTCTCCTGTTCGAGTTTTGGCTCTCGGCCTCTCGCCTCTGGCCACAGATTCCTCAGGCAGCCATGCCCTCTTTCTCTTCCAAGCTCAGATCTCTGGCTAGCTTGTTTCCGGTGGTAAGTGGTATCAATTTCTCTGTTTTTTTTTCTCTTTCTTTGGTTATTTTTATTTTCTTAGATGTTTTCTTTTGTTCTTAGGGATTCTGGTAAGAACAGGAGAGAGATATCTCTCGAACATAATCCGGTGGTGACAACACCCATGCTCACGCTAGTTCTGTAAATCTCTCTCCATTTTTCCTCAATATCTCAGGTAATTTCTTTCTTTATTTCTTTTTGTTTTAGATTTGTTTGTAGTTTCTTCAAGTTTGATTTTTCCCTTTATCATGTTCTTTTCTTCTATTTACCCATTGTCCCTCTCTCTCTCTTATTGTGCACATCTCCCTCTTTTCTCTCTCTGGGTATTTTAGAACTACACTTAAATGACCTGGGATACTTGTTTTTTTATGGCTTTTTTCATAGTAAATCGTTTGGAAAGTCAAGTTCTAGAAATGGGTTTATTTCAAAATTTCAGAAAAGCATGAATGAGTTTTTAAACATGCTCTGTAGGAGTTTATTTTTAAGATTTAGTAGAAATGATTTTATTTTTTCTAAGTTTTGGATGTGTGATTCTTCTTAAATGCCTAAAAGTATGGTTTTTAGGTTTAGTTTTTAATGAATTTGTCTGAAAGATTAGATTTTGTTGATAGGTTTCTTCTGAAATCATGAAAATGTAATTTCTTTTGAGAAAATTAGCATGTATGGGTGTTATGAAGAAGATGGTGTGAACCGTGTGATAGCTAGGATTTCCCCATGTTAAGGTTTATTTTGAGAGAAAAAAAAAGGCTTCTTTTTTTTTGTTTTCCTTTTCTCTGTAAATCTGATTATTAGCCATGTTTCTTTTCTTTTTTTCTCCTCCCTTTTTCCTCTTCATTTAGTATTCTTTTTTTCTCCCCTTAGCTTGGCAGGGAGCCAGAGAGGGAGGAGAGCTTCTTTTTGTTAAGGAAAAAAAATTATTCTCTTAATTTTGTTTGAAAAGACAGCAAACATGTGATATTTTGATCTAAAAATCTTTATATTCTTATTTTGTTTAAAACGGAGAAATGAATGCCTTTTTTCTTTCTTTCTATTTGTGTTGACACTGATCTAGAACTAGATGATTCTTTCGGAATTTTCTAGCAGTATTATATTTAGGCTTCATATTGTTACTATGTTTACTTTTGGCTAAAAAGCTACTGGTAATAGTTTGAGAAAGTTATTTATGGTTTGATTTGAGGAACATGAAGTGGAAGTGATGAGAAGAGGAGGAAAGATGAGGAGGAGATGGTAGAATAAAGAGGGTGTCTCTTTTTATGAAGCTTATGGCAAAAAGAAAAAGAACTTCCATTTATATGTTTCTTACTTTGTCTAGATCAACTATTTCTGTGGTAGGTTTAAAAATTTGGGTTCTCTCCCTTTGATCTAATTAGTCTTCCTGCTTTTTGTAGAAGAGAGAATTTTGGCATGTTGATTTTAGAATCTCTATTCACGGTTACTGTTATTCATTAAATTGAATTTTAATACATGTATTTATATTGTCTCAATGTTTAGGTTCTATTATTACCTTAAAGGTCATGTCTCAACCAACTACAACTCCATGCCAATTACTTCTAGTGCACCCACTCCTGGTCATAGTGACCCAATTGTCAACCCTACACCTTCTGTTACTCAAGTTGAGAATGAGAATCCCCAAACTTTGGATGAGTTGTCAAAAAACCCTTCAACTACAGAGAAAAGATTAACATCTACAGTTTGTGAAGATTTTAAAAGGACTAAGAATCCAGATGACTCAAAAATAGCTACGTGTAAGCAATGTCAAAAAATATTTAATGGAGATAGTTCAAGAGGAACTTCTCATCTAAGAAGTCATGTGAAAAGATGTAAGAGGAAAGTGTTTCATGCAATTGATCAACAAATCATATCAAAGACTAAGAATGTAAATAAGATGACTAATCGTCTATCAACTCTTAAGTTCGGCCAAGAACGAAGTCGGTTGGATCTTGCTCGATGGATTGTAAAGCATGAGTAGTCATTCAATGTTGTTGAACATGAATATTTTCATATATTTCTTGGTAATTTGCAATCATTGTTTAAACTTATTTCTTGAAATACTATAAAATCCGATGTCATGAAGGTATATGAAGAGGAGAGAGAGAAGTTAAACCTTACATTGGACCTCTTACCATCTCGGATTAGTCTGACTACGGATACGTGGGCTTCAGGCCAAAATGATGAGTATTGTTGTTTGACTAGTCATTTTATAAATGGCGACTGACAATTACAAAAAAATATTCTCTCATTTCTGACCGTAGAAACTCCACATACAGCTAAAACACTTTCTAGAGTCATTAGAGAACAAGTTTTAAAGTGGAACATAGATTCAAAGTTGTGTTATATCACAGTTGATAATGCATCGACTAATGATGCAATGGTTAAAGATACAAAGATGTGGTTAGGTGGTCGAGGATTGCTTTTGTCTGATGGAAGTTTCTTATATATACTATGTAGTGCACATATTTTAAATTTAGTTGTGCAAGATGAACTGAAAGTAATTTCGAGTTTATTGTTCAAGATTCGAGAAAGTGTGAAATATGTGAGATCATCATAGAGTAGAAAATAAAATTTTTAACATGTTTTGATTCAAACAAAATTACAAGGTCAAAAGGAAGTATGTCTAGATGTTCCAACCAGATGGAACTCTACCTATCTTATGCTTCAAAGTGCATTGCAATTGCGTGAAGCATTTGATCGTCAAGTTCAGTATGATCGTGATAATAAATTGAATCCATTTAGTGAAGAGTGGGAAATGGGAAGTGTAATTCATGGGTGTTTGAAATTTTTTTATGAAGCCACCAACAATCTCTCAGGGAGCCGTTATCCAACTGCAAACTTGTACTTTCATGATGTTTGTTCAGTCCATGTTCACTTGCTTGAATGGGAAACAAGCAAATATAATTATATTTGTTTGATGGCTAAAAATATGAAATTAAAGTTTAAAAAATATTGGGATGAATGCAGTGTGATATTGGCATTGGGGGTTATTCTTGATCCTCGTTACAAAATACAGTTTGTTGAGTACGCTTACCATCGGATTTATGGTGTTGATGCTGATTCCTACATCTTGAGAATTCGGTTTTACTATTGGTGATCTTTATGCTGAGTATGCAAGTGTTTCCACAAGTTATCCAATTGGAGACAAACAGGATAGTAGTTCAAGTAGTGGTGCTACATGTGGTTGGGATAGTAAAAAGTTGAAAGGAGGGTTTAAAAAGTTTATGAATGAGAATTCCAGCAATTTGAGTAATACACAAAAATCAGAATTAGAACAGTATCTACAAGAAGCTTTGTTCTCAAATTAAGATGATTTTAATGTACTAATTTGGTGGAAACATAATTTCCTCAAATTTCCAACACTTGAAAAGATGGCTCGTGATGTTTTGGCGTTCCGGTTTCCACAGTTGCGTCAGAGTCTGCATTTAGTATCAGATGCAAGGTACTTGATGAAAGACGCAGTTCATTGCTTACAAAGACTGTATAGGCTTTGATTTGCATACAAGATTGGTTGCCGCAAACTAAAAAGAAAAGTATGTGAACTTTGATATTTAAATAACTAATTTTTATCTCTAAATTGTATTAGTTATTTATTTACATTATCTATTTAATGTGAATCAGATGTTTCCGCTTCTCCTGGTGTTGCATAAGTTGTGGAGCATGTGAATTACTCATCAAAATATGCAAGTAAATCACATATATACATTCTTTTGCTTTTCCTGTTTGATTTTATATATATTTTTTAAATTGTTAGCTAACTTGTTTCTTAATGCGGATTCTAATTAAATCACATATATTTTTTGTAGGCTTCTTTTTTTGTAATGATGGAGTTCATTAAATGTGTTAGTTTGCTTGACCAATATTGGTGAAATAGTTGGTTTTTTGTTTATGATAGTCCTTCGAGGAACTTTGGGTTATTTATTAGATGGATGACTGTATTTTGATAGATTAATGATTGTACCTTGATTAGATAGATAACTGTATTTTGATAGATTAATGATTGTAACTTGATTAGATGGATGACAAATTTTGCTAAAACAAGTAGACAGGTAATGGTTCTTAAGCATAAGTTGCTATTAGTTATTGTTATCTGATTTCTTCAGTTTTGGTGAGCATGTGTTGTCTATGCAGGTGCAAGAATATTAGACTACATGCATAAGCTGTTAAGTCGCCTTTTCATTTTTGTCATTTCCCCTCGAGCTAATTCACATTTCATATGAACCATGATTTGATGCTTAATCTTCAACTGGGTATCAGGTAATATTCGAATGGGTCTATTGATTCATCCCATTTTTAGTGAATTTGTTCTTGTTGTTTTGGGGGGTTTTGATTGAATTTCAGGTTAGTTTTCCTTGCTTGTTCTTGTTCTAGGTACTCTATTAGGAAGTGTGATTAGTGGTGTTCAGATGGAAGGATTATTGTCCCATGGTTTTCAGGTATTGATTCTCTTAGCTACCCAACTTTTCGTCATGTACATGTAATGCTTCAATAGACTATTATATTTCTTCTTTTTTTTTTGGTTGAATCTTTACCTTGGTGTTTAATGTTTTAATACCTCCTCTATAATTTATTTATGTAGGAGTGTTTCAAAATATTCGCCAGTGTGTTTCCTTTGGGTTCATATCTTATATGCAGTTGAGAGCTTGTATGCATTGCTTGTCTATTTACCTGATTACTTCTATTAGACTCTTCTTAGTAAATTCTTCTGCGAAGTCTGACCTTTCCTCAAGAAGGTATTACCCTTCTTAGCTTGTTTGCTGCCATTCAATATTGTTGGTTTCTTTAAATGGGGAGCTAAAAATCTGCTTGTAAGGAGCTGATTATTATCACGGATTTGTCACATATCTATGTAATATATGTCCTTTATGCATAACCAATTGCTCAGTTTTTGGAATCCTATAAGAGTGTCACCATGGAAGCAATGGCAAATTGGTAATGACCAATTATTTATTTTTGCAATAATTTAATACTTTTATGCATAACCAATTGCTCTTAGACTAGCATCTGATTTTTTTTCTTTCTTTCTTTGAGGTGGTGTGTTAAGTGTCATTTTTTTCTTCTTGTAGAAGAGATGCTTGAATAAACATCCAAATTCTAAACTGTCCTTGTCACGCCCCATAAGAAACACAGTCGTAGGCTTGATGTGGTTTGGTTCTTAATTTGAGTGACCTTGTACCTTTTATTTTTTGAAATGTAAGAAAAAATGTTCTTCCTTATGTTATCCTATTTGCTAAGAAAGCAAATCAGTTTCTGATATTTCAGGAATTTTTTTCCATGTGGCCAGATATTTTACGGGTCTCTGGGATGATGTCCAACCAAGGGTTTGGTGACTTTGATAGAGTGCAGCATGGAAGCCCCAGCCCCATGGCTTCTCCAAATTTTATCTCAAATGTTGGAGGGACGGGTTTAGGTGGATGGAATGGCCTCCCTTAGGAGGTAATTAGTTGCATACCTTTTCTAATGTTGGCGTGCAATCCTGTGTTCTTACCTTCCATTTTTATTTTATGTGGTGCAATTTTATAGGCATTCTTTCTGTTTTGATTGTTTTGCTTCCAAATATAATTACATATGTTTTGGCTTGGCTATGTTTATGAGTGTCATGCCTAGAACTTGTTGTATCTGATATAATAATGTAGGGCACATATGATGGGTATGAGGTTTATTTGTCATCCTCAATGAACCTACCCCCATATCATACTTATGGCTCTCTGACTCATTGATCAAGACAGTTCAATCTGGTTTCCTATTGGATAAGGCATAGTTCAAAAAGACATTTGGCTGAATGATTATACTTTTGTTATATATTTTTTTAAAACTATATTTTTACTTTTCAACAGCTCAAGTTTTAGCCATAGGTGGGAACATAGTGATCCTCTAGTTGGTCTGATATATGATTTTGCTCCATCCAAAAGATAGTCTAACAAATTGAACAATCTCGGTAGTGAGATCGCAAGCCACATTACTTGATGGTTCCTCGTGATGATGAACAATTATTGGTTGTGAAATGGAGTATGAAGTGATAAGTATCAAATTTTCTCATAAGAATAGTGAACCTGTAATTTTGTGTCTCGGTTAAACAAGTCTATTGGAGGAGGCACTAGAATATTACTAGAAGGTAACAAGTTGTCATTGAGCATTATAGATCACACTCTCATGTCTTTTGCTTTCTTTTGCAGTTGTCTCACTTTCTTTGACCATCACAACTTCACAAGGACTTTGTGGGACTGCCAGGCGCTTTTGAATGGCTTATAGCAAATGAATATGTAAACCCCCAAAACAGATAACCTTATGTTGAATTCTGATAGTAGATAGCAAAAGTTCATTGTCATAAGTTGCATTTTGCTCAAGAACTCACTTGTTGCGCATCTTCCTGCAGTTGATGATAGGGATGTCAAGGATGTGCACAAGATGTACCCCAAAATCACAAGTTGATGATGCTTTCATTATCTATTTTTTTTAGTGTTATGAGTCACTAAATACATGTAATTATGGTGGAGAATATGCATTATCTGATTTATTTTTTTTGTGTTATGAGTCTTTGAATACATGTATTTGAGGATGGGAGAATCTAATAATTTATTTTTATTTTTTTTGTATACAGCCATGAGCCATACAGGTCTCCTAACTAGCATTCGGATTTCGATAATAATGGAATTCAGATTTTAATCAGACACTATTCATAATTGGTCGAATTCAGATACTCGGAGAATTGGTCGAATTCGGATATGCAGATAATTGGTCGAATTCGGATATTTAGTTAGTATCCGAATTCGAGTTCGATTATTAATTGGATCGGATACGGATATCATCCAAATTCGATTAATTAATTCAAATTCGGTATTTTGAATTCACTATCCGCCAGATATCGGAGCAAATACGGATAGTAGTATAACTTAATCGGAGTGGATACAGATATAGCACTATCCGCTTCGAATCCTCTCCGTTGACAGCCCTAGCTATCTTAGCTTAACCTTAAAATTCCGCAAAATAAGCTAAGTAGATTTAAAAATCGGGCATAGTTCCTATTCACTAGGGTTGTCAATGGATCGACGGATCCGATCCGATTAGCTGGACTTTGGACCCTATATGTGATCCGTTGGATCGGATTCAGATCGGATTGGTGGAATCCGATTGTAATTGGATCGGATCAAGATATAGGGTGATCCGATCCGATTATAATAACTTTTTAAATATATTAAATAGATTTTCTATGCATAAAGTATTAATTTAAAACAAATTAACATTAATTAGAGTTAATTATTGTATTATTAGATTAAAAAAATGTTAAATAGAGTTTTTTTAAAAATTAACCTTAATCGGATCAGATTCGGATCTTACAAATATAACCGGATTCGGATCCAGATCGATTAATTCGTAATCCGATGGATCTCGGATCAAATTCGGATTCTCAATCGGATCGGATTCGGATCTAGGCAGATCCGGTCCGAATCCTACCCGTCGATAGCCCTACTATTCACCCCCCTCTAGGGTCCATTTACCGGGCAACATTGATCGACTAGGAGGGGCGGTCGACCGGCCATGTGTAAACCCCCTAAAACCCCCTTTTCGGAGATAGTCGGTCGGCCAACTATGAGGGTCGGTTGATAGGCCAGGCCAACAAACATACTATGGCCCTGTTTTTGAGCCGCAAATCATTCAGTCGGTCGACCGGCTAGGAGGCAGTCGATCGGCCTCTGTGTATTTTGCCCATTTTCCCCTATTTCCTCCATTTTTGACTCTTAGAGTGTTTCCACTCTCTATTTAACATCATTGGGATTCATTAGCTTGCGTTTGAACACCCATATAACAATTTAATTTGATATTAACAACCCCAATTTCATTCATCATACTTCCAAAATACATGGAAGACTTTTAGGCCATAAAAGAACTATTCACAGACACTATTCACAGCACTATTCACGGTCTATGAAATAGAGTTCTGGGGTTCTACATTTACTTTCTCATAGTGAATTGTTTGTGCTAAACTAGGTCCATGGTTTTTCCCATAAGGATTTCCGCATAAAAATATGTGTGTTTATGGTGTGATCTGTTTATTTGCTCTATTAGATTATTGAAATTAAAATTGGTAGATTTATCTAGATAGATATATTCACCTCGTCTAGGTCTTGAATCATTAAGTCAAGGTAAATTTCAATTGGTATCAGAGCAGGTTCACTATTAAGGTTTTAATCCTTTAGTGCGATCTTGGGTAAATCTTTGAATTTGAGTTCAATGAAAGAGGATGGATCCATCATCTGTCCCCCATTATTTTGATGGAAGTAACTATGGTTACTGGAAAACTCAAATGAAAGCATTTCTCATATCGTTGTATGAGCGGGTGTGGATGATCGTAGAAAAGGGTTGGAAAACCCCCACTAAAACAATTGGAGAATTGATTGTTGACAAGTACTCCAATGAGTGAAGTAAATATGAGATCGAGTCTTGTGGGTGGAACACAAAAAGTCTCAATGTCTGTTCAATGTTGTCACACTTGAAGAATTTAAAATATCTCTAAGTGTGACACACCAAAAGAGGGATGTAATATCTTAGAGATTACCCATGACGGGACTACAAGTGTAAAAATCTCTAAACTCCATATGCTCACCTCAAAATTCGAGAGCTTAAAGATGGAAGACAATAGAAAATTTCATGATTTACACGCTAACCTCAGCGACATTGTCATTTCCAGCTTTAATTTAGATAAGAGACTTCTCGGGTCAAAGATTTCAGGAAGGTTTTGAAATCTCTAAGGTTTCAACCTAAGGTCACTGCATTTGAAGAGAGCAAGAACATCGTTGCAAGCGTGCTCAAGCTTGGCTCGTTAATTTAATGAACTTAATAATCTAGTTCGGTCGGCTTGTTTGTTAAAAAAACAAGCTTGAAGGACCTTTTAACAAGCCAAGCTCGAGTTGTCCACGACCAACATGGTTTGTTAACCACCTTATACTACTAATCCAAGGTAAATGATTTCCCAACAAACAAAAGAAGGAAATTTTAACCTTTATAGTTAAATTTCTGTAAAATTTATTGAAATTTGATTGGGTGGTCCCGTGGTCGGAGTCAGACCTTATTTTTTATATATATTTTTGGTTTGAGTCAGACCTTATTTCAATCGCCTCTCTCTCTCTGAGAAGTTTTGGGATACACTGCAGCAGACTATATATATATAACATAAAAAGAGGGAAAGGGGGGGAAAAACACTTCAAAGTCTCTGTCTCTCCTTTTGCTTCAATCTGAAGCTCTCTCTTTTCTTCATACCGCGAGCTAGGGTTTCCAAGCGTTTATTGTCCGTACACTTTTTCTAAATTCGGTTTGGAGGGATTTGAGGACTGTAAGCACAAGAGTTGTTCTTCATGGCGGCGGAAAAACTTAGGGATTTGAGTCAGCCGATCGATGTTGCCTTACTTGATGGTACCGTTGTGGCCTTCTATGGCACCGGATCTAAGGAGGAGGTGAGCTTTCGATTTCATTTTTCCTTTTTCCTTTTTGAGTTTTGGTTTTTCTTTGCTGGAAGATCTTGTGCTGTTCTTTCTCTTTTCCTGGTTCGAATGTGGAGGAGAGAGACGGATTTTGTGCTGTTCTCTTATGCCTTTAAAAAAAAATAAACTTTTAATTGGGAAATTCTTTCTGTTTTCTTCTTCTTCTTCCTGATATAAGTAGTAATTTGGAATTTTTTTTGCATGATTAGTAACTCGTTCTTATAATCTCAGGATTGTTTTGGGGGGGTATTTTCTTTCTTATCACGTGCTTTACTAATTTTTCTGTAGATTTGCTTCTAAGAGACGAGTATGATTGTGTTCTGTATGTAAAAAATCATTTGAATCATTGCACATGGTTACTGTACATACCCGTGAACCACATTATTAAAAGCTTGCTTATTTCTCAGTCTAGTCATTTTGCACTCAGATGATACTAAAATTTTCCAATTATTGTGAAGTAATGTTTATTTCCGAGTCTTTATTCGACATAATATTTGCGGGCTCAGATTCCCTTTTCGCGGCATGTTCTCAAGGTTTTTGAAAACTGAAAGCTTTTTTTTTTTTTTTTTTTTTAATATTACAAGAATAAAACCTTAGGGGAATTGCAAAGTTCTCGTGAGAAGATCTCAAATTTTTTAATATTACGTTTTAGGTTTTTATTTGACACAAAACATGTTCTCAAAGTTCTCCTGACAAGTTAACTTTATTTGGAGTGGTGTCAATCATGTAACTAATTTTGGTATACCCATTCTTCCTCTTTTTTGATGGCGCAGAGGACAGCTGCAGACCAGATTCTGCGGGAATTGCAAACCAACCCAGATATGTGGCTGCAAGTAGTTCACATTCTTCAAAACTCACAAAACCTGAACACCAAGTTCTTTGCTCTGCAGGTTAGTTTTAGTGTCAACTTGTGCTGACTGGAGATAACATTTATTGATAGGATAAATGTTTTATATACTAAACTAAACAGAAAAATCTGGAGTCATGGAGATGGTGGTTTTAGCTGTCTGTCTTATATCTTATTTTCCTTTTTGGTTCTTGAAGTTCTTAAGTGAGTCATATTTCTGCTGTTGGAACTGAAACATTTTTAATAAATAAAGGGGTTGATATCACTCTAGAAGTTTACACCAGCGAGGATTGATGGAATATCTTCTAAGCTCTAGATAGATAGTTCACTTGTCAGGGTGATGAAATGCCTTCTAAAATCACATGTTGTTTGAGAGTTTGAATTCTCGAGCACAAGTACAAGGGCCAGGTTAAACTAGATATCTAAAAGTTTATTGTAGTTAACATTCATAGATGAATGAAAGTAATGTACTCTTATACACCGGTTAAAAAAATGTGTTCTTATACTCGAAAGTGTTTATATTGTTGAAGAAAATGCATTAAAACTATTTTTCATTCATTGAATAGTAGTTTTTATTTGTGCCAATTAAAAATACTCAGTTCTGGTTAATGGTGATCAGGTCATGGCTTCTGCTTTGTTATCTTGCTGACTATGGTGCGAGAGTAACATAACTTGATGGATATGTTAGGTTTGACTTTGACTGTCTAGTCATTTGTCTTGTTCAAGTTAGGTGTGACCTATTTTTGGACTCATTGAGGTGGTGAAACTGTGAAAGTATGCTATTTGACTGGTTTTCTTTTCAATGAGAATGGTAGTCCTTCAGAAACAGCCAATGACCCTCAGTTTACTGCCCCAGAAAATCTCACTGATGTAGATTTTGTCTAGGAAAAGTTTCCCATGCGATAGTTCTCTTTCCAAATGATCAAACTTTTTGGTTCTAAAAACACAATTATCTTTTTTTTTTTTTGATCGATAATCAAACAATAATATATATAAATAATGACCAGGATACAAGGACCACAAACAAGAAAGAAAAAGGAGAGTTTACAAGACAATAAACTCCAATACAATCTGCATAAATGCCTTGCCTTGACCCCTGGCCTACTCACTCCCTCTGAAGAAATCCTCAGCTTAGTACCACCCGAATCTCCTCCCTATCATGATGCATGCCTACCAGTCAACCGGACCCGAGCACAAATACGAGATTGAGACGCCGAAGTATCCTCAAAGACTCTACGATTCCTTTTTTTCCAAACCATCCAAGCTACAGCTCCAGGCAACACCGACCACACTGTCTCTATCACACCCTCCTCATTCTCCCTATGCCAAGATGCTAAGAAGTTAAGGAAGGACTCGGGAAAGACCCACTCCACACCCAAGCAGGAGAAGAAATAACCCTAAATGCCACCCACTATAGGGTAGTGCAACAGTAAATGGTACACAATTATCTTTTTAAACTGCCCAAAACTGTCACCATCAGAACATGTGTGAATTACAAGCTTTCCACCTATTGTAGCTTGTAAATATTTAATTATTCTTTTGATTGTGAAACAATATGCTAATATGCTATACTATTTTGGTCCTCATTACAAAATGATCGAGTAGTTGAGACTTGAGAGACATCTATTTGACACTGGGCCTGTGTTGAATTATTTCTTCCATATCCTAACGCAGTGAAGTATCGACTCTCAAGGGGCTGAAGGTGGGCCGTCTTTTAAGGGAGTTGAAGGTGAACTAACAAAATGTTGCAGGTGGTGGAAAAAGCAGACCGAGCATGATCCACTTCTCTATTGGCATGATGGAGTGAATGCATTTTGGTTGGAATAACTGATTATAAAACACTTTTTTGTTAGATTTATAGTCCATTATTATTGCATGCATTTTCCATGCTCTTTTTTTTTTTGTACTTTTTATTTTAACCCCTTTTGATTGGTAATTTTCCATGTTCTTTAATGATTGATTGCCAAGTACTGTTAATAATGACCCCAATCACCGTCTCAAGCAACCATACTTTGTCTAGGTCCTACGAAGTTGTCATATATCCAAAAAGGGGTTTTAGCTTCAACAAATATTGTACTGTCATTGATCAATTTAATATTATATTGATAGTTATTAACGTACTCTGTTATGTTTCAAAAGTTTTAGTCCCCAGTAGTTGTTGTAGAGTTAGAGAGGGATTGTGGAGAACAGAGTTAGAAAAAACTGCTAGAGGTTGACTGCCTCTGGAGGGGTCTATATGCATATATATATATATATATATATATATATATATATGTATGTATTTATGGATCAGTGTATTAAAAAGCGAGTGAGGCTTACGCCTCGAGGCTCGCCTTAAAACGCCTTGAGGCCCGCTCAACCATTAGTCTTAAACTATATGAGGCTCACATGAGGCACACATCTATGCCTTGAAGCTCGCTTTGTGTCTATGGCGTTCGTCTCATACATTAACTAGAATTAGGTTTCTAACCA
Source organism: Tetracentron sinense (assembly GCA_015143295.1). Taxonomy (NCBI): domain Eukaryota; kingdom Viridiplantae; phylum Streptophyta; class Magnoliopsida; order Trochodendrales; family Trochodendraceae; genus Tetracentron; species Tetracentron sinense. The sequence goes on along the minus strand of CM026572.1, from coordinate 5,846,177 downwards.
CAACTGAGACTTAAATGTAATTTTTTTAATTTGTAATTTGTTTCAACTAATTTATATAGTATTTCTTACGTGTATGCTTGCGCCTACACGAACATACAATGTGCACGAATATATATATATATATATATATATATATATATATATATATATACACACACACACACTATAATCTTTCATTAACCTTTTGAATCTTTTTACAACTTTTCTTATATTTTATTTATTTGTTAAAATGAGAGAGCAAGAAGTTTTCCTGTGAGGCTTATGCCTCACGCATCTTGAGGTCCTAACGCCTTGCCTCACGCCTTCATGTTTTAAAACATTGGCATGGATAAACAATTTATCTATATATCTATATTAATGTCTGTATGAATTTGGCTAGGAAAATCTAAAGTCTTCTTAGTGAGTACATGCTACATTGGTCCACATATTATAGGTTCCCATTATAAAGGATGGTGCTTCAACCCTTTTGAAGCCGATTGAGAAAAGTGTAATCATTAATTATGTATTTAGTTATTTTACAAGGACTACCTATACCATATAGATAAAATGGGAACAACACTTGTGGAAGACACTGTCCACTATTTTTATATTCCAAGAATACCCTTGTGTGTCTAAATCCCCCCAACCCCAAAAAAATAGTATCCCTCTTTCTATTGAACAACTCCATTATGTGTAAATTTTTTTTCTATTACCGAAACTTCCCCTAAACTCTAAGCCAACTGCCTATGGTACAACAACTGTCGAATAACCCTCTTTTCCAAAAGCAGCTGGGTTAAGTTCGTGGCACCACCCTATCTAAGTTTTCATTTATCATTGTTGTCACGTTTCACCCTCATCACTCTACTCCACGCGTCTCAAGAGACTTCCAAACTCAACAAAAGTCTTTAGTTACCGATAAACACAAGCGTCCAACTATATCAACAATTAAAAAGAAAAAGGAGGTTTACTTTGACTATTTCTCTCTACTGTGGTCGACATCAATTCATGGGTCTCCACCCTCTTAAAGCCACCACAAGTACATCTTCACTATTCAATCTCATGGGTGTCTCACAATCTCCTCCAATGAGATTTCTACTCTTTCATGGCCTCTCTTCCTCTTTTTACATCAAAGTTTCTTTGGCGTCAATCACATTTCGGTTTATAGTCTATGTCTCGACGATCAGAGCTCATTGTTGCTCCAATTGAAGAAAAGATTCTTATAATAATTTCACTTCTTTGAAGCTTGTGTCATGGAATTCAAGCACATATTGTTGCAAATGAAAAGGTATCACTTGTGATGGAGGTGGGGCTCATGTTACTGGTCTAGACCTCTGCAATGGTGAACAAATCCATTAGAGGTGGAATTGATAATTCAAGTAGTCTCTGATCTTAGATATCTGATTTAGGACCATGCAATGGCCTAAAATCTAGTGTGCTGAGATCAAGATTGGTTTAACAATAATAATAAAAACTATAAAATAACAATTTGATCACAAATAATTATTCCAGAAAATTCTAGAAAGTAATTTAATAATGATTCAAGGCTACGTCACAAACCTACAAATACCGCCCTCAAATATATCGCTAGGGTTGTATCATGTATGGAATTCTATGTTTCCATAAGCATAGGGATTAACTTATATTCAATACAGAATTCTATATTTTACTAGGGTTTCAAGAGTTGATGGTTGATTTTAGGGTTTGAATGTTAGAAGGTATTTCAAATCCCATATTAGGGTTATAGGGTTTGCTGTTTTTAGGGCTTTAGGTTTATAGGAAAAGTGCGGCAGCAAGATAATGGGTGTAGGGATCTTAGGACAACAAGGGGAAAGGCTAGTGTGGTCTACGGTTGAGAGGGAATCAATGAGGAATGGTGGCAGCAGTCAAGAGGTTAAGGAATGACTATAACAGTCAATAGGGGTTTGGGGAATGGCTGTAACAGTCAATAGGGTTTGGGGAATGGCTGTAACAGTCAATAGGAAGGGTAATATGGTAGTAGAAGTCAACAAAAGTGGCTTTATGGGGTTGGACAGCAAAGCATAGACTAATATGGTTGTATATTTCACAAAAAGTGGCTGGAACAGCCTGCAATTGAGCTGGGACAGCAGGGGCTACCTGTGGCAGCAAGGGGAATTGCAGGAGACCGGTGCGGCAGTCAAGAGGGGTGGCTGGGAGGGCTGTGGGTATGCAGGGACTGCAGGAAAAGGGCTGTGGCAGTGAGGGTTTGGGCAGGGAAGGCTAGGGTTAGGTGCTTTAATAGGGCTTCTTCTGGATGTCTGCATCAACATCTCTAGATCTTGAATTTGGCTAACTATAACTTCAATTCTACTAAGAAGAATGGTACTATAGAACGTTCTTTGACACCAGAGAATATGGGTTCAGCCTGTGTGTTGTGCCCTTGAACCATTAACCGACTGCCCCACAAATGCAGTGTTCATGGACGTGTATTATTCAAATCAGGACGGATAACCAGTGAAAATTTTGAACGTGTTTTGTGTATTTGAGAGGTATGGGGATCAATGCTGAAACCTAGGCGTGATAGAAAATAACTCCATATTCCAACAACAACGGGAACAATGCAGCAGCAAATGATCTACCGATTCCTCTTGAAGGCACACATTACACTGGTTTGCCATCCTCCACCTACTATATTTCAAGTGGTTACTCCGTGTGACTCACACATGACAATTTTATCCAGAGCTGCAGGCTAGATTGATTAATGGATTGAACTGTTGAATCAAGATTGATTAATGGATTTTAGTTTATCTTTGTCCATATCCTGTAGTAGATTTTCTTAATCCTAGTTAAATATGGAGATAGTTTTTTTTACTGCTTATTATCTCATTTTTAATTAGTAGTGTTTTAATTAGAGGTGTAGAGGATACTGATAAAAAAATAGAGGTATAGAGGTTAATGGCAATTCTTTTAATACCTGATGTATGGTGTACGACGTTGAGCCGTTGCTCCTATTGAAGTAAAATTGGAAGTTGAACTGTCTAGAAGAGGGTAGTTATTTGTTATGGTGAAGTGGTTGCAGGGGCTGGGTAAGGGTTGTTGCACAGTTTGCAATGGTGATGCTGAGCTAACTTAGTCTAAAATCTCATGTTAGAAACAAGGAACCCATCTCCTTCAATGGAGAAAAATGATCAACTACAGGCAATGAAAATAAAATGAAGGCTGGGTAGATTGATAGATGGATTTGTGTGGGTTAGTTGAGTGCATGGTTCAAAAACCCGAAAATTCGACTCGACTCGAAAGTTAACCGGGTTGAGTAACTCGGAAAGCTCGAAAAAACTCGACTCGGTTTAACTGAGGTATAGAACCCATAAAAGGTTGTTTTTGTGGACCCAAAAAATATGATGCAAAACAGTGTGACATTCGAGTTTAGGTTTTAAAAAACGATAAAAATACCATTTTGTGACTCGACCTAGTCTGGCGAGTCAAAAAACTCGGCTTGACTCGTCCGAGTCACTCGAGTAACTCGGCAAATAGTGTCTTCTTCGAGTTTTGAGGTGACTCGACTCGAAATTCGGTCGAGTTACTCGGGTAACTTGACGAGTTTTCGAACTATGGTTGAGTGAAAGCAAATTTATAATTACTATATAGGTGAGGTAGATTTTGACAAATTATTGAAAAAAAGAAAGATAATTTCCTACCATGTTATTCTTCCATTAAATCACTAAGAAAAGAAGACAGCAGTTTTACAGTTTCTTTTTAAGGATGCAACCAAATAGCTTGAGAACAAGGGAAAATCCTCATCTTACCGTAAGAAGTTTTACATTGTAAATGATTTCACGCAGTAAAACCATTTATGTGCAAACACATGGAGCCTAAAGAAATTCATTGCTTGGTTGTTGTTGGAGGCTCTCAACTTTGTGAGGGCGAAATTATGTAAATTGGAAGCGCTCCCTTCTCCAGTGCTAAGATTAGAATCATAGTCATGAAACTGGACCAAAATGGCTGGTCAAGCTGGCAGAATGGGGAATTGGTGAATAAGAATGGTAGGTTCACAAGCCGACCAAACAAGTTGTAGAAAACTTGATGACCTGGCAGGTTTGGAACTGTGGATAGCCCGACCTTTATGGGTGACCTAGATGGGTCAAGAAATTGGCTGAGTTCGTGCAACAATTTTATTTTATCTTATTTCAGCAACAACTTCAACTGGACATAAAATCAATGGCCGCAAATTATTTTTATGTTATCTAGCATGCTAGAAGAACTAACTAAAAAATAAAATAAAAAACTTAAAAATGCTAATATTTTTGAAGTATTGATTTTTTTATTAAAAAAAATGAGGTTTTGATCATTGCCGACCAAGTGGGAGAATGTACAACTTTTTGTGGTCTTGCATTAATCACGAGTTATAGCAACTGTAACCAACCCTTAAGTAAGATTTTTTCATATTTGATTATTCTTTTGCCGTTTCCCAAACTTTCGACTTTCGAGTGCCAATAATTTTAATGTGTGAAATTTAAAGGGTTGATTACCGATAAAAAGGTTTTTCAGGGTTGATTACTGGAGTGATAAGAGTTATCATGGAATTGGATCCATTGTAGAAAATCTGAATGCTGGACAGTTAGGGTGAAAAACTAAATAGACATTTTTTTAGGAATTCCATGTTGGAATGGAGGGGTTGGTGGCAGTGTTGGAATTGGATTTTTTTTTGGAGGGGGGTAAAGCTGTGTCGGACATGGCTTGGGTATATATGATATATCTACTTTTAACTTTTTTTAGATTAGGATTAGGAAATGACCCTGCTCTTCTGAGAAGAAATCTTGATTAAATAGAAAATCATGTTTTTATACAAGCTGCACAATAATATAAATATGAGGCTGTATAGTAGATGAAGGCATACCTTAAAATGAGATTTTTTTCCCTGTTTTTGTTTATATATGTATCTATATATTATCTAGATCCTGACTTTTGGTTGGAATGTGGAATAGATTTATGTATCTCTTATCAATGTAGGTTAGATGTAATTTATTATCATTATTTTTTAGATCAGTTATTCAGTATCAATTGCAGTACCACAAAATAATAATGTTAAAAAACTGATGGACATGCCCAAACATTTCCCTTCCTGGGCTTTACCATCTGCATTTACTGGCAGACGCTCTGGTTCCTCTGTAGAAGTTAGGACTTCTCCAACTGCTTATTGGGAAGTAACTCAATCAGCAGGTTACTGCTCATCTACAAGGTTTTTCTGATTTTATGAATCATTTGCCTTGATATTGTTTACAGGTCCTGGAAGGTGTCATCAAGTATAGGTGGAATGCATTGCCTGTTGAACAAAGAGATGGAATGAAAAATTACATATCAGAAGTCATTGTGCAGGTCTGAGTTCCATTGTATTATTATCTATTTATAATTTTTTTTTGAGAAGTCTATATAACTTGTGTTTTCTTTGTTGGTACATCATGTCCTGTTATAATTTTGTATCTTTTGCTGTTCTCTTATATAGCTTTCAAGTAATGAAGCCTCTTTTCGGCGGGAAAGGCTTTATGTCAACAAACTCAATATTATATTAGTCCAGGTAATACCCAGTCTTCCTCCTCTAAGATAAGAATATATAAATCTATGATAATCTTTTTGCTTCATTTTTGTCCTTTTGACATCTTTGGATATATTGAACTGTGAACAATAGTGTCAAAGCATACATACAATCATTGATTCCTTATCTTCTTTTTGTATGAAATTTTATGTTTTTATTTTAAGCTGTCCATTGTTTCCTCATAGTGGTTTAGGTAGTCGTTTTGATCGTTTTGGCCTTGTAGCCTAGTCTATGTTCTCTTCACCTTTCAAATTCATATTTAGATTTCTATCCTCAGGAGTTCATCAATCCATTCGGATTAGCCTGCATTATTGGACTTTAAAATTCTTAGCTCCATCAACATTGATTTATTTTACAGTGAGGTCTGTATCATATATGCTCTCTGAAAATACAGATTTTGAAACACGAGTGGCCAGCCAGATGGCGAAGTTTTATTCCTGATCTTGTTTCAGCAGCAAAGACTAGTGAAACAATATGTGAGAACTGCATGGCTATATTGAAGGTAATTCTTGTGTAATATTTTCTCTTTTGGCGAGATTTAATGTATGGCATACGAGGGTAACATAAACCATTATTTGTCAGCTTCTCAGTGAAGAGGTTTTTGATTTCTCTAGAGGGGAAATGACTCAACAGAAGATCAAAGAGCTGAAACAGTCATTAAACAGGTACATATGCACACGACCTCGAAATCCTCAAAAGATTATATCATGTGATGTATTATTGGCTGACCGCTCTATGCTGCTTTCTTTGAGGCCTCATCTGTTGCTTTATAGAGTTGTAAGTTGGGTCACTGTTTGGCTCTAATACTGATAACTAACAGCTAAAAGATGCAACTTTTGAAGTTTGTTATATGCATTTTTCTGATTGCTTGTATGATATCTTTGTGCAATTGAAGTTAGTTTGGAAAAGAAGTAGAATTATTGCTTCTCTGCACGGGGTGGTGCTAGGTGTTTCTTGCAGATAATGGAAGCATCCAGGTGACACCTAGGCGATAAGGAGGTTCCCTAGGCGAGGCAATGCCTAGAAGGCCACAATTTTATTTATTTATTTTTAAATTTATAAAATTTTGCTGATGCTTAGTTCATAATTAGGCAATAGGTGTCTTGGCTAAGTGAGGCGGTGGCCTAGGTGTTGCCTTGGTGATAATTCGACTGGGACTGCTGTGGTTGCCTTGCATATATTCCTCCCAATCCTCAAACGATGACACCTCTGTTTTTTTTCCACTTAACATGTTATTTGATCAAGGACAATAAACTTTGCAATTAATTTCTGCTTGTATTTAGCAGACTACTACTTTTCAAGGTTTGGGCATCATATGTGCAAGCATTAACACTCAGCAAATAAGTTGAAAATATTATAGGATACAGATTTTGAAAGGATTACGCCAAAGCAAGAATAACTTGTGATCTCAAGGATTTCCAAATACTCTTTTTCTTGAATAGTCTCAGCAACAAAGGGCTGTAGGTCCATTCTTTCCTAGTTGCTTTTGTGATCATGGTTTAAAGAATCGATCCGAATTGGGCGTATGGGCTTGATACATATCGGGATTTGACACATCTGATTCGCTGGCATGGGAAATGTTATAAATTCTAGCATATTGTACGGTATTGGTGGGTATCAGACTGATACCATACGATACCTTCCCCCCCTCATTTTTTTTGGAGTGTCTACCGATACCGTTACAATGGTTAAAACACTATAAAACCTAGAGATATCCTCATTTAGGTCTTTCAAAACACCCCTAGAACCCTTTCTAAAAACATTCCTCCTCAAATCAGTTTCTAAGCCTAAAACAACAACTCTGATATCAATTTTCGGTTAAAAAATGAATATCTTAACTTGAATGGATTTCTCTAAATTTTTGAAGGTTTACTTGCTTATTTTTTCGATTTTAGTTTTTTAAATTCATGAAAATAGTTAATAATTAACCCAAAATGAGTAGGTCTAATTTTTGAAGGTTTGCATAATTATCTTATTTTGTCAATTTTAGTTGTTTAGATTCATGAAAATAGGTAATAATTAACCCAAAATGAGTAGATCTATTGATTTCATGCGAAATCCATAGATCGAAACCTTATTTTTGGGAAGTCAATGATTTTCCAACACTTTTTGTTGAAAATGAAAAAATCTTCAATATATCAAGATATATCTCAAGCACCTAAATGTCTACACTTGCCCTAAGTGCTTTTGAGATTAACTACAAGATATATCTAACACCCTAAATGTTAAAATTTTAAAATAAAAAATATATTTTATTTTCTCCATGTATAATGCATTAAAATAAGTATATATAATTGTACTTTGAAATGCTATATATTAATGATCAGGGTTTCTTTATATATAGGTTTGAAATGACACCAAAGAAAGGTAAAGGTAAAGAGTGTGTCAGAGATATATGGTGACAATATTGGGAGTCTTTAGATGGGACGAGGTATACGATGCAATGTAATTTTTGTGGATTTAAGTCTAAATGTGGTGGGATCACTCGATTAAAAGAAAATTTGGTGGGTATAAGAACAAATGTCTACTCTTTGCCTAAGTGCTTTTGAAAGATTACACATCGAATGAGAAGAAGGTTGAGCAGAAGCGAGCGGTTGCGGTGAGAGAAGCCCTTAGGGCTAATCTGATGAGTTGGTTTAGAAGACATGGTGATGACATTGATGATGATGATGGTGATGTGACCTCACTCGAGAGGAAGCAAATGGAGACAATCATGAGGCATTCTAGACAGGACGCTTGGGAGAGGGAAGAGAGGCAGTGATTTCAGGCCATCAGGCATGAGGTTGGTGGCTCATAGTGTGAGGCCGGGGGTTCGAGTAGGGTGAGGAGAGGTGGGATATAGAGGACACAAAGCATACACTTGATATTGGATTGTTATGTTCCAGACGTGTTAAGGTTGAAGTCAAAGAAGGCTAGTGGTTCGAGTATTAAGGACATGCATGGGGCAAATGAGACATTTCAGAAGAAGTTGAAGGAGTTGTGATTTAGGGGGAATGTAGCGAAGACAATAAAGAGAGCGATTGTAAAGTTTTTCATTTTTATTCACATCCCAGCTAATGTCGTGACATCTCCATATGATCAGACCATGATTGATGAGATCTAGAGAGCATGACCAGACATAAAGGGACTTACTCCCTATGAGATCACAAGTCCGTTACTTGATGAGGTGATTGCCGAGATTTGCATTACATTGATCTTTTAAGAAGAATTCGGATACATACGAGGTGACCCTTATGTGCGATGGTTGGACTGGCCCGCCCAACAAAGTTGTCACTTATTAACTTCTTCGACTATTGGGATGGTAAATCAATATTTCACAAATCCCTCAATCGATCCAGTTTTATTAAGGATCATGTATATCTTCGTTAGTTAATTGATCATGTGATAGAGATTGGAGAGTACATGGTGTAGATTGTCACAGACAAGCAGTCTTCATTTAAAAAAGACGGGGAGCTATTAATGAAGATGAAGCACTTGTATTGGACATAGTGTGTAGCTCATCAAATTGATGTTTAAAGATGTTGGAGAGAAACGATGGCGAAGACCGTGGTTGAGTAAGCTGGAAAGGTGACGATTTATATCCACAACCATAATTGGGTCTTGAGTCATATGAGAGAGCCCACTACTAGGGAGCTGCTACGGTGAGAGATCACTCAATTTGCCACCAACTTTATATCCATTTAAAGTATTCTTGCACAGAAGACAGGTTTAAGAAGATTTTTACATATGATAGGAGGTATGAATAATCGTATAGTCGCATCGCTGAGGCAAAAACAGTAGAGGACATTATCTGTAGTAACTAGGGCTGTCAACGGGTTAGATTCGGACCGGATCTGCCTAGATTCGAATCCGATCCGATTAAGAATCTGATAGATCTGAATCCGATCCTAGATCCGCCGAATCATTAATTAATCGATCTGAATCCGATTATATTTTTAAGATCCGAATCCGATTATATTTTTAAGATCCGAATCCAATTAAGGTTAATTTTAAAAAAGATTATTTTAATAATATAAAAATCTAATATTACCTTAATTAACTCTAATTAATGTTAATTTTTTCCAAATTAATACTTTATGCATAAAAAATCTATTTAATATATTTAAAATGATTTAAAAAAGTTAATATAATCGGATCGGATCATCCTATACCCGAATCTGATCCGATTGTAATCGGATTCCACCGATCTGATTAGAATTCGATCTGACGGATCACATATAGGGTCCAAAGTCCGGCTAATCGGATCGGATCCTGATCATGATCCGATCCATTGACAGCCTTAGTAGTAACCAATTCTGAGATAATGTGTGTCAAGTAGTGGAGACACTCGAGCCCATTGTGAAGGTCCTAAATAATAAAGATGGCTGATGGGGACAAGAGAGCCACTATTGGCTGTGTATGAGGGGAGACAGCAGACAAAGTTTGCTATCTGGGTTGCTGCCCCGAAGTCTTATAATAGCTATTGAGCAATATAGACCGGAGGTGGGAAAAGTAACTTTGACATGACATTCATGCAGCAAGTATCATTTGCTTTATGGTTTATTTGCTACAGTTATATATGGTACTAGCATTTGAACATTTTAATAATGTGAATAATTTTTTGGGTAAACCAACCTATTACCTTAATCTCGTCTATCACTAAGGTTGTCTATCATCATGCGAATGACCTCAGCACTGAAGATTCTTTATTGAGATACTTGAAGATAATTTTGCAAAAATTAGAGAAAGATCCGTCTAAAGTTGTTGCGGCACTCATGGAGGTAAAGGTGTTATGAAGTTATGTTGTTGCGGCACTCATGGAGGTAAAGGTGTTATGAAGTTATGTACTTGTGTTATACGTTGATATTTATTATTGGGGACTATATAATATAAATACTTATAATCTCAACACTCTAATTTATTGGAGTGCAAAGTCTTTCGGGATGCCATGTATATGTTCAGTGATAGAATGACAAGAGAAGGAAAAAGATTGACCCATGTAAGTTAATTTGTAATGATCACAATACTACTTGATACTTAGTAAGGGGTTTCTAATAAGAATTTTCCCTAGTCATGCAACTAAAGGGCGGTTGCTATATGGTATGGATGCCCCTAATTTACGAAAAATTACTATATAGATCCTATACCGAATGACATCATTTAGCGGTTGCGAACGAAATATGAGCACGTTTTCCTTGATTCATTCTAAGCCTTGCAATCGGTTGAATTGTGAGAAGTTGGAGTGATTTGGGTACACACATTTTAATATGAGGTTGTGTCTGAAGCACCTCACTGAGGATGTTCAGAGGAGCGATGACCATTTGATCCCATAGACCTTAGCTATATATTTGATGAGGATGATCCATTGGCTGAGTTGTTGGGTGCTCTAGGAGAGGTAGCGTTGTCTGAATTGGGAGATCATTCCAGGCCTAATACGTTTTTGGCAAGGTGCATGGATGAATGTGGGGTGGGATCATGTGGAGTTGGGCCGAGCAGAGCAGGACATAATCAAGTCGGGCATAGCAGTGCTGTTGGTACTTGACATTGTTACAAATCTTCCGAGAAATACCCAATTTCTCTCGAGAAGAACCGAGAAAAACTTCTAAAGTTTAAGACTCCGTTTTTATCGCGATATTTTAAAAATCTCGCAAGAAGTATGATTTTCTCTATTTATCTCGTATATATCGCGAGATTTAGCCAAGATTTAACCGAGATTTTAAAATTTTCTTAAGAAATACACAATGTTGTTGGTTTTATGAATATATAACTTGGTGATATTTATTACTATTTTCCGTAATTTCAATATATTTTTTAATCATTCCCGAGATTTAGGTGAGAAATACCCGAAAAAAATTTCAGATTTGAAAATCTCCTGAGAAAAACTCCGGTCGATAAAAACCTGAGAACGAAATTTGTAACACTTGTACTTGGTACTAGTGGGGTTGGATTGAGTAAGTCTGGACCGAATGAGTTTGGGGCTTGTAGGGGTAATGATGATGATGTTGACGAGTTCAATGAACTAATGAGGACTCATATCAAGGAGGTTGACGGAGGAGATGCAAATATTAGCATACGACGACGATGATGGTGACGATGACAGTGATGATGACGATGGGGGACGTCACATGGGCAGTCACATGCACAGCCACATGAGAGTCATGAGCAAGGGAGACATGATAAATTTCAGATGCCAGTAAGCAACATACGTATATACAAAGGTACCAGGCAACATATAACTTTTACATGAGTTTGCCACAATATTGTGTTCATATATGGGTCACTTATTATGTATCACTCTATTTATTTCCTTGGTCCACAGTGTTCGAACCAACACGTAATTCAATGTAGTATTGAGCTTGTATAATGTATGTCATTTGCTTTATGGTTGTAAAGTTAATACTGTTTTATGTATTTAATTGAATGTGAGATTTTCATATTTAGATTGTATTTCCTATACTTGTCTAAAGTGACTAGTTTGTGTTTTCATACATGTTTATCAACATGATTGCCTTTTTAACCTTTTAAATTCTTAACTCTCATATATATGGTTATAAGTGTAGTTAAAGGACTTTATTTAGTTTGTTTTTATCTTATATTTGCATTAAAAGAAGTTTTATGCAATGTATCTAAGTTTTTCATTGTGTATCCAAGCGTATTTAATTTTTTTTTCAGCGGATTGGCTCTATGTATCCTAAAATTGTCTTACCGATACTTGTACCAATACCGATATATTGAATCATGTTTATATGATCCCGAACACAATAATCAGCCCTTAAGAATTCTTAACGTTGTTAATATTGAACACTCTAAGTACTATTTGATCTGTACTTGTGTTATTATTGTAAAGATCCTGCATAATTTTTTCCTCTTCTGCATTAATATCAATTATACATCTAACTTAAACCAAATGAAAACAAAATATAGGAATAAAAAGAGGTGAGGTGTTTTTTATTTTATTTTAAATATTGGATGATTACTCCTCCTAGTGGCCCTGTTTTCCCTCCTCTTTCTGGACAAGCTCTTTCTACAGTTTCCCAAATTTTCAGCTAAAGAGGCTTCAGTAGTTCAGTTTGATTAATTTCTCCTCTCCTGAAATCATTGCTGCCAGAAATTTTAGCAAACCAACATTGGTCATTGTTTTCTGATTTGGAATGACATCAGCTTTCCATGAACATGCAGTTGGTGCTCCCATATGTTATTTAATTTTATGTTTTAGCACTCTCATGTTATCATTACAATAAAGCTTTTCAATATTTACAGTTCACTTTTTACATCTGTCTTTACTTCTTATTAATTAGAGTTTAGCTTGCTGAGATGTTTGTTTGGTTTGTTCACAGCGAGTTTCAACTCATTCACGAGTTATGCTTATATGTACTATCAGCATCCCAAAGGACTGAGCTTGTACGAGCAACACTGGCCACATTGCATGCTTTCCTTTCATGGATTCCTCTGGGCTATATTTTCGAATCCCCATTGGTTTGTAATTTAGTCACTACAGTGTTTATGGTATAATCAATGTTAATTATGCCTACTAATGAAGAATTTAGCTGTAGACAACATAATTATGTCTAGTAGTTGTTGACATTTTGACCATTGTCTTGATAAGCTTCATTCAAAGCCACACTAATCTTATATGTTCCTTGTTCTTTCTAAATATAATAGCTGGAAACACTCCTGAACTTTTTTCCAGTGGCATCATACAGGAATCTTACCATCCAGTGTTTAACAGAGGTAGAGTAAATGCTTTTTCTATTCCAGACAGATCTCTACTTTACTATCTTGTTCTGAACTGCTGGATGTTACATTATCTCTCGTCTTGTTGTGCACAGGTTGCAGCGCTTAGTTTTGGAGACTTCTATGACATGCAATATGTTAAAATGTATAGTATTTTCATGGTACAATTGCAGGTATCCAAGTTAAATCTGAACTTTCTACATATAATATCTGGGATGTCAGTTTTATGTTTGAACCTATCTTTTTATTTTTATTCTACTTGCTCCCCCTCCCCCTTTCTCTCAATGACTTGTCTTGGTTTCACTTTTTTATTTTTGTGTTGCAATTTGTAGGCCATTCTTCCACCTGGAACAAATATCCCTGATGCTTATGCCCAAGGTTCCACTGAGGAGCAGGTGAATATTTCTCATGCCAAGGAATTTCAGCCATGCTCAAAGCTTATAATATTTCTGTACCTTTTTCTGATTGAGTTGTTTATTTTGGTTCCTTCAGGCCTTTATTCAAAACCTGGCATTGTTTTTCACTTCATTTTATAAGGCAAGTTCTTTACTTGACTACATAGCTTATATCTCTAAGATACAGTCCCTATTCAAAGAACTCTCTATAAGTGATGGATTAGAAAAAAGTTGTGCCTCTGATGTGTAGAAAGTTATAGTGATATGCCTTACAATAGCGATTTGTCTGGAGTATGATGTTCCAACAGGACATCCAATTGTGCTGTAGAGGAATTTTTATCTTGGGTGGCTTGCTGTACAATGAAAAACCAATTTTTATGATTTAGTTATTTGTTCAGTTCAATGTACAGGCAATTTGAAAAGACTTTTTAATTACACCTCTTTATATGCAGTCTCATATTCAAGTACTAGAATCAACTTCAGAGACTGGATCTGCACTTTTAATGGGTCTTCAATATCTCATTGACATCTCATATGTAGACGATACAGAGGTTTTCAAGGTGTGACTACCATTATGTGTTTCCTTATTTTCTTCATAATTGACTTACAGTTGCATTGACATGTACTTGCTGGTGGTATGGTTCTGCAGGTCTGCTTGGACTATTGGAACTCCTTAGTTTTAGAGCTGTTTGAGACACACCATAACTTGGATAATCCTGCAGCAGCTGCAAGCATGATGGGGCTTCAGGTAGATAAGTATACACTAGTCTGGTCCAAGCATTTGAAGGATAGTCTCTTTTGAAGTGTCGTACAAGTTTATGGTTGTCACTTGGCAGTAGTTAAAGTCAGCGTGCTTAAAAGTCTAGAAATTTATCCAGGTTGCTTGCTTTCCATTTGTAAACATACACTCGTCATCCTAAGCTGTAGCCGTTTTTTTTTTCTCTGTAAACCATATGTTTCTTTCTGATAATTGCTTTCCCATCTCCAATCTTCAGTATCTTTTCCATCTTTCACTACCCTGCTTGTCATCTAGCTATAGAACCTAACACTCATGGCTTTTGCTTCTACTACCTTTTTTCTTCTAAAAATGAAGCATGTTAAGTAAAGCGAGAGAGTGTTTAGCCCCCACACACCAAATTCTTGTACATAGAAGATTCAGTCCCTTGAAATTTTTTATCTAAATATATATATATTCCTTATTAAGGCAACCATAAAGACTTGCTTTACTTATAATGTCATTAGAGAAGTGAAAGTGGTTGCCATAATAGGCAATGACTTTCTTAAGATTAAGGTAGCATTTGGCAAGTCTAAAAATAGAACTTATTTGACTTATTCTAAAAAATAAGAGCTGAAATTGAAATAAGACCATTTGGTAAACGCCTATTTCCAATCTCTATTTTTTAGAATGTAGACATTTTGCCTTTGTTTCAAAAAGTGAAAAAGTATTTTTTTGAAACAGAGCTTGTTTTGCTAAATCGGGCAGATTTTTTTAGACTGTTTTGTCACTTAAAAATTTGTTATTTTCTATTATACCCCTATTTCTAGTTTCGGTTTCATGTGAGTTGTGTCATTTTTTGGAAAATGCAAATGCTCCTCAAATAAATTCTTGTTTGTATGAATTATTAATAAACAAGCTATTGAAAGATAAGAGTTTATTTTTTGTTTTAAATTTTAACCAGACAATTTATTATATAAAAAGACCTAGAACATAAGATCTAATAGCGTAGCTCTCAATGGATCAGATAAGATAAGCCCCCTAATATTCACTCGGTTTTAAATTTCTCACGAAACTGAAAAAGTTTGACTATCTTGGTGTGCACTAAGTTCTAGCTTGGATATCAAACAATCATTTTTCACATACAAGGTGCTATTACAATCCTTTTTGTCTGACATATATTCTTGCCGCATCTTTGGCTTGTTCCCCTACTTGGACATTGTTTTAGACTTGCAGCTGATATATCATATTCTATTTCACCAACACTTATTGTCAATAAGTTTCTATTTTTAATATTATCATATTTTCTTTTGATGCTGGAATACTGATATTGGAATTCATTATCTACTCACTTATTTACCATGTTATGTACTGAATCTGCAGATGCCACTGCTTTCTGGTAGGGCTGATGGCCTTGGGTCCCAAATTCTGCAGCGGCGAAAGCTCTATACCATTCCAATGTCAAAGTTGAGAATGCTGATGATATGCCGTATGGCCAAGCCTGAAGAGGTTTTGATTGTTGAGGATGAAAATGGGAATATTGTCCGTGAGACTATGAAAGACAATGATGTCCTTGTTCAATATAAGGTGTGTGCTACTTTCATATTTGGCAGGATAGGTGAATCGCACTTCCTCTATAATTCCAATTAGAGTTGACCAGGATCTAAGATCTTCTGTTAGTATTAGATTGCGAAAATAAAAATTAGTGTGTTTTGAAGAATAATTTTTTGATAATGCTTCCATCTCATATAATTTTACTTTTCATTAACTTGAGCGAGATGAATCAAGGGTGGATAACACTTGGAAGTCCTCTAGTTCACTAAGTGGGAATTGCACAATGAATTTTTAATACTTAAAAATCTATATGTAAGAAACACCTTTTGCTTCATTAGCTTTCTTCTTGAGAGTTACTCTTACTTTCTAGTTTCTAGATGTCTTTTACTATTAGTTTATTGTTTTCTTCTGCTTGGCTATGGTTGATCAAAGTTCAATGTTACAGATCATGAGGGAAACACTGATATACTTAGCACACCTAGGCCACGAGGATACTGAACAACAGGTATGCATTTACAAGATGATATATGATTGTGACCGATTAAAAAAAAAGATATATGATTGTCTATTTAAATTGTATGTTTTTCTTTCTTTTCTCTTCATTTTGTAGGAAAAAAAGAGAGACAAGTTTGTTGCTATATCTCTTCTAAAGATATCTTAGGACCCCCTTTATTCTTTGAATGTGATGCCAATGTTAGCATGGAACTCTAATGTCATGGTCATTGTTGTGGTGAAGTTGACCGTTGATTAAATTTGAGTATATTATTGTTTTAATCCTCTTATAGTCACCATCTACAGACTTTATGTTTCCATTTAGTCATGATGCTTACCCGATTTGTAGGTGTGTAGGCTTAGATAATATGATAGAAGGAAGAGAAATTTATAAATCAAAGTAAAGAAAAAAGTTGAAATATAAAAGAAGAGAGAATGCAGATAATGCTAATCAACTGAAAAACATAAAATTCGGGACTCCAAGCCTCGTGTGAAAACATTAGTCTTCCAAAGGACTAAACACCCAGGGTAATTCCCTAAACAATTCTAACTAATAAACATGAAATTTTATTTACATGCACATTTGAGTGCCCCACTTGTCAATACAAATTAACTAACAAGGAAATTAAACACCAAGCAATCTAATTTCTTCTTACCATTCCAACTGTTTTGCACACTTCTAAACCATCTAACATGATTTTATTTATGAAATACAAAACCTAATTTATAAATCTTTCTATCATTTTCAGTAAATAGTTAAGCATGAGCTAGTTCCTTTTTTCTCCGGGTCTGCATTTCGTCTGCCTCCTCAGTGGTGTTATTAATAGGGTCTCCAAAAGTTGTTTTTCCAGCAGTACAAGATGTCTGAGCCAAGTGTGCCTGCTTTCTCCCCTTTTGTTCATCTTAATACTTAGTAGTATAGGCACCTAGTAGAAATCTGTGCTGGACGGAGGAGCTCAGCCTCATCAGAGATTTTAAGCTTGGCTGCTTGGGCAACGGATCTGATGGTGTCTCACCTTTGGTAGGCTGAAGACACCTGATTCTTTTTTATGCACCAATGGTTCAAAGCTGCAAACGTCAAAATCGTCCTTTGGAAGCTTTGAGGCTGTGTGAGGTCTAATGGCCAACTTGCGGAAAAGTGCTTTAATTGGTATAGTGGAGGACATTGAGGGCTATTTTCATGTTTGTGCTTGCTTTATGGGCTGCCAGCTCAGCAGTTTACATGTACCTCAGTCCTCCTATGCGGCTAGATCAATTGCTAGAAGTATCGGGACCTGGAAGTATCGGGACCATTGCATACCTTCTCGATAAAGGATATGCTGGTAAGCTGGAAGCCTGGAAGACAACATATATAACCCCAATTTTGATTCCTTGCTTTGGTTGTTCGAATCCATCCATTGAATCCTAGGTTGGTGAGACTCCCAACTCTAGAACCTTTGTAGAAGTAGTGTGACTCCACTTCATATTCTCATTTATCATCGCTTCTTTATTTGATTCAAAAATTCTATTTTGATTATCATCTTTCCATCCCTTAAAAAATATCCAGCATCATTCTCCTTTTCTTCGTACATCAATATTTTTTTGTGCCCGAGCAAGTTCTCTGACTCTATTGAATCCAGCATCATTTTTTTGTACCTAAACTCACGCTGTCTGACGAGATTAACTTCTTTTGGAGGTAGTGTGACTCCACTTTTGGAGATTAACTTCTTTTGGAGGTAGGTTTCAACTTTCAACAACCCAAACTCTGATTCGCTGTGATGTTACTGTGTGTTCTCCTATAGTAGGTCGACAACCACCACATCATATTGAGGCTAGGATCCCTCTAGGCAATTTCCAGTAGATCTTGGAGTGAAATCTGGAGAATTTTAGGGGTCGATCTGATGATGGATTGAGGCGAGTTAAAGTAGAAGTTGCTTATTTTTTTGGTAGTTGGATCCGCAAGGGTTTGAGGACGTGTTGATGTCCTTGAAAGATTATTTTGATTAGTTTGATGAATGGCGGGTTCATTTTGTGAAGATGAAACTTGAGACAAGCCTGTATATGGTGGCATAGTGTAGAAGATTGACTCTATAGACTCAGTCAACCTCTTATTACTGATTGGGAGGGGAGGAAATGAAATTAAAGTCAGAGAAGTATTTTCTTCTTGATTATGAAGAGACTATCTTTGTAGAGTTGAGCTTCTATGGTAAAAGAATGGACAAAGAAATTCAATGAGTTGATATCTAGAGTCGAATAACAAAAGATGAGCGGCAAGCTATATTGCGACATCAGATAGGATTGGAGACGGAGATTAAAAAGGAACTCATGATTGTACGCTTGACCATCCTTGAAGAATCTTATCAGTTGACCTTAAAATTGACACAATTGAAGCATACTTTATTAAGGCATACGGGAGCCAACCTAGGGGGTTCCCTACCTCTCAAATTGCTTCTAGTTCATCTTGGTGGCAATCAGTATAGTCAAGGCATCGCCTAGGCGTTTTGGAGGGTAGGTCACCTAGGCGGGAGCTTAGTCGGGCGAAATACAGTAGGTGGTTGCCTGGCGTCGCATTGACGCCTAGAAACGTTGGTGCTGGGAGTCGCCTAGGCGTGTGCTTACCGACTTAGTGTTTTTCTTGAGCTTCTACACCGTATAGTAACGCATGTCTTAATAGGTAATATAAATACTGTTATGATTTTTAGGGCATTCTTCATATGGGATAAAAATAGAATTATTAAGTTATAATGAGCATGACTTATTAAGTTATAACGAGCACTTCCCACTTGCGACTGAAGGTAAACAATGGGGCCATGATTTGGAATCTTTTCTGGTTTAGCCGCCCAATTTAATTAAGAGCAATAGTTGGCTCCACTGGCGAGGAGCAAACTATTGCTCCTCGCTCTCACAAAGCTGCCCATTCCACCTGCCATGAACTCGGGTTAAGTTGTTTGAACCCTATAGTTAAATTATTTTATTTTATTTTTCTAAAAACCAAAGGTAGATGGGTGAACCCTAGGGGCTAATGAATCTTAACCACAGTTGAAAGGAGCTAAATTAGGGACACGGGGCATTAAAATGGGACCCGAGATGCACGTCCTCGTGTCACCGACCAAGGAGGTGATTATTTTCCTTTAATTAATTAAATCACCTGTTTTTAATTAATGAAATAATGGGCCATGAACCACAATTGGGGTCATGAACGGTACCCTGTTATAGTTCACAACATATTTAATTAATTAACTGTCTTCTTACACAGACAAAATGTACCAAATGGGAATCCCTGTATCATACAATTAGGCATCTTTTGTTTTCGCTTAGAAGCAATAATTTTCTTTTTCATTTTTTCATATTGCTAGTTATAGTTATAAATTAGGTTTAAAAATTAAAGCTAATTATATATCTCTATTTATTTAATAATTAATATGCATATATGTTATATATATATATATATATATATATATTTTTTTTTTTTAAAATTTTTTTAAATAATATTTATCACCTAGGCGCCTTGACTACACTGGTGGCCATATAAATTTCTCAAACTCTACTTAAAAACAACAATTAGAGGTCTTTTAGTGGCGACAATAATAAAGGCAAGCTTCTATAAATAACACTTCATGCTGATATGGCAATGCAAAATTCTACATGTGTGGCAAAGCGGGATAATATGCTATTGTGTGTTCTATAAAAAACATTCACGACTATAAGGTAGAAATTGAAGGCTACCCAGTAGATGATAATCAAGGTACTGAACCATTAGTTTAAATGGGTGTGGAAGAACTAGAAGGTCTCCCCGAGCTTGCTCTCATAGTTCGAATCATATACCAGAATGAGAAGCTGGAAGCAAGTGTCATAAAATTTATGAGAAACTAGAAACGAGAAATGAGATATTGGCCATCTCACTCCCATTAGATTTTAAACTATACTTTAAAAAATGTCTTACATGAGAATGAGATGTGTGTAAAATAGGGGCCTTAGACTATAGTAGACCTTGTATGAAAACCATCTGATTTGAATCTCCAGTTCTTGGGTGGGAATACTAATATAGGTAATAACATCAATACTGAAAAAATCCTGTGGAAAAAATATTGAATTTAATGGTGTTCACGTAGGGTTTCCATTAGTGATTGTAGAGGCACACTATATTGTATCAACTATCAATCCTTTACCAAGAAGGCCCAAATCCAACAAATTCCAACAATACTTGCTCAAGGTCTACACCTAAGCTGTATATTCAGGTTAATCCCATCATGTCCCACATGTATGGCCCACTTTGACTATGAAATGGAACGCGATGGAAGCGAGCTTCACTGGAAGCAAGCTTGAGAAGTGATATTTCCTGCATGTACATGGTTTCCATTCAACTATGGCTCGAAGAATTCTGGCTGTCCAAAAAGAAGAGGAGAAAGAAGATTGGCGTCATACCAATATCTTTCTCTCTCTCTCTCTCACACACACGCACACACACACACGTAGCATTAAGTTTGTAAGGTCATCATTGACATTGGAAGTAGTATGAATATGGCTTCCTAGGATTTGGTGGATAAGTTGAATCTAAAGCTGGAAAAGCTCCATGACCTTACCGAGTTGCATGGATAAATGATACATCAACCCTAGTAAGTACTTGATACTTGGTTAATTTTTCTTTGGCCAATATTATTTTGATTCCGTTGGTGTTTTGTCATCCCTTTGAAAGTTAGTCATATCTTGTTAGGAAGACCATACCTACACGTCCAAAGATTCAACATGATGGTTCGCCAACACTTATACATTCTTGCACTATCCTTATGCTACTGAAGATACCTTCTCGACAAAGAAGGTGGGAAGAGTCCTCTAATGTGCTTACCATGCGTGAATTCATGGAGGATAGCGGAGATCATGTGCGATTACACATTAGTGATTTGTGAAGTTGAAGAACCCAAGGAGATTATAAGCGGATCCGCCTAAAATTTAGAACCTTCTTTCAGATTTTCGGATTTCATTCCATAAGAGCTACCAAACGAGTTATCACCAATGAGAGACATCCAGCATGAGATCGATTTGTTACTTTGAGCTGTTTTGCCACCTTGCAATCCTATCGCATTAACCCGATAGAGCATGCTGAACTTAAAAGGTAAATGGGTGATCTTCTTCTTAAGGGATTCATTGGGGAAAATATGAGTCTTTGTGCAATGCCTTCTCCTTACTCTTAAATGCGTTAGAAGTTGGAGGATGTGTGTTGAGACTTGAGAGTCGAGCCATCAAGAAGATCACGATTAAATATGGGTTTCTAATTCCAAGCCTTGATGACATGTTCGATATGATGGTGGGGTGCAATGATCTTCTATAAGATCGATCTTCGTAGTGGATACCGCCATATTTGCATCTGTCCAAGAGACGAATGAAAACAACCTTCAAGACTAAAAATGGCCTCTATGAGTGGTTAGTCATGCCATTTGGTCTAACTAATGCCCCAACCACATTCATGTGCATTATGAGACCTTTTATTTGAAGATTTGTCTCTATTCTCATGTGATTATCATTATCATCATCAATACCTTATCCCAAATAATTTTAAGTCGACAACACGAATCCTGATTAGCCATCCGTTCTACTTGAGTCGTATTCTACTTCGATGATATTCTTATTTGTCGCCGGTCTAATAAGGACTGTGAGGAACATCTGCATCAAGTTATGAGAGTTTTAATATCCGAGTAACTATACATAAAGAAGCGTTCTTTCACGAGTTGAAGCTTTTTTTCGTGAGCATTATTTATCCTCCAGGTATTGAAGCTCATCCTGAGAAGATTAGAGCCATTACTGAGTTACTGCTTTCTTCTAACATCCGTTAGTCCAGAGCTTCCATTGGCTTACTACCTTTTATTGATGATTCATAAGAAATTTCAGGATAATCATGGCTTCAATCACTGAATGTATGAAAGTGGGTAGTTTCAATGGAAAAAGGCTGCCACTTGAGCTTTTGGAGAACCTAAAGTAGTGCTAATTCTTTCTTTTACAGAAAGTGGGTAGTCTCACAGATGTAGTGCTAATTCTTGCTTAAACAGATCCCAACAAGGGATGGTTTAAAAAAATGAATTCAATGACATTACTAGATAATAAACATGCTAATCTGAAATAAAATACATCGTTACTTACTGCGCAAAAGAATATGCAAAAATTTCTTCATGAATGTCAAATACACAAATATAAATGGATCATCAGAAACAACCAAACACTATTATCTACTAAGCATGAAACAGCGCAAGTAAAGAATACATACTGATTGATTTAAAAAATACTGATCGGAAAAAAAATGCTAAGATGAGTCTCTCTTTCCTTTTAGACATCAGCTACCAACCCAATTTGATGGAAGTAGCCTTTCAATCTAGAGCTCTTTTGGACAATCAGATAAAATACAGCAATGGTTGAAAAAAAACTCATGGTAATGGTCATCACAGATCAGGTTGGATCTCTTAT
Source organism: Tetracentron sinense (assembly GCA_015143295.1). Taxonomy (NCBI): domain Eukaryota; kingdom Viridiplantae; phylum Streptophyta; class Magnoliopsida; order Trochodendrales; family Trochodendraceae; genus Tetracentron; species Tetracentron sinense. The sequence goes on along the minus strand of CM026572.1, from coordinate 5,823,343 downwards.
TGATACTGCAGTCACAATTAGTTATCATGATAAGAGGACTACCTACCTCCAATATTTATAATTTTTGCAAAATTCACAAATTGAATGACAACCCAAGAGTGTGATTATGAATCTGCCATCGGCATCCACGTTAAGAAGCAATGGCTAGAAACCGGAAATATGAAAACCATTTTGGGGGGCTCCCCACATCACACCATAGCCCCCAATACAAAGCCTCTAAACAAAAACCAGCATGGGCCACCTCTCTACCCAGAAAATGGCCTTAGAAGATAATAATAGTCTACAACTAGGGTGAAAATATGTACTGCTGATTGATGAACTTACTTCCCTCATTCCCAAATCCCAATTGATAAAAGAAGGAAGTATTTTTAAAAATGTCTAAACCAGTTTTCTCTCATAAAACTTATCAATACCTGTGGATGGACCTCTATATGGATTTTCTATGCGGAAGGTGGAATGATTCTGATGAACATAGTCTCGAGATAAATGTTGCGAGTCATCCTATCCAATAATATTGCAGTCATCAAAATCTTTTCTCACACCTTCTTACAATTACAGTTAAAGCATAAATCATATATGTATATTATAGCCCCAACATTATCATCAATTCAAGAACTGCTAAGAGCAAGAGAATTGGTTCAACCACGCTACTTGTATCACTCTGATCAAAACCCTAACCCTATGCACAAATCAAAATCTTAAATCTAACCCTATGCATAAATTAAAACCCCAACCCTAACCCTATGGACTGATCAAAACCCCAAGAATAACCTATGCACCGATTGAAGAAAAACCCTTACCCTGTGCATTGATCGTAGAAAAAACCCATAAGAAGGAGGAGGGACCTAACCTGAGGGGAGGGCCTGTGCTGTTTGAGATGGAGGAAGAAGACTTCCCAAGCTGTTCTTCTTGTAAACCGTAATGGGTGTTCCTTGCGTAAGTTCTTGAGATTGAGAACTAGAATGAAAACTATCGGGGAGTGATGTTTTAGTTGAGGGTTATTTGTCGAATATTATAAAAGATTTTTGCTTATTTATAAATCTTTTTTGAAATTAATACCTATTGGGTTACATATTTATTTGGGGTCTAAACCACTTATACTTATTTGATTTTACGAAACAAACTTATTTATAATTAAGTACTTAATTTGGATTAATAATAAATAAATACTTATTATAAGTACTTGGTGTTCGGAATTTATTTATTCGAGAACTTTAAAAGATATATGTCAAACTGTCACTTTTAATCATGGAAAACGGATTTAGACCTTACTATAATTGCCACAATGGCTCAGCTAATTCTATTGAATAAGCTTAGATTCTTTTAGATGATAGTTATTCTGATTCTTTAAATTGAACATGAGGAATGTGTGAACGAGATAAAATTAGAATGCTTGATGAGGCTAGAAATCAGCAAATTTTTTTATTAATGTTGCTGTAAATAATAAAGCCTTATTATCTGGGACAATATCATTGTAATCAACCTACGGTAATGTTATGTTGCATCATTCAGTTGTCTTTAGATAATACTGTAAGATATGATTACGTGTTGGCTTTTACGTTTTGAGAAGTTGTAGTCTTTGCACTTGAATTGTGGTACATAATCTGATGTTGATAAACTTGTTAGGATTAAGTTCTACAATGCCTCTTATTTTTATCAAAAATACACCTTGGATACGAGACTGAGACTTATGGCATTGAACCCTCAAGTATTCTGATTGTGTGTTTGGCCAGGTCTAATCTTTGTGAGCTTGCTTTGCCAATAAAATCTTTGAATCATATCATATCTTCCTACACTGCATTTGAATCCAGTAGTCTGTCACATTTGGATATCATTCTCCTCTCTCTCTCTCTCTCTCCCTACTATGGAAAATACAAGTTATATTTGCAATCATTGGTTATTTTTCTTAATTCACATCCATTTTCTTTAATTTTAGAGCTTAAATTGTTACAAGTTTAGGAGACTTGTTGGCCTTTTAGATCCTGATTATGTTTTATTTGATGTATGAATCTATATCTTGTGGTACTTGTAATAATAAACCACTTGGTATCTCTGGAATTGGTTTAAAGGATCCGTTTGTTTGTAATCTCAGATGTTGAGGAAGTTAAGTAAACAACTGAGTGGTGAGGATTGGACGTGGAACAATTTAAACACATTATGTTGGGCAATAGGATCTATATCTGGATCCATGATGGAGGAGCAGGTATGTTTTTCCCCATGTTTAGTGAGAATTCTTATAAAGAACAAAATCTATGCATTTCCTATGGCTATTACTTTTACTATATGCATTGCTTTTTTTTTTTTAATGAATTATTTTCATGCTCTTGGCCTAACATGTTTTCTTTAGTCTTTGAGCGTTTAGCTTGAAATTTGACATTGTGATTAAGCCAAGGTTATGAATGTCGATATTGCGTTATATGTTGCACCTTGGAAAAAAGATATATTGCAGGATTTATTGTTTTACAGCGAATACATCACACGCGGAGGGAATTTTTGGGGAAAATGAAAAAAATGATTTTTTTTTTTTTGTGAAACTTCAGGAAATGTTAATATAGAGTTTAGTAAACATTTTGAGAATAAAAATATAATAATTTACATAAAAGATGCAATGGGAAGGGCGGCAAAGTGCGTTGATGGCAATGTACGATTGACTAATATTGATATAAACTAAACAAAATGTTTTATTTATCTCTCAATCAATCATAATAATAAAAATACATAATCAGAGTTCCATATATTATACATCCATGATCCCAACCAACCCCAAAAACTACAATTGGAGCCACGTGGAATAAAGCTAAAAAAAAAAAATGCAAAATTTGAATTCCCCCAAATTTTCTTTCTTTAAAGTTTAAAGTAAGAAATTTGAGTTTTGAACTTAGAAATTTAGTGTAAATGCATCAAATTGATGCATTTGCATTTATTTGGGACTAATGACACACTAGTTATGTAAGGACCCACATTACTATGCTATGTTTTATTACGACTTTTTTCGTGCTATGTTTTGTTATTTATAAGTTATGAATATATTAAGCTTTATTTATAAGTTATGAATAGTTTAAGCTTAGGGACCAAATAGAGAAAATTCCTAAGAAGGGAGGACTAAAACAAAATTTGAAACTTTTAAGGACTAAGGCATAAATAAAGAAACTTATTTAAGGGAATTTTCTCTAAGGGACACATAACTTTCTCTAGATAACTCATGAAACACGTCTTTTGCTAGACAATTCATAAGACACATGGCTTTCTCTAGATAACTCATAGGACACATAGCTAGACCATGCATTGTGTGGTTTTCTAGGAAACATGTGTAAGGACACACGGCCTTACATGGAGGCATGTCCCTATGCAATCTTCCCTATAATCAGAGGCTTGTGGAGATAATTTAGAGTAACATTGTGAGCCCAATCCATCTTCTTAGCTCAGACCCAAATTGGCTTGGCAAAGAGAATTTGATTCTGGTTTGTATTGTTATTCAAAAATCTGTTTTGGACACATGTATATTTTTATTTATATATATATGGAAACCTATTTTGTAAATTGATAAGATTCGATGTGAATTGATGAGATCTGATCTGGATTATTCGATATGTTATTTGACTTTGGCGTACAAAATGATTTGACATGCATATATGATATTTAATTTTAGTGATTTGATATGTATATTTGGTATTTGATTTTTCTGAGTTTGTCTGAATATGTGAATAGAAAACCCTTGGGTGGAAGACCCTAAACATGTGGACTTGCCAGGTAATTTTTGATCTGAACATCTTTTGATCTGGCTATATGCCTTAAAGAAGCTGAGGTTGCATTCAGTATTTGGTGCACCCTTCAACTATATAGTAACCTGGGCATATATGTGTGCCCATCTATTTTCATCGGAGTCTTAAATTTAGACCATGAATTTTTGATGATTTAGAATCAACTATCTTTATTTGACTTCATTCAGGTTTATGGGGTTTGATTTTAAATATTGTATGTTTAATCGAGTTTGGACCCTATTGAATATGTATATTTACTTGCTGAGCTGTCTAGCTCATTTTTCCTTTTATTCATCATTTTGCAGAGTGAACAGTTGTAGAGAAAGTAGTTTTTGGTGTATAGGGTTCGAGAGGCAAGGCCTTGGATTTTGGAGATACACTGGTCTTAGTATCTTGGGTGTGAGCTGTGTATAATGTTTAAGAATTTTAGATGGTGATTGTATATATTTAGGAATAGAAATCATCATTTAGTTATGCTCTGTAAGACAATATGGTTTGTGTACTTCAAAAGAAAAGAATGAATTCGATTTACTTTTGTTTTGTCCATATTTGATCTGCTATTATGTTGATATTCATAAAATCTAGAACTTGGGGAGTGACAAATTATGCAAAATCTCATTCTAATTTGAAGAAAATTCTTATATTTTAGGGAAATTTCACCAAAGATAGTGCAACTGGGGTGTACTTTGACTCCGAATGACAAATGTAGTTAAATGTAGGTACCAAAGTGGATGATTTATCAAGAAAATGAAAAAATCCCTCAAACTCCTTTAAAATCTCCCATCCTCCTCTGTGGTTGATATTTCCCTTTTTATGTACTAAGAAATATCCCTAACTTATAAAAGATATACTACAAATATCGAAAATATTGTGCGATATATCCGAAATATTTGTCGGGAGAGTAGCATCGGAGACAACTTTATCTGAGGCCTACTATACGTATACTTGATTAGTAACCAGTGAAATAATTATCAAGAAAAAAAAACTACACTGGAATTCTCGATATAAAAAAGGAAAAAAATTCTGCATAACAGAACATAACGCTATGCAGGTTCATTGACATAGTGAAACCTGCAAGAAAGCAAGCCCTTTCGAAGTAAACATTAAGCAAGCATGTGAGCCAACCGATATTCTTCTTTCTATCTTTCATCTCTTCTCCTTCGATGATGTGGGGTAGCTCAAGTTCCGGAATTCCTGGGTGTTTTGCCCAAGCTCTCTCTTATTTGGTTGATATTTCTCACTTTTATATACTAAGGGGCGAAATATTCGTAACTTATAAAAGATATATCACAAATATCGGAAATATTGTGTGGTCTGTATATTAGGGATATTTTGAAAAAATATATATTATACATGTGAGGGATATTTCACACCATTGCAATATAGAAAGATATTTAGGATATATAACAGTTTGTGGATATTTCAAACCATGGATTAAGCTCATGATGGTAAAAAAATGGTTGGGCTTTGCATTGTATTATCTAAAATTCCTTTTTTCTTGTTTCTATACATTGTGGTCATTTGTAAACAATTTCTGAAGCATTATTAAACTAAGGACTTCTCACTACGCTAATGATGTTGTATACTACATCGCATTTTCATCAATCAGTAGGGCCAGGGGTCTAATTGACTCCATGAGAAGCCCTTGTTCAGTTAATCTTGGAAGAGGAGCATTTGAAGAACTGAATTTGGATGCAAACTTAACTTTGAGACATGGCCATTCTTTTTTAGTCTTGACCATATTGTTAGGAAATGGATGCCTAGGTGAGAACACAAAGAAACACATGTAATTATTGATATATTTAAAAATTCTTATTAATTGCTTCCTCTCTTTATTTCTTTGAATTTTGAGTGATTTATGGCTGTCTGATTTGATTTGTTTTTTTTTTTTCTTTAGTTCATGGCCCTTCTTCACACTGGATTCTGAATCTTAGTTTTGCATATAGGGTTTTTTCTTTTATCAAGCATTTGGTTTTTAGCTTTTAGATAAATAATATGTTTTACAGTGTTCACGATTACTGGTGTGTACAGGAAAACAGATTTCTGGTGATGGTCATTCGTGATTTACTGAACTTATGTGAACTCACGAAGGGGAAAGATAACAAAGCTGTTATTGCCAGTAACATTATGTAAGAAATGGTGACATACCAATGTTATTTGTTTATACGAAATTTCAATTAATTTTTTATTTGGTTTTGCAGGTATGTTGTCGGACAGTACCCGAAGTTTCTAAGAGCACATTGGAAGTTCCTGAAAACTGTTGTTAATAAGTTGTTTGAGTTCATGCATGAAACCCATCCAGGAGTTCAGGTTATTCTTGCAGTCTTAATGTCCTACATCAGAGCTGAAACCAATCACTATTTTGTTATAATTACACATCAAAACTGAATTTTTTAACACATCACTTCGGGTGTCAAAACTTCACCAAATATTCATCCAAAAATCCATAACAATCACTACAATTCGTAGAAAATTATTCCTATTACCCGTTCTATTCGGATCTAGAGGGGTACTTGTGTCCATAAGGCTGCTGATGTCAGCAGCTACAGTAAAATCTTTTAAAATGTTGGTTTTATGCTTCCTATTCTCCTCTGTTGAATTTGGATGAAAACCTGCTTTGATACCAAGTAGAAATATAGTTACCCTAGTTTTCTATGTGAAGAAAAGAGAAAGAGGGAGAAGATTGTTTGGGGAAGAGAGAAAATGAGAGTAGTGTTGGATACTGTCTCTCCCCTTTTTTATATTATTATTATTATAAAACATTTGTATGGACATAAATACCCTTGCTAATGTGTAAACCAAGACTATAGTTGAGTGTTACAAATCTCGTTCTCAGGTTTTTATCGGCTGAAGTTTTTCTCGGGAGATTTTCAAATCTGAATTTTTAAAGGTATTTCTGACCTAAATCTCAGCAATGATTTAAAAATATATTAAAATTACATAAAATAGTAATAAATATCACACAATTATTAATTCCTAAGATCAACAACATTGTGTATTTCTCACGATATGTTTAAAATCTCGGTTAAATATCCGCTAAATCTCGAGATATTAAAGAGATAAAAAGAGAAAATTATATTTCTCGCTAGATTTTTAAAATGTCGTGATAAAAACGGTGATGTTTTTCTTGGGTTTTCTCGGGAGAAATTGGGTATTTCTTGGGAGATTTGTAATAGTGGACTATACTATAAATAACATAACCTTATTAACTTTGGCCCATCACAACTTACACACACACACACACACACATATATATATAGAGACATTTTTCACAAAAAATGTGTTGTATCTCATATGAAGCTATAATTGTAGTTGTAAAACTGTTTCTATCTTATTTCTAGCTCATCTTGAAATTAAGACCTTTTTTTTTTGCCCATGTGTCTATTACAGTATCGTTTTTTTTCCCCGTGTTTTTGGTCTAGTAATATGATGTCATTTTTCCTCACAATCATTGTCGCCATCTTTGACTTTGTCATGTCACCATTATCATCAACAACAATAGTCTTATGCCAATTATTTGGGGTTGGGTACATGAATCATGTTCTGCTATTCCATTTTCTTCAAGGATATGTATTCCGTTATGTTTTAGCATGCGATTTTCTTATGGATTTCATGTTTGACTTTTACTTATTTTCCCATGTCTGAGTTACCATATGATTCTCATTAAGGTGTCGATGTAGTATTACAGAATTTATAGTTGCCTTACTAAAAAGCCTAAAGCATGGTGATAGTGATAGTCATCCTTGTGCAATAGTTATAGGACAATGTAATGGTGATATGTTGGGAGAAAGGACTCAATTGTTTTTGGAGAAAGTGATAGTCACCAACCTCTTGCATCCTCTCACATTTTCGTGCGTATTTTTGCTATTTTTCCTTCTTGAACATTTTCCACATTCTATCATCTAGAAGCAGTACTCCAACTTGAACTGTTATCCTCTTTTGTGCAAATCTCTAAAGGAGACAAGATTGTAGTCCACAACATGATCTCATTTTTTTTTTACTTGTCGGATCACGAATCCTTGCTGATATTTGAGATATTGGTATGTTATGTAGATGCTGGGTCTGAGCTTGTTCAATCACCAATCTAGGTTTATTTGATGATCTGCAAGCAATCATCGATAGATTTCATGCATATTGCATTACATTAATTTGATGTAGTTGCAATGATGAGTACATGAGCATGCTCTATTTAATGGTAAACTTATATTTTGTTTCCCTTTCAGGATATGGCCTGTGACACATTCTTAAAAATTGTTCAAAAGTGCAAACGGAAATTTGTTATTGTACAGGTAATCTGTCTCATTTCTCTTTTCAGCTTTTGTAACACTTAAAAATTATGCGGTAGCTTTGCTCTTGTTTGTAGTTGAAGCCTCCAGGCTGTGTATTTAAGTTGAGTAACTTGATTAGATTTTATTGGAAAATTAGTTGGGAATAATGTTGTTTTGTATCTGTTCAGTTTTCATATGCATACATCTATGTTGTAATAAATATTTTATTATTAGCAATAGGATTTCGGCATGTTTAAATTTCTCAAACAACAGATCTCTAAAGCTGAATTCTTTGCATCTTCCATCCTTGTGGTAGTATTTGTTTATTTTGTGATTTGATTGTCCCTTGATGGTTTGCTTCTCTGATATCCAGGTTGGAGAAAATGAACCATTTGTATCTGAACTTCTATCCGGCCTTCCAACGGCTGTTGCAGATCTTGAACCTCACCAGATTCATACGTTCTATGAATCTGTATGTTGATAAATTATATTCCCCAAATTGTGTGTTTATACACAGTATGGCTGTGTTATAACAGTTACGGTTCTTCATCTTTGCAGGTTGGTCAGATGATTCAAGCAGAATCTGATCCACAAAAGAGGGATGAGTATCTGCAAAGATTGATGGAACTTCCAAATCAGGCGAGTGCTTTAATTTGGGCGTGTTTATAGTGTCAGGATTTGCTTGTGTCCTGAGATTCCAACTTCTTCTTCTTCTCCTCTTTCAACTAATTAGAATGTTCTATAGTTTGTGACATGATCACACTTTGTGCTTCAGAAATGGGCTGAAATTATAGGACAGGCACGACATAGTGTGGATTTTCTGAAGGATCAAGATGTGATCAGGACTGTACTTAACATCTTGCAGGTATAACTTTCTAGTGAAAGCTAGGAGCTCTCTTTGAGTTTGAATAGCATTTACTTACCGTGGGTGCTGCAAGTTGCAACCTGACTTTCTCATTGAGTCATTGTTCAATATGTTTGTTTCTGGAGTTCCCCTTTGAAGATTTCAAAGGTGTCAATGTGATAAGCTTTTTATTACTCGCTATGGATTAATTTATTTGGCTCAGCTATATTCCTCTTTATATCATTTGTGTAGCTTGTTTTGGTTGCTTCCGAAACTTGTGAAGCGGGGTCGTGTTTTTGTTCCACATCCCTCTGTATTTTCTTCTCTTTTCTAATTAAACTTTTTTAATACCTATAAAAAAAACCATATTCTTATTATTTACTGCATGAGATTTGGTTGACAATTGACCAGGGAAACTTATTTCTACTTAATTGCAATAGTGATTGTAGGTTACGGTAATTATTATATGATGCCATAGGTGCATTTTCTACATCCTGAAATCTGGATTTGAATTTACCGTGCATGAACATGCATCAAATTTGAGAACTAAACTTTTCTTCTCTCTTTCTCACTGTCTCTCCACATCGTGTTACTTCTTGTCAAAACTTTAATTTGTTAATGCATGTGACCGTCAAGTTTAGTTACAAGTTACAAACTAAGATTCTCAGTCTTCGGCTTGAGTTGAGTTTATTGGAAAATGATTTCTGATTCAACTTGGGAGCCCTGAAGCAATACATGTAAGGTGTGAAAATACAACTTTGGTGGTAGGCTAGTTCAAAGTCAGTATTGAACCGTGTTGTACACCAATGGAAACTTCAATATTAAGAAGAAAGATGACCCCATGCTGCTATATCTATGCTTTAGATTGTATCATATTGTGAACCCATTTATCTATGCCTTTTCAAAATTCAAACTCTATTCATTTTCATGTAAGTGTATTGGTACTCCCAAATCCTAACCCTTTAATTCAATTATTGAAGGGTCAAGATTAGATCTGATGTGGCATTAGAAAGAAAATAAGCCAAGCCAAATTCTGACCTTTAGTGGTTAGCCATATTCGGGAGTATATTTAGGAGTATATTTTGGAGTACCCATAGACTGACTCTTCATTTTCAGTTTACATTGAGTAATTATATTTCTTAAACTGGTAAAAGTTACTCAATGAGAGTAAATTTAAATTGCATCTATCTAGAATTTGACTTTGTACCAATATTCCAAAATATGTTAAAAGTAGGTGTTCTTTATGTGCCTATATGACATTTGCAATAATAGGTGTCTAAGCTATTTTTGCCATATCCGTAATGGAAAATCTTCATTATGGACGACGGTTAAGAACATCCTGCTGTATGTCATCTACTTTATGGTTCTCTCCCTCTCCCTTTCCTTTTTTTCCTCTTTTCTATATTTAGCTCGTGCTGTAAGTCTGACATGTGAGCTTGTAGAGCAGTGCATTATGGATTTCTAGTTGTGCATAATTTTGGTGGCCTTTCTTTCTTATTTGATGTACTGCCTACTGAGAATTTAGTGTGATTAATGTATGCTATTGTGCTTGGCAGACAAATACAAGTGTTGCCAGTTCTCTCGGCACTTATTTCTTATCACAAATTTCATTGATCTTTTTGGACATGCTTAACGTGTACAGGTATTCTATTTCTAATAAAAATATCAACTTCAACAATTTTGCTTATAAGATTCCTGATGCTGGTTTGGATATCTGGGACATACTTCGAAATTTTTTTTGCTGCTCATCAACTATATGTAGTTTTCATGACACCGCTACTTGCAACAGAATGTACAGCGAGCTTATATCAAACAGCATTGCAGAAGGGGGGCCCTTTGCATCTAAAAGTTCTTATGTAAAACTTCTGCGGTAAGATCCAAAATCAAGATTCAGTTTCAATCTTGCTATGTTGTCCCAGAATTTCTTCTTATTTAAATTAGATACTTCTCAAAACAGATCAGTGAAGAGGGAGACTCTCAAGCTCATTGAGACATTTTTGGACAAAGCTGAAGATCAACCACAAATTGGAAAGCAGTTTGTGCCACCAATGATGGATCATGTTCTAGGTGACTATGCTAGGAATTTGCCTGATGCTAGGGAATCTGAAGTTTTGTCACTTTTTTCCACAATTATAAACAAGTAAGTCTGATACCTACTTACCATGTTTGTTTCTTTAATATTATAACTGGAACAACATATACCACTATCTATTGTATACTGCAGTGAAGAATTTCCTGTTTCAGTCAATTACTAGTTCAATGTTAAACCACTAATATGGCATTTCTACCTCACGTTACTTTGGTAAATAAGAGCTACCCAAGCACTTGTAAAATTTGGCTTAATTGGTCTAATGCTGTTCAGAATATAAACTACCATAGTGCTTGCAACTGTTAAAACTTTGGAAGGCAACAAAGCTCTGGGTGCGGATGGTTCTTTTACAAGGCATATTGGGGTTTCATCAAAGTGATCCCATGAGAGTGCTCATAATGTTGACTGAGGTCCTTTGTTAGCCCTTACGTAATTTGAAGGAGCTGGTTTGGTGGAGGGGTTATAAAGTGGGGGGAGGAAGGTTTTGTAGTCTCATCTTCAGTATGTTGATGGCTAAATCATCCTTGGTGCACAAGGGAGGCAGGGAGGAAACAATTAATCTTAGAGCCTTTGTTTGCTGTTTTCAGGCTTGTGTTTAGCTTAAAGAAGAGTCTTCTCTTAAGGATCAATGATGATTAAGATTGGCTTTTTGATTGGGGGGTTTACTTGGCAGATTATTTCACTTGTCTTGGCCTCTCAGTAGGAGTCGCTCTATATCTAAGAATTTGGTATCTAGGTGTTGAAATATTGAAATAAGGTTGTCTAGTTGGAACTTGGAAGAGAACTTGTCATTTTTTGGGTGCAGAGTTACTCTAACTATTCTTATCACATATTATGTTTTTGTTTAAGATGCCAGCTATGGTGGCTAAGAGCATCAAGAAGTGGTATTGGTGCATTGTCCTGGAAGATATCAAGTACTTGGAATTTAAATGGTGAAGAATAGAGTGCTAATGGAAACTTGGTTGTGGAGATGGGAAATAATCCACTTTGTGGAGGATGGTTGTTGGCTGAAAGCACGTGATGCAAGATTTGGATTGGGACTCTCTTCAGGTGTTTTTGTCTTGACACATTGTGTTGAAAAAGGTATTGAAGACTTTATTTTCAGTGTCGATTTCAAGGTAGGAAATGGTCAAAGGATTCAATTCTGGGTAGACCCTTTTTATGACTCTTCTTGGGGAGAATCACTTGGGGCCTGTTTGGTTCGGATTATTGCAGTCACAATTGATTATACAATAAATGCTGTTTCTGTCCTAAATAAGCGCTGTCGTGGATAATCCTGTTTGGATAGCACCGCACCCTGCTTATAACCGATTATATGAACTCCTCCAAAATACCAATCAAAGAACACAAACTCTCTTTTTCAAAGTCAAAATAGTCCCCACAGAGCACCCATTAGCACTACTACATTTCTCCAGTGTCTCCCATCCTAGGAAGTTCAAACCACAATGCCCACCTTCTTTCTCTTATCTTGCACAACCCACTGCATACCTTCACCCTCATTTTTAGTCACCACCGACGAATCCTCCATCAACCCTTTCCTCTCGACTTCTTCCATCCAACGGTACACCATAATTTCTCCTATATATATATGTGTGTGTGTGCGCGCGCGCACGCACGCATGTGTACCTCTTTTGACAGTATGCCATTGAAGGTTTAAATAAGGATTTTGGAGTGCATAAAGTGTTTGCAGCGCTATGTATGGCCCAAAACCAATGGCACACGTACCATTTGTTAGTTAAAAAGTCAATAATTAAAAGGAATCCAAAAAAGTTGTTTTGTTGGAAAGTATTTAAAGTTATAATGAACAAACAAATCATTGACAACTAATGCATATTATGCACTAAGCTTTTAATTTATCACGTTTAATTAACACAACAAGATAAAAGATGTAGAAAGATGTGACTTATTACGAGTTACTAAAACCCCATGGTAGTAACATTATTTCTACATGTAACATTGTAGCAGAAGTTACATTAAAAACACCCTAAAGACCTGTACGTGACTTGCATTGGTTTGGGTATCACTGAAACCGTTTTGACGAGTTCTATTGCTATGATTCCCCTAGACATTGTCTTATTTTTGAAAGAGAAAAAAATCCTGCTCCCACACGGGCCCAATTATAATAGTTTGAGAAATCCAATTCCAAAACCAACACATGGCCCCAAAAAGTCAAAAACCTCAACCCAAACTCATGAAAAGTCATGCAGGTTTTTTGCAGATTGATGGATTGGGTTGAAATTGCTACCTCAACTCAAATACAATGTCAAGGAGTCACTAATCCATGATAAGGGGCATTAATATGTGCATGAAGTTAGCGGGTGCATGTGATGCCGATTTAGTACAAATTTGAAGAGGAACTGACAGCAATGATTCTTGCATGCTAGATGTACATGTTGTTCCACCATAAAAAAAGATGTACATTTTCTAAAGAATAACAAAAAAATAAAGATGAATTTATAGACGCCCCTCTTGAGTTCTCTTGCCGAAGAAATCTACCATGAAACCTTACACTTCTCAGGAAGTGTATCTTTGTCTCTGGAAAATGATTCATGATTTCACAGTAATTTTCATCGTTTTATGGTAGATTTCTACCATAAAACTCTAACAGCCATTGGCAGATTTATAGATGCCCCTCTTGTATTTTATGGTACATTCTTTATGGTAGCATGTAAATCAGGGACAATTTAGTCATTTTCAGGCAAAACTCTAAGTCTCTAACAGCCATGGGCACAAGGTAAGGGGAGGTCTGTGTTTGTCCAAATCTCAATAATGTCTGGGCCTAGGAAAGAGAAGACAATAGTTTTAAAAAGAGCACTTGAAAGACTTATTTCAGAAACATTACATTTCATAAAAAAAGGTTCTGATTTGTAATTAACCTGTTTTTATAGTTTTAGTGTCACCTAGGCAGCTATCATATAGGTATCACCTGGACATTTTACTACACTGAAACTCTACAATTAGTTAGTACTGGCAATGAGATTACTTTTGAGGCTACTGCTTGTGTGTTAAGATGTCTTTACTGTTCTTACTTTTTAATTTATGTGAACACATAAGTCATGAAATTAAACTCTATGTTCATCCCCCATTTTTAGCTCTATCCCTTTATAACATGTGGTGCTGGGATCTTCTCCATAGAGCTGCCAGGCTACTTTAGTTCATGTAGGTAGATCTGTGACTTGCTACTTCTTGAAATTTGGAATGAGCAGTTATACTTTCTACTAAGATTAGCTAGCCTTAATGGATCATCCCTCTGATTTTTCATTTTTTTGTTCATACTTTTTCAACTCTTGTATCCTGTTCTCATGCTTCTCTTTTTATTTATTTATATATTTATTATTATTTTCTTGAACATTTTGCATGTAGGTACAAGGGTGTAATGACGGAGGATGTGCCTCGCATATTTGAAGCCATTTTTGAGTGCACACTTGAGGTAAGGATGCAAGGTTTTAAACTAAGCCATTCATCTATTTCTGTGTTGGTTATCAGCTGATGTCTCAAATCCTCATTCCTGCAGATGATTACAAAGAATTTTGAAGATTACCCTGAGCATCGCCTTAAATTCTTTTCCTTACTTCGCGCTATTGCCACACATTGTTTTCCAGCTTTGATTCGGTTGTCAAGTCAGGTTGGTGCTTAAACATTGCTCTCTTTGAAGCTGTGTTCTAATTAGTTTGTGTATGTACTGACAACATCATTAAATGGCCTATAAGTGCATCTGCCTGTGGGTGAAGTATGCGAATAATGGTGTTACAAATATTTTTCTTTTATCTACATGTACTCATAAATGTGTATATGTATGGGTACCTTTTTTCTTGTCAATTTATATATTTGTTTTCTTGTTTTGATAAGCTGTTTTTTTTAATGTTATTGTTGGTCCACACCAGCAATTGAAGCTCGTCATGGACTCTATCATATGGGCTTTTCGGCACACTGAAAGGAACATTGCTGAAACTGGGCTCAACCTTTTATTGGAGATGCTGAAGAACTTTCAGGTGGGATTTATCTTATTCCCTGCATTACTATTTTATGTCTTGTGGGCGCCTTATCCTTATATGTGCTATTTGGCAGGCTTCTGAGTTCTGCAATCAATTCCACCGGACATACTTTTTGACGATCGAGCAAGAGATTTTTGCTGTTTTGACAGACACATTTCATAAACCCGGGTTCAAGCTACATGTGTTAGTGCTGCAGCACTTATTTTGCCTGGTATTGATCTTAATATGTACTTCCTTTTGTTAGATTTATTCAAGAGCAAACTTACTAAATTTAGTGGCGATGCACTTTCAGGTGGACACTGGGTCATTGACGGAGCCATTGTGGGACATATCTACGGTTCCTTATCCATATCCAAATAACACTATCTTTTTTCGTGAGTACACCATAAAACTTTTGGGTACATCGTTCCCCAATATGACTACAGCAGAGGTATGGTTTAAGACTTGGTTAACGTTTCTTCTTCTTTGTAGAACATTGGTTTGACCAAGGGGACTTTTGCAGGTTACTCAGTTTGTAAATGGGCTGTTTGAGTCGAGAAATGATCTCTCCACATTTAAGAATCACATCCGTGACTTTCTTGTGCAGTCAAAAGAATTCTCAGCTCAGGTAAGACAGCTAGTTAGATAAATGATGCTTAAAATGCCTGGTTGTCTTGAGATAACTTTTTTTTTGAAAAATCCATGATGCAATTTGATGCAGATTTTTAAGATGTCTAAAATGTTTTGCATTGGTGGACGACAAATTTTCTTCCTTGTCATAATACCGTATAAGAATAGACATAAATTGACCTAAATGGTACCAATAAAAAATAAAAATATAAAAATGAAATTTGACCCAAGTGAACTACCTCATAGATTAGTGATAGTCTGGCAAGTCATACAAATTGGAGCATTTTTAGTTTTTTAATTTTTGCAACTGTATTTACTTTTCTTTTTCAGACTCATGGACTACTTTTTTCTTATGCATATTGTCCAAGTTTTTGCTCTTTGGCTCTTGAAGTTGAGATTAAGACTGGCTGATCAATATACGGAATATTGTTAGGACACAATTTGTTCCTGTCTTGTTTTCCATATCTGAGGCTTAAGTTAGTAATATCGTCAAAAATAGTTTGTGCAGTTATTATGATCATGGACCTGGGGACCAGGTCATAAAAAGGTGAATGGTATTGTTGTCCCCATGGTTCAAATACTCAAAAACTCGACTCGAAAGTTAGCCGAGTCGAGTAACTCAGAAAAATTAGAAAAAACTCTGACTTGGTCTAATTCGGAATATATATGTAATATATATATACCTTGATATTTTATTCAAGATTAAACCACAAATAACTTGCAAAACCTGGGTTAAAAGAACCCAAAGTAAGCTAGTTTTGCGGCCTCAAACTTAAAAATCAGGTTTAACAGAACCCATGGTGGGTTTGGTTTTGCAGCCCCTAAAAAATATGATGTAAAAACAGTGTGACGTGTGAGTTTAGGTTTTAAAAAAATAAAAATGATAAAAATATCCTTCTGTGACTCGACCTAGTTGGGTGAGTTGAAAAACTCGACTTGTCTCGATTGATAACTCGCTGAATAGTTTTTTCTCCAAGTTTTAAGGCGACTCGACTCGAAATTCTGTTGAGTCGAGTAACTCGGTTGAGTTACTTAGGTGACTCGCTGAGTTTTTGAACTATGGTTGTCCCTACATCCAGTGGATTTAGAGCCCCCTAGTAAACATGATAGTACCTAGGTGTCACTTTAGTATCTTTGGTCAAAATACTTCTTTGGGTGGAGATGCTTAAAAGCCTTCTGATTATGACAGTCAGATGGTTCGTCTCATTAATTAGCATTTTTAATTGGATTTATAATAGTAATCTTGCCTAGTTATCTAGTGGCAGGGGCATGCCAGATGAATGGTTTCATTTTAATGCTCAACCCTCTTGCAGGACAACAAAGATCTGTACGCAGAAGAGGCAGCAGCTCAGAGAGAAAGGGAACGCCAACGGATGCTTACTATTCCTGGGCTCATTGCTCCTAATGAGCTGCAAGATGAGATGGTTGACTTATAAATCGGATATCTTGAAACATTGCTAATTTCATCCTGGAGTCTCTAAGGGCGCCTTGAATTGATTACTAGGTTTTCTATGGAGGTGGCCAGATCAGCGCACTTTTCTTTTTCCAAATTTTCATTTGTTTAGGTCAGTGATTCAAGGTGCCACCCTAGCACAAGGGCTTCCTGTGACTGCTGGTGGTACTTGCAGGACAGTGATGTTGTCAGTTGAAGTAGGAGATGGCTCTTGGCTGTGGATAGGGTTTGTGATGCTAATTTAGCGGCGGTATAGAGTCACTGTATAGCTGTCCAGAATCCAGTCTGATGTTACTGTCTTTTGTGCTCGGAGAGAGGCATAGCGAAGGACGGTTTTGAGATGGCTTCGGGATGGTTGATGGCTCAATATCAGTGTAAAGTATACTAGCTTACCAGGGGTTTCTATTTTTTCCTTCTTTTTCAGCTTAAGCTATAATGTATTTTGGCATTGGTTGAAAATCCTTATTTCATTTCTATTTCCTTGCTAGGCCAGAAGTCATAGACTAGCTTGGTGTGTTGTTTCTCAAATACATGAGGCATTCTTGTCATGAATTTTATTACTCTATAACATAAAGTTCAAAGCAGTTTCACCGATTCAATCCAGGACAATTTTATACCCCTACCCAAAAATAGGAAAAAGAGATATTGTAGATCAGTTCAATTGAAGAGGAACTATGATCGGTATACAACAATTTAATGTCTTAAAATTATGTACAAAGTATATATTAATAAAAGTATTTTATTTGACGTATCCAATTATATATGGATGGTAAAAGTAATATTTTAAGAGTAATAGTCACCTCCTTGTGCCGAGGAGGGGACTATTCCTCCTCGCTCTCACAAACCCTTTGAACTATGGTTAAAAAATTAACCACCTATTGTGGTTAATATTTTTAAAAATATTTTTTCTAAAAACCAAGGGTAATGTGTGAACCCTAGGGGTGACTGAATTTTAACCACAGTTAATTGGAGTAAAGAGGGGACACGTGGCCCCAAAAGGGGAGAAGAGACAGTAACTCACCTCCTTGGCCGGAGGAGGTGACTATTTTCCATAATTTAATTTGTTCCATAAGATATGAATTAAATGGGATTAATATCCATATTTATTGACAACCCTAGATAAGATCAGAGGGCTGTTTTTGGCCTCATGGAAGAGGGCGGTTAGTTATTGTGGTGTCATAACCCAATTTCATTGACTGGGTTGAACAGGTGTAGCAACTAAGGGCCTGTTTGACATCAATACCAGTGAACAATTCTCTATTCCTTGGGAATAGAAACTCGAGAATGGTGTTTGTCTAGCAGATCCGGAACAATATCGAGATATGTTATCATTTTGGAGTAAGAATTGAGGAGTAAAAATATCACTTTTCAAAACTATTTCTTGAATAGGTTCTCTCACACGAGACATTATTATTTTTCTTTTATTTTTTTATTTTTCATTATATAGTTTTTTATTTATTATTTATTTTTCTCTATTCTTTTATTTTTAAATCTTATTTCATCCAAACTTTTTTTGTTATTAGGACATATCTTGACTTATTGCTGCCAAACTCGTGAGAATACAGTCACAAGAACAATTCTTCTTGAGAATATGAGAATTTGTTGAAAGGTTACCAAACGGGCCCTTAAATATTTAGGGAAGTGATTTAAAACTCTCAATTGTAGGTACTATGAGAGCTGGGCTGCCCTATTCAAAATCCAACGGTGCCAAGCATCAAGTGAAGGTCACCATTTAATACATGAGCGTCTTGGCACCGTTGGATTTTGAATGGAGCGGTCCAGCTCTCAATAGTACCTATTATCGAGTGTGTTAAATTACTTTCCCACTACTTTAGTACTATGATATGAAGGTGAAGCCTGATGAACGGAATAAAGACACATCTAACATGTTGCTAGCAAAGACCATGCCCCAGGAAGCAGAGGTCTTGAGTTTTAATCCCTTCCCCTTGTTGGCCACCATCAGGGATTAATCCCGACTTTCTTGGCAAGTGATTGGGGTGTTTTGCAAGAGCCCGGGGAATTTAGTCGGGCGCTCTAAGTGGCCTGGATACCCCCGTTACAAAAAGAAAAGAAAAGAAGACATCTACATGATGAGTGTCTAAGCAATTGATCGTATAGAGTTTGTTACTGGGCTGGCCATTGCTTGTATGATAGGTCAGTGACAGGCCTCGATGATATCACAAATCCTAAATCACACTGGTCTTCATCCTCCTATTCTTATTCTTCATTATTCCTTTGAAGAAAAAGGATCTCTCAGAATATTGGGCCTGAGGTTGCAATTCCTAAAGCAAGCTCTATACCTATCCCTATCCCCGATCAATCCCTCATTTTTGGACCAAATTCTTTCCTCAGGAAGCGCAGATCTCTCCTCAGGAAGTGGAGGTCTTGAGTTCAATTCCCTTTCTCTTGTTGGGCACCCTCATGGATTCATCCCTTCTTTTCTGGTGCATGTGGATTGAGGGGTTTTGCACGGGGAGATTTAGTCGGATGCTCTAAGAGACCTAGACACCATCGTTGCCAAATAAAAAATATTAAAAAAAATCTTTGCTTCGGTTGTGACTTGGCCTAGATGATTCTCAACCTGGATCACATACCCTTCCACCTTGTTCACTTCCATTTGTTTTCACTTACATTTTTGGTGACTCCGCTCAAGGGAAAGCTGATCGACCAAAACCCTTTAACATGTATTTGAATAAGTCTTCAAAACCAGTCCTCCACTGATGTTCCTCCGCAATGTCTTAGCCTAAATTGCATGTTAGGGTTTTTTATATTAAATAAAAACCCATGCTTAGGTTTTCAAAACTCGGATTGTATTGCTGTCACTTGAGAATATTAAAGTTAATGAGTCCCACTAAAGAAACGTGATCGAAAAGGGATTCATAAGTGTTATTAAAGCTAACAAACATAGTCAGGGTTGGCGACCGTTAGATCCTTGGTATGATTCCTTTCAGCCCTTGGATCTTATGATAGGTAGGGTTCCAAGGATATATAAAGAAAGGGGAAGTCTCTCTTTTCTCTTATGTCATTGTGAAGCCCCATTGAATCAGACCTAAGGAGAAAATGGAACACTTCTCTCATCCTCTCAAACGCAGTACAAAAGGCCTAGCATCACACTGAGAAGGGAACATGGATATTCCAGCAAGTTGGTATGTGATTATCTCTTTCAATCTCCATCTCTATTTAATTATGAATTCTGAAAATCTAATTGCATGGTCTAGATCTCGGATTAAATAATATTGTTTAGGTTTATTTTGAATCCCAACAATTGGTGTCAGAGCCCAGGCTCGCACCACGTGATTACTTTTTCTAAGTTTCATGGATTATTTTCGGAGTTGAATAATAATGTTTAAGGATCTGAGTGATTCGGATTAAAGGTAAACAGAGAAACAAAAATAAAAAAAATAAATTAGGGTTTTTATCTGATTCAGTTGGACGGCGATTCCACCGTCGATGGAGACTACATCTAGAAAGGTTTTGGTTGCTGGAGGGTGGTTGACCTTTTAGCTCTGGCAGCTACCGGAGTGGTGGCTAGTAGGGTCCCCAAAGGAAGGGATATAATATACAACATTTAGGGTTTCAAAAAAAAAAATTAATATTAGTATTTCGGGTTGGGAAGATGATCGCTGAGGGTCAACCCGAGTGGTTGACCAACCTGCAAGTCTGACTCCCAACTGGATCCGAGACCGATTATCCGATCCGGATCCAAACCCGACCCGGATGTTGGTAGACCGGTTCAAATGAACCGAAACGGTTCACTTAGAGCGGGTCGGCCTTATGAACCAACCAAACCGAGTCGGGGGTCCAGACCGGACCGCGTGACTAGCGTTAATGTAATGACCCCAAATCCTACCTTGACCAAAATAGGACATTGGGTCGCCGCATTTCTTATACTTGCTTAAATCCCATGACATACAAGGCATGCAATACGAGTCTCCAAAAATGAGAATAATAAAATTTCGATATATAAATAAACCATCCTGCATAAATCTGATCCATATAAACATAACCCACCATGAACCAAAGTAATCTGATAACCCAAGTATAAAGTGATCAACTAAGCAACATCATCTAAAGCAACTTAAGTCTATTACAATCTTAACAAAAAGATTAAACCAGGCCTAATAGTATGGCCAACTAGCCAACTCTTGAGCTCCCTCAACTGGAGGCTCACCTTATTCTTTTTTCTTGAAGTATACTTCCTCAACCCACGGCTCCACTATTGGTTCTAGCTCTAAACCTGCTGACAATAACAGGTCGACTGAGTATTGAAAACACTCAGTGGATAAGCAGTCTAACCCACAATTTAATATCATTTGAACATATTCAATAACATAATCATTTCGTAAACATATAATTAGAGTGTGTAAAAGCATGCAGAGCATATCATATTTTCATCTTGACTTGTGTAAACTTGTGAGCGTGAGAGACTCTTAGAATTGATCTTACATGATGCATGTTGTTGTGAGCTCCGAGGTAGCAAGCACCCGACCCTGAGCAGGTTGGCGGGGCTGCTAGAGTCTGGAACCTTGAGGTGGCCTTTATTGCATAGGTTGCCTAACTGGGGGTCTCGCTCCCTGGGGCTGAGTCTGTGGAGGCACCTCTGATTGCGGCGGACACTCCCTCATCCGATGTGTGACATCCCCACAATGGAAACATCCTCCTGTAACTGCTCGACATTCCCCTGCCTTATGCCTCTTGCCACACTGGATGCAAGTCTCAAAATTCTGCGCCCAAATTACAGGTGGGGCAACTCGGGTTGTTTGTGGAGTCACTAGTACAGACCTCTGATAAGGGGTAGGCCTAGCAACGGGCGTTGGGCCTGGCATCCTCGGCCTCTTGTCCTGTGGGCCATACTTGCCTTCTTGCATTCCCCTCTTCTTCAAAAACTCAACCGACCTCCTCTCGGCAATCAAAGCTTGCTCACTTACCTCCCGACATGTTCCAAGGCATAGGATCTTGACCTTGTCTCGGATGTAGTCTCTCAAACTTCCTTCGAATCTCCTTGCCTTTATGCTCTCTATAGTGATTAGATGAGGTGCAAACCTGGACAGTTCCACAAACTTGGCCTCATACTTGGCCATGAACATATTCCCCTGTCGAAGAGTAGAGAACTCGATCTCCTTTCGTTCCCTCACGGATGTCGGAAAATACTACTCATAAAAGACATCGAAGAACTCTCCTCATGTCTACTCCTATTCAGCTCATACCTCATTCCTCTTCCTAGCTGCGGCCCTCCACCAGTGTTCTGCCTCTTCTTCCATCACAAATGAGGCCCATCTCACTCTCTGTTCATCTATGGCTTCCAACACAGAGAATATCTTCTCCAATTGCATGATCCATAGCTCCGCCACCATCGGATCAGTGATCCTATAGAAAGTTGGAGGACCCATCCTCCTAAAAGCTTCCACTCCGTGTGTAGAGCCCCAGACTTTTTCCTGCTTAAAACATGATACTTTCGTTGTCATTTTGCCTTTTAAGAGGTATAATTAATAAATAAGGAAGAAATTGGAAATTTCGAAACGTCAGAAATGTTCCTTTTCGAAGTACGAACACAACGCAAGTTGAATCGTCAAAATCGGATGAACGAGTCAAAGGATATGGCCAAAACAGTCTGAACCTGTAGGCAAATGTAGCTCGGAAGGCACTAAGGACGTGCTCTGACGTCGTACTCTGATAACGTAGCACAGACAACGTACTCTGATAACGTATACTGTGTGCATTCGTTGTACAACTCACCACGGGCACGTTGTACAACTCACCACGGGCACGTTGTACAACTCACCACGGGCACGCTGTGCACAACACAACGGACAACGGGTTCGGCACCCTTCATAGCACCATGAGTTGGCACTGTTCACCGCACCACGAGTTGACACTGTTCACAGCACCACGAGTTGACACTGTTCACAGCACCACGAGTTGGCACTGTTCACAGCACAACGAGTTGGCACTGTTCACAGCACCACGAGTTGACACTGTTCACAGCACCACGAGTTGACACTGTTCACAGCACAACGAGTTCGACACTCGTGTTTTTTTACAGAAATTTAGTAAGGGTGTTATGGTCTTTTGTCAGTTCACTCTTACCTTAAGAGTTTAACCCGAGCCTTTAGGGCATCATTCTCAACACTTAGAGAGTTTGAGAGAATAGGAGAAAGGGGAGAAGGCGATTCCAACCTAGGGTTTCCATTTTTGAGAGAAATCAAAGGGTTTGAAACCCTAGATCAACCTCAAGCCCGTTTTCTTCAAGATTTCGGTTCAGGCATTGTGAAGCTCGTGATCCAAGCTAGGGCAGCAACTCACAGTCATTTGGAAAGAGGGTTTTCTTCCTCATTTCTTCAAGTCGGTGCTTCTTACTACCCTCCTAGTTATAGTTCCTCTTTCCCCTTCTTCTCTTTTGTTTTCCTTTCATCTACACATGTGCTATGAGATGGATGAATGGTAAATGGTGAATGGTGAATGGTGAATGGTGAATGGTGAATGGTGAATGGTGAATAGAGATGGAATGGGCGATTGGATGCCAATGGTTGTGTGTGATGAACAAATGGGGAAGGGCATTGTTCCAATAATGAACATACATGTATGATTTGAGTAAAAACCCATCTAGAAAAGCATGTTGTAGGGTAAATCCATAATGAACATACCATGTTTGATGAAATGCCAAGGTGAATAAAGTAAGCTGTAAATTCGCAAGTGCATGCCTAATGAATTCTGAATATTGCTAGGGCCTATGATAGTGTGTTTCCTGCTTTCCCATAATGCTATGAATATTACATTACTCAATCTTTGATGCTATATGTGTTGTGAAATTACCCAAATGTCATCTTTAAATTTGAATGCAAGTATGTACACGGTTCCCACGAGCACGGCATGCATGGCATGATTTATCGAGGTTTTCAAGAACATGGTTAGAGGTGGGACATATCCTACGATATGTTTTACCTCTCTTTTCACAAGAAGACAAGAACCAACATTCCACGAGGGGTCTCCCCTCACTCACAAGTGCATATTATGAAGAAGGGCCTCCCTTCCCTCGCAAGTACATACATATCATAAAGAAGGGTCTCCCTTCCCTCGCAAGTGCATTGCATAAAGAATGGTCTCCCTTCCCTCTCAAGGCATCTCTCAAGGCATCTCACAAGTGCATCTCACAAGAGAATCTCACAAGTTACATGATCACAAGCAAGCACGCATGACATGCGTGACATGACACGACATACAAGAATCAAGCAAGATAGACAAGATGAGTTTTCAAGTACGAAAAGATATTTCAAGTCAAGTCAAGTGCACGATGTTTTCAAGAGGATTTATCGGCTTTCTACGAATTACAAGCATGATTATAAACTGCTTTACTTCCTTGTATGATATGAATTGTTTCCGTTTGACATATATGAATTGCTCTTGATCATGTATTGTCATTTCTATGCTATAATTGTTGGTTAGTATTTAGTACCCGCTGAGTATTCCATGCTCAGCCGTACTTCTTATGTCGGCAGGTTCTGAGGGAGCTACTGCTCCATTTGATGTTTGTGCTCCTAGTCCATGGGTGGAAGAGGAATACTTCGAGGAGCCTTTGGAGGAACCTCCCGTAGAGGGTTATCAGTAGGTGGTGATTAGATTCTGAGTGGATTAGCTGTGGGTGAGATGAGAGTCAGACTTATGTATTCTGGCGGGCCTGTCCGCACTTTCTTTTGATTTCTTTTTGTATAAACTTGGATTGCTAATGTATATACATAGAGGTTTGGTAGACTTCCGCTATACCATGTTAGAGTATGTTTCTGCTGTTTGGTCCTCTATTGTATATGCTCTGTGGGTTTTGCAGGTTGGTTTGTCAAGCAAGTCATGATTAGTCGTCCAAAGTTCACTCTAACTCCTAGGGTGGGTTTTGGGTCGCGACACCGTGATGTCGGGGTGGGTGGACATCCACTGGCCTCTCTTGTCTGGCTTGACCAACTGCTAGCAAGGCAGTTTGATGCTCCATAATTTCAGCATGTTGAGTCATGGCTGCAGCAATAGCCTCCATAACCCGACTCACACTGGCCTGGGGGGTACCATCTGCGGTATCCCCATTAGTCACACTGCCCCCTCAATTCCTATTGTTTCTTCAGCCTCTCCTCATGTCTACCGTCCTGAGAAGAAGAAACAATTTATTTAAGAGCAAGCTTGCATGAAAATCCTAGGCCTATGCCTAACAAAGACTCAATCTTCAACAAATTTAAAGTCCTAAGCTTGATGTTGCTTCCCTAAGTTAGACAAATCCTCTTATCCTATACTTAATACCTTAGCCCTAAGGACTCTAATGCATTGGGCTCTGATACCACCTTTGTAACGACCCCAAATCCTACCTTGACCAAAATAGGATATTGGGTCGCCACATTTTATAATTGCTTAAATACCATGACATATAAGGCATGTAACACGAGTTTCCAAAAATGAGAATAATAAAATTTCGATATATAAACAAATCATCTTGCATAAATTTGATACATATAAACATAACCCACCATGAACTAAAGTAATCTGATAACCCAAGTATAAAGTGATCAACAAAGCAAAATCATCTAAAGCAACTTAAGTCTATTACAATCTTAACAAAAAGATTAAAATAGGCCTAATAGTATGGTCACCTATCTAACTCTTGAGCTCTCTCAACTGGAGGCTCACCTTCTTCTCTTTTCTCACAGTATACTTACTCAACCTACGGCTCCGCTATGGCTTCCGGCTCTAAACATGCCGATAATAATAGGTTGACTGAGTATTGAAAACACTCAGTGGATAAGTAGTCTAACTCACAACATAATATCATTTGAACATATTCAATAACATAATCATTTTGTAAAGATATAATCAGAGTGCATAAAAGCATGCGAGACATGTCATATTTTCATCTTGACTCATGTAAACTTGTGAACGTGAGAGACTCTTAGACTTGATCTTACATGATGCATGTTCTTGTAAGCTTGCGAGATAATTCTTGTGAACTTGCGAGATAATTGTTATGAGATTCTATGTCCCTTCCACGGACCAATACTTGTGAGCTTGCGAGATATTCCTTATGCATGCATGCTTGTGAGACATGTGAGACTCATGAGACTTATAGACTTACCATGCAAGTGAATGTGTGCTTGAGTGTCGTAATTGACATTCGAGTTGGTTACCACTTAGATTCCGATCTCCCACCATGGAAACTCCACTATACTGTCTCATACCATATAGTTAGAGAATTCCCGGTTGAAAGATTTTCCTTTAAGTATTAGCCTACCTGAATACCAACCACCATTCAATATAAATAGGGCATAATTTAACATGAGAAGCATTATTAACATTTTTAACATAATTTAGCATAAGAATCATATCCACATTCTTAGTATAATTCATTCATTTCCAATATACATTTCTTTAAACACAATTCATTTCCATTCACACATAAGAACAAACACATTTTCTTTAATTCATACAACCCATCCTCCATTCAAAACATACATCACCATAGGCCTACATGCCAATCTCATCTCCATTCATTCAAACCCAATCCATCACCATTTTCCTTTCACAATTTTCTATCAATTCATCAATTAACAAAGCATAAAACATCATTTACAATTCCCAATATCTTAAACATAAGCCAAAACCCCCATTTCATGAGTGAAATTTACCATTCATCAAAATATATCCATTTCCACAAAAATCTTGCAAAACAACTCTTAATTAACATACTTAAACTTAGAGATTACATAATAGAGTAAGTTAGAAGGCATATCTACCTTTGGGATCCTTCCCTTGGATCCAAAACGCTCCCAAGAAGGTTTGATGTTGATTTTCAAGCTTTCCTTACAATCTCCAAGTAATCTCCCTCATTTCCAAGCAATTTCTTCCTTAGAATCCTAAGTTTTCTCTCCCCTCTTTGCCAAATTAGGTTTAGAAAAGATTAGAACCCTAAAACCCTCAAAATAGAACCTCTATTTATAGCCTAGGGGTTTTAAACCACAATTTTTGCAATTTTGCACAAGATTGCGATTGATCACACACCACTTGCGATCGATCGCAGATCATAGTGCGATCGATCACACTTGGAAGTGATCTGTCGCACATGGACCCGAATGCTTTTGCCAGATTTTCACTATATGCGATTGATCGTAGGCTGGCTGCGACCGATCGCAAATTCACTCGAAAGTTTTTCCAGATTTTCCTCTGCCTGCGATCGATCGTAGCAGAGCTGCGATCGATCGCACTCCCTTTTTCTCATTTTCTATACTCGTAGACCCTTTCACCCTTGTTTCCATTATCCTTAGGGCACTCACCCACCTACATACCATATATAGCTTGCTACCAACCATTTTCTCATTAATAAAAATTCAAAATACAAGCAAAGCCATTTGGCCTTGAAAGCACTATTCACCAGCTATGTAAACAAATTCCGAGGTTCTACATCCTCCCCCTCTTATAGAAATTTCATCCCCGAAATTAGAATGATACAAGGACATACAAAAGAACCAAACTACTTAAAACCAACAAGGGAACCAAACTACTTCGGCCTCACGCTCCCATGTTGTTTCTTCCTTAGAATGATGCTCCCATTGCAAGAGCACAAGGGGAATAACTTTAGTACGCAAGACTTGCTCCTTCCGTCTAAAATTTGAGCCGGTTGCTCAACTAGAGTCAAATCTTATCGGATTTTCAAGGGATCCAAATTAATGACGTGTGAAGGATCTGAAATATACTTTTTCAACATGGAGATGTGGAAGACATTATGCACACCTGCCATGTGAGGTGGCAAGGTGACCTGATAAGCAACTTCCCCGACCCAGGTGATGATCTCAAAAGGACCCACATATCTCAGACTGAACTTGCCCCGCTTGCCAAATCTCATCACCTCCTTTGTAGGTGAGATCTTGACAAATACAAAATCTCAAACTTGGAACTCAAGATCCCTCCTGCAAGAATCGGCATAACACTTCTGCTTAATTTGAGCTATTTTCAACCTTTCTCTGACCAACTGAACTCTATCCACAGTATGACCAACGAGCTCAGGACTCAGAAGCTTCCTCTCGCCAACTTCGTCCCAACACAATGGTGAACGACAACTCCTCCCATAGAGTGCCTCAAATGGTGCCATCTGAATACTCGCTTGATAGCTGTTGTTGTAGGAAAATTCAACCAACGGCAGGTGATCATCCCAACTGTCCTAAAAGTCTAACATGCAAGCCCATAACATGTCCTCTATGATCTGATTCACCCTCTTAGTTTGTCCATCTGTCTGCGGATGAAATGCCGTACTAAAATCTAAACGGGAACCCATGGTCTTCTGAAAACTCTTCTAGAATTTGGAAGTAAATCTCAGGTCTCGATCGGAAACAATACTAACCGGCATTCCATGTAAACAGACTACTTCTTTGATATAAAGGTTGACCAGCTGGTTGGAATTGAACGTGATTCGATATGGAAGGCAATGAGTCGACTTAGTCAACCTGTTGACCACGACCCAAATGGCATCAAAGTTTTTAGCCGTCCTTGGCAGACCAAGAACGAAATCTATAGAGATATTTTTTCACTTCCACTTAGGAATAGGAAGTGACTGAAGAAGTCATGCCGGTCTCTTGTGTTTGGCTTTTACTTGTTGACAAACCAAACACTTAGACACATAGGTAGCCACATCCTTTTTCATGCATTTCCACCAGAAATATTTCTTGAGGTTTTGATACATCTTAGTACCTCTCGGATGGACAGTATACTTAGACTTGCGTGCTTCATCCAGAATCTCCCTTCTTAAATCCTCATTATCCGGAACACAAAATCTATTCTTGAAGGAAATCCCACTATTTCTCCAGGAGAAATCTTAAAACCTATTGCTAATTGACTTGCTCATGGCAGCGTGCAACAGATGATCTAACACTGAAACCCGCATCGAAGCTAGACACTTCTTAGCGCATCTGCCATCACATTTGCTTTCCCCGTGTGGAACTAAATAGAACAGTTGTGATCCTTGAGGAATTCCACCCATCGGCATTGCCTCAAGTTCAACTCTTTCTGCGAGAACAAATACTTTAGACTCTTATAATCGATGAATACTTCAAACTGCTCACCGTACAAGTAATGTCTCCATATCTTAAGAGCAAAAACGACCACTGCTAATTGCAAGTCATGGGTAGTAGTGAGACGTTTCTTCAACTCGAGGAAACTCCTCTCACATTTCTTATTCCACTCAAACTTGGCGTTCTTTTGATTTAGATGAGTGAGTGAGGTTGCCAAATTGGAGAAACCTTCCACAAATCTTCGATAATAACAAGCTAAGCCTAAGAAGCTTCGGATCTCTGTGACGCTCTTTGATCTTCCCCAACCTTCCACTGCTTTTATCTTAGTAGGGTTAACTGAAATGTCTTCTCCTGACACCACGTGGTAAAGAAATGTCACATTCTCAAGCCAAAATTTACAATTGCTCAGTTTGGCATACAACTGATGTTCCCTTAGTGTCTTTAAGGTAGTCCGGAGATGCCTTTCATGATCCTTCTGTGTCTGAGAATATATTAGGATGTCATCCACAAACACTATCACATTGGAGTCGAAAGCCGGCCTAAATATCCTGTTCGTAAGGTCCATAAAGGCTGTCGGTGCATTTGTTAGACCGAATGACATTACTAAAAACTCATAATGCTCATATCTGGTTCTAAATGCTGACTTAGGAATATCCTTAGCTTTTATCTTCAGCGGATGGTAGCCCGACCTTAGATCAATCTTGGAGAAATACTTAGCTCCTCGCAACTGATCAAACAAGTCGTCGATCCTTGGCAGTGGATACTTGTTCTTGATGGTGACCTTGTTCAGTTGCCGATAGTCGATGCACATTCTCATCGAACTATCCTTCTTCTTCACAAACAAAACTGGAGGTCCCCAAGGTGATACATTTGGATGAATAAACCCAAGATTGAGCAACTCTTCAATCTGCTCCTTTAGCTCTTTCAACTCTGCTAGAGCCATCCTATACGGTGCCTTGGAGATGGGTGTCATGAACAGAGCTAAGTCAATAGCAAACTCTATTTCTCTATCAGGTGGTAAACCCGGTAAGTCTTTAGGAAAGACATCTGAAAATTTGTTCACCACTGGGATATTTGAAGAATCTGGTACTTCCGAAGTAGAAATACTCAAAGCTGCAAAATCGAGCTAGGTCTCTTTTCCTTAATCCATGGAAACGGAAATAAGATTCACCAATCGGCTTAAAGTTGATAACTTTCCTGAAACAGTCGACATGGCCATGGTAGGTAGAAAGCCAATCCATGCCTAAGATGACGTTAAAATAGGACATTGGGACGCCATATTTCTTATACTTGCTTAAATCCCATGACATACAAGGCATGCAAAACAAGTCTCCAAAAATGAGAATAATAAAATATCGATATATAAACAAACCCTCCTGCATAAATCTGATCCATATAAACATAACCCACCATGAACCAAAGTAATCTGATAACCCAAGTATAAAGTGATCAACTAAACAACATCATCTAAAGCAACTTAAGTCTATTACAATCTTAACAAAAAGATTAAACCATGCCTAATAGTATGGCCACCTAGCTAACTCTTGAGCTCCCTCAATTGGAGGCTCTTCTTCTTCTCTTTCCTCGAAGTATACTTCCTCAACCCACGGCTCCGCTATTGGTTCCAGCTCTAAACCTGCCGACAATAACAGGTCGACTGAGTATTGAAAACACTCAGTGGATAAGCAGTTTAACCCAATATCATAATCATTTCGTAAACATATAATCAGAGTGCGTAAAAGCATGTGAGGCATATCATATTTTTATATTGACTCGTGTAAACTTGTGAGCTTGAGAGACTCTTAGACTTGATCTTACATGATGCATGTTCTTGTGAGCTTGCAAGAAAATTCTTGTGAGCTTGCGAGATAATTCTTATGAGATTCCATGTCCCTTCCACAGACCAATACTTGTGAGCTTGTGAGATATTCCTTATGCATGCATGCTTGTGAGACATGTGAGACTTATGAGACTTATAAACTTACCATGCAAGTGAACGTGTGCTTGAGTGTCGTAATTGACATTCGAGTTGGTTACCGCTTAGATTCCGATCTCCCACCATGGAAACTCCACTATACTGTCCCATACCATATAGTTAGAGAATTCCCGGTTTGAAAGATTTTCCTCTAAGTATTAGCCTACCTGAATACCAACCACCATTTAATTCATTAACATTTTTAGCATAATTTAGCATGAGAATCATATCCACATTCTTAGCATAATTGTAATATTTTGAACAAAAAAAAATTGTATGGGTCTAAGGTGGAAAACCCTTTGGCCAAAAGCCCACAATTTGTTTTAAATTTAAGTCAAGGAGATAGAAATTAGTTTAAATTAGATTTCTTTTAAAATTTTTAAAATCTCTTTAAATTTTAAAAGAACTAAATACAAGAGAGAGAAAAATCGTAGGAAAAAAAGAAAGAAAGGAGAAATAAGAATTATGGAGAAACATAGATCAAACCCGATAAAATGAGTAAAAAGTTCGAGTCGAAAGTTTTTGGGAGGAAATCAATAATCGAGAAAAAAAATCCAGGTGATTTTTGCCATTCTTTTTGTTATAATTAATTTGTAGTAAAAAAAATCAAATAAATGTTTGATAGTGATGATATTGTTACAAAAAAATTCTAATTAGATAATGACATGTTATTTGAGATTTTTAGAATTATATTAGCATGCATTAATTTTTATTTGTTTATTATTACTCAAATAAAGTAGAAATCTATAACATGAGATTTGTGAATAGATGAAAAATATGTTACACAATGATTGTTATGTTGTAAATAGCATGTTATGCATGATTGATGCATTAAGGACGGTTATATGATGCTGTGGGTGAGAGCCCCTAAAATGATGAGCAAGCCAGGATCGTGGATCCTTGAGTGAAAGGCTCTAAAGCCCTCTAGGAAGATCTCTTGCTTGGGATAGTCAGTTTGACCGAAACTGGTACTAAAATTGGTGATGATAGTAAGGCTGAACTGGTGCGAAAATCGAGCCATCATATTTCCATGAATCATAATGTTAATTTATATATTTTTCAATGTATTTATATTGTATGCCTTTTTATTGTAAATTCATTGTAAGAAAGGGAGTGGATTTTTCCTATTGGACTTCATAGCTCATTAGACCTTCATGTCAATATTTTCAGGTATGAAGTAATGGATGCTTGGAAGTGAAGAAGAAACATGAAGACTTCGATCATGATTTAGAATTACAAAATTGATGGATCTCAGGCCGACCTATGAATAATTGGCTAGGTTTTTGGTTTCAGAAATCGGGGCATGACAATAATTCATTCATTTCCAATATACATTTCTTACTTCAAACACAATTCATTTCCATTAACACATAAAAACAAACACCTTTCCTTCAATAAAACCCATCCTCCATTCAAAACATACATCACCATAGGCCTACATGCCAATTCTATCTCTATTCATTCAAACCCAATCCATCACCGTTTCCCTTCCACCATTTCCTATTCATTCATCAATTAACAAAGCATAGAGCATCATCTACAATTCTCAATATCTTAAACATAAGCCAAAACCCCAATTTCATGAGTGAAATTCACCATTCATCAATATATATCAATTTCCATAAAAATCATGCAAAAGAATTCTTAATTAACATACTTAAGCTTAGAGATTACATAATAGAGTAAGTTAGAAGGCATATCGACCTTTGAGATCCTTCCCTTGGATCCAAAACGCTCCCAAGAAGGTTTGATGTTGGTTTTCAAGTTTTCCTTGCAATCTCCAAGCAATCTCCTTCCTCTCCCAGCAATTTCTTCATTAGAACCCTAGGTTTTCTCTCCCCTCTTTGCCAAATTAGGTTTAGAAAATATTAGAACCCTAAAACCCTCAAAATAGAACCTCTATTTATAGCTTAGGGGTTTAAAATCCCAATTTTCGTAACTCTGCGCATGACTGCGATCAATCGCACACCACCTACGATTGATCGCAGATCACAGTGCGATCGATCGCTCATGGAGGTGATCTGTTGCACATGGACCCGAATGCTTTTGCCAGATTTCCACTGTATGCGATCGATTGTAGGCTTGCTGTGATCGATCGCAAATTCAACCGAAAGCTTTTCCAGATTTTCCTCTGCCTGCAATCGATCGCAGCAGAGCTGCAATCGATCGCACTCCCTTTTTCTCATTTTCTTTACCCTTAGACCCTTGTGGAGTGTTTTCACCATTGTTTCCATTATCCTTAGGGCACTCACCCACCTATATATATACTTAGCTTGCTACCAACCATTTCCTCATTAATAAAAATTTAAAATACAAGAAAGGCCATTTGGCCTTGAAAGCACTATTCACCAACTATGTAAATGAATTCCAGGGTTCTACAGTTAAACTGTGTGCGCGTTTAGCACAGATCGCACGTAAGACGCAATCCTGCGAGTGAGGTGCAATCGCTGCGCATGAGACGTGCGTGTCATTCTCAGGGCATGTCCCCTGTGCGTGACACATCCCCAGGACACGTTCAGAGGAGTGTCCGACCATTCTTGAGGTTTTTGGGTATTCTGATTCCATTTTTGGGGTCCATTTGGACTTCTGAGCACTGTAAGGAGTTGTTTTAGTGCATGAACATCATTTTCTTATGGTTTTGATATGAAATAAAGGAAGAACTTGATACTTTTACCCTAAATTAATATCAAGAACAAAGGTTTAGATCATCCTATGGGGTTTAGGATTGATTTGTAAGGCGGTCATTCAAATGGTCATAACTAAAGTAGGTTAGATTGTCTTGGCTAAATGTGGCCGTCCTCTAGAGGGTATGGTTCTTCAAATTTAGGGATTTTAGTCTCTTTAAGATCGTAAGTTTGTACTCAATTACATTGAATTAGTCTTGCCCAAAGGTGTAGAACACCGGATCACTATTCTAGTGAATAGTGCTTTTGCACTAAGTTGGTTTGAGACAAGGCCTTATATGTGACCTTGGTATTTGATTTATGGAATGAGGGTTCTTGTATGATCCTAAGTATGGGGTGTTGTGTAATAGTGGGGTGTTCGAAGTATGGGTGTAAGGTACCCTAGTTGAGCTATGAATTTAAGCTAAGAGTATGTGAAATACTTTAAGTGTTGGAAATGGGAAAACAGGTAAGAATACAGGGTACCGGTCAACCGACTTTGCTACCGGTCGACCGAACCACTACCGGTCAACTGATAGTCCTTACCGGTCAACCAAAGGAAGTAATTTTTGTATGAGGATTCTGGGCAGAGAGCTGATTTTTGACCGGTCGACCGAACTTCCCTACTGGTTGACGATGATGCTGGTTTTGCCTTGTGGCCAACCTACTTTGGCCTTGGGTTGGTCAAAGATAGGGCATATCCAAGGATATGTCATATCTAGCTCAAAGTAATTCTCATAAGAAATTGGATAAAGCCAACGGGAAGGTTGGTCATTGATCTTGGCAGCCTACTTCTATGTATTCGATGAAGGGTATTTATATACCCAACTCTAAGTCTTTTCATGGGTGCAAAGGTCTGGCTCCAAAGTTAGGCTCATAAGGATCTCATAAGCTCATATGATCTCATAAGTGAATCTCAAAGTCTCTAAGTACTCTAAGTCTCTACAGATCATAAGAACTCTAAGGACTCATAAGACTTTGATTCTCATACGAACTGATACGACTCATACAGTTTTGGATTTTATACAAAAACTCATAAGGAAATTATTTTGGAAACTATGCTTTTAAGGATTTCTATGTCTCTATGGCTTTACATGTTCAATGATATTATTACATTGTTAGCTAGTAGTTTGTAGGCACTGAGTATTCTATGCTCAGTCGAACTATTAACTTCGGCAGGTCCTGATGATGTATATGCTCCCGAGCCTTGGGTCGAGGAGGAGTACTACGAGCTAGAGCCCACTATGGATCATCACCATGATGATGGAACACTAGATAGGTGGCCCTGTCTAGACTATTGATGAGAGAGAAAGTGAGAGTTATGTTTTGTATTTTGAGAGTGGGACTTGTCCACTCCATATCTCATTTTATTTAGGTTCTGTTGGTTCAGACTTGTATATATAAACAGGTTCATGTTATATGTTTTACTTCCACAACCCACTGGGTATTCCGTTTCCGCTATGTTTTCCTTGTGTATGTTCATAGGATGGTTTGTTATATGATAAGTCTAGAGCTAATGTATCTTTAACTCTTACGGGTATTTTGGTTCGCGACAAAAGGTGTCTAGGGGAGTCATGTAGATGGAGTGAGGCAGAATGATTTGTGTGTGGTGGTGAGAGGAGGATAACCCTCTTGCCCAAAGGTGTAGAAGTGTCCTAATCAATCGAAAATGTGATAGGTCAGTTCTGTGTGCGATTGTTGTCGCCAATTGGGGGGCTGAATTGCATGTAAAAATCTCTTACCCAAAAGTGCGATTAGATGATGCGCCCACCTGTCTCGTAAAGTGGAATTAAGCAACCTTAAATTAAACCACTTTAGTTATCTGACTTAACCCCTAGATCAGATTAGAATGATAAAGTTTTAGCAAAATCATGCAAGGACAAGTATAAAGTGAATTATTATAATTTGTACAATATTTTAAGATATATCATAACATAGAAAACAATGACATTTGTAGCTATGGACGGGGTCTGTTGTTCATAAACATTTGACTGAAATTGAGCCTTTGAATAGTTCAAACTATGGTTCTTGGAAGATGCAGCTAGATATAGTTCTAGGTTGCCTTGATTTCGACTTTGTCCTCTTAGAGGAAAAGACGATTGCTCCTACTGTTGAGTCTTTGGACTCAGACAGGTGTTAGCCTAAAGGTTATAACCTTGTGTACCCCTAATAATTTTGATGATAACATAATAATGAAAATGATCATTTTTGTACTAATGTTTCTATGAATTTTATATAAAATTTAGATTGCAAGAACAATAGCCCAACATTCAAAGCTTGAAGCATGGAAAGAGCTTCACATGTCAAAGATGATCCATCAAAAGAAAAGGTCCCATGTACAATGCTAGTTTCAAGATTCAAATTCCAAGATCACATTGAAGATAATTAAAAGACTATATCCAAAGTGAAGAACTATTCATTTCAAAGTTGAAGCCAAAATTGAAGATTCAATGAAGATTGAAGCTCTTACCTAAAGTCCAAGTGGGATCATGAAGTTAAAGTGAAAATAACTCAAGATCAAGACTAGAAGAATGAAGACTCTCTAGATGGTTTAAATTTATTTTCTTTTACTTAGAAGAGTCTAGGACTTATGTAAAAAGTCCTCATTAGCTTGGAAAGTTGAAATGCTCAAAGCCATAGATTGACCTTAGGAAGCCATGACTTATTTGCAAACCATTTCAAGGCTCTAGGATATCTTAAAATATGGTTAAAATCATGCTAAAGGGATGCCAAAAGACCAAGGAATTCATTCCCATCTTATTGGTCTTAAAGAGATGAGTTTTCTATTGAAAAACAAAGGACTCGTCGACGAGTGGGACAGTAGTCCCAACACTCGTTGACGAGTGGAAGAAACAGTAGCTGATTTTCAATTCAGCAGTTTCACTTGTTGACAACTGAGCAGCACTGTAGTGCACTCTTATCTGTTCTAGATGTATTAGACATAAGAGAATTCTTCTATGGTGTAGCTGAAAATAGCTAAAGGAGGAAATCTACCTATTTAGATGTTGTTTGAAGCATGTTAAGATGTTAAGTCACTCTTATTGTCATAAAGATACTAGTTCCTTTTAGAAGATCTACCAGGGAAAGAAGTCAGCTATTTCTGCTGACTATGAGATATCTGGATAAAGGTGACATTAGTAAGTTCGAAGATCCTTCAAGTTTTCTAGGTGTTGTAAATAGTAAACTCTCTTGAGTGACTGGATGCAATGAAAGAAGAATTATAGTCTATGAAAAGGTATTTTGTTAGGAAACAAATCTCATTACGTGTTAATTCCTCAACCATTGCGTGTAGGTAGATTTACAAAATTAAAGGAAAGCCTTAATAATTGGGTGTAGGTAGATTTACCAAATCAAAGGAAAGTTTTGATCATTGGGTGTAGGTAGATTAACCTTAAGGTTATGGAGAGACAAGTTGTGTTTTTTGGTATCAAGATTACCAGATATTGAACTTCTAGATGTTTGGGGTTATCTCAAAGGACTTCATGTTGGTTTACAGGGAGATGTAATGACTTAGAAGTTGTAGGTTATTCAGATTCTTATTTTGTTGGTTTTTAGGAAAGTTTGAAATCTACATCAGTTTTGTGTTTTTGTTAGCTTGAGGTGTTGTTTCATGGAGATTTGTCAAGTGGTCCTTGATGACATCATCCACTATGGAAACAAAATATTTTGCATGCATTGAGGTCTCACAACAAACCATTTGGCCGAACAATTTCATTAGTGAGCTAAAGATTGAAGATTCTATTGATTTTGATTTTGATTGTGAACCCATTGACTTAAGGACTCCCATCAAAAACTTTAAAGAACATGTCACTAGTGTAGGAGTATTAGAGTCCTTTGATTGTTTTATTAAGTGGGAATGTTTGTTTCTTGCTTTATGTTCCAATCATTTGTATGATTTACATGTCATTGTTTTACACTCTCAGATATTGAATTGTTATGGTTATGCAAATGAAATATTGATGCATCATTTGATCATGTTATATATTTGAATTGCATGTGCAAAAGGTAAAGACATCAAGTGATAGACTTCACATGGTGGATGCCATTGATGTTAAGTTTGCCCAAGAGCCCTGCACAAAGCTCTCAAGGTTCTTGGATTGAACATGGTTGGACACTATGTTTGAGGCCTTCATTTGGGATACAAGGTGATGGACTTAACATGGCAGTTGCCATAAAGTATCAGACTGACATGCATATTAGCCGAAATGTTACAACCTAAGGACCGTAATTAATTTTGATGATAACTTAAATAATGAAATGATTCTTAAAAGTACTAATGTCATCTTTGGGTGATTATGGAAAACAATGATCAAAGGCATTAGCTATCTTTTCATATTCAAAATCATGAATATGACATCAAAGTGAAATGAAAGAAGTGCAAAGAAGTCAAAAGTCAAAAAGAAGCCTCAAGCCAACCGAAAGAACCACAAGGAAGTTTATGCCGAATTCTACCAAAAGAAGAAAAAGACATCTTGGAAGACATCAAGTATTGAAGCATCTGTTGAAGATCCAAGACTCAAAAAAGTCATCTTTTAGGTAGGAAAAACATTTAGGACTTATTATAAAAGTCCTCAATGGTTGGTTGTTGAAAAAGCTCATTTACCTAGAATGACCATAGGTTCCTTAAAACCAAATTAAAAATATGTTTAAAGACCTAAAAATAAGGTAACAATCCTCAAAAAGTTAAAGCACAAAACCTTGTAACTCCTATCTTAAAAGGTATGAAAAATCGAATCTGTGCAAATATTACACCATCCAGTTGACTAGATGGTCCCATCTAAACGACTGGATAGGCCAGAATTTTGAGTTCTGGCCTTTGAGCGTTAACTCCATGGTTTGCACTCTTTGATCAATCTTAATATCAATGGAAAACAATGTTATACCTTTTTAATGATCTTAAAAAGATGTTAATTGTATTTATAAATAAAGGAAAAGGTTTTGGAACCGAATCAAAGCATCAAAAGAATGAAAATCGGTTGTGTGCAAAATATTGCACCATCCAGTCGACTGGATGTGTAGAACCCCGGAACTTTTGTACGTGTCTCGAGATGTGTGTCAAGGCATGAAGCCTTTGTAATGTTCAAAATTCAATAAAAGAAAATATTGAAATCATGTATATGTTATTTCATAATATATAAGTACTAAGAAGATAATAGGTGTTCATTTTATGATAGAAAAGGCGTAAGGTTTTTCCTTAAGCCTATAGGGTGAAAAACAAAAGGAAAAAAAAGGGGGTTGGAATAGAAGTGGGATAAGTCCAAGTAGTGGAAATGAGTGAAAAAAAAGTGGACTCAATGTCAAAATTTGCAGAGCACTTATCGCTCGGTCCACAATCGAGTGATCGGTATCTATCGACTGGTCCAAAAATTTGTATGGGAAAAAATTTCAAAGAGGGTGTTTTCAACCGATCGCTCGGTCATAAACACCGATCGCTCGGTAGGCCACCAATCGCTCAGTCATAAGCACCGATCGCTCGGTCTTTTGCGTTTCTGCAGATTTCATTAAGGGTAAATGGGTCTTTTGATCCCCCTTTTTCTATATAAGCCCCAATTCGTGGGGTTTGGGGTTTCATAAACCCTCAAGCATATATTTTGGGGATTTTGGGGGAAAGAAGAAGGGAAGAAATAGGGTTTTGGATTTGGAGTAAGGAGAGTTCAAGCTTTGAGCCTCTTCAAGCAAAGACCCTTCTTTATCGAGCTTGAATTTTTCAAATCAGGGGTTTTCTTCAACATTGGGAGAAATCTTTAAGGTTAGTACATCCTACTAACTCACTTAGCAATAACCTAGATTACTTCCTTGAAAATGGTGATTTTGATCTCATATTCTTCATTTCCTTGCAATATGCTAATTTCCTTAAATACAAACAAGATAAATAAGAGATGTGAGACGTATGGATTGGATGGTGGTTGAGGCAATTGGATGCCTTGTGGATGTGGTGTGATGTGTGTACTGGAAATGAAGGAAGGGCATTTCAAGCCTAATGAATAAACCCTATGTGGTTTGATGAAATGTATGCACTAAAAAGAGGAAATGAAATGACTATGAAATGTTGCACGCCATGTGTTTGATAAAATGCTTAAACAAAAATTAAATGGATTTAATGAAGAAAATGAAAGTAGGCTTATGTAACTTTCCCCAAAAATGATAAATTGATCAAATGCTTGTTATGTTGTATAAATTCTCGCATGATTATATTAAGAATGAAAATGCTATGCATAATCCCTCTTGTTGCACATGCTATCATGATCATCACGAGTGTTACACACACGATTCCTTTTAGTTGTGCATGTCATCAAGATCACTACAATGCCACACAAACACGTGCATGCATACATGAACCGGTTTTCTAAAGTATATGTATATGATAAACTAAACAAGAACAAGAATTGTGATTCACGATACGAATGACGAAGCGGGACATCAGGCCAGTCAAGGGTAGGGCATATCCCTAGGATATGTCATACCTGGCTCACAAGAAAAACAAGCATGAATGATAAAGCTGGACATCGGGCCAGTCAAGGGTAGGGCATATCGCAAGATATGTCATACCTGGCTCACAAGAAAACAAGGAGGTTGGTGTACCCTTTTATATATATATATATATACTTCGCTGAAGGGAACTTACGTTCCCGGCTCACAAGTCACTACAAGGGCACTAACCTCTGGCTCACAAGAAAACAAGCAAGTCAAGTCAAGAACATGACAAGAACAAGCAAGACAAGTAATTCCAAGCAAGACAAGACAAACATGCATGATTCTTACGAACGAGATCAAGACAAGAACAAGTTTTCAAACATGACAAGCAAATTTTGAAAGAAACTCGGAAGGATATTTTCAAGAATAAAACATGACTTTAAAGTATGAGATTTATCGAAATTTTTGCATTCATTCAAGCATGTCAAGACTAATACGTTGTTTTACTTTCAATGCTATGAATGTCATATGTTGCTAGTATTGCTTTAAATCGACATTGTATATTATGTTTATTGTTGTGTGTTTTGTTATTGCTATTGTTAGCTAGTAGCTTGTATTCGTTGAGTATTCCATACTCAGCCGTACTTTTATGTCGGCAGGTACCGTGGATGCCCTCAACCTTGAGCCTTGGGTTAAGGAAGAGTATGTAAAGCAGAGGGAGCCACCTATCCCGATGTAGTCTCAGGAGGATAGGGATCTAGACGTTTGGCCGTATTTAAATTATTGTTGAGCATAGTGGGCTCAATATTTCTTTTGTATTTTGATAGGTGGGCATGTCCACCTCTACTGTTTATGTTTTATGTATAAACTTGGAAGACTGAGATGGTTTATGGAAAGAAAAAGAAAAAGTTGATTTACGCTTCCGCACTCATGTTTTAGCCTCCGTACTCTGATTATTGTCTTTATAGTATTATGTTTACCTTGTTCATTACAGGATGGTTTGGTAGGTACGAATAGTCACCTCTAAAGTATCCCTTAACTCCTAAGGGGTATTTTGGGACACGACAGGATGGTCCCATCCAGACGACTGGATAGGCCAAAACTATGATTTTGGCTCTGAACCATTTTTCCAGTTTTTGAAATCCTTCTCGATCATTTGAAAATCATTCTAACTTGTTCTAATGAATATAAAACTTTGAGTTTTTATCTTTATTAAGTTATTCAAAAGTATTTGGCAACCATTCGGATCATTAAAATTCGTAAAAATGGATTTGGAGATAATCAACATCATCCAGACGATTGGATGAAAGTCCAGATTCACCGTCTAGACTCTGCGATCATCCAGGTGACTAGATGCTTCCATCTAGTCAACTGGATGACCCAAGAACGTCATTAATGCCTCCAATGGCTATATTTATAATGGGTAGATCGCATTAAATGCATCTCTGATGGCCATAAATTTCTGGGATCTATAAATAGAGATTAAATATGAATGATTAGGCATGAATGTTTAATCCTAAATCACCTGAATCTCATTCTTCATCATTCTAAGTGAAAAATCCCCAAATCCTTATACTCTGTTTTTCTGAGCTTTTCAACTCCCACTGTTGAGTGATTTTATTAGAAATTAGAGAATGCTATTCAACTTAGATTCAGCTCATTTGAGGAGCTTTTCCAAGAGTGTTATTCAACTCAAATTCAGCTCAGTGTAGGAGCTTTACTTCATATTACAAATCCAAATCATCATCTGTAAAAGATAGTCAAGAATCTTGGATTCTTGCACCTGAAGCTACTCCTTCATTTCAGTAAGAGAGGGAAGTGCTCTTGTAGTGTAAAGGTTATGTCCTGGCCTGAAGGAGGGATTGTAAAGGTTGTGTCTCGACCTGCAAGAGAGGCTATAATGGTTTGGACGTCACCTGGGAAGAAATCTGTGCGATTAAAAGAATCGTGGTGAACCCTCTATCTGGAATAGATTGAGGCGGGGAGTAGGCTGGATTTGCTGAACCTCGTTAACAAATCTTGGTATTTGATTCTCTAACTCTACTCCTTTAAATTATGTATTGCGTGGCTCATTGTTATTAGTTACATAATTATCATTTTTGCATAAAAGACTTAGAGTCTAAATTTTAAATCTGCCATAAACGCTATTCACCCCCCTTTAGGGTCAATACTTGGCCAAC
Organism: Tetracentron sinense; assembly: GCA_015143295.1. Lineage (NCBI taxonomy): Eukaryota > Viridiplantae > Streptophyta > Magnoliopsida > Trochodendrales > Trochodendraceae > Tetracentron > Tetracentron sinense. The sequence goes on along the minus strand of CM026572.1, from coordinate 5,781,060 downwards.
AATGCATATGCTTAAATGCATGTAGTGTGGACAATTTTTAGACGTACACATTTTGATGACATAAGGTTGTGTACCATCCATATCACACCATACTAAGCCACCATAAAGTTCCGCTCAGAAATATTAGTATTACTAACTATTTGACCATGGAGTAGCTTGCATCATAGTAATAAACACTAGTAGATGCTATATGCTTCCATGATCATCGTTAGTGGTGCTTTTGAATCAGAGTGAAAGTTAAGAGAACAATTAATTCTCGACAACAATGTTTTTAAAATAAAAGAGTGGCCACTCATGTTTTTAAGGTTGTTCAATTCGAAGAGTCTTTTTCTTTTATTTTTAATTAAGGATTGCTTGGACCAAGTTGGAGATTGTTAGGATTTTTTATATTAAATAACAACCCATGTGGTCCCACGCAATCCTTAGGTTTTCAAAACTTGGATTGTATTGTTGTCACTTAAGAATATTAAAGTTAATGGGTCTCATTAAAGAAACGTGATCAAACAGGGACTCATATGTGTTATTAAAGCTAACAAACACGGTCAAGGTTGGTGACCGTTAGATCCCTGGTGTGATTCCTCTCAGCCCTTGGATCTTATGATGGGTAGGGTTCAAAGGGTATATAAAGAAAGGGGAAGTCCCTCTTTTCTCGTACGTCATTGCGAAGCCCCATTGAATCAGACCTAAGGAGAAAAGGAAAGACTTCTCTCATCCTTTCAAACGCAGTACAAAAGGCCTAACATCACACCGAGAAGGAAATAGGCATATTCCAGCAAGTTGGTATGCGATTATCTCTTTCAATCTCCATCTCTATTTGATTATGAATTCTAGAAATCTAATTGCATGGTCTAGATCTCGGATTAAATAATATTGTTCAGGTTTAACAAGTTATTATTTTGAATCCCAACATTGCAACCCCCTCCTTCTAGCCTTGTCGTTGACGTCGTAGTTGAGAGTTGATGCCCTACATGCAGACCATCCAAAACATCGACTTGAGTGTCCTATAGAACACTATCAGCTCCTTCTCAGATCCCTTCATCTCCATTGTCTACTTCTCCTTCCCCTGCTTTCCTGGACACTACGCTTCCCACAAGAAAACTTTGATTGTAGCTCTCTTGGTGACAACCCCATTCTACAACTTTCCTACTGCCTTTGTGTCATCCTATGTTCTTTTTCTTACCACGACTACTGTGACATCCTTCCCTTGTTGCCTAAGGCCACATCTAATTAATCAAATCAATAGTTTGGATCTAGGAAATAAGTTTCTATGGAAGAATTTCTTTTCTGGATTTCTTGTTTAAGAAGTCATCCATATCTTGTAGCTTTGTCTGAAAGTTCAAACAAATCATCGAACTCCCTACCTTCGAATTTCTTTCTTAACTCAATGTCGAAAAAATTTTGAGCAAACTTTGAAGAATTCTGGCTCTGGCAAACATGACGCAACATCGATTTCTCATCTTCTTGAAATGTGCTATGTATCAGTTGGCTGATTCTCCTAACAGTTGTCGTAGCCATGAAAGATCGGCCACATAAACCTTAGGTTCACTACAAAAAAATTGAGTGAAAATTTTCTTCCATATCCTAAAATTTTAGAACTAAACTAGCTAGCTAGTAAACTATCATACCAAGAAAAGGCCTTTCATATTAAACAGTTTCCAAACAGCCTAAGATTTAAAAAAATTGTTGGCCAATGCCTTATTACATTGCATAGTGAATCGGCCAATGTGTTCACTTGAGAATAGAGTAAACCCAGGTATTTTATATCCTCTTGATATTTGAAAATGCCAATCAACCCATTAGAATAGGGTTTTCAAATACATTGGTCTATTCATCCTTCTCGACTAAATACGGTTGACCATTTCTTAGACGGTGTTCATCACCTCATTTCAATCGATTCTGCTCGTGCTTGGAGATAAACCAACAATAAGACTGGTGGTGTTATTTGTATGTGCAGTAGCCTTTGATAATCAGGTTCCACTGGTCGATTTTGATTTCCCCCCAAGTTGTTGGATCGGCAGTTTTCTCCCTAATTCCTACTATATATATATATATATTTTTTTTAAAAAAATAAAGCTACTTAGAAGGAGTGGGTGGTTTAGCAGACCCCCCTACCTGTTTATTAAAAAATTAAAAACATGGGGGGGGGGGACATAAACCTTACCCCTACAATCGACCAACAAAATACGGGGGGGACATAAAACCTTACCCCTACTTGACGACCAAACACAAGAGGGAGGACAACCCCTCCCCCTACAGACAAATACAAAGCAAGGGGGGGACATAAACCAAAACCCCTGCCAAAAAAAAAAACTTACAATCTGATATTAAATAAAGAGGTTCTATTTGTGCACATCATACCTTTAATGGGCACCGGACAATCACTGATAAGATTGAAAATTTTAATGTCTTGATTTCTGCAAGCTTCTTTGGATAGATAATCAGCTATCTGGTTATTTTCACGGTAAGTATGCTGAAAAACCAAATTACATTTATACTATATGATGTATGTTATTTTGGCCTATAATTAGCTATTGTTTCGAATATATAAGCCATTTCTCCTTGCATCGGTCGGACTATTGTGCCGAGTGCCAAAGTTGATAATTGGAAAATGATCTCCAATCCCTCCAATAGGGTTTTGAGCCTGCTCAACCTTATCCATAATTGGTGGGGACTGAGGCCAAATATTTTCATTGTCATAGTCTAGACACTCAAAGAGCGTCGACCCATGATTTGATTGAAATTTTCCATATGAATTTGTTCAGGCTTTGTTTCATATTGTTGAGTGCTCCAGTCACAATTTCAAGGGTTACAAGAGAGGATGAAAATCCTTCTTCTAGTTGAGCTTACTTAGAAGGAACTTCAAGAATAGGAGGAAGATGCAGATTCTCGGGTTGATGAGAATCATCTCCATGATCAATAGTGTATGAGGCATCGTTGCCTCTTTGAATTTTACCTCTCACCATGTTTTAATATATTGGTCCCATCCAGCATGCGAAAATAATGAATATAAATTAGGTTATCACACCACGTGGAACAATCTCAGGGAAAACCTTTAAGCCCCGGGCATCAAGTTAGATAGAGTGATTGAATGAAGTATTTATTTCGGTTGTCTGGTCAACTACAGCTAATAAATCTATTTGGTGATTTGGGAAGAGGAGGGTTCATCCTTCCAAATGAATTCTTCTACCTTTCATGAGTAAATAAAGGAATTTCAAAATTAAGGCAAGGTCTATGTGTGATGTACTGAATGTAAATGAACAACAATGAAAGTTCAAAAATAAGTAACTAAACTTGATTAAAGAGAGTAAGAAAAAGACTTATAGATATCATACAACCAAAATTGATTGCAAAACAATAACAAACTTCTGTCGTGAGGGTTAATAAGGAAAATAAAAGAATTAAGCTACAATTTCTCCGGAGGAGGTGATGCTGAAAAGTAAAGTCTCTCCCATATGAGGTATGCTGAAAAGTAAAAGTCTCTCCCAAAGAAGGTAAGCTGAATTAGGGTCTCTCCTATAGGAAGTAATGCTTGTACAAGCAAATTTCAAGCATCCTTTTGATGGTTGACATCTTGAACCTTGTGGCCAGATTACCTCCATTGTTGTATGAAGTTTATGATTTTATGTGGGGAACTATCCTGCTAATCTGAGTAAGCCCATATTGTTAATTACCTTCCCGATTTAGGGAAGAACCTCTTATTAAGAAGGAGAATAAAGAAGAACAAATATTTGAATAAAATATTTTATTTATTCAAAGGGGTTGCCCAATTCCCATGTAGGTGTTACAGATGCCTCTTTGAGGTCTTTGTATCAAGAAAAGGAAAAAGAAAGAGAGGTGGCCATGTTGAGGGGTTCACCTGATGTTCTCCATTGATGGGAGATCCTTCTTCTTCCTCCTTAATTGTTATTTTCCTACAAAAAGAAAATAAAAACTTTTTTTTTCTCTCTCTGTTCTTCTTGTTCCTTGGTAGTTTCTTCTGAGAAACTCCCATTTTTTTTATATCTTTTGGAGAGTCCTTTCTAGACTCTTCTTTGACTTCCTACTTTTTGTGGAGGTTAAAAAGGGTTTCCCTCTCTTTGGAGAGGGACATTTGTCTTTAACAGTTGGTTTTCCTTATCTTGGGGAAACCTGGGAAGTTTAAGAGTCCTCTTTATTGAAGGACTTCAAGTTGCTTTCCCTTTTTAGGGAACCTGAGAGGATAAGACTTTTCTGTTAGACATATATGCCCACGAAAGCCATTCTGGAATTGTATTAGTTTACTTAATTAATAAAAACATATTTTACATTCACACATTGTCTTCTGCATTGGGTAACATATTAAAAGTATCTCATTAGATGAGACTACTTTGTCCCTTAGGTAACATTGTAGGAAAACCATCCAATTAGTTATTAACTAATTGCTAAGGAGATATGGTTTTCCAATTCCTTGTAGACCTAGTATTGTTCTAAGTTATTCAGGATACATCTGGACAATGTATTCCTACTATCTTACACATTGTTAGTTCCATATGATGGAGTGATGAATTTCAATCACTGAGCGAAGGGTCTCTTGACTAAGATGTCGATATGAGTAAGAAGTACTTATATTGTAACTGGATCGCTCAGTGGATACTCTTAGAAATATATTATCTATATATTTAAGGTAGTCCATTTGACAGATTGTCCTTAACCTGAGAGGTCAACATCTTTTCTAGTATTTGCCTATATAGCTTTGATGTAGCCAATTGTCAATGTCCAACACACTGGACTGAATACGGGCTCGTTGGGTTATGTATGCTATATTAGAAGAAGTGTGTGTACGCTCAACAAGGATTCCACTACTCTTCTAGAGTAATTAATATTGAGTTCATACTTGTCAAAATCAGACTTGAAAAACCCAGCGGTGGTATTTATCGATGAAATGGTTTTATCGAGGAGTTTATTTTCTATACAAAAGAAATGTAATTATTATTATTATTTCTTTTAAAGAATTTCTAAAATAGTTTTGAAAGTCCAAGTTTAACTAAAAGTATAAAAGAGAATGAGTTCTCAATATAAGCTACGGATTAAAGACACTATAAGATATTGTCCCGTAAGCTTATAACAATATTAGAAGTGGAGGGATGCATCTGTAAATAAATCTTGTGATAGAAATATCTACAAGTAATTCTCTAATTTCTAGGGATTAGTCACGTTGTGTTAATGGACATTATTGTGATTAGTGGAAGTCCAGGGATATAGATAAAATTCTATAATCTTAATGGAGTGATAGGAAATTGTTTCCTAGTAACAATGCTTTAATCAAGAAGGTTAAGCACTTGGTCTCATAACCGGAAATAGGAGATCTCTTTAGATCCCACACACTAGGACCTCCTTAAAGCTTTTAATTTAATTATTAAAAATATTAATTAATTTCTCTAAGTAATCACTATTTGGCATAGTGAAGCTCTAATAGGTGTAATCGCATTGGATGTGATAAACCAAATGGGTAGGACCCATTGGAAATTTTTGATAAAGATCAAAAGGATGACCTTTAGGGTTTAGAACCCTAAGGGGTGTGTGGAAGTGGGGCCCATCTAGGGTGGGACGCCCACTTCAAAATGGAAGCCTTTTTTTAATTAGTTTTTAATTAACAAACTCCTTATTAGATAATGATAAGGTTAGTTAGTTAGTTATTAATTAAAGATTCCCTAATTAAATGGGATTCCATTAGTCTGTTACTAATAAAAAATTAGTTAGTAACTAATTAAATATTCCTTATTGGATAAGGATAAGATTAGTTTGTTACTAATGGATAATGTTAGTTTCTTTTAATGATAAATCCTAATTAATTAGGAGTAATCAATTAAGGAAAGTTTTGAGGAAATCCTAATTGGATTAAGATAAAGAGTCTTGGATTACAAGCAATCCAAGAGGGAGCCTATTAATAGGAGTGGACGCCCATCCCTTTGGGTATTCTATTCTCCACCTTTTTGATCTCTCTCCTCTCCTCTAATCTCATGCCCATCTCTCTCCTCTCCTTGGATTCTGAAAGGTCATCTTCCCTCTTCTCTCTTGATTCTGGTTTTTCTCTTGAGCAAAAGTAGAACCAATCTTGTGAAATCAAGAAAGGATCTTGAGATTCAAGAAAAGAACAAAGATCATAGAGCTGGAATTTGGAAGGGCCATTAGCTTCCATTGGAGGAAACTTTAACGAAAAAGAAGAAGGTTCGTGTGGACCGCGAAGGAGACTTGAGGCTTGTGAAGTTTTGCCAGCTTTGTTTTATCGTGAATTTGACTTAACAATATCAAAGTCACAAAGGTGATTGTTGTTTTATCCTTTATTGAATAAAATCAATTAAAATCTTAGTCAGATCTTGGGATTCGATGTATGTCCCCCAAGAACTGTTTTTCTAAAATTGAAAAGAGGCATTCAGTGGTATCAAAACCTTGGCTATGCTTCTCTTTGATTTTATTGTGTTTAATCAAGATTTATATCAAGATTACTTCCCCTATGAATTTCGGCCACCCTATGGATAGAATCTTTTTGATTCTTGATGATTAGATAATCATTATTAGGGTTAAGGGATTCCCCTCTAGTTATTGAGGGAGTAATTAAGCCATTATAAATTAGTGTGATACTAATTTTAATTCTGGATGATTCCAAAACCTCTCAAAATTTAAATAGGGATAGGTATATAGATATATAAATTTGGTTAAAGCCTTTAAGGATTTAGAGATCATTTTTAGAATATTAAATTAAATTGTTTAATTTATTCTTGAGAGCCCCGGACTGGCATAAAATAATATATATAATATTTATCATGATAAATAATAATTATTATATGTGCTGGATGAGTTCCACAAATCATACCTTCTTCTCTTTCCCTTCCCTCCCCCTTTTTCTATTTTTCGAATAGGATTGCTGATTTATGGTGGACTAAATCAACCGAAAGAGATGCCCGGAGAACCATTTCGAGATAGAAGATCTTCAATAGTTGTAGGGCTTTATTTAATTCCCTTGTTGTAATTATATAAGGTTGTATAATTTTTGTGAACCCATTGTGAGATTATAATATTTTTAGAATTATAATAGTATTATTCATGTGATGATTAATAGTATTTCTTTTAGCCCGGAAGCTTCAATAATTGTGATTATCGTTTTTCATGATAATTTAGGATAATTGGATTATCCCTGATTAATAAGTTGTGTTTAATTGTAAATTGTTTATAGTTAGATACAACACATTACTAGTACTCTTTTGGACGTGGAGTTTGTGACCCATGCAGAGATTTTTACGTAAAAGCTTTGCTTACGAGATTATTGGATAATCGTGTCTGAAAAGACATTAATCGAAGAAGAAAGGTTGATGGATCACTAAACTGACATCCATATACCCTAAGGTTATAGGGATGAGTTAGTTTTTATCATAAGGTGAAAACCCTAATGATTAAAACCCCCCATGAGGGCTAGTGGGAGTTTATCACTCCTTGATAATCCTATTATCGAAAATTTTCATAATTCATAAGATGAATATTTGTATGATATGATCATGTCTGTTTATGTTGTTCCCTTCAAGAAAAATAATAAGTGATAATAAATGAGATTATTAATCCTAAGGCCTTCCATTATCAATAAGACTAGGAATTAATTAGCTTGAGTCTTGTCTCTTTGATAGGAGTTCATAATTCAATCTAAATTAAACTCCTAGTGCATTATTTCTATAGTAGATAGGTTTGTATATGGCTTGATAGGGAGTATCAAATAGCATGGGGGTACATCCCTACTTGATCATATGACAATCGAACTAATGAGTTTCACTTAAATAAGGAAACATGGCGGTTGAAACAGTGATAATCATGTTGCCCTTGGAGGTCGCAAGAAAATTGGGAATCCCTTATTTACATAAGGAGTTATGCATAAGATGCTCAGTGATGGATGATTACTATCTACCTTGTAGTGCATGTGTAGTACTATCCTAGCATGGAAGATTACATGTGTATTATAAGGATCCCAATACTCATCTGAAATAAAAAGTTTATTTCCTAATTTCATATAATGAAGGGAATTATGAAATTTGAAGAAAGATGAGAGGATCATCGCATATTTAAAAATCCCATAAATTCGATGAATATATGTGTGAAAATAAAAGTAATTATTTATGCTTATTTTATTGTGTAGATGGTTGAATCCCCTTTCCAAGATTCTAGAAGTGAATCGTTTGACTGGTCCTAATTTTGTGGGCTGGAAAAGAAATCTTGACATTGTGCTTATCAGAGAAGATAACTTATGTTCTCACTTCCGATTATCCGGAATTTGATGAGGCAATTCAGACCTCAAAGGTGGTTTAGAAAGCCTCAAAGTGGCATGAGTCAAATAGTTTGGCCAAATGCTACATGCTTGCATCTATGTCGAATGTCCTTCAGTAACAACACGAGAGTTTTGCTACAGGTAAGGACATATTGACTAATCTCAGGGAGATGTTTGGGGAACAGAACAGAACTGCTAGGCAGTTGGCAATGAAAGGATTGATGGGAACCAAGATGTCTGATGGTAGCCCAGTTCGGGAGCATGTCATCAAGATGATGGGGTTCATTAATGAACTCTTGACTCTTGGTGCAGATCTTGATCAATAGAGTCAAATGGATGTGATCCTGAACTCTCTCCCAGAATCCTTTTCTGCTTTTGTGTTGAATTACAACATGAACAAATTGGAGACTGCTTTGCCAGAGCTCCTAAACATGTTGCAAGGAGCTAAGGACCTTATGAAGCGTACTAAGCTCTATGCAAATGTGGCAGAGGGAGTTGGACCTTTGAGGCCTAGGCTTAAGGGCAAAGGAAAAAAGAAGAAGAAATCCAATTTCTCCAAGTTCCTCAAAGGCAAGAAAGGGAAGAACAAGAAAACATCTTGAAAGAAGGACAACGATAAGAATCAGAATGTCTGCTTCTATTGCAAGAAACCAGGTCACTGGAAGAGGAATTGCAAAGTTTACTTAGCATCCCTCAAGGACAAACCTTTGGAAGGTATGTTCGAATCTTTCATCATTGAATCCAACTTCATTGTTGGTTCCTCTAACTCTTGGTGTGTAGATAGTGGATCTACCTCACATATTTGTAATATGTTACAGGGGTTTCAGTTGAACAGAAAGCTCAGTGATGGGGAAGTCAAAATAAGGATGGGAACGTAAGCAAGTGTTGCTGCGATCGCCTTTGGAACTTATGTTTTAGAATTTGCTTTGGATAGGATTTTAGTTTTGAAAGATTGTTTATATGTGCCAGACATGCGTAGAAATTTGATTTCTGTTTCTAGTTTAATCTTTAATGGTTATTCAGTGCATTTTGATACTAGTGTAGTTATCAAATACAATAATAGTTTTATTGTTTTCGGCACATTGTCTAATGGTCTTTATTATCTTGATCCTATAAGTAATTCTGTTAATAACATTACTACAAGTGTGAAGCCTTAGAAAAGAGGTAAAGAGTCTGTGAATCCAATATACTTATGACATCTCAGATTAGGCCATATCAATTTGGATAAGATCAACAGATTGGTAAAGGATGGTCCTTTAAACCATTTACATGTTGAACCTTATCCAATTTGTGAACCTTGTTTAAAAGGTAAAATGACCAAAAGGCCATTTACAGGCAAACCAATGAGAGCCACTAGTATATTGGAATTGATTCACATTGATGTATGTGAACCCATGAATCATTCAGCCAGAGGTGACTTTATCTACTTCATTACATTCACAGATGATTTTTCAAGATATGGTTATATATATCTAATGAAACATAAGTAGGAATCTTTTGAAAAGTTCAAAGAATTCCGAAATGAAGTAGAAAAGCAATCAGGTAAATGTATTAAAACTCTCAGATCTGACCGAGGAGGAAAGTACCTCTCGAATGAGTTCATGGATTATCTTAGAGATAATGGAATTTTATCTCAATGGACTCCCGCAGGAACACCTCAGCTTAATGGTGTTTCAGAAAGAAGAAATTGAACCCTATTGGATATGGTTCGTTCAATGATGAATAATACTGATTTGCCAATTTCTTTTTGGGGATATGCATTAAAGATTGCAATCTATCTATTGAATAAGGTACCTTCTAAGTTTGTTTCCAAAACTCCATTTGAGCTATGGAATGGGCGAAAGCCTAGTCTGAAGCATGTCAGAATATGGGGTTGTCCAATTCATGTGTGAAAGTAGAACTTTGACAAGTTGGAAAGTAGGACTGAGAAGTGCCTATTCATAGGATACCCAAAAGAAACTCTTGGATTCTATTTCTATAATCCTAGCAAACAAAAGGTGTTCGTAAATAGGAATGCCATTTTTCTAGAAGAGGATATGATCCTCAATAGAGAAGATGGATTTAGAATAGATCTTGAGGAGCAAAATTAGAATAAAATGACCATGGTTAAACCCATTTTAACTAAATCTTTAAATACACAACAACCTAGGAGAAGTGCAAGGATTAGTCGACCTCCAAATAGATTGTCTTATCAACATGAGGTATATTCTATGGAATCAGATTCCTTAGATGATGATCCTTACACTTATCAAGAAGCAATATGTGATATTGATTCTGATAATTGGAATAAGGCCACGGAATCTGAAATGGACTCCATGTACTCGAATGGTGTCTGAACCCTAGTTGAAAAGACTTAGGGAATAAGACCCATTGGGTGCAAATGGATCTACAAGAGGAAACGTGAATTCAATGGAAAGGTAGAGACCTTCAAAGCAAGGCTTGTGGCGAAAGGGTATAGTCAAAGAGCTAGTATCGACTATGAGAAAAAAATTTCAGCTATAGCAATGCTAAAGTCCATCAAAATTATGTTATCAATTGCAGCTTACTATAATTATGAAATTTGGTAGATGGATGTCAAAACCGCTTTCTTGAATGGAAACATTTAAGAGGATATTTACATGGACTAACCCAAAGGTTTTGAACTCAATGGCCAAAATAATAAAGTATGCAAATTGATAAAATCCATTTATAACCTTAAGCAAGCTTCTCGTAGTTGGAACATCCGTTTTGATATCAATCAAATCGTTTGGTTTTCACCAAAACATGGATGATGCATATGTGTACAAGAAGGTCAGTGGGAGTGTAATAACTTTCCTAGTTCTTTATGTAAATGATATTTTACTCATTGGGAATAATGTAGGAATGTTATCTACTGTTAAAATCTGGTTGTCATGTAACTTTGCTATGAAGGACCTTGGTGAAGCTTCCTATATTCTTGGCCTTAAATTGTTTAGAGATTGAAAGAAAAGGATGCTGAGATTGTCCCAAGTCAATTATATTGACAAGATCTTGCACAAATATAGCATCGAAAATTCCAAGAAAGGGTCTTTTACCCTTTAGGCAAGGAAGTAGTCTCTCTAAATCAAAGTTTTCAAAGACCGATGATGAAAGAGAGCAGATGAGCTAATGTCCATATGCATCTGCGGGGGGAAGTCTCATGTAAGCTATGTTATGCATAAGACCTGATATTTGTCACGTAGTGAGTATTGTGAGTAGATATCAATCAAACCTGAGTCCTGAGCATTGGACAACAGTTAAGCACATTTTCAAGAATTTGAGGAGGACTATGCATCACTGTTTGTTTTACAGTAGTGAAGATCTAACTGTTGTAGGGTATACAGATTCAGATTTTCAGGAAGATGTTGATGATAGAAAGTCCACCTCAGGATTTGTCTTTACTCTTGGGAAATGAGCTTTTAGTTGGAGGAGTTGCAAGCAAGCAAACAACAACTGCTGACTCAACAACTGAAGCAGAGTACATTGCTGCATTTGATGCTGCAAAGGAAGCAATCTAGATAAAGAAGTTCATTATTGAACTTGGTGTTGTTTCCTCGATTAAGTCTCCTAGCACACTTTATTGTGATAATAGTGGTGCAATAGCTCAAGCCATAGAGCCTAGATCACATCAGAAGACTAAGCACATTGAAAGGAGATTCCATCTAATTTGAGACATTGTCAAGAGAGGAAACATCGAATTATCCAATAGTGTGCAGCGAACAACATGGCAGACCCATTTTCTAAAACTCTTCCTCAGAAGGTCTTTGGGAAACATCTAGAGTTGGTGGGTATTATGTAGCACCCCAGATCTTTTTTGGCATGTATTAAAGCCTTAATGTCATTTTCTTGAATTAAAAGTTGGATTTCCTAAGTCGAATCTATTAAAAATTTGGATTTCTGAACTCCATTTGCAGATCAGTCAACTTTGAGGACAATTTGGTCTATGAATAAAGTAGAATTTGAAGATTCTAAAATGTCAAAAATATTCATTTTCGAATGACGAGTCCAACGCAAGTTGAATCGTCAAAATTCGAAGAACGAGTCAAAAGTTATGGCCGAAATGCTAAAGTAGGAAAATCTGGAAATTTTTTGCAAGAGTTACGAAAGATTGTATAGACCCTACGAACGATCGTAGGTGAAGTTATGATCGATCGTAGAATTTCAGAAATGAGTAAAACTCCCTGTAACAGTTACGACCGATCGTAGAAACTTACGACCGATCGTAGAAGATTTACGATCGATCGTAAATATGCTACGACCGATCGTAGGTCGCGAACCCAGAATTTTATTTCGGGATTTTTAGGGTTTCTCCTCTTTGCCTATAAATAGGGGGTTGTATTTGGGGGTTTTGGCTTACCTTAAACCTAAAGAAGACCTAAGAGAGATTAGAGAAGAGGAAGAGAGGAGAGATTTGGGGATTTTCCAAGAGGGTTTGAGATTAAAGAAGGAGATCAAGATCAAAGGTGATCTTCCCCAAATCAAGCAAGGGGGTTTCTCCAAGCTCGGTAGTGACTCCATTCACGATTGTGAGGGTTTTTCCTCATCTATTGAAGGTTGGTACCCTATGCTACCCTCCTAGTCATGTTTTCTCTTTTCCTTTCCTTCTTTCTTGTTTTTCCTTAAATTATGAACACACCATGAGATGGGATGCATGGATGTTGTGTTGTGATGAAAACAAATGTGAAGGGCATCTCACCAATAATGAACACACATGGATGATGGATGGATTGGATGAATCATAAATCAATAAAAGAATGATTAAGACATATGAAATTTCTAGGGTTTTATGACACGTTACTCGCCTTTTAGAATAGCATGATTGTAGATTTACTCGCTTTCTAGAATTGCATGCTTGTAGATTTAATTGCTTTGATATTAAATGTTGCCTTGAATGATTTTTAGACTACCATGTTCATTTAAGTTCATGAGTTAATTGTACACAATTCCACGAGCACGGCATGCATGACATGGTTTATCGGGTTTTCAAGAACAAGGGTTTTATTCTCGATTTACGAACACCATGACAAGGCCAAACGTAAAGGTTGGTAATTAGAGGTATGACATATCTTAAGATATGTTTTGCCTCACTTTTGACAAGAACAAGAACACGATCATGACAAGAATAAGAACAAGAACACTACATGAACAAGAACACGTCAAGCAAGATGTTAGTGCGCCTCCAAGCATGCATGTTTACTTTATTGTATTCCGCAAAAGAGGGGGTTTTACACTACCCTTCCTTCAAGTTGCTATATTCCATATTTCTGAAAAGAATGGGCTTACACCACCCTCCCTTCAAGTTGTTAAAGGCCACTAACATCCCAAGTGTATGAGAATGTTTAAATTCCAAGCAAGCAAGCAAGCATGAGCATTTTAATTTCATGGCATGACATGCATGACACGACATGACCCGATAAGACAAGCAAAACAAAACATGACAAGACAAGTTTCCAAATACGAAAAGAGTATTTCAAGTCAAGTCAAGCACACGATGATTTCAAGAGTTTTCTCGGCTTTGATGTGATGCAAGCATGAAATATAAACTATTTACCTTCCTGTTATGATATGAATTGTTTTCTGCTTTATTTTCATTATTATATTGCTATGACAGTTGGTTAGTATTTAGTACCCACTGAGTATTCCATGCTCAGCTGTACTTTGGATGTCGACAGGTACTAGCGGAGCAACGGCTCCTTTTGACATTTGTGCTCCTGGCCCATGGGTGGAGGAGTACATCGAGGAGGTCCCTGCTGGGGAGCCTCATGTAGAGGGCTATTATTAGGTGGTAGATTCTAAGTGAGTGTGGGTGAGTATGAGAGATTTATACCCATGTATTTTGGCGTGCATGTCCGCACCTTCTTTATTTTGATTTCTCTTTTGCACAAACTTGGATCATGTATATACATAGAGGTTTTGGTTAGACTTCCATTGTGCTATGTTAGTTATACTTCCGTTATTTTGTACTCTATCATATATGTTCCGTGTGATTTACAAGATGGTTTGTTAAGCATGTCATGTAGGTCAAGATAAGTCGTCCAAGAATCACTTTAACTCCTAGGGTGAGTTTTGGGTCGCAACATATTAGATACATAAGAGATTGGCTTTGAGTGCAAGTGGGAGATTGTTAGACATATTTGCCCACGAAAGTCATTTCAGAATTGTATTAGTCTACTTAATCAATAAAAATATATTTTACATTCACACATTATCTTTTACATTGGGTAACATATTAAAAGTATCTCATTAGATGAGACTACTTTGTCTCTTAGGTAACATTGTAGGAAAACCATCCAATTAGTTATTAACTAATTACTAAGGAGATATGGTTTTCTGGTTCCTTGTAGACCTAGTATTGTTCTAAGTTATTCAGGATACATCTGGATAATGTCTTCCTACTAACTTACACGTTGTTAGTTCCATATGATGAAGTGATGAATTTCAATCACTGAAAGAAGGGTCTCTTGACTAAGATGTGGATATAAGTAAGAAGTACTTATATTGTAACTGGATCGCTCAGTGCATACCCTTAGAAATATACTGTCTATATATTTAGGGTAGTCCATTTGATAGATTGTTCTTAAACTGAGAGGTCGATATCTTCTCTCGTATTTGCCTATATAGCTTTGATGCAGCCAACCGTCAATGTCCAACATACGACTGAATACGGGCTCGTTGGGCTATGTACGCTATATTAGAAGAAATGTGTGTACGCTCAACAAGGATTTCACTACTCTTCTAGAGTAATTAATATTGAGTTGATACTTGTCAAAACCGGATTTGAAAAACCCAGCGCTGGTATTTATCGATCAAGTGGTTTTATCGAGGAGTTTATTTTCTGTATAAAAGAAATGTAATTACTATTATTATTTCTTTTAAAGAATTTCTAAAATAGTTTTGAAAGTCCAAGTTTAACTAAAAGTATCAAAGGGAATGAGTTCTCAATATAAGCTAGGGATTAAAGACAATATAAGATACTGCCCCGTAAGCTTATAACAATATTGGAAGTGGAGGGATGCCTCTGTAAATAAATCTTGTGATACAAATACCAGCAAGTAATTCTCTAATTTTTGGAGGTTAGTCACATTGTGTTAATGGACATTATTGTGATTAGTGGAAGTCCAGTGATATAGATAAAATTTTATAATCCTAATGGAGTGATAGGAAATGGTTTCCTAGTCACAATGCTTTAACCAAGAAGGTTAAGCACTTGGTCCTACAACCGGAAATAGGAGATCCCTTTAGATCCCACACACTAGGACCTTCTTAAAGATTTTAATTTAATTATTAATTAAATTAATTAATTTCTTTAAGTAATCACTATATGGTATAGTGAAGTTCTAATAGGTGTAATCGCATTGGATGTGATAAACCAAATGGGTAGGACCCATTGAGAATTTTTGATAAAGATCAAAAGGATGACCTTTAGGATTTAGAACCCTAAGGGGCGTGTGAACGTGGGGCCCACCTAGTGTCGTGACCCAAAATACCCCCTAGGAGTTAGAGATACTTTACCTCGTGACCGTCGTGTCATACAATCATGTATGACATATAAGGCACACATACTAACCTGTCAGAGTACAGAAGTTATAATACATAGTAAAAACAAAGCGGAAACAGTTTATAATAAAACACTCCTATCATTAAGTTCATGTTTGAACCAACAAAACATATCCAAAAAGGATAGAGTGGACAAGTCCCACTCTTAACATACACAAAATCTCCTCTCCTATCTCTCTCAGCAAAAGTCTAGTTCGGGCCACTTATCTAGTGATCCATCATCCTGGTGGTGGTCCATAGTGGGCTCCGGTTCGAAGTACTCTTCCTCTATCCAAGGCTCCTGGCCACATACGTCGAAGGGAACAAGGGCACCTCTCGAAGTCAATAATTCGACTAAGCATGGAATACCCAGTCATATACAAACTATTAACTAACAATGAATAATATCATGAACATGCAAAAGCATAGAGTGTAGAAAATCCTTGAAAGTAATTTCGCAAAACCATTTCCTTGATAGTGTTCATATGAAATCAAAACCATGTAAATCTTGTGAAGTCTTGTGATAATCATGGTCTTGTGAGTTCTTGTGAATTCTTGAGAAAGTTAGGATTCTTTGTGAGCATGCGAGATTTGAGTAAGCATGATTTTCTTGTGAACTTGTGAGCTTGTGAGACATGCCTTATTGTGAGTCATTGGATAGTGGGATTCCTTATGAGCTTTGAAACGATCTTAGAACACCAACCCAAAGTTTGGCCTTGTCACTTACTAACCCATAGTTTGGCCTTATCCATACTTGTGAACTTGTGAGATTTCTTTTACAAAAGCCTTGCTTATGGACTTTGGAAAAACCCTTTCTTGTGAGAAATCATCGAATCATGCGAGACTTGTGAATATAGAGTGCATAGAGTACTTGTGAACATCATGGTAGACTTAGAAAACTTGTAAACATGGAATCATATTCATAGAAATTCAATAGTAGTGATAGTTTACATCCCATGTAAAATCATCATCTAATTCATCCAAGAACATACTGTGCATCATGGTTTTCTTAAAAATATAGTACAAGGATAGATAGTAGAGTGTATCTAACTTAAAATGAAGTTTTTTTACACTTCTGTGCATGAAATCATCGACGAGTGGGTTCCATTCGTCGATGAGTGGTTGAAAATCATCGACGAATGGGACATTTTTGCATTCTATTTGGTTCACTCGTCGATGAGTCCAAGGCACTCGGCGACGAGTGAATACTTCTTGAGTTTTTTCCTGCTTGTATTTCGGCCATAACTTTTGAATCACTTATTAGATTTTGACGATTCAACTTGCGTTAGACTCATTATTCAAAGGGAAATAATTTTGTTTCTAATGGATCAATCCCAATTTTGAGTTCTTAATTGTCTAAATTGAATCTAAAGCTGACTGGTTTGAATTGGTTACAGCAGCCCAGATTTTTAGCAGACTAGTTTCTAGAAATTCGACGTTTGACCTAACTTAGAATCAAAATATGAAAAAAATGATAAGAATGAACCTCAAAGAGGGTTTCGATATCTTTTCAAAAATTCAAGAATCACTTGATTCCGATCAGCAGTGAGAAATCTAGAGTTCTTTAAAGTTGAGGGTATGTTTAGGCATATCCCTTCTTTGACACTTGGAGTATGTTATACTCTCATTTTTCATTTATCCCTAACACCCAAAACAATTTCCATATATATTTTTATTCATTCAAAACCTCCTTTAATTTTAAAACATGACCCCCAATTTCATTAAGGCTTTAGGCCTTGAAGGCACTATTCACAACACTATTCATAGGCTGTGAAAGTGAGATCTGGGGCTCTACATCCTCCCCCGCTTATAAAAATTTCGTCCCTGAAATTAGACGATACAAAACATACGAAAGAACAAAATTACATGAAAATCAACCATGAACTATACAAACAAATGAGGGTACTTTTCTCTCACTTCTGCTTCACGTTCCCATTTAGCCTCTTTCTTGGAATGATGCTGTCATTGTACGAGAACCAAGGCAATAGTCTTGGTGCACGAGACTTGATCTCGATGATCCAAGATCTGAGCCGGTTGCTCCACCAATGTGAGATCCTCTTGAATCTCCACCGGATCAAGATCAATGACATGTGAAGGGTCTGGTAAAAACTCGACCTTGATTCGCCTGGTGAGGCGGCTGGGTGGACCGTGGAGGTCTAGAAGCCTGTGAAGATCCCTGTTGTGCCATCGATCTAAGTGGAGGTCGGACTCCCTGAGGCGTGGCCTTTAATTGCCTCTTCGGGCAATTGCTGATCACGTGGCCCTGCTCACCATAATAGAAGCAACCACCTGAGAGTTTACGACACTCTCCTACCCTGTGTCTCTTGCCACACGTGACACATTCATCAAAGGAAAACGATGCCGAGGAAGCTGGTGGTACATACCTAGGGGCCTGTGAAGCGGTAGAGTGCAGTGCCTGTAGGGCAAAAGGAGGTCTCTGAGCCTACATAGGCTGAGAAGTCTGGAATGGAGCAGTCCTGGCCCTCTTCTTAGGCGGTGCTAAGCCACTAGACTGTCCTCTGGACATGCGTCTTTCGAAGCTACTATCCCTCCTCTTGAGAAACTCCTCAGAATTCCTCTCGGCGATCTTCTTCTTTCCCACAATATCCTTCTAGGTCTCCACCTGGAACATAGAAACCCGGTCCTAGATAAAAGACCACAACCCATCCTCAAACTTCCTGACTTGCGTACTCTCAGTAGCGATCAGATGTGGAGCAAATCTCGAAAGTCCGACGAACTTCGTCTTATACTCGACAACGCTCGTCTCTCCCTGCTCGAGGAGCAAAAATTCTCTCACCTTTGGTCCCGTGATAAATCTGAGGAAGTACTGCTCATAGAATATATCTAAGAACTCTCCCCATGTCCAAGGTAGCCCTGCCTTAGCAACATCCCTCTACTTCTGGGTAGCTCTCTACCAATGTTCGGCTTCACCTTCCATAATGAAGGAAGCCCACTCGATTCGCTGCTCATCTGTACAGTGAAGTGCCCTAAAGATCTTCTCCAGCTGTATGATCCATGTTTCTGTAACCAGGGGATCCAGAGTCCTATAAAAAGTAGGAGGCCACAGTCTTCGAAAAGCCTCTAGTCCAGAGGTGTGATGCACTGGAGGTGGTGCAGGTGCAGCAGTAATAGGAGTATCAATCCTGTCTGCAAGCCTAGTCATAGTTGCTGCCATAGCTCCAAGAATCTGAGTCAAGTTGGGCTGCTCATCACCCATAGGAACATCTCCTCTATTTCCTCGGGTTTGATACCCTTTACCTCTAATGCCACGCCTCATGATTAAATCCTGAGGACAATAGCGACACGTCAAGCTTTTGAATACTACAGTTAAATGAGTACTTAGTGCTTTATATAAGCATCGTATACATCGGAGTATACACATAAAAGCATAAACATAATGTTGTGTTATAGCGAAGCTACGCTCTCACGGTCTCATATTTCGAAGTTCATCTGAGTTCAAAGTTCAACTTAAGGAACACTCTAGCCCTAAAACCTACTTCCACTTAAAGGACAATCGTGCCCGAGGGAACTAATCCCTAGGCTCTGGTACCAAGTCTGTCGCGACCCAAAATACCCCCTAGGAGTTAGGGATACTTTAGATCGGTACACAAGTTATAATACATAGCGGAAACAAAGCAAAAACAGTTTATAATAAAACACTCATATCATTAGGTTCAAGTCTGAACCAACAAAACATATCCAAAAAGGATGGAGTGGACAAGTCCCACTCTCAACATACAGAAAATCTCCTCTCCTATCTCTCTCAGCAAAAGTCTAGTTCGGGCCACCTATCTAGTGATCCATCATCCTGGTGGTGGTCCATAGTGGGCTCCGGTTCGAAGTACTCTTCCTCTATCCAAGGCTCCTGACCACATACGTCGAAGGGAACAGGGGCACCTGCCGAAGTCAATAATTCGGCTGAGCATGGAATACTTAGTCATATATAAACTACTAGCTAACAATGAATAATATCATGAACATGCAAAAGCATAGAGCGTAGAATCCTTGAAAGTAATTTCCCAAAACCATTTCCTTAATTGATAGTGTTCATATGAAATCAAAACCATGTAAATCTTGTGAAGTCTTGTGATAATCATAGTCTTGTGAGTTCTTGTCAATTCTTATGAAAGTTGGGATTCTTTGTAAGCATGTGAAATCTGAGTAAGCATGATTTTCTTGTGAACTTGTGAGCTTGTGAGACATGA
This sequence comes from Tetracentron sinense, assembly GCA_015143295.1. NCBI lineage: Eukaryota > Viridiplantae > Streptophyta > Magnoliopsida > Trochodendrales > Trochodendraceae > Tetracentron > Tetracentron sinense. Next base: position 5,761,053 of record CM026572.1, on the reverse strand, counting down.
CTTGTTGTGAGTCCATGTATAGTGGGATTCCTTGTGAGTTTTGAAACGATCTTAGAACACCAACCTAAAGTTTGGCCTTGTCACTTACCAACCCATAGTTTGCTTCAACCAAAAAGGTGAAGTACTTGGTCCCGCAACTGAAAATAGGAGATCCCACACACAAGGACCTTCTCAAGGTTTTTAATTTAATTTAGAATACAATTAATTTATTTTCTCCATGTAATTCAGTAGATGGTATAGTAAAGCTCTTATAGGTGAAATCACATAAGATGTGATTAACCAAATGGGTAGGACCCATTGGAAATTTTGATAAAGATTAAAAGGTGACCTTAGGGTTTTGGAAACCCTAAGGGGCGTGTGGATGTGGGGCCCGCCTAGGGTGGGATGCCCACTTCATGATGATGACTTTACTTTAATTAGTTTCTAATTAAATGACTCCTTATTAGATAAGGTTAGTTAGTTACTAATTAAAGAATCCCTAATTAAAAGGGATTCCATTAGTTTGTTACTAATTAAAGATTCCTTATTAGATAAAGATAAGATTAGTTAGTTACTAATGGATACGGTTAGTTTCTAATTATGATAAATCCTAATTGGATTAGGACTTATCTTTGAGGAATCCTAATTGGATTAAGGAAACTTTCTATTCTTGATTAAAAAATTCTAATTGGATTAGGATGAATTAATCTTAATAGAAAAAAGAAATTCTAATTGGATTAGAATTAATAGGAGAGCGAATTCTAATTGGATTAGAATTAAAAGGAGTTGGAATTGAATTGCAATTCAAACAACCAAAAGGGGTCTATAAAAAGACTCCCATAGCGGGACGTCTAGATAGGGAAAGGAGTTGGAATTGGATTGCAATTCAAACAACCAAAAGGGGTCTATAAAAGGACTCCCATAGCGGGACATCCAGATAGGGCAGCCCCCCCACGTTTTTTTTTCTCTCCTCTTCTCCTCTAGTTGGACGCCCAACTCTCTCTCCCTTTGAAGGGTGTACGGCCATCTCTCCCATTCTTTTTATCTTGAAGAAGATCAAGCACAAATCAAGATTGATTCTTGTTTGATCAAGAAATGTTCTTGGATCAAAAAAAAGAAGACAATATTAAAGAGCATTGATTGGAATGGCCATTAGCTTCCATTGGAGTAAAGCTTTGGAGATTCAAAAAAGTTTCATATGAATCGATAGGAGACTTTACACTTGAAAAGTTTTGTAAATATGTTTCCTCACACCATGATTTAATATGATTATAAGATGACCTTTAGGAAGATTTTGATTAGATCAAAATCAAGTTTGAATTTAAAATAGTGCTTCGAAAAATTTTATATTAATGTCTTTCATACTTACTTCTATTAATGTTACATAACTTAGCACATAGATTCAATTTCAAGCTTCTCTTATGAATTTTCCTTATTTAATTCGGACTAGGAACTAAGTGACCATCTTCGGATATGAGTTTAAGAGTACCTAATTCCATCCCCTAACTCAAATGAATCACTTACCTCAATCTCTAATTTTCAGACCAAGACTTATCCAATTATTTCGGGACCCTATTTCCCTCAGAATTATAACAAGTGAATGTTCTTCATTCTTTTACGATTTATCGCTATTCCTCAATCCTGTTAGGAAATAGTAGTTAAGATCCTGAGCTTACATGCTCATGGCAACACCTTTTATTTTATTAAAAAAAAAGAGTCAATTGTAGAGTACTCATAATCATCTCCAATTGTAACTGGGCTTGGTGAAGTCCGGTTACGCCATTGACACTGCCACATGTCCCTTTTAACACCTCTTAACCGTGGTTAAGATTCACCCATTCCTAGGGTTCACCCACCTATCCTTGATTTTTAGAAAAAAAATTAACCCTAGGAGTTGTTGAATTTGAACTGGGGTTAAATTTCTTTTTAAAACCCAATGATAGGTGGGTGAACCCTAGGGGTGGATAAATCTTAACCACAGTTAAGGAGTGTCAAAAGGGACATGTGGCAGAGTTAGGGGGAGTCCGGTTACAACTAGAGAGAATCACGAGTCATTATAGAGAGATACAACTAGCGCAAAGAGAAGTATAATTCTCACCATCTGTGAGCAAATTAGAACTGAATACTCGCAGATAGCATCTGAGAAGAAGAGGTGGAGATCAGATGACGAGAGGAAAACAGAAGATCGAAGCGCAGAAACGAAATGCCGAGAAAAACCAGAAATCAAAGGGGTCTCAGATGGAGGCGAGAGCTGTAGCTCTCAAATCCAGCTGCCCCATCTGCAAGGTACCTTTTGGTATAAAAATATAAGTCTAACCCTAGATTTTCATCTTACTTCTGTTATTTGTTTTGATTTTTTTTTTTTTTGCTTTTCTTTATATGCCTTTCCGTTGATCGATATGAAGTTCATGACCCTCAACCTCAGATCAACAAAATCAAATTTAGTTTCATAGAAAATATACGATTTCCCCATTTTTTTTCCTAAATTTATTTGCAATTATATGGCTAATTTTGTTTCCGTGGATTGTTGTATTTGATATATGCGTAGATTTATGTAGATTATAACGGGTTTTTGTTTCATTGATGTTTTCAATATTCAGAGATTGTTGTGCTGTGTCTGCAATTTTATGAATTTCATAAAATAGGCGCGGGTTGAACATGGATGATCTTCTCGTGCAAAAGTCTTTTCAGACACAGGGGAAGAGATCACAAATTTACATAAGAGATGCAATTGGGAGGGAGCAAAGATTCGTGCTGACGGCCCTGTATGATGATAATCTAGTTTCTATATAACATTAAAATTGAAATGTTAAACAAAGATGGAAATACAAAGAATAAATAAAAAAAATGCTAAAATCACCAATTTACATAAGAGATGGAATTGGAAGGGTGTGTATGATGATAATCTAATTTCAATATAACATTAATAAGGCTTAACTAAAAACAATCTAATAATTAAACTAATACATATATTTGTACGCATTTTTCCCATCAAAATCCAATCTTTATTAATTTTTAAGTTGTTAATTGAATTTGTAACATAATTTAGATTTTTTACACAATTTTACTTTAACGTATGTGTAACTATTAAGTGTAATATTGTTTTAACATATATTATAATTTTTTTGAAAAAATAAATTTTTTTATATTATATATTATATTTATGAGTTCACCCTAAACAAGGAGAAAAATATCCGTAGGATATGTACAACATGTACAGACAAGATGGCTCATGAACTTGGTCCTCAAAAAATATTCTGGAGAGCTATGCCCCAAAATCCCCACCTCCCCCTTAACCCAGAATATTTCATACCCACCTAATCATTCTTCACAAACTCATCAATAATTACTGACATTATCAATTGACCATCACTTGCTCCTTACAAGAAAATCCTAGCTCACCCCCGAATCCATGTATTACGTTAATGGCTGGTTTCTTCCTTTGGATTGCTTCACTAGATAAAATTCTTTCCGGAAACCATGCAAAAATTAAGGATCAAGGATGACAAACCCATGCAAATACCCAACTAATTCATGCCTCCTAATTGATCACCATCGACCGCTTAATAAGATCCGAACTTTAATCAAAACAATTATGATGATAAGATAAATCAAGGCTCTTCAATCACAACTCACCACAAGACCCCCATGTAGATCCAACTCACATCTCAACGACTACAAGGAAGAATTAGAGAAGATGAAAGTCCAATTTAAGAAGATGCAAGGTGGATAGGCTATCACAGGAGGTAGTGTGTTTAAGGACTTATGCCTCTAACCAGGGGATCCAATATTCAACCCTTAGTAACCCAAACCGTGAATATACCTATCCGCTCCTGTTCTCAAACCTCTCTCTCATGGTTTGAGAGCAGAATCACCATAAGAGCATGGTTGCATAGTTTATAGAGTGCGGTTTCAAAGTTATTGGAGCGTGGTTGCACCTATGGCAAGAGCGGCTATGGTGTTACAGCATTAATGGCAGTTCTTTTCTCTGAAACTTGCCCTTTGGGGAAGACGAAACCCACGCTCCACTTATCCATGTGTGAAATCACATTTTTACCCCTTGTTTTCATGTAAAGTGGGTCAACAACCGGTCAACAATTATTAAGTGTTTCACTTTTTACTGTACTTTATATCCTCTTGTATTCAAGATCCAATTGTGATTGAACTCCCCTCGAATTCAATCGCACCTCCAAGCGCCCCTTTTAATCCTTACTAATTGTGCCAGATTTATTAATCCTTAGGGTTCAATACTCTGACCTTAGTTTTTGGAAAAACATATTTAATATTTTTTCTAAAATTTTTCACTAAACCTTAGGGTTAATATTTTTTCAAAAAAATTAAGGTTAGATTATTGAACCCTAAGGGTTAGTGAACCCCTTATTTGTAGTATCTTGTTTTTTCTCTAATTTTTGAAATTTTGAATATCATTATTTGGGGGCTTAATACTATTAAAATTGCTAATTTGTATCATATTTTGTGACTTTAAGATTCTTATTGGTTTATTTAAAATCTGTAGTGGAAATAATTGTTCTTTTATATTTTTAATTTTTTTATAAGTAATTTTCAAGAACTATCAAATATATATTTACATATATATGTCGGCGCTGCGGAGGCTCTCTAGACTCAAACCTAATTTGAAATTTAATGCTGCTCTCGCTCTTGCTCCCGCTCTGCGCTCTAGTTACTTAGATTCAACCAATTCAAGATATTAGAATTCAACAAATATAAAGACAACCACACACTCACCATTGCCTGTATTGTGGAGACATGTTCCTGCATAAAGGCAACGATAGTCTACTAATCCAATGCTTCAAAAGAGTCTGAAAGGTCTAGCATTAAGATGGTTAACACCTTTGGATAAAAATATGATCATCATAAAAGGCTTTGACAAAAGTATTTATGGAGTTGTATTCTTTCAATTTGGAATTATTACTACAAAGAGTTGACTAGGAGAAGATGAGCAAAAAATCGGACAAATAATTGATGAACTATGTAGCTAGATGAAGGAAGTGGCAGCAAGGCTCAAGATGCCTCTTCCACAAGACAAGCTTATAACATGATAACATCATTCCTCAAGACATTGTGGTAGCTATATTTGACTTTGTTGCTTACTCAGCCTATTTCAGACTTCACTACTGTGGCCAAAAGCAGAGTTCGATTTGAGACATCCCTCAAGGATGGTATATATAATACACAATGCATTCAGTTAAGAGTCTGGAACACAAAAATACCATAGCAACAACCAAAGGGACATGAGCAAGAAAAGTGGTGAGGTCCAGATGGTTGCACCCACCACTCCTGTGTAGATTCCGTTGCCAGGGACACCTTAGCAGACAACCCTAGCTTAGTAAGAAGCATTGTTACCAAGTCGGGGTTCAGGATTAATTCGTTTAAGAAAAAGTTCAGAAAAATTGCCAAAATTTGGAAATAAATCGGGAAAATGTTGAGTACGAAATGAGAAAATATAAAATAAGATTACTAATTATGAAAGGTATAAACAAATATATTTCATATATTAGATATTTATTTAGGACGTTTTCAAAAAATCGTGAATAATTCGTGTTTAATTCGCGACTTTTTGAAAAAATCGCTATTTTTCCAAAACTCATGAATACTTCGTGAATTAATCATTTGATGAAAAAGTCGGGTATTATTCGGGATTTTATGAAAAAAGTGGAGAACTTGGTAACTATGGTTAGAAGCACCTCAGTAGACACTAACTGAATAGGACCCGCCCAGAGTCTTCATACCCATGCCTTACAACCTCACGCAACTTCTCCCCTGCAGCGACACTTAGTCAAGCTTCATGACTTTTAACCTTCACCAAATCCTTTTTTGGAATAGGTCTAGGTAGATTAACATTCTGCCTATCATCAAGGTCCAAGTGATGCACAGCGATTTTGGGTGATTTAATTTGAAGGAAAACCACGAAAGACTTAATCATTTTAGAGTATAAAAACGATTCAAACTCAGTAAGGTGGACTCCTCAACACCCAAATTCAGCAAGTTATCTCCTAAGAGAATAATTAAGCATGAAATAAGCTAAAAAGCTTATAATATCATATATCAATTCAAAGAAAGCTACTTCTCATTTCATTTCTTAAGTATATATAGAGAACAAGTTCCCACATGGAAAATTACTACAAAACCCACTATCATGGGGAAACATCAAACTCATTAATTCTCACTAAAACTAATACATGGCTAAACACCACTTTCTACAACTAAACACTAGGTAACATTAATTGAAGGTGGAAAGTCTTTGACTTGTTGAATGGGTATATGGATTGATTAGATGGATAGTTAGAGCATGGGTAGGTCATGGGCTATGGGTAAATGGATCATGGGTCTTGATATCATATTTCTCACTCCCACATAACATAATACATCTCAAAATATAAACTTCCAAATCTTGGGCTGCATCACCAAGACATATTGCCGACCTTTACGCCTCTTGCAACACGCTGCTCACAACAATCAAGTCAATTTTGTTGAGGTGGGTGGGCCCATTATATACTCTGCTACCATCATCACCTCCAACCAAACTATCACCATCTTATCCCACCATATGCACCATTAAATCCACCACATGTATCATAAGCCCTGATCTTATCCAAAAGCTGACACGTTGTATCACCCCTGCTTATCCTATCCCCCCACATCGATAGCAATTTCATGTATCCCGTCACCATCTTACACTACCATTCAAGTGACTAAGCCACAAGGTCATAATTCCCTTTATAGCACCACTTGTCTATACCAGTGATAACATCACAAGGTCACACCTACACCATTGAACTGTCTAAAGTGAGGTCACTAACATCACAAGGTCATACATATGCTACAAACTGGCCCACCGTGGCTGGAGCGGAATTAACAAGGGAGGAAAAAGGTAGTAGATAAAGAAAAGTAGAAAGAAGAGTTGGCAACCTCTTGAAGGCCATACAGGGGTTGGTGCAGTCAACTAGCATCTCAGGTTTGCTCCCTATGGTTGTGTGTTCAACTCTCACTCCTCGACTCCTCGACTTACCCTGGTGCCCATAGGGAAAATTTCAAGGGTTAGTGCAAACACCCGTAAGGACTAGTCCTTGCCTTGAAGGGTTTGGAACACCCTCCATCACCCAACAAAAAAGAAAAAAAAAGGTAGTAGATAAAGAAAAGTAGAAAGAAGAATCGGCAACACTCTTGAAGACCATACAAAAAATCTGAAGACTGCAATGTGGCGGAGCAAGTGAGCAAACTACCCACACAAATCTCTATCCCGAGTGTTGTTGACATTAGAGTACCATGCATTTAACACTGCTCATTTCACCTCAGACATCACGCCAAAACGGTTAACCCAACTTTTCTGTGCTTAGTTGCTACTCTTGCTAGAGTGCACTGCCTTTTGAGCTTCTTTGTATCTTTCATCGTCATCTTATATATCATATTCACATTTGCCGATCAAAAAAAAAAGTAAAAGAAAAAACACAACTCAAATTTTATATCATAACTCCGAAAAAATAAGAGGTGAATATATATATATATATTTATATTCTTAAAATCATGTGGTAAAGAAATTTATAAAATTTGATTGCAAAATAGAAGGGCTTACGATTTGTTAACACAAAATCAAACATTCAGTTTTGTATTGTTGGACAGACTTCAATTAGGATGAAACAGCAGTCTTAGAGCAATCTTCAATATCCTCCATTGTGTTTTATCAAATGCCAGAAACGGGGATTTGATCACAGGGTGTTTAGTGAGTTTCACAAAGAACTATTCAATCTCTTTGTATGAGTTGTCAAGGTAGGGGACCATCAAAATTTTGCAAGACGACTTGCTGAATTTCCAGAGGAGAATAGTTTTCTTTGGTGGCGTTTGGATAGACTTCCCCAGCTACTTCAATGGACTTCTAACTTTAGAAAGTCAAAAGTGGGCCAATTACATGTTTGGTTTGCCACTTTCATTTTCACTTCCTGAGAAAGTAAAAAGTTGGGGGAAGTTGAAATTTCTATTTCCTAAGAAAGTAGGCTGAGGTAGCTTCCATGGGAAGTCCATATATGGACTTCCGCGGGAAGTTGACAGAATGTCTGGAAATAATCGTAGATCAACAAACTGGAAATCACCCAACGAACTGGAAACATCCGGATTTTCCTAAATGACAACCCTTATAAGGATTTTCATAAATGATACCCTTAAGTTCGACTATAAAATATTGTTTTTTTAAATTAAAATAATATTTAACTCTAGTTAAGAATTTTTAACATTAGGGTTAATAATTTTTTAATATTTCTTTTTAAAAACAAAAATTATTATTTTTACCCTCAAGAGTTTGTGAATCTTAACCACAATTAGTAAGTGTAAAAAGGGACACATGGCAACCTATAGGCAAGCATTAACTATGGTTTAGGTTAGTTAACTTAAGGTTAATTGCTTTTTAAACCGAAGGTAGATGGATGAACCCTAGGGGTGCGTGACTCTTAACCGCAGTTAGTGGGTGTTAATAGGGCCACGTGGCAACCTATAGGGGCGCGCATTAACTGTGGTTTAGGTTAGTCAACCCAAGATTATTTTTTTTAAAAAAAATTTCTAAAAAACAAGGGTAGATGGATGACTCCTAGGGGTGAGTGAATCTTAACCACCGTTAGTGGGTTAAAGGGGACACGTGGCAACGAATAGGCATGCGCATTAACTATGGTTTAGGTTAGTCAATCCGAGGTTAATTTTTAAAATTATTTTTTCTAAAAACAAGGGTAGATGAACCCTAGGGGTGAGTGAATCTTAACCACAGTTAGTGGGTGTTAAAGGGGACATGTGGCAACCAATAGGCATGCGCATTAACTGTGGTTTAGGTTAGTCAACTTAAGATTAAAAAATAAGGGTAGATGGCCGGATGAACCCTAGGGGTGAATGAACCTTAACCACAGTTAGTGGGTGTTAAAGGGGACATGTGGCAACTTGTAGGCGTGCACATTAACTGTGCTTTAGGTTAGTCAATCCAAGGTTAATTTTTTTTCTAAAAAAAAGGGTAGGTGGATGAACCCTAGGGATGAGTGAATCTTAACCACAGTTAGTGGGTGTTAAAGGGGACATGTGGCAACCTGTAGGCGTGCGTGTTAACTATGGTTGAAGTTAGTTAATATATAAAAAAAAAACTAAAAATCAAGGGTTGATGGATGAACCCTAGAGGTGAGTGAATCTTAACTATAGTTAAATGGTTGTTCAAATAGATTCGTGTCAAATTGGGCTTGCGTGAGCGTTCCGCTAGGCAGTTTTCTCTTTTCAACTAGAGCTCCGGTTTATATATATATATATATTTTTGGGTTTAAGAGCTCTGGTTTATAGTTAATCTCTTGTTTTAAAGTGTGAAAATACTAGAGTAAAATGATAAAACAAATGAGGGTGACTCAACAACACAACTATGGTTGATGGTGTCGGCTTCACCACATAATGCCCATGGGCCAAACCTTGGTTTTATACCATGAGCTAGTGTTGAGACATGAATCATATATTCTACTGTAAAAATGCAATAGAAAGGTGGAGTATAAATATTTTCCAAAGATATTGAGTTAATGAGGTTATTTTATAATTTACCACTCACAAGTGTCAGATTTGTTTTTTTTTTTGGTGGGATTTTAGTTTTAGTGGCTTTTGATTGTGTTTTGGATATGTCGGGAATTCAATGTTTATCTTCTTCATAATTGTAGCCATAGTGATCTTGATTCTAATTTGCTTCCATGAGCCATTGTTGAGACATTAAATAAATGGGAAAGCTAGTATTTGATGGGTTGTGATCTTGCAACTACAAGGGCCAAAGAATGCACTTAGACAGGACTCATACTCAGTGTTGATTGCAGGAGTGCATGACTAATTTTATTTCTTTATTTTTGGTAATGGAGGGTGTCCCTACGACAAGGACTAGTCCCTTCAGATGCACGCAATCACCCGCAAACCACGTGCATCGGGTAAGTCTGGCAGGAGTTGAACTCGGGACCTTGGGGATCTCTCCCAAGGCCCAAACCCGAGACCAAAAAAGGATTTACCCCTCTTGCTTATGGTGTCCGTTGAACTAAAAAAAAGAACAATTTAGAAACTTGTGTATCTTATCGAAAGGTAAGATCTTCATTTTCAACTATTCATAGTTTACAATAACATTCCTATCGTGAGGCCTCTCCAAACGACACTCCCAAACTATTAAAACTCCTGTATTCTCTTAGTTGCATTTATTTTATTTTAATTTTTTGTGTGCGCAAAAGTCTTAGTTGCGGTTTAATCTGGGAAAGGGGTGACTAAAAATTTGGATGGGGGAAACTGTGATTCATTGTGGAGAAATTGTGCTTTTGTTTTAGATCCTAGGAACTGGGTGGGTAAGCTGATTCATAAGTGGGTTTTTCTCCCACCTTGTTAGTCAAGGGGTTTAAACTCAGGTCTCTTTCTCTTTTCCAAACTTTTCTAAACTTTCCTACAAAGAGGTGATGTTAGCTTGAATCGTACACTTTATGAAAGCTTTCTCAAATTGTCGTAGTTATTGAGGGTACTAACTTCTCTTCTTTGGAGGTATAGAAGACCGACTTCATGAGTAACGTTGGGATGTAGGAGACAAAAGTTTGTTGGGGACTATAAAGGAAAGGAAAGGAAAAGGTATATGTTTTTAGGAGAGAAGAAAGGGGAATTTCAGTAGAGGACAACCAATAGATGTACTAACATAAGGGGATGGTGGAAATGCATGAAACCCCCGTTTCTACCTTTGCTAGCTTTGTTGTGTCCTTGCTAGCAGGTTGTTGATCTGAAGGCATCACTTAATACACTAGAGGTGAGTAGCAGGGTGGATCTTTTAATTTGCAGGAAATTAAAAAAAGGCCCTCAAGTTGGTAGTAGTAATTAATGAGAGAGATTTTATAAATTCTTGTTTTCTTTTTTCAAGATAAGAGAGTGGATTTAGTGCGAATTATTGGGAGATTTTTAATGATCTGCCCAAGGACTAGTAGAAGAGTCGGTTGGTATGTTCATAGATTTCTGACAGACAAATGGAGAACTAAATTTTGGCATTTGAAAATTCAAAATAGATGAGCCAAAGTAGGAAATCAAGTGTATAACAGATCTTTTCAGAGGTAAATGAAAGAAAAAAAAAAGCAGTGTTACCTAGGCACTTCAGTTTTCCAAAATTTTGCCGTGCCAACACCTTGACATGACATGACATGACACTCCATAGCACGACACGACACTCCTTGGTACGTGCCTATACCGTGTCACGGTGACATTAGTATTATGGTTAGGAACTTTTTGTCAAGTCTTATAGTTTTTTCGGAAACATAGATGAAAATTTACTAGGAAAGCAGCAATAACGACGATCAATATGTATGGCTCTCTCTTCTCTCTCTTGTTGCTCATTTTTATTTTCTATACGAGTATTTTTTATAACTTTGGTTATATATATATTTTTAAATGGGGACAGGTGGTCCTCCTCTTTCTAATCTTATTATTATTTTTCAAATTTTAAGTTATACATATATATAATCATTTTTTTAAAATTGTACGTTCGTGCCGTTGTATTGGGATTTTCAGAGTTTGTCATGTCGAACACTTCTAGACACCGGGACACTTGGTACCTGTACCACGTGCCTAGGTAACACCGGAAAAAGTACACTATTCACGCAAAACTTAACACTAAACAGTGGTTCTTGACATGATTCCTCCATTTGGAATATACAGTTTTCTAATTGTGGTGGAGAATTCTGCCAGTCCCGTGCTATGCACTACATTACCAGTCCGAAGCCTAGAGATTAAGGAGGATTGCTTCAGGTTTGCGGCCCTTCTCAATTTTTTGCAAAAATCATATAATTTAAGATTTGGCTTTTGATAGTCTATAGTAGCGGAACATTATTGTGTTGCCCACCCAAAATAGTTGGGATGCAGAATTGATAGAGAAGAAACTGTGTTGGAGACTATACATCAAGCAAGGTTCAACGTTACAAATGCCTTCGCTGTGTCCTGTGAAGACACTTGGATTTAAAAATATGAACCTCTTCCAGTTTTGTGCATGTTTTTATGAACTAAAAGTAGGTGAAATATTCTTTCTTGAATGTGACAGTAAGCTACAGTAATCAATCTTTTTTTCTTGCCACTGTAAGAATACTTTTGACGTAACTTAATCATTCCCCCGCTCCCTTTGCCTCCTTTGCGGAAGAACTCTTCAGGATCTCTCTGGACAGCTGTGGCTCTTGATAGAGCTCTAGAGTCTAGATCACGTAACAAGGCTTGGTGATAAATGGGTTATAAAGATTTTGGGACCAGAGACTCATATTAGGAGAGATTGTATTCTCTTTAAATAATGTCATCCTAGGGATATTTTTGGCGACAAAAATTCAAGATTTCTATTGGTGATTCCTGTTATTGAAAGAAAATTGGGAAGAAATGTAGTTCTAGATATGAATTGATAGAGCAAGTGTAAAATGCTAGTTTTGAAGTGTTTAAATTTAATATTTTACAGGCGCATCTACTCACTGAATAACGGAAAGTGCATTAGCTTAAATCTGTATTGACAGTGTAAGCTTTAACATTCTACATCAAGAGGCTATATTGTTGCGTTAAGATGTAATGATCATAAATACAAATATTTATTTCATTTTGTTATGCTTATCAATATCATTCCTTTTTTTTAGTTATTTGCGTTCTAGATATGTTGTCCTCATGGTTCCAAATGTTATGGCTTCAAAATTTTGCACCAAGGGTTCCCTAATAGTATGGTTGCATTAATGGTCATGGCTCTTGTGTGCTAGAATGGATGATGCTTTTATGTGCACCCGATACATAAACAGTAGCCACTCTACATTTTCATGCCTATACAGACAAGACAAATCTAGGCACACACTTCCATCTGCTGCTCCTCACTTCCTGCCCCACTAAAACATGTAGGTTCAACTATTTAAGTAGACTCGCACCAAAACATTTATAAAGTGTTTAGGTAATTAGTATTATTATTATTATTAGTGCACTAAATTAAGATAATATGGCTTTCAGGCGCAGCTAGCGAATGAGAATCAGCTTCGTGATCACTATGCCTCCAAACATCCAAAGGAAATTCCTCCTAGTGACTCCGGTTGACTACTATCAACAAAAATTTCAGACTGTTTAAAGAACTTGGGATGTATTTCAACTGTCAAATGTATGAATCAGCCACATAAATTTCTTCTATTTGTGTTTTCGAGGGTAACTAGATCCTGAGTCAGAAGTATGACATGCTACATACAGACATTCAAATGGCTACAGAACTTCTACCTTGTAATTGGGCTCCTCGAGACAGGATTTTTGCTCAGGGTTTCTACATGCTCATAAGAATATTGAGCATAGCGACCCCGAGGTAATGGCCTAGTTACCTCCTCATTAACAGGACATGCAAGTCATAGGGAAGTAGCTCCTCTTTCTACCATAGGCTTACAAAATTGTTCCTTTTTTAACTGTTGGAAACACATGCCCACACTATTCACATCAATCTAAACTGTTGAAACAGGACCATTTTTTTACCCGTGATGGAAGATGGACCTAGAGATGTGAATGCTACAAAAAGAGAATGTTTCCTACCAAAATGAATAAAACTTCTACCCAATCTTGTATTGGTTAACATCTCTTAATTAGCGGATGACCTATTACGGAGTCAAAGTAGGTTTCAATCAATATTTTAATACCTAGACTAGATACTAACTCTTAACTTGCCAAGTATTTGGGCCAACCCAAATACTTGGCTAGTCACTTAGGGTTTCAGTCAACCCTCACTTCTCTGCTTCTTCCACTCGTCCTACAATCGATTTCCAGCACCTGCAGCAGCGTTTCCGACACCTGCTGCAATGATTCCAGTGGTGATCTCAAGGCGATTCCAGGCGATTCCGACAGAGATTTTGGTGGTGAGACTCTGAATTTGCTCTCCAAAGTGTTTTTCAAATTTGTTCTCCCTTTTTTGTTTGATAAAAGAGATTATTTATAGATTTGAAATCGAGATAGATTGGGATTAAATCTCTATGGATTAGGTTGAAAACGGATGAGAATGGGAGAGTTCTGGTTTTATCCAAACTCATGGTTTTGGGGGTTGGATTGATTTAAACAAGTTGGAATAGGATTATGATAGGTTTTAATCTTGATTTGATAAAGATTTAAGTATTAAAATGTTTTTTAAGAATTCTATTATTGATTTTTAGTTGAAATAAGCAAAGATACATAAATTTTTTTTGGAAAAAATTGTTCTGGGATGTCCTTGTCGTGAGGAAGAAGGCAGGGACACAGCCGGTATTGCTTTAATTGTTTTGGGTTTTTTTTTTAAAAAGCTTTGAGAAATGTTCTAAAAAAATGTAAAAAAGCAATTTTGAGTAAAATTAAATAAATTAAAATTTTGAAGTTATTTAAAGGCTTGGGGTATTTTGGTAATTTTAAAAAAGTAGGGACATTTTAGTAATTTTAACAAAAAATTCAGCAAATTTTCTCTCTAATTTTCGAGACAACCAAACGATGGAAAATTTATAGTTTTCTCTTCTCTTCTTTTCTTTTCCTGATATTCTCGGCAACCAAACACACAACATAAAGGAAAACGCTAATGGAAGATTTGATAGCATTCGCCATCAAAAGAAAAAAATATGTATTAGCATTATTAGATAATTATTCTCATACAAATAAATTTCAAGATTTTTTGTCTCAAACAATTTTAAATAAAAAAATTAAAAGTTCAAGAAGACTGAAAGTTGTTCATGACCTTCTAGTACAACATAATAATATAAATTAGTAGTATAACATTTACAACTCCCCATATTAGACCTTTTTACGAATACCTTTTTTTTTTTTTTCCGTTGATAAAAGGTAGAAATTTTATTGCTGAAAAGTAGACAGATATACAAAGATGTGATTGGACCCTTCAATATCAATATGAATAACAAAACAAAAGGGTCTGAAGATGGAATCTTCATCTTCCAACAGCCTCTATCTCTGTAGGGACTGTTTTAAGATCACTTAGAGTATAGATGCCAAACCAGTGCAAGGCTTTGAAAGTCTTTGAGCAGATCTCTTGCTTTTTGAACAATCTGACTTGGGTGTGGTTGGAAATTGTCAAAAATTATCCTATTGTGAGAATCCCAAATGGCCCAGTTCAACATAGACCCCATGTCGAGTTCCTTTTTTATGCTTGAGATTTAAAATCTAGCACAATTTGGAGAAAGTCTAGATCTTCGGTAGTAATCATCTTCTGAGTTCTTCCTTTCAGGAGTGCCCATGCATTTTGAGTCAATGGGCAAGCCCACAATGCATGGGTCACCGTCTCCAAATGAAAAAGGCAAATGCGACAAAATTTTTCCAATGGTACTCCTCGCTTGGACATATTTGCCATAGTTGGTAAAGAATTGGTGCACGCTCTCCACATAAAATATTTGCATTTACTCGGGATTCCAAGGCCCCAAATTTGCTTCCACAACCTTCTCATAATAGCCGCATTAGAACCCTCTGCCACATTTTCTTGATTTTTTGTATCTTCTCCTCGAGTGACTAAGTGATAGGTCAGCCGAACTGAAAACCCACCGAATTTGTCGAGTTGCCATATAATCTTATCTGGATCATTTAAGTCACTCAACGGATTCGTCTTAATCATAGCTGCATCTTGAAAATTAAATACTCTATTAAGAATTGGTTCATCCCACCGATTCCTTATTGAGTCGACTAGCTCTCCAACCCTTAATGGGTAGCAGCATTTGGACTGCTGGAAAGGGGACGTGGAGTCCATTTATCGGGCTAAATATTTATACTATTCCCATCTCCCACCTTCCACATCATACCCTATTGGAGTAGACTTTGAGCTGACATAAAACTTTTTCCATATAAAGCTCAGATTTGAACCAGGTGAGCATTAAGGAAAGATCCATGAGGGAAATACTTAGCTTTAAAAAATCAGAAAAATAGAGATTGCGGATTCTGAAAAAGTCTCCAACCTTGCTTAGCTAGAAGGGCCAAATTGAAAGCTTGAAGATCATGAAATCCCAGTCCACCGTTAACCTTTTTCTTGCACATCTTGAACCAGCTACCCAATGAATTGTGTGTTCTGAGCCCTTTTGCCCCCACCAGAATTTTGAGATGGCCAATTGCAGTTCCATACACTATGTTTTAGGAAGCTTGAAACATGACATGGTGGCGGAAATGGCTTGGGCCACCGCCTTTATCAGTATTTCCCGTCCCCCTCTTGATAAGATTTTTTCCTTCCAGTCACTAATCTTCTTTAATACCCGCTCGTTTAAGCCACCAAAAGTACGAGTCTTTGATTTTCCAACCATAATCGGAAGCCCCAAGTATCGTTCGCTAAGGTTTGAATTGGGTTATCCCTAGCATATCTTTTATCTCTTGTTGCACTACAGTAGAAGTGCTTGGGCTGAAAAAAATTGACCTCTTTTCCTGATTTATTTTTTGGCCCAAAGCTTGTTCGTATTCCTCCAGGACTTTGATAATATCACGACATTCATTCACATTGGCTTGGGACATTAGGAGACTATCATCAGCAAATAAAAGATGAGAAATTTTTGGGTCATACCTACTTGCCAGAAACCATGAAGTATTTTCTTTCCGCCTCCCTCAAAAGTGCTGATAATCCTTCTGCGCAAATGAGAAATAAATATGGAGAAAGTGGATCGCCGAGTCGCAGACGTCGGGTAGGTTTAATGTATCCTTGTGGAGATCCATTAATAAGAATTAAGTATGTTGGAGTAGTTACACAGCTCATAATAAGGTCGACCCATTTATTATCGAAACCCAATTTACTCATAGCCTCTTTCAAAAAACTCCATTCCACTCTATCATATGCCTTACTCATATCAAGTTTCATTGCCATCCATCCCGTTTTGCATTTCCTCTTTTGTTTCATAGTATGCATTAATTCATATGCAATTGCCACATTATCAGATACGAGTCTTCCGGGGAGAAACGCACTCTGGGAGTCTGAAATAAGCATACGATTAGCTAAGACCTTTGACACTACTTTGTAAAGGATATTACAAAGACTGATAGGTCTATATTTTGCCATGTGTTGTAGGCTATTAACCTTAGAGATCAAGGCAATATAAGTGAAATTTATTTTCCTTAGCATATGACCAGAATTTAGAAATAAATAAAACAGTTGAGGTAACTTGACTACCCACGATGTGCCAATATTGTTGATAGAAAAAACATGACATTCCGTCTAGACCAGGTGCCTTAGATGGATGTATTTGAAAGACCGCCTTCTTAACCTCATCCGCTGTGAAAGGACAAAGAAGGTTTCTATTTTGTTTTGGGTCTACACAATCCTATCCATGACCCCTGTAGTTCGGCTAATGAGCGGAGGATTACTGGAGGTGAAAATATCTTGAAAATAATTAGTAGCAACAATCCCAAACTCGTATTCATCTTCTCTCCATCTATAATTTCCATCCATCAACCCTCGAATGATATTTTTTTGCTTACGCTGAGAGGCTCTTTGATGAAAATATTTTATATTTTTGTCCCCTGATGATAACCATATTGCTCGCGATCTTTGTCGCCAATGTACTTCCTCTTGGAGAAGTAAGCCATTAATTTCCTCATTAATCATATTAATTGCAGCCTGGTGTTTTCACTCCTTGTTATCCTTCATAAGGTCCTCCAACAATTTTTCTTTTTTTTTCAAGTACTTTCCTATCCTTCCCAAAAACAGTCCTGCTCCAAATGACAAGTTGATTTCGGCATCTCTTTATTTTTTCAGCTTCTTTATACATAGGACTCCCATCTGTGGCTACAATCTCCCAGGCACCACGGATAATACTCAAGTTTAACTGCCCATTTCTCCTCAAACCGATGGATAACCTTTTTATTCCTACCTGGGCTAGAATGATCAACCACCTCAATAAGAAGAAAAATATGATCCGAAGTAGTGGAAGGGATATGGTGCACGCCAGACCCCTTGACCCAGTCTAGCCAGCTCTTAGAAGCCATTGCTCTATCTAACCTCTCTTGAATATTTGCTTCACCCTCCCTCATATTATTCCATGTGAAATCAGCTTTCTTATAATCCATATCTACAAGATAGGACTCTGAAAAGGCCTCCCGAAAATCCAGCATTCTTTGATGGGTTTTAAGCTGGCCTCCTTGTTTTTCTTCATTAGATAATATTTCATTAAAATCTCCCATACATATCCAAGGCATTCCATTCATTTGGCCCAACAATTTCAGCAAATTCCACGACTCCTTCCTTTTGGTTGAATCCGGGTTACCATAAAACCCCATGAGTCTCCATTCTCGATCGCGTCCCCATTTTATGTGAGCATCAATGTGAAATTGAGAGTAGTTTTGAATTGTCAATTCCACATAATCCTTCCATATAAGAGAGAGCCCACCACTTCTCTCAATACTAGGAATCACCAGAGCATGTTGAAAACCCATCTTTAATTTAATTTTCGTCATTCTTCGAACATCCGTTTTTGTTTCCATTAGAAACAGAACGGATGGATCTTTTTCCTTAACCAATTGGTTGAGGGCACGAATTGCCCAAGGGTTCCCAAGCCCCCAACAATTCCAACTTAAGAGCCTCATTGAGATTGGCAGGGTTGCTCTGCAACGCCCGCCTTACCCAATTTTTCTGTCAGTTGCGAACCAACACCATTCTTTTTCTCCTTTATTTTTTTTTGCCCTTCTTCTTCTTCATTACTTTTTAGTCCCAGTTGTAAACCCCTTTTCGCTCCAACTTGCATCATATCTTCCTTTCCTTTCTTCCAATGCATAAATTCCGATCTGGATATCTTCTTCCACGTACCCTTCTCAGTTTTTTAAACCTTCATAATTGCTAGTTGGTATACGTTCTGTATCTGAGACTGTGGGGAACTTTGGTTGTCAGATGATCCCCCAACTATCGGAATGCATGGCTCATCATGGAGACTTTTACCCAATTACCCCTCTATAACGTGTGCAGCTTTCCTTTATCTGAAATCTCTTGCTTAATTTCCTACAAGAATATTATCATTATCCTTAATAAGAAGTTAAATATCATGGGATACTATTGCCTTATCTCGTTCCTACTGGGTATCCACGTAGGGAACTGTTTTGGAAGTTGCAATTGATCCCCCCAACAGTTGGCAAATCGTGGATCTCGTGATTCTCTCCCTGAAAATCGGAAGCCGAAGATTCAACTGCCGTTGGCCGGAGAGGAAGCTTAACGACATGCTGAGAGCTCATGGGAGTCACCGTTTTCTTTTCCGGTAACCTCTGTCGCAATTCCGGGTTGTGTATGGTGCTTTCTCCTCTTGGTTCAATTGATCTCCGTTCAGCATGCAGCTGACTCGTCCGACGACGTCGGGACATATCTCTACTATTCGCTTTCCCCCCTAACCAATCTCTGTATTGGAAATCTTCAGTAATTCCCTAAACCGGTGGCCTGACTGAACATTGGGGCACTTGATGCCCAAGGTGCCCACATCTGTAATAGATGATGGGTAGTCTCTCATATCGATAATCAATCCATTCCCTAGAACCATCTAAATTTCTTAAGAAACCTCCTCGACGGATAGGCCTATCAATCAGTATCTCCACCCTTATATGAAGGAAGGTCGCGTTTTCCATTGCCAGAGCTCTGTGCTCTGTCATCCACCTTAATAAATCGACCCATGCACCTTCCGTCCCTCATCCTCAGTTATTAGTTCCAATGGCACCCCCCCCCCCCCCATACCTGCATCCAAAAAGAGGCTGTCATGAATCTCATCGTGCTTGCTAATAAACCTGGTTCCCACCGCCTCAATAAAAACAAATGATTATCGAAATTCCATGGGCCATGCTCCTCAACCCATCGCAACTGGAATTCAGCAGCGAACTTGAACTGTAAGATCCCATATCCCACCTCCTTAATCATCAAATCTTCACCCATACGTCACGCCATCCTCATGGTGTTCTTTGCTGCTCTAATATTTATTGTTATTGTCGTCAAGAAACAACCCAGGAGGCTGAGAGCACAAGCCTCCATTGCTTCTGTTCGGTCCACTTTCGACACCACTATGTCATCTTCATACTTAGTAATTAGTATGCATGGTTATTACAATCAATCAAAATACATTCAAAAATCCCTTTGATTGAAAAAAACCCCAAAATATTCTCTTTCTCACTAAAAATATACATTTAAAAAATGGCATTTTAGAGATTGAATTTCTTTTTAAAATAATCGCACTTTTTCAGCCACATATAAAATAAATAAAAAAATTAAAGAAAGAACATAAAGATTATATTAACATGAATTATTGAAATTTGGAATTACTATTCAAATGAAAGTTACAAAAGTATATGAACCCTTGAAATCTATGAAAAAAATATTTTTCTATCCTCATCTTGATTTGAGTTCCCTCTTCATTTCTAAATCCTCTCCCACTTTTCTATGAAGGTTTTTTCTTTTCTCTAGGATTTTGCTTTAAAACTCTTAATTTTTCTTTGTATATTGTCTTAGTAATTAGTTTGGATAATGAGCCCCATAAGTTTTAGAATGAAATGGATAATGAAAATTGACTTTTTTTCGTAACTCGGCCAGTTCAATGAAAAACGTTCGGGTCGACTGGGTCATTCTATGTTAGGTGGTTTTCATTAGGTCAGTTCAGGTTAGACAATCGACCTATTAATTTTTTAACCCTGTTGATGGTCCTAGGTATCAGGTCAACGGGTCCAACTGACCAAGTCAGTCCGGGTTTTAAAACATTGGTTTAACTTGAGACCAATGACCACACAACTCCCCTTTATTTATTTTCTTCGTTTGTTTACAGAATTGCCTGAAGCCCTTTATGTTGTTAAACTCTCTTTCCGGATCATTTGACCTACCTCAAACAGTGCCCAAAGTGACAATTAAGAAAATTGCAATTGCTAATTGGGAAATGCCCAAACTGCCTAATTAGGCAATTTCAGTCTGCTTGGCTTAAAGACGGATTGTTTCACTTACTTGGGAAGTAAGGTATGATGTTCTATCCTTAATTGTTATAGACCCACAAAATAATCTTATGATGAAATATATTTTTTTTTCAAACAAGATCTTCACATAACACCATAGATCTTAAAGAATAACATCAAACATTACTTAGCTTTCCAAGTGTAAAGCCTCCTTTTGATTCACACTTACTCCCTCGAACATTTCGCTATGGATTGGTACTTATGAGTCATCCCTTACCACAATCTTAGAAACAATTATCTCAATTTTTGAAAATTATTAATTGGGCATATAGGATTTGTTATAGGTGCAAAATTTCATCAGAGACAAAGTTAGAGTGTGAGATCTGAGAGGGGCTCTATCTTTGGATGTGAGTCTTAATACTAATTCAATTAATAATAGCATATAATTCTCGTTCTAATTAATTATTTATGAGTTTCTAATCTTACAGAAAACTCTTTTGGACTTTCGCATATTATAATTATGTCAAGCAATGCATTAGGACTATTGTCATGAGGCCCAATAACCAAGTTTGCGGAAATTGAGTAAGAGATGTAGCGGGAAATCCTGCAGGCAATGGCCTGCCAGGTTTGAGTCAGATTTTGGAGGCTATTGCTGCTGCAATGACTCAGCAGGTAAATTCTATGGCTTAGCAACCGCACTCCTCGCGGCTAGGCAAACCAATCCTCTGGTGCATCATGCCCATTAGGAGTTGAGGGTTTTAGAAGAATGAGGCCTCCTATTTTTGTTTATAGAAGTGCAGACCTCATGGCTGCTTAAGCACAAATTATGCAACTGGAATAGATTTTTAGGGTGTTAAGAGTGCTCTGAAGAGCAGAGAGTAAATTGAGCTTCTTTTGTCAAGGTAAATCCGAACATTTGTAGAGAGCCGCCATTAGACAAAGAGATATGACTCATGCTAGACAGCTATGGACTTGGGGAAGAATTTTTGGATGTATTCTATAAGTACTTCCCAGTGTTCGTGAAAGAGCAAAAGGAAGTATAGTTCTTCACTCTAAAGCAGGGAAACATGATTGTGGCTCAGTATGAAGCCAAGTTCACAGAGCTTTCCAGGTTCGTGCTACATTTGATTGCTAGTAAATCTATGCGTGCCAAGAAGTTTGAAAGAGGATTGAAGGCGCACATTAGAGATAGGATCTCCATTCTTATGCTGGAAACCTATAGTGAGGTCGTAGACAGAACAGGGATAGCTGAGAAGAATTAGGAAGAATTCCTTAAGAGAATGGATACTAGCATGAGAGAGGGGAATAACAAGAGGCCAACCCAGTAGAGCTGAACTACTAGAAAAGAGGCCTAGGATTTCACCTTCATCTTAGGTTACCAAGCCAGCTCAATTTTAGATACCTGTACTTGCACTTCTAGCCCCTCGCCCTACTACTCAGGCACTTCAATTCATGCAGCCCGCATCTTTTACACCCATGTTTGAGGTATGTTCTCAATGTGGTAAGATGCACAAATCAGGCGAATGTCGGGCAGTTACTGGAGGATGCTTTCAATGTGGAAAGCTAGGAAACCAGATTAGACATTGCCCAATTCACAAGATACAATCGCAGAAAGCAATGCAGCCTCAGCAACCTTGCTCGACTGTTCAAGGCAATGTCTTTGCCATCTTAGAATAAGATGCCCAGACATCTGATGATGTGGTACAATATACGCCTTACTTTAAGATGACCTTATATATTAGGTCGTCATAGAATTAGTAAATTTCATGCTATTTAATAATTATGATATTATGTGTAATATGATTATATGCGACAAAAGTGTGTATTATATAAGTATGTGGTTCGTGCACTTTGTTGTACACACTTAGTTAATATAGGTCTCATATACATAGTTGACCATAGTGGGTAATTCGATAAAAGTATCCTCATTTGTTCACTTGAGGTATAATTTTGAGGACAAGATTCTTATAAGGAGATGATATAGAAACCTATATTTTATTCTTCGATATTCGTGTCATACATGTAATGTCTTATTCCATTGACGAGATTAAGTTGATTTAGAAATGATTTAAGTATAGGAATTGTTAAGACTTTTATAAGCCTAAAATTGGGTTGCAATGGGTATTACCACCTAGTTTTTTATAATTTGAATGTTTGCATACTGTTGTAGGTCTCCATATAGGTTTGTAACAGCGATAATTTTAAATTCTCATAAAAAGCGATAATCATAATTATCTAGGCTTCCAGGCTTAAAAGAAATATTATTAATCATCACATGAACAATAATATCATTATTATAATAATATAATAATCTCACAATGGGTTCACAAAAATCATACAACCTTATTTAATTACAACACGAGAATTAAATAAAACCCTACAACTATTGAAGATCTTGTATCTCGCAATTGTTCATTAGGAAACTCATTCGGTTCATTTTCTCCACCATAAAACATCAACCTTATTCTAAAATTACAACTTTTGTAAAATAAGAAAAGGGGGAGGGAAAGAGAAGGAGATATGATTTGTGGAACTCATCTAGCACATACAATAATAATTATTTATCATGATAAATATAATATATTATTATTTCATGCTAGCTCGGGGCTCTCGAGAATAAATTAAACAATTTAATTTAATATGCTAAAAATGATCTCTAAATCCTCAAAGGCTTTAACCAAATTTATATCTCTATATACCTATCCCTATCAAATTTCAAGAGGTATAGAAATCATCCATAACCTAATTAGTCTCTCACTAATTATAAGGGATTGAGCAAAATCAATTATATTCACCCTAAATTCAAGTTATGATTATTAAATCATCAGGGAGTATATTGATAAAACTAATGATTAAGAACAATAAAATCAAAGAAAAGCATAGCTAGGACTCTGATACCACTGAAAGTATGCCTCTTTTTAATTCTAGAAAAACAGTTCTTGGGGGGCATACATCGAATCCCAAGATTTGACTGTAGTTCTAATTGATTTTATTCAATGAAGGATAAAATAACAATTATCTTTGTGACTATGAAATTGATAAGTCTATTATGCGATTTGAAGGATAGAATGATACTCGCAAAATTTCGCAAGTGAAAAATCTCATTCGCGATTCACACGAACTTTCTTTGATTCTTTAAAGTTTTTCTCTAATAAAAGTTAATGGTTCTTCCAATTCAAGCTTTATGATCTTTTATTCTTTTCTTGAATGCAAGATCATTTCTTGATTAACAAGATTGGTTCTGATATTATTCAAGATCCAAACAAAAATCAAGAGAATAGAATGAGAGAGATGACCGTACAACTACCAAAGGAGGGAGAGGGGGGTGTGAGCTATTGGAGAGAGAGAAAAAAAACGTTGGAGTGAGGAGTATCTTCCAAGGGGTGGACGTCCCACACTATATATAGGCTCTTTTGGATTGCTTACTTGCAATCCAAGACTCCTCTCTCTAATTTTAATCCGATTAGAATTCTTCTCAATTGATTCTTTAATGATAATCCTAATCCAATTAGGTTTTATCATAATTAGAAATTAACCTTATCCATTCCTATTTATTAGGGAAAATAATTAGTAACTTACTAATTTAATCCCTAATTTTTAGGAGCTCATTAGTCACAAACTAATCTTATCCCTAATTTTTATGAAACAATTAATTAGCAACCAAATAATCTTATCCTTAAATATTAGGGGATAAGATCACCAATTAAATAAAAGGATAAGTTCCACCATGAAGTAGGCGTCCCACCCTAGGTGGGCCCCACTATCACACGCCCCATTAAGAGTTCCAAACTCTTGTTGGTCAAGTTTTGATTTTATCAAAATCTCATATGGGTCCTACCAATTTGGTTAATCACATCTTATATGATTTCATCTATTAGAGTTTTTTTTGGTTCGAGATATACGTTTAGACCGGAACGCCGGTTAGGTGTTAGTATTTGTTCAGTTAGTGGGCGGATGGAGAGTATATACAAACTCCCACCCTCTTCCCAGTACCTCCTCCCAAAGCAGGAGATATATTACCACTGGGACAAAGCCCTGATGTGTACCTATTAGAGCTTCACTATACCATATAGTGATATACATAGAGAAATTAATTAATTTAATTCATAATTAAATTAAAAGCTTTAAGAATGTCCTAGTATGTGTGATCTAAAAGGATCTCTTCTAAGAAATTAGAGAATTACTTGCAGGTATTATCTATTACAAGATTTGTTTACAGATACGTCTTTCCACTTCTAATATTATTATAAGCTTACGGGACAATAACTTATATTGTCTGTAATCCCTAGCTTATAATGAGAACTCTTTCTCTTTGATACTTTTAGTCAGACTCGGACTTTCAAAACTATTTATGAAATTCTTTAAAAAAAAAAAATTATTATTATTATTTTCTTTTTACATAGAAAATAAGCTTCTCGATAAAACCATTTTATCGATAAATACCTACCACTGGTTTTCCATGTCCGGTTTGACAAGTATCAACTCAATATAAGTTACTCTAGAAGAGTAGGGGAATCCTTGTTGAGCGTACACACACTTCTTCTAGTATAGCGTACATAACCCAACAAGCCCGTATTTAGTCCAGTGTGTTGGACATTGACGATTGGCTACATTAAAGTTATATATGCAAATACTAGAGAAGATGTCAACCTCTCAGGTTAAGGACAATCTATCAAATAGACTTCCATAAATATATATAAACAGTATATTTTGAAGGGTATCTACTAAACAATCTTGTTGTATATATAAGTATTTCTTACTTATATCCACATCTTAGTCAAGAGACTCTTATCTCAGTGATTGAGATTCATCACCCCACATCATATGAAACTAACAATATGTAAGTTAGTAGGAATACATTACCCAGATGAATCCTAAATAACTTAGAATAATTCCAGGTCTACAAGGAACCGGAAAACCATATCTTTTTAGCAATTGGTTTAAAACTAATTGGATGGTTTTCCTACAATGTTACCTAAGGGACAAAGTAGTCTCATCTTATGAGATACTTTTAATATGTTACCCAATATAGAAAACAATGTGTGAATGTAAATATGCTTTTATTAATAAAGTATACTAATACAATTCCGGAATGGCTTTTGTGGGCATATATGTCTAACAGATCTCTACTTCAGATTTTTCATGGTAATAAAAATCTCCCACTGTACTACTTTAATATTTGAATTGGCAGTAATCCATGTGAAGCCATTGCAGGCTTTTGTAGAGGTAGGGTATTCAAGATAATTCCTCGGAGATTTAGAAAAGGAGTGGGGTAGGATGCAAAAATGGGATGCTTATACATGAGGCACCAATACAAATACATTCCTAACATGGACAATAGAAAATATGGGTATGAAAAAAGGAGAAAATGTGGGTATGATTAATACAAGTGAAGGAGCTACACAAGATTTGCAGCAGGATGAGACAGGCATGCGTGACTGGTTAATTGATTTTGGGCCTATAACTTTAGTTACTTTCTGGATCATTTACAGCCTTAGTGCCTTACTAGGTCCCAAAGTGAGTCATCTTAACAGGGCTGAAAATTCAAATTCTCAACACCAATCTCTTCTCAATAAATTCATTGTTTTTAGGACTCAAGAGTCTTTGGTCCTCTGACCAAATACTCTTTGATTTAGTTATTACCTTGTAATTCCATGATATGGTCACGGTTGTATACTCCTCCGGCATCAAGTAACACAAAGGATCCATCTTGCAATAAATCCAGGAAGAAGAACTTATCATATCTTACTATTGATCAAATTGAACTAGAAGAGCCCATAAAAACCCTAGTTTATTTTTTCAACTACTAGAAGAGTATCCAGGGGTTATTGAATGGTTGACCAAATTGAACTAGAAGAGCTCATAAAAACCTAGTTTTTTTTTTCAACCACTAGAAGAGTATCCAGGGTTTGTTGAATGGTTGACCAAATTGAACTAGAAGAGCTCATAAAAACCCTAGTTTTTTTTTCAACCACTAGAAGAGTATCCAGGGGTTGTTGAATGGTTGACTTGACCAAATTGAACTAGAAGAGCTCATAAAAACCCTAGTTTTTTTTTTTCAACTACTAGAAGAGTATCCCGGGGTTGTTGAATGGTGCCAAAGAACGTTGAAACAATTATAAATGGAGATACAATCATCAAATATTGGGGTGCAATATAGCACCACTCTAAATAAAAATATATGAAGTAATTCTCAGTTTCTCCTCTAAGACATCAAAAATGTGTTTTCCTTTCTGTGTACAACAAATCTATCACATTATATATCTTTTTTTGTATACACACACACAAAACAAAACAAAAAAACTCTCCTTTCTTCATTCAGTGAGCTCTTAATGCAATGTGCAAACCATAGAATATGAAATCAATGGAGCTTACTTATCAGGGATGATCTTCATGTATGAGTTTGTTCAACAGAGTGGTCAAGAGGGCGTCTCTCTTCTCGGCTCTGCTCTCTTCTCTAACTCTCCTCTGCTCCTCTCTCTCTCGCCACGCCTGCTCCACAACCATCCTCTCCCTCTCCAGCTTCTCCATTGACTGCCGCCACTCTTGCTCAAACAACTGCCTCTCTCGCACCCGCCTCTCCATCACCTCCCTCCACTGCATTTCCATCCTCTGTTGCTGCTGCAAGAACTCCTGCAGTATCTCCTGAATGTTGTTCGACCTCGACGATGTTGTCCTCTGCTTCTCTCTATCGGCCGCCTTCCTTTTCCGATGATTGTTGCTGCTTCTCGTGACTCTTTCCTCTTCGCTGACCTCTTCATCATCGTCATCATCCTCCGAGAAGTCGTCTGAGGATCGATCTCCGGTGATCCTCTTCACCTTCTTTCTTGCCTGCACGCCTCCTCCTGCCTCAGATTCGAGGAGTAAACGCTGCATGTTCTTTGCTCGTTCCGTGAAAACAGCCTGCAGCTCATCGAAGAACGGACATTGCCGGCCATTCTCTGGATCCGATGTCTCCTTCCCCTTTATAAAATAATTAATTAATATAATAAATTGGCACCGGAATCCATTGAAATTGGAGAATTACTTGTAAAATTTTTATTTTTTAAAAAAAATCTGCTCTTATAGGTTCTAATCTAAATCTGAAACACAAAATAATAAATGCGAAAAATTAAAAATAAACTGATCTCTCTCGTTTTCCTATTATTTTATACAAGAGACGAGCAAGGAAATCGAGATGAAACTGCAACTAGAAGAGATTGGAACAAAAGAATATCATCAATAGATCTAAATCCGGGATGAAATCTAGTCAAATCTAATCAATCTGACAAAAAAACAAAACAAAACAAATCACCTTGTATCGATTGACGAGGTTTTTCCACTTGCATTTGCACTGATCGGGGCTCCTTCTATAGCCTCTCTCCTTCATCTTGGCGGCAACGATTTCCCAGAGGGTCTTGTTCCGCTTGGCGACAGTGAAATCCTTCTCCAATTCAGCACGGATCGCGATGAAATCCCTCGTCTCTCGATGGCTCCATTGAGGAACTCTGTCGTCCTTCTTCGTCGACTGAATCTCACCGGAGATTGTCACCGGCAGAGCTGGCATCAGGTTTATCCGAGCTAGGGTTTCATTTTCACCTGCCCCGTACATCTTCCCTCTAACCCCTGGGCCCTAGGGTTTCACACTCAAAGCGGTTCCACTCGCTTCAAAATCCGTATGTATAAGAATCCCACTTACGCAAATGCCGGTCTTCTTATGTCTAATTACATAAATGCCACTTTTTTTAATTATGTTTTTTTTTTTTATGCTTCAGCAGATACTGAAAGCATGAACGGTGGTTATCAAAACAACAAAGTGCTCGCGAACAGCTCGAGCTCTTTAAAAGCGTTTAAATTTTTCAAGATCGTTTGATTAACGAGCCAAGCTTGAACACACCCCTACTTAGCTCGTTAAAAGATCGACTCAATTTTATATATAATTAACCTACTAAAATATCTAAATATATTTACTTTATTTAAATTTCAAAATTAAATATATTTATTATATACTAGCGGGTGGCACGTGCGATGCACGTGAGAGTGAGGGGAGGGAGTTAACCACAGTTAATAGGAGTTAAAAGGGACATGTGTTAACCCGCGGGTGCGATTGAACTTGAGGAGAGTTCAATCACGATTGACTATGATTCTATTATTTAAATAGATAGATGAGGGTAGTTTGGGAATTAAAGTAAAACATAAATTAAAGTTTTGTTTTATATAAGGGTAGTTTAGGAATTTTGGAAAATTCATGCTACACCTGCCTCTCCCATTATCATAGTAAAGATTAGCAAAGATTCTTATTGTATAATGTATTTTACATAATTAAAATATCATTTATTATTATAAAATTTTCTTAAAATTTTAGGTAACACTGTAATTTTTTACCTATACAAGGATAAAAAAGATAAAGTTAAACCTAACAAATAGTTATATCTAATGAATAAAGTTGCTCGTGAACTACTCAAGTTCAGCTCAAGCCAGGAATTTTTCCTTGGGGATGAAATGGAAAGACATTTAATTTTGTTGTCAAATGCGGGGTGGGCTAATCATTACTCTAAATTTCCTGTATTTTTATGTACTTTTAAAAAAAATTATATTATGATTGTTTTTTTACACACGTAATCTATGTTTAGTAGAGCATGCGTGCATGTCTCCCATGCTTGACACTCGTCCCTTTTAACATCCATTAACTGTGGTTAAGATTCACTCACCCCCTAGGGTTTGTACATTTAATGGAAAGACATTTGATTATATAGTCAAATGCGGAAGACATTTGGTTATGCTTCACCACGGTTAAAGGGGATGAAATGGGAAGACATTTGATTATGTAGTCTATGTAGTCAAATGCGGGGTGGGCTAATCACTACTCTAAAATTACTGTATTTTTTATACTCTTTTCATTATATTATGATTTATTTTTTACATGCGCAATCTGTGTTTAGTGGAACGTGCGTGTCTCCCCTACTTAACACATGTCCCTTTTAACATCCATTAATTGTGGTTAAGATTCACTCACCCCTAGGATTTCTACATTTACCCTTGGTTTTTATTTAAAAAAATTAACTTTTAATATAATAAATGTTAACTCAGGTTAAAAGGGACACATATCCCTGTATGTAATACATATTTAAAAAATTACAATATTTTTTTTAAGGGGGGCACCATATACAAAATTTACATATTATTGTATTTAAAAAAATTATAAAATATTAAACTTTCAAAAAAAATTGGGGGGGCCATGGCCCCCCCTTGTCCCCTGGCTCGAGCTCATGTGTTAAAGCTCGGATTCATTTATTTAATAAAACAAACCCAAGCTCAAGCTTGATTATCGAGCTCATTTACTTAATAAAAAAGCTTGAACATCCCACTACCTTTCCTTGCTTAGCTAAAGATGAAGGAGGGCCAAAGTCTTCTTAGATTTAAAGATAAGATTGGAACCAAGCTGCCCTTATGCGTCTAATTTGATAGACCGAGCATTTGGCTAAATGTCGGTCCATGTATCCCTTTTAACTCCTCTTTTAACAAGGTTAACCTTAATTAAATTAAAGTTTAACTTATTTTATTTTCTTCCTAAAAATCATGGGTCTAATTATCTATATCCACATCGAATGAGGCATAAGGCATTTTTGCATTCACACATAAAGCGACCACAACTGCAAAATTTCAAATGCTTACTCTTGTAAAAGTTTGAGAGTTTGATTTTCTACAAATTTAGTGGGGGAATGTCCAACCATTCTCTACAGTCATCCGTACTCGTCTAAAAATTTGAGGAACACTCTCATTATTGCTTTCCAATAAGCACAATTATTTTCATTGAATAACATTGGACGAGTAATGGATCCATATTCTTTAAGTAAATTCATAATCACAAAATTTTTACATCGCACTTTAAGTGTGAACCTTAGAATTGGACCTGCTCTTATACCAATTGAAATTTTTGTTGGGTATCCTACGATACCGATTTAAATACCTCAATTAATGAATCAAGACCTAGAAGTGGGTGAATAGGTCAACCTAGAGGTCTATCTACCAATTTTAATTTTATCAATTAATTTACGGAATATGTAGATAATTCACAAACTAGACAAAGAAATTTTTTACGTGGAAACCCTTCTGGAAAAATTACAAGGCTTCGTCCAACAAAGAGATATCACTAAAATATTAAAGCAAGAGTACAAATGTAGAGACCCGAATCTTTTTCATGTTTTTATTGCATTGCATTAGGGGTATTATAGTCCTTGTGATGTTTTAATGTTTATTGTATTGTATATCTAATGGGTGTAGTGTGATTAAGGTTTAATCAAACTTCTAGTTCAGGAATGTCATATCACACTCTAAACTTTAGGAAGCTCTAGTTTTGACACCGTTTATTGAAACTGAGTGATTCTTGAACCATTAGAAAGGTATTGGAACCCTCTTCGAGGTTCATGTTTAATGTTTTTCCTTAATTTTAATCTAAGCTAAGTCAAAAATGGGTTTTCTGAGGTTTTGTCTAATGGAATTGCAGATCAGCCAAATTTGGGGAGTTTTTGGTCCATAAATAAAGGGGAATTTGAAAATTCAAAAATGCCAAAAATGTTCGTTTTCGAAAGGCGAATCAAACACAAGTTGAATCGTCGAAATCCGACGAACGAGTCAAAAGTTATAGCCGAAACAGTAAAATGAGTCGAAATCTGTAAAGCACCGATCGCTCGGTCAGAAGTAGCGATCGATCGGTCCAAAACTGATCGATCGGTATCTATCGACTGTCCAAAATTTTGTATGGGGAAAATTTTTTGAGAGTGCTTTTTTGACCGAAAGCTCGGTCAAGAGCACCGATCGCTCGGTTGAGAACCGATCGCTCAGTCATAACCACAGATCGCTCAGTCTTTCGTGTTTTTGACAGAATTTTAGTAAGAGCTTTTTGGTCTTTTGGTTCTCAAACCTTAGGGCTATAAATAGGGATCCTATTTCGGGGTATTAGAATACTCTACCTATTTCTAACCTAATTTGGCAAAAAGGGGGAGAAAACCTAGGGTTTTGGGAGAAGGGTTGCTTGGAGAAAAAGGAGATTGCTAGAAGATTGAGAAGAAAGCTCGGAGATCGTCCTCAAAGCTTCCCCAAATCACTCCGGAAGCGTTTTGAATCCAATGGAAGGATTCTTAAGGTCGATATACTATCCTAATCAACTCTATTTTAATGTTTTGTGAATATTAATTTGATAGGAATGATAGAATAGAGATTAGATGCATTTTTCCCAAATTTTATATGAAGTAAGCTAATTATGGATGGAAATGTGGATGGAAATGTAGATTAGAATGTGGATGGTATGTATAGAGGATGGGAAATGTATGGAGGATGAGATTAATATGTGGATGTGGATGTGAATGGTAAATTGATTGTATGGATGGATCATGGTTTGATGAATGCTTGAAAATGTAGAATGACAATGAATTCATATTATGCGTGCTCAAGGTATTTGTGAAAATGCTTGAGAGGATAAATGCTATTATACTCTTATGAAATGGTGGTAAATTGATTATGAATTGTGATATGAATTATGATAAGATATGTATATGTGAATTGTTTGTTAAGTATGTCTAATTACTTGCATGGAAATTGATAGTCGGGAAGGTAAGAACTTAGAGGAACATCTCTCAAACCGAGAATCCTCTAACTATTTGGTATGAGACAGTATAGTGGAGTTTTCATGGTGGGAGATCGGAATCTAAGCAATTACCAACTCGAATGTTAATTTCGACACTTAAGCACATATGCACGTGTATGTTAAGATAAGAGTCTCACAAGTCACACATGTGGACCACAAGCATGAGCATGACATACGTATGACATTCTGAATAAGCATAAGCATGGCATGGTCCGTATCCGCTAAGAACGGCATGTCAATTACATTTGATTCTTAGGCATGGTCCGTATCCGCTAAGAACGGCATGTCAACCATTTGATTCTTAGACATGGTCCGTATCCGCCAAGAACGGCATGTCACATCATTGTATGATCTGAATAAGTGCATAAGCATAAGCATCTCACAAGCACGTGGTCTCATAAGCATAAGCAGTTCATAAGTGTATTGTCTTTTAAGTCCAAGATTCTCACAAGTACACGAGTCAAGGTGATGATATGATGTATATATGCACACGTTCTTCCATACTTTGATTATGTGATCATGCTATTGGATATGTTTCTAACTAAATGCAGGTGTATTATTATTGTTGGTTGGATTTTATATACACCGAGTACTTTTGTACTCAGCCGGACTTTTGTCTTGGCAGGTTTAGAGCAAGAGTACACGGCGGAGCCGTGGGTTGAGGAGACTTACATCGAGGAAGGAGGAGAAGGTGAGCCATCCGAGGAAGGAGTCGGAGGCTTGGGTGTTTACACCTCTTAGTTTATGTTTCGTTGGTTGAGAGAGTTTTGTATTAGACTTTCAGATGATGTTACTCAGTAGACTTTTTATAGTTGTGTATTTCATACCTTTTGGTTTATAGTGAGTTGTATATGTTGACCGTAGATTTGTGCAGGTTGGTTATAGCTTCTATATCAAAAAAAAAATTATCCTCATTTTTGGAGACTCGTGTAGTAAGCCTTGAATGCATGGTTATTAAGCAGGTTAAAGAAATGTGACGATTCCAAAGTCCTATTTTAGCCTTGTGGGATTTTGGGGTCGTTACAACAAACTTGAACCTTATTCAAACAAGACTGAACTCATCGATCCACAACTATTTCTCCAACGCTTGCACAGTCACGAACTCGCAAGTTCGATCTCCATCGTAGCATCTTCGGCTCCTCACCGATCTTTTCTTCTCTTAAATCTTAGCACAATGATTCAATGATCCATCTCCATCAACAACGACTTCGGATTCCCTCGACCATAAAACCACGATCCTACACGGAGCAATCTCCGTCCACGATGAATTTGGATTATTCTGACTAACTAATGTTCTTTTGGAAGAACAAGTTGATGGTTATGGTATAATAATCTCTAGAGAGATTCCACAATGTTGAAATACTAGCAAACAAGAATTAATGGAGAATAAAGCAAAGCTTGCAACTGTAGAGAAGAAGGGGAGATGAAACAAAATTGGATTTCAACCAATGGTGTTTGGGAAACTCTATAAAAGTTATCACTAAGAGTGTAGTAACCTTCAAATTAATATTCTGATTCTAGGGGTATTTAGGTAAGTATCCTGTTGAGGGTAGGTTAGTAATTACAAAGTTAACCATGATAATTTACCTAATTAAATGTTAAT
Organism: Tetracentron sinense; assembly: GCA_015143295.1. Lineage (NCBI taxonomy): Eukaryota > Viridiplantae > Streptophyta > Magnoliopsida > Trochodendrales > Trochodendraceae > Tetracentron > Tetracentron sinense. The sequence continues at coordinate 5,726,971 of CM026572.1, read as the reverse complement.
TGAATAATGTGAATAAAGAACAAAGAGAATAATGTACAAACCTGATTTAGATTAACTAGTAACCAAACACCCCTTAGTAAGGACCTTTTAGTAAATAATAAATTAGGTTGTTAATATAAATAGATAAAGCTAAACCTAGTAAACCATTTTTTTTAGCAAAACCTAATTTGGAGAAAAGATGCAGCATAGAGAAAAGGGTTTGAGGAGAAAACTTGCAGGAAAAGCATTAGAACTTTTGGGGTTTGATTTAGAGATTCAAAGCCTCGAAGATCACATCTCGGATCTCAATGAGTCTTTTCTATTACCCGTGGGGATTTGAATAGAGGTAAGTGAATGAGTCCCTTAGATCTAGGTCTTTGTATGTGAATTCTTTAATTTAAAAGTATATATTTTTTTTTTTGAATCATGATTAGTTTCGTTCAAAGTTTTTTTATGAATTATGTGAAGTTTGATAATCATATTTTTGGTTTAGACATTTTAATTTGAATTAATATGAAGTTCTTAGATTTCTAGACTTTGAATTAATATGAAGTTTGATAATCATATTTTTGGTCGTGGAACAATATTCATAATGTCTTCTCTCGTATTCTTAAAATTACAAAATTTTGTGCTAGTTCTCACATTTGTAAATAAATCTCTCTGCAAAATTTCAGACAAAAAAGAATTCGTTTGATATTGATTTCATAATTATGTTTGGGACGTGTTAAACCTGTCAGCAACTCGAAATCAGAAAAACCCAATTTGTTCTATAATATTTTTAAATATATTATACATGAGATTGTTATTTTAAAATTTTAAAACAATTATAATCTAATAGAATTTAAACCCAATTGGCCTCGTATTATTTTCTTTTATATTGTATATTTGGTGAATTTATTGGTGAAATGTGTTGAAACTGTCAGAAAATTTCTCATTGCAGATAAGTTGTGTTTCACTCAATATTTTATATTTAAAATATTATAATTTAATTTTTATGATATTTTTATTATTGTGTTCTGAAAGTCTATTTTCCAGAAAAGTATGCCTCATAATTTTTAGGTAAGAGATGAATCTTTGAGAAATTATGAAAGTCATAAAGGTCTCTATTTTCTATTATTTCGTGAGGTGCACTATATTGAGTTTAATTATTTATGAAAGAATAAGTACTTAAATGAAGAGAATGAAAATAAAGAATAATGAAATAAATAAATAAATTGTTTTATTTATTTTAAAAAAGATCATTGAAAATAGTATATTGTTTGTTACAATTACATAAAACTTCATAACTTGATAGATAGACTTGAAAAACATGAGTTATTTAATTAATTCATTGTTTCGCTTCATATACTGTTTTGAATGCATGTTTTATCTTGTTCCTCTTTATTATGATAGTATGAGACACCATAATAAAGAGAGTATATTTTGTTAATGGTGAAGACCACTACTCAAGGGATGACTGTGAAGAGTATGACTCTCGAAGAAGTCTAAGTCTATGAGTAATCTCCAGGAATATTCCACTGGGGGAGTCTGAGACTTCTCAGTGAGACAACCTTAGGTGTATTCGTGAACTCAGGAGTTCAGGACTTCTCAGTGTGACAATACGACTTAAAGGTCTCTTAATGATGGATTAGATGACCTTAGACCACTGCCAATGGGGTAGACTCTGGGAGAACCCTATGGGCAGATGACTAAACCAATTGGAAATTAACTGCAATAATTATTGCATATTTTAATATTGAGATATTAAATGTCAAATACTTTTGTGAATTGCTGCATGCTTGTTCTATTCACTTGTTGAGCTTAGATCTCACTCTTACTATTGTTGAAGTTTTTTAAGAGACGCCTGAAGAGGTTAGGGAGTCGTGAAAACAGAGTTATTTGTCTAGATTTTATTAAGTTTTAGTTAAACTTTTATTGAGGTAGAGTGGACTATGGCGAGGTTTAGTTATTTTGTTTTAACTCTTTTACTCCTTATTGTTGGTTTAAACTGAAGTTGCTCGTTAATATATCTGAATGGTATTTATTAACAATAAATCTCATTATTGTTGGGGTTTGTCCCCGGATCACGCCTTGGGATCTACACAAATATGAGATATATTGTGTACAAATTTTGGGGCGTGACAAAGAGCATCTCCAACCGTGCTCCATATATCCAAATATGGAGATCAATCTCAAAAAACTCACTCCAACCGTGCTCCATATTTGGAGATCAATCTCCAAATTTCTACAATGAGACTCCATATATGGAGATGGAGAGAGAAAATAGAGATCAATCTCTAAAACAATATTCATCCACATAAAAGGACGTTTGTATCCCATTTTAGTATTTCAATCTTTTTGTAAAAGCCATTTTTGTCCTTTTAATTTTTTTTAATAATAAAAAAACTTTTAGTGTGGCCCAACATATATGGAGATGACTTCTCTATTAACACTATTCATTCGCACTGAATAGTGATTTGAAGATTGAATAGTGTTTTGGAGATGTGGTGGGTTGGAGTAAAAAAAATTTAGTGGGGCCCAACATCTCCATTTATAGAGAAGATGCCATTTTGGAGATGGATTATGGAGATTTGCCGTTGGAGATGCTCTAAGCTCTACTCTCTCAAAAAACCCTTGGGTTCGTTCATGGGAACAAACCATATAAATAGGAAGCCAAAAACCAAGTTTAGAAGTGTTAAACATTGTTTGGTGCAAACTGTTCGTTTGAATTCAAAGATAGTCGACTGGTTTTAGTTTCTAGTCATTGGAAAAATTCCCGAATGTAATTTTAGTAAACTGGTCAACCGGATTCCAAGTCGGTCTACCAGATTTACTATTCACAGCATTATTTGGGTACTATTCACAGCACTATTCGAAAAACTGCACTTCATGTATAGGGAAGGTGAGCGTCGAGAAGACAACGGATTTCCTCTGACATATGCCCGAGTATTACACTCAGGCATTCCTCTTCAGCCGACACGTGCAAGTAGTTTCACCAAGGAGGTGATAGCATCACGATGTTTCGTAGGGCGGTACAGACCCACCTTCTCAACTCGCCATGTGTCCTCTTAACACTTATTAACCGTGGTTAAGATTCACTGACCATTAGGGTTAAATAATTTAGCTTTTTTTTTTTTTTAAAATACTAAAAAAAATTAACCACATGAGTGAGTGTATCATAACCAAGGTCAATATTTAAAAAAAAAAAATTAAGGATAGATGGATGAACCTTAGGGTGATGGGAAGGTGGGTGCATACCTCTTAACTTAATGTGTTGATGCATGCTACCGCCTCATTAGTGAAACACCTTTGCACGTGTCGGTTGAAGAGGCTATGTTATGTCTAGGGCTGTTATCGAGCCGAGCCTAGCCAAGGTGTGTTCAAGTTTGTTTATTAATTAAACGAGCTTGAAAATCAAGCTTAAGCTTAATTTGTTTACTAAATAAACGAGTTCAAGCTTTAGTAAATGAACTTGAGCAGTTCCTAAGTAGCTTGGTGCTTGGTAGATTGGATATACTATTTATATTATGTGAAAATTTTGCTTGTTTATCCTCTTGCCCCCTAAAAGGTGGAGTACTCCAATAGGGGGAGAGTGGGGCTAGCACTTCCCTCAAAATAAAGAGGGAGAAAGAGATCAGATTCAGGAGCAATGGTCGGTTTGTGGGGCCAGACAAAGTCCATTTCATCTTTTGGCAAGGTCCCAAAAAGTGTTTTGTGTAAACTCTTTCTTTTGTTTGGCAAAAGTTGCAATCTCTGCCTCCATAAAATGAACAACTTCACCGGTGCCTTCCTTTCTTGTCCTAGATAAAGAAATTACGGTATTAATTAAAAAATCAGTATAAGTTTATAATTGTATGAAGGGTATTCTTATTATGTAAAATTGATTATATGCTATTAATATTTATTAGTATATAATAAATATAATTAAGTTTAGTATTTAAATGAAGTAAGTATATTTTAATATGTTAAAGTATATATATAATCAAGCCGCTTTTAATGAATTTAGTATTTGTGTGCTCAAACTTAACTTGTTAATTAATTCAACGAGCTAGAAAATCTAGTTCGAACTTATTGACTTGTTCATTAAGTAAATAAACAAGCAGCTCAAGTGAGTTTTTAACGAGCTGAGCTTGAGTCGCCGGCTTTTAACGTGCTATGCTCAAGCTCTTCATGAATCATGAGCAACATGGTTAGTTAAAAACCCGGCCCTAAATGTAATACTCAAGCATCAGCCAGAGGAAGTTCGTTGCCCTTCGGAAAGCCTAACCCTCCAATGAGTTTGACGCGAACCGTGATTCCATGTAACGGCGTGACAGTGGAAGGTAACAGGGGCAACAAGTAAGAACACGCTCACACCCTTTTGGCAAAAACAGAGCACAGGGTCATCTTCCAAACTGACCAACCAATTCTAAATTGACACGGGGAAACGAAACTATAATTTTTTTAAAACTTAATCAATGGTCCCCTTGTCGGCCAGGGAGGGGACTATTCCTCCTCGCTCTCACATTGTTGCGCCCAAAATCCCACCTAGGAATTAGGCGTGACTTTGTGCATGAATAACCTAACATACCAAACCATCCTGTATAAAACATACAACGCATAACATAGCACGCGGAAGCGTAAACTAAAAATTTCTTTTACACATAGACCGTATTTCAAGTTTATATATAAACAACACAACCCAAAAAGTGAAGTGGACATGCCCACTTTAACAAAATACAATCTCACCCTCACTCCTCTCAACAATAATCTAGATAGGGTCACCTATCCAAATCTCTATCCTCTTGAGGTAGCAAAGGAATCACCTCCTCTTCCACATACTCCTCCTCAATCCATGGTGTTGAATTGAAATTATCAAATGGAGCTGCCGACATAAAAATGTATGGCTGAGCATCGAATACTCAGCATGTACAAGGTACTAGCTAACAATATTATAAGTCAATAATATCATGTGATTACTTAAGAGAAACAATTCATAATTCATCATTTAAACCGAATGTAAAACAATACTTCAAATCTTAAGGTAGAAGTGCATAGTTTTCAAAACTTTGTCTTAAGAGCTTTCGTAGAAAACAAAACATGTCTTTTGAGTCTTATAAACTTATGAGCTTCTGCGTTCTTATAAGCCTTGTGAATTCTTATGAGAGATCCTTGTGAGCCTTATGAGAGTCTTGAGAGCTTATGATCTTTAGAGACTTATGAGATGATCGTAGGCTTGATCCTTATGAGCTTATGAACCGATCTTAAACTTATGAAATTCGTATGAGTTCTTATAAAAGCCTTACGAGATTTATGAACTTTGAACATTTGTAACATTTGTAACCGATCTTAGACTTGTGATCTTTATGAGCATTTGTAACCGATCTTAAAACATAGCAACCCAAAGTTTGACCTTGTCAATTCTTATGAGCTTAGGAGTTTTCTTATGAGATTTTCCTTATCACATTTCTTATAAACTTTGAACATCATGCTTACAAGAAAACATCGATCATGCGCGATATAGAGTGCATATATAGCGTGCTTGTGAGCATTATAGTAACTTAGAAACCTTAAACTATACACTTAGGAGACATATAAGCATCGTAGTAGACCTAGAAAACCATTAAACATCCAACATGCTTGAGTGATTTCATTTCAAGCACTGGTATATGCATATATAGGCTACACAATCCAATTTCATCATGATACATGCATCACATCATGATTTTCACAATAGAGATCATAATAAAATCAATAGTAAGAATTATTTACTCATACAAGTCATTTGGTTCACAATAAACTCATTTATTACCCTTAATACATAATAAAGTTAACTAATAGGGTGTACCTACCTTTTTAAGACCAAACCCCTTTTGGTTGAGCTTGAGAAAAGTCTTGGCTTGCAAGATCTTTGCTTCCCTTTTTGATCTTGAGAAGCTTTGGAGGTGAGAGTTGGGTTTCACCCTTGATCTTGAGAAAAATTTTCCAAAACCCTAGCTTTTCTCCCCTTTCTCTCTAAAACTCTTCCTTGAGTTTGTGAACTCTAAAACCCACGAAATGGGTGTGTATTTATAGGCCAATGGTGTTAAAAACCCTAATTTTCCATTTAGATTTGCGCACAAGGGGAAAAGCCCATTTCATTAAAGGTTAGTCGACCGGCTGGGAGGGGCGGTCGATTGACATTTGCAAAAACCCTACTATTGCCTCTTTTCTGAGCATTTTCGAGATAGTCAGTCGACCAACCTCTGAATAGAACACATTGTGGCTCATTCTTGGGCCACTTTCATACAGTTAGTAGATCGACCATGAGGGGCGGTCGACCGGCTACCTGCATAACTTGGCTATTTTCCCCATTTTTCTTCATTTTTCATACTTAGAGTGTTTCCACTCTTCCCTTAGCTCACTTAGAGTGTCTCAACTCTTTTACCTTGGTTTAACACTCTCACAACACGTATACTTTGATTGCAATTCTTTCATTCATTCATCCCACACTAAAATACATAGAAGGCCTTTAGGCCTTAAAATCACTATTTACCGACACTATTCATCGACTATGCAGTGGGTTCCGAGGTTCTACATCTTCCCCCCCCTCCTTTTAGAAATTTCATCCTCGAAATTAGGACGAACCACAAAACATAAGAACTTAAGAGAAGAGGTGGGGATATTTCTCCCGCACTTCAGCTTCCCTTTCCCATGTGGCTTCCTCCTTAGAGTGATGCTCCCATTGTACAAACACTAGGGGAATAACCTTGGTGCACAATACTTGCTTCTTGTGGTCCAAGATTCGAGCTTGTTGTTCCACGAAGGTGAGATCTTCCCGGATCACCAATGGGTCCAATTTAATGATATGTGACATATCCGGGGTGTATTTCCAGAACATGGAACACGTTGTGGACTGCCTCCATGTGAGTGGGTAGGGTGACCCGATAAGCCACCTCACCAACTCTGGTGATGATCTCGTATGGACCCACATACTTAGGGCTGAGCTTACCCCTCTTGCCAAACCACATGATTCCCCGGCTCGGAGAAATCTTCACAAAGACTCGATGCTCAACTTGGAATTCCAAGTCCCTGCGGCGAGTGTCCGCATAGCTCTTTTGCCTATCATGGGCAGACTTCAACTGCTCCCTGATGATCCTGACCCTGTCTACGGTCTACTCGATCAACTCAGAACCCAAAACCTTCCGCTCACCAATTTCGTCCCAGTATAAAGGAGACCTGCAACTTCGCCCATACAAGGCCTCGAAAGATGTCATCTGGATGCTCGCATGGGAACTGTTGTTGTAGGCAAACTAAACCAACGACAAGTGATCCTCCCAACTACCCTTGAAGTCCAACATGCAAGATTGGAGCATGTCCTTTATAATCTAGTTCACCCTCTCGATCTGCTCATCGGTCTGAGGATGAAAGGTGGTGCTAAAGTCCAAATGGAAACCCATAGCGTTCTGAGAACTCTTCTAGAACCTATAAGTAAATCTCGGATCTCTATCTGACATGATGCTAACTGGCACCCCGTGTAACCAAACCACTTCTTTGATGTATAAGACAACCAGTTGATTCGCATTGCACGTAGTCCGATAGGGTAGGAAATGTGCAGACTTCGTCAACCTGTCCACCACCACACAAATAACATCGGAGTTCTTTGTTGTCCGTGGCAAACCAACTATGAAGTCCATGAAAATATTCTCTCATTTCCACTCGGGAATAAGGAAGGGCTAAAAAAGACCTGCTTGTCTCATATGCTCGGCTTTGACCTGTTGGCACACCAAGCACTGAGATACATACTCTATAACTTCTCTCTTCATGTTCTGCCACCAAAAGTGAGGTTCTGATACATCTTTGTACCCCCAGGATGCACCGTGTACTTGAACTTGTGGGCTTCGTTCAAGATCTCTCGCCTCAATTTCTCATCGGCGGGAACACACAATCTTCCATTGAATGTGATGGCACCATCACCATTCAAGGAAAACTCCTCGATGCCACTGCTAACAGACTTATCCATGTAAGCCAGTAACTCAGCATCCGAAACCTGTAGCTCTAGAATCCAGTCGAGGATATAGGCCTGATTATAATGTTAGCCATGACTGGCCCAAAAGTAGGAAAACTGAAGTTGATGTCAAGGTTAGACACATCCACCAACAACTTCCACACTTGTATCATCATGTGGGCCAAGAGTCCAGGAGGCTTCCTACTCAGAGCATCTGCCATCACGTTCACCTTACTCGGGTGGTACTGGATGAAACAGTCGTAGTCTTTTATGAACTCCACCCATCAACGATGTCTCAGATTCAGCTCCTTTTGGGAAAACAGATACTTCAAACTCTTGTGATCCGTGAATACTTCAAACTACTCCCTATAAAGGTAGTACCTCCAAATCTTCAGTGCAAACACAATTGCGCAAGCTCCAATTCATGTGTAGGAAAGTTCTTTTCGTGTTCTTTTAGCTACCGAGAAGCATAGGCGATGACCTTCCCGTATTGCATCAAAACACATCCTAACTCGACTTGCGAGGCATTAATGTAAACCACGAAGCTGTCACTCTAAGATGGCATAGTGAGAGCGAGGCCCGTAGTAAGCTACTTCTTCAACTCCATGAAGCTTGCTTCACACCTGTCACTCCAAATAAACTTGGCATTTTTTCGCGTCAAGTTCGTGAGCGGTGCCCTTAAGTTGGATAACCCCTCTACGGATCTCCAGTAGTAGCCTACTAAACCGAGGAAACTGCGAATTTCGGTAACACTCCTGGGTCTCTCCCAGCTCATCATTGCCTCTATCTTCACTGGATCGACTGAGATGCCCTCAGCAAATACTACGTGGCCAAGGAATGCCACTTTTTCCAACCAGGATTCCCACTTACTTAACTTGGCATACAGGTTATGCTCTCAAATAATCTCAAGTGTAAGGCGAAAGTCTCAATCATGATCCTCCCTTGTCCGAGAGTAGACCAATATGTTGTCGACAAAAATAATGACACCTCGATCGAGAAAAGGTTTGAACACCCGGTTCATCAAATCCATAAAAGCATTAGTGCGTTCGTCAAACCAAAAGGCATAACCAGGAACTCATAATGCCCATACCGAATCCTAAAGACAATCTTCGGAACATCTTCTACCTTGATCTTCAACTAATGATACCCAAATCACAAATCAATCTTAGAGAAGAATCTCGCCCCTTTCAGTTGGTCAAACAAATTGTCTATCTGAGGTAATGGATAAAAGTTCTTAATCGTGACCTTGTTTAGCTACCTATAGTCGATGCACATCCTCATCGACCCATCTTTCTTCTTCATGAAGAACACTGGGCTCCTCATAGTGATACACTCAATTGGATGAAACTGAGCTGTTGTAGCTATTCTATTTGATCCTTCAACTCTTTAAGCTCAACTAGGGCCATCCTATACGGAGCCCTAGAAATCGGAGTGGTGCCAAGAGCCAACTCAATGGAAAACTCTATCACCCGATTAGGAGGCAATCCCGGTAAATCCTCAGGAAATACATACAAATACTCACTCACAACCGAGATGACTGAGGAGTCTCGTGACTTTGAGTTTGAGAGACTCAGAGCTGCTAGTCGTGCTATGTCCTTCTTCCGAAGCCCTTGGAAGTGAAACGACTTTACACCTTTCGGCCTAAAATCCACCATCTTCTCGAAGCAAGCCATGTGCCAATGATGCGCCGAAAGCCAATCCATTCCCAAGATGACGTCGAAATCCTGGAAATCTAGGATAATCAGATCAGCTTGCAACTCATGCTGCCCAACTTGGACCCTACAATCGCGGTACCCTCAATCCGTAACAACTAACTTGCTGAGCGGAGTTGAAATGGACAACTCCAAATGTTGACTCGGCTCTGAAAGAAAGCCCTTGGCAAAAGTAGGTGAAACAAATGAATGTGTTGATCGAGTGTCGATCAACACACAAGCTAAACACTCGTTCACTAGCAAAATGCCTGTGCATTATAATTAACTAAGGTAAAAAAATCTTAAGAAGAACATACATTGCATATAAGTAGTATGTTATACATATAAATAGGCATATCCGACATACTAACAATCAATTTATACATTAAGAATTTACAAATTTAGTGTACCTTGCACAACATCGTCAGATGCCTTTGCGTCCCGTTCAGTCAAGGCAAAGATCCGGCCCTGGTTCGCTCGGTGAGGCGGTGGTGTGGGCTGTGTGGGCCGTGAGGGTCTAGAGGCAGAAGCCTGTGAAGACCCCTGCTGATAAGTCTACCGAACTGGGAGCCTGCTCCCTTGGGTTGAACCTGTGACTGTCGGCGTGGGCAATCTCGAATCATGTGGTCTTGCTCACAACAATGAAAATATATGTCAGACGCCCTACGATACTCTCCGGCCCTATGCCTTCGGCCACAAAAGCGACACTCCTCAAATGATGATGAGGACGGGTGCGGTAAATATTTGGTGGCTTATGTCATAGTGGGGTGAGAAGCCTGTGCAGCAAAGGGAGGCCTCTGAGCCTGTGGTGAGAAAGGAAGCCTCTGGGTCTATGTCGGCCCTGAAGTCTATAAAGGGGCGGTCTTGACCCTCTTTGCCGGTGGTGCTGAGCCACCAGATTGACCTCTAACCATCTCCCTTCTTTTGAAGAACTCTTTCAAGTTTGTCTCTGCCAACTGGGCCTTGTCGTAGACCTCTGCATAGGTTACATGATGAAACATCGAGACCCTGTCTCTGAGATAACCCTTCAAACCCCTTTCAAACTTCTTGGCCTTCATAGCCTCTGTGGCTATCATGCGCGGAGCAAATCGAGACAACTCTGAAAATTTGGCCTCGTATTCAGCCATCGACATATTATCCTGTTCCAGGGTAATAAACTCCATCCTTCTTCTCTTCAACTCCTACAAGAAAGTATTCTTGTAGAAGACGTCTAGAAACTCTCCCCATGTCCAGTCTTGACCTGCTCGGGTCAAATCCCTCGCCTTGATAGCAGACCTCCACCAATGATCTGCCTTACCTTCCATCATAAAGGCGGCCCAAGTACTCTCCACCTTAGTAGGCATCAAAACAACAAACAACCTCTCTAGCTGCATAACTCATGCCTCTACAACCAATGGGTCTAAGCTACCATAGAATATGGGAGACGTCATCCTCTGAAAAGCCTCAATCCTCGTAGTATGGTGTGTAGGAGCAGGCATGAGTGCAGCAATAGGCATAGTAGGATGCATGGCTACAAGCATGACTAATGTCCCCACTATGGAGTCCAAGACCTGTGTAAGGTCAGGTTGCTCATTACCTGCTGGGGGAGGAGATGCTCCATTACTCCTAGTACGGTATCTGTGACCCCGATTACCACGTCTCATGATTTAATCCTGAGAACAATTAGCAAAACCTGAGTCTAACTCGGAACCTATTATTATTTAGGTATTGAAGTTCAATAACATCGAGTATTCATATAAGCATGGAGCATACATCAAGATATACACACCATAACATAATTTGAAGTTCCTAACGAAGCTAAGACACAAGACTGGTTGAGTTCCAACCGGTTATGGACAAAGACTAAATGATTAGTCTATACTTGGAATATGACTCTTTTCTCGGACCTAATGCCTTGTTCCAATCATAGTATCGGACTCTAAGTGAGCCTAGGCTCTGATACCAACTTTGTCGCATCCCAAAATCTCACCTAGGAGTTAGGTGTGACTTTGTGCATCACTAACTTGACATACCAAACCATCATGTATAAAACATATAGGGCATAACATAACGGAAGTGTAAACTGAAAATTTCTTTTACACATAGACCGTATTCCAAGTTTATACATAAATAACATAACCCAAAAAGTGAAGTGGACATGCCCACTTTAACAAAATACAATCTCACCCTAACACCTCTCAACAATAATCTAGATATGGCCACCTATCCAGATCTCTATCCTCCTGAGGCTGCAATGGAATCGCCTCCTCTCGCTCATACTCCTCCTCAATCCTTGGGGTTGGATTGAAATTATCAAATGGACCTGCTGACATCAAAATATATGGCTAAGCATGGAATACTCAGCGTGTACAAGTGCTAACAATATTAAAGTCAATAATATCATGCGAGTACTTAAGAGAAACAATTCATAATTCATCATTTAAACCGAATGTAAAACAATACTTCAAATCTTAAGTTAGAAGTGCATAGTTTCCAAAACTTTGTCTTAAGAGCTTTCGTAGAAAACAAAACATGTCTTATGAGTTCTTATGAGTCTTATAAGCTTATGTGTTCTTATGAGCCTTGTGAATTCTTATGAGAGATCCTTGTGAGCCTTATGCGAGTCTTGTGAGCTTATGATCTTTAGAGACTTATGAGACCATCGTAGGGTTGATCCTTATGAACTTATGAACCGATCTTAGACTTATGAAATTCGTATGAGTTCTTATGAAAGTCTTGCGAGACTTATGATCCTTAGAGACTTATGAGACGATCGTAGACTTGATCCTTATGAGCATTTGTAACCGATCTTAGAACATACCAACCCAAAGTTTGACCTTGTCAATTCTTATGAGCTTAAGAGTTTTCTTATGATTTTCCTTAAAACTTTTCTTATGAACTTTGAACATCATGCTTATGAGAAAACATCGATCATGCGCGATATAGAGTTGCATATATAGAGTGCTTGTGAGCATTATAGTAACTTAGAAACCTTTAATCATACACGTATGAGACATATAAGCATCGTAGTAGACCTAGAAAACCATTAAACATCCAACATGCTTGAGTGATTTCATTTCAAGCACTGGTATATGCATATATAGGCTACACAATCCAATTTCATCATGAAACATGCATCACATCATGCTTTTCACAATAGAGGTCATAATAAAATCAATAGTAAGAATTATTTACTCATACAAGTCATATGGTTCACAATAAACTCATTTATTATCCTTAATACATGGTAAAGTTAACTAGTAGGGTGTACCTACCTTTTTAAGACCAAAACCCTTTTGTTTGAGCTTGAGAAAAGCCTTGGCTTGCAAGATCTTTGCTTCCCCTTTTTGATCTTGAGAAGCTTTGGAGGTGAGAGTTGGGTTTCACTCTTGATCTTGAGAAAACTTTTTCAAAACCCTAGCTTTTCTCCCCTTTCTCTCTAAAACTCTTCCTTGGGTTTGTGAACTCCAAAACCCACAAAATAGGTGTGTATTTATAAGTCAAGGGCGTTAAAAACCCTAATTTTCCATTTAGATTCGCGCACAAGGGGAAAACCCCATTTCATTAAAGGTTGGTTGACCTGCTGGGAGGGCAGTCGACTGACATTTGCAAAAACCCTATTGTTGCCCCTTTTCTGAGCATTTTTGAGACAATTGGTTGACCAGCCAGAGAGGGAGATCGACCGGCCTCTGAACAAAACACACTGTGGCCCATTCTTGGGGGCACTTTCATACAGTCGGTCGACCGGCCATGAGGGGCAGTTGACTCCACCTGTATAACTTGGCTATTTTCCTCATTTTTCTACATTTTTCATATTTAGTGTTTCCACTCTTCCCTTAGCTCACTTACAGTATCTCCACTCTTTTACTTTGACTTTAACTTTAACACTCCCACAACACATATAGTTTGATTGCAATTCTTTCATTCATTCATCCCACACTAAATTATATAGAAGACCTTTAAGCCTTAAAATTACTATTCACAGACACTATTCACCGACTATGTAATGAGTTCTGGGGTTCTACACATATAGCCAACCCTTCAACTCCCATTAACTTGGGTTAGTTTTATTTTAACCCTTTAGTTAATTTTTTTTAATTTTATTTTGGGTAATTTACACTGACCTCCCCTAAGGTTTGGTGAAATTTCAGAAACCTTCTCTCTTGTTTCTAAAATTACAGTGACCTCCCCTGTTAGTGTTTAAAGTTAACACTATTAATTAAGAATCCACTTTTACTATTTTACCTCCATTTCACTTGTCTTGTGAAATGTTTTGTGCTAGTGGGTCTCCTTCCTATCTCGTTGATGAGTAACTCGTGTAATGTGATGCTTGAAAGACATTTGTGTACGTGTGAATAGTTGAGGAAAAAAATTTTAATTTATGTTTTGTTAATTAGTGTTTATTTTTGGATCAAAATTTAGTATTTATTCAAAATAAAGATTACCAACGTACTCCCATTGCGTCACTAAGTATAGCACCCCAGATATTTTTGGCATGTATTAAAACCTTAAAGTCATTTTCTTGAGTTATAGGTTGGATTTCCAAAGACGAATCTATTGAAAATCCAGGTTATTGAACTCTATTTACGGATCAGTCAACTTTAGGGGAAATTTGGTCCATGAATAAAGAATAATTGGAAGATTCTAAAATACCAAAAATTTTCCTTTTCGAAAGACAAATCCAACGCAAGTTGAATCATCAAAATTCGATGAACGAGTAAAAAGTTATGGCTGAAATACCAAAATTAGAAAATCTAAAAATTTACTGTCAGATTTATGAACGATCGTATAGACCCTACGAACGATCGTAGGTGAAGCTACGACCGATCGTAGAAAAGCTACGATCGATCGTAGAATCCCGAAAATGGCCAAACTCTCTGTAACGTTTACGACCAATCGTAGAAACTTAAGAAACCTTACGACCGATCGTAGGTCGCGAACCCATAATTTTATACAGGATTTTTTAGGGTTTCTACCATTTCCCTATAAATATGGCTTTGCCTTGAGGGTTTTGGGTTTAACCAAAACCTAGAGCGACTAAGAGGAAAGGAGAGGAAGAAGGAAGAGAGATTGGGGTTTTCCAAGAGGGTTTGGATTGTAAAAGAGAGAAGATCAAGGTTTGGTCTTCTCAAATCAAGCAAGGGTTCCCTCTATTTTCAAGGTGTACCATTCCTCAAGCTAAGGCTTTCTCCAATCAAGGAGTAATCCTTAAGGTTAGTACACCCTACTAACTCCCTTAGCAATAACCTAGGTTTTCCTCTTGATAATGATATTTTTGTATTGTGTTCTTTCCCTTCATTTGAAATATGTTATTTTCCCCAAATGTGAACAAGATAAATGGAATGAATGGATGGAGATGTGTGGGGGGTGAATGTTTGAGGTGATGGATGCCGTATGGATGTGATGGATGTTATGTGATGGAAATGATGGAAGAGCATCTTACAAATAATGAACACACATTGATGTTTTGATGAAATGTATGCACTAAAAAGAGGAAATGAAATGACTATGAAATGTTACATGCCATGTATTTGATTAAATGCATAAATGAGAAGTTCGCAAATTAATGAAAAATATGAAAGTATGAATATGTGTAGTTTCTTCCAAATTAGTAACCTTGATCAAATGCTATATATATGTTATCTAAATTTCCACATGCTTATGTTAGAAATTGAAATGTTACATACCATCCCTTGAGTTATACAAGTCACCATGATTACTACAATGATGCACACACACACGCATGCATGCATTGACCGGTTTTCTAAAGTATATGTATATGATAAACCAAACAAGAACAAGAATTGTGATTCACGATACGAATGATAAAGCCGGACATCGGGCTGGTCAAGGGTAGGGCATATCCCTAAGATATGTCATACCTGGTTCACAAGAAAAACAAGCAAGTTGATAAAACCGGACATCGAGCCGTTCAAGGGTAGCGTATATCGCAAGATATGTCATACCTGGCTCACAAGAAAACAATGAGGTTGGTGGTACCCTTTTCTATATATATACATTTTGTTATTTTGTTGAAGGGAACTTACGTTCCCGGCTCACAAGTCGCTTCAATGGCACTAACATTTGGCTCACAAGAAAACAAGCAAGTCAAGTCAAGAACATGACAAAAACAAGCAAAACAAGTGATTCCAAGCAAGACAAGACAAGCATGTGTGATTCTTACGAACAAGACCAAGACAAGAACAAGTTTTCAAACATTAACAAGTAAGTTTTGAAAGAGACATGAAAGACTATTTTCAAGAATGAGACATGATTTTTAAAGTATGAGTTTTACCGGAGTTTTCGCATTCATCCAAGCATGTCAAGATCATTATATTGCTTTACTTTCAATGCTATAAATGTCATATGTTGCTATTATTGTTTAAAATGATGTGATGAATTATATTCGATTGTCTTTGTGTGATTGTTCTTGCTGTGGTTGGCCAATAGCTTGTACTCGTTGAGCATTCCATACTCAACCGTACTTTTATGTCGGCAGGTACCAAGGATGCCCTCAACCCTGAGTCTTGGGTTGAGGAAGAGTATGTAGAAGAGAGAGAGCCTCCTACCCCAATGCAGTCGCAGGAGGATAGAGATCGCGACGTCTGGTCGTATTTAGATTATTGTTAAGCATAGTAGGCTCAATATGCCTTTTGTATTTTGATAGGTGGGCATGTCTACCTTTGACTTGAAATGTTATGCATATAAACTTGGAATACAAACCACCATATAGAAAAGAAAAAGTTAGTTCACGCTTCCGCATTCATGTTATAACTTCCGCACTCTGATTTATGTCATTATGGTGTTATATTTACCTTGTTCATTGCAGGATGGTTTGACAGGTAAGAATAGTTACCTTTAAAGTATCCCTTAACTCATAGGGGGTATTTTGGGGCACGACACTAAGGCTCTGTTTGCAAGTAAATTGTTTTACGATGAAAATTATGAAAGTATGTCTCTTTTTAATTTTTAGAAAAATAGTTCTTGGGGGGCATACATCGAATCCCAAGATCTGACTAAGATTCTAATTGATTTTATTCAACGAAAGATAAAATAACAATCACCTTTGCAACTTTAATATTGTTAAGTCAAATCCACGATAGAACAATGTTTGCAAAACTTCACAAGCGTAAAGTCTTCTACGCTATCCACACAAACCTTTTTTTCCTTTAAAGTTTTCTCTAATGGAAGCTAATGGCCCTTCAAATTCAAGCTCTATGATCTTTTGTTCTTTTCTTGAATCTTAAGATCCTTTTTTGATTTAACAAGATTGGTTCTGCTTTTACTCAAGAGAAAAACTAGAATCAAGAAAAGAAGGGAATGAATGACCATACACTTCAATAAAAGAAGAGGGGAGGCGTGAACTTTGTAAGAGGGAGAGAGAAAACGTGGAATGAAGAGTGATCTCCAAGAGGTGGGCGTCCACCTATATATAGAAGCTTGTTTGGATTGTTTTGCTTGCAATCCAAGACTCTCTCATCCTTATCCTAATCCAATTAGAATTCTTCAAAAGATTCATTTCATGATTACTCCTAATTAATTAGGATTAATCTTTAAGAGAAACTAACTTTATCCATTAGTAATTAACTAATCTTATCCTTATCTAATAAAGAATCTTGAATTAGTAACTAACAATGGAATCCCATTTAATTAGGGAATATTTAATTAGTAACTAACTAATCTTATCTTTATCTAATAAGGAATCATCAATTAGTAACTAACTAATTAAAGAGAAAGGCTCCACATGAAGTGGGAGTCCCACCCTAGGTAGGCCCCACTTCCACATGCTCCTTAAGGGTTCTAAACCCTAAAGGTCATCAATTTGATCTTTATCAAAAATTCACAATGGGTTCTACCCATTTGGTTTATCACATCCAATGTGATTTCAACTATAAGAGCTTCACTATACCATATAGTGATTTACTTAGAGAAATTAATTAATTTAATTAATAATTAAATTAAAAGCCTTAAAAAGGTCTTGGTTTGTAGGATCTAAAGGGATCTCCTATTTCCAGTTGTGGGACTAAGTACTTAACCTTCTTGGTTAAAACATTGTTACTAGGAAACCATTTCTTATCACTCCATTAGGATCATAGAATTTTATCTATGTCCCTGGACTTCCACTAATCACAATAATATCCATTAACACAATGTGACTAACCTCCAGAAAATAGAGAATTACTTGCAGGTCTTTCTATTACAAGATTTGTTTACAGATGTGTCCCTTCACTTCCAATATTGTTATAAGCTTACGGGACAATATCTTATACTGTTTTTAATCCCTAGCTTTTATTGAGAATTCATTCTCTTTGATACTTTTAGTCAAACTTGGACTTTCAAAACTATTTTAGAAATTCTTTAAAAGAAATAATTATAATTACATTTCTTTTATATAGAAAATAAACTTCTCGATAAAACCATTTCATCGATAAATACTTGGGTTTTTCTAGTCCGGTTTTGACAAGTATCAACTCAATATTAATTACTCTAGAAGAGTAGTGGAATTCTTATTGAGCATACACACACTTCTTCTAATATAGCGTACATAACCCAACGAGTCCGTATTCAGTTCAGTGTATTGGACATTGACAATTGACTACATCAAAGCTATATAGGTAGACACTAGAGAATATGTCGACCTCTCAGGTTAAGGACAATCTGTCAAATGGACTACCCTAAATATATAGACATTATATTTCTAAGAGTATCCACTGAACGATCCAGTTGCAATATAAGTACTTCTTACTTATATCCATATCTTAGTCAAGAGACTATTCTCTCAGTGATTGAGATTAATCACTCTATCATATGAAACTAACAATGTGTAAGTTAGTAAGAATATATTGTCCAGATGTCTCCTGAATAACTTAGAATAATTTTAGGTCTACAAGGAACGGGAAAGCCATATCTCCTTAGTAATTAGTTAATAACTAATTGGATGATTTTCCTACAATGTTACTGAAGGGACAATGTAATCTCATCTAATGAGATACTTTTAACATGTTACCTAATGCAAAAGACAATGTGTGAATGTAAAATATGTTTTTATTGATTAATTAGACTAATACAATTCTGGAATGACTTTCGTGGGATATATGTCTAATAAATTATTTACGAAGGAAAAACTTTTATGGTAAAATATGAGTTTTTTAAACCCAATTCTTTGTTGTTTGGTCACATTCTTTGAAAAGAAGATGAAATATTTTTTGTAAAAAACTTTAAAATTATAAAAATTAAAACTAAAAAGAAATAAAATATTATAAAACTTAATATTTTGGGTGAATATGGGTAATTTTACAAAATTTAAAACATATTTTAAGAGGCAGATTTTACGGGAAATGACATGTGGGTTTTTGAAATGTAAGTTATTTTCTGCAAAACTAATTTATTTTCCATAAAACATTTTACTTACGAAAGATTTTACGTGCAAACAAACGCACATAAATGATATTTTCCGCGAATTTAATTTGTTTTCTTCTATTTTACATCGAAACAAACGAAACATAAAAGTCTGACACCCCTTACTTACATTGATGTTGAAATGTTTTTATTAAAGAACAAGTGTTAAAAAAAATTGTACTACTAGTATTTTGGGGGCAATTTGGATATTTTAAATTATTTAATCCATGACATTATCAAAATCCGTCAATGTTAGTAATGAAATATTAATGGAAGGGAGAATTTGTTACCACTACTTGAAACACAGGAAGTGGAGGGCATTGTAATTTTAGAAACAAGAGGGGAGGTTTATGAAATTTTGCTCAACCTTAGGGGAGGTCCGTGTAATTTACCTTTTTATTTTTTAAAAACCAATGGTAGATGAGTGAATTCTAAGGGTGGATAAATCTTTCACTACAACCACAGTTAAATGAGGTTAGAAGGGGACACATGGCAAGAAAATGGGAGCCAAGTAAGCGATTATTTTTCTTTAAACTTTATTTCTTTTTGCTAATGTGTTGAAATTTAATTGGCAGCTTGGAAGAGTACCGTACGGTCCTCTTATCGTCCCTCCGCCAATAACTTAAGGGCTAGGTTTTAGGGTTTACCTATAAATTCCACTTCTCTCCGTCAAAACGTCTCCGGATTTTCTCTCTCGATCGGATTTCTCTCATCTAGGGTTTTTGTTTCTCATGAACTTCCTCCATGATCTCGCTAGTTTTTCTCCGAATTGTTTCTGATAATCCTTCGATCGAAGTAGAATTTGTCTGATTATTGTTTCGTTCTGATCGTTAGGGTTTTCTTGCTTCTTTGACTGTTTTGATTTTCCCATTATGGTTATCAATTTCCCACTTCGATTCTTTGCTTCGATCTCAGTTCTTCAGAATCTTCGTGTTTTTGGCCCTGGTTTGAATCCTTTTGCACCGTACGGCATGGGTAATCATTCGTTCGCTTCTCGCTAATTGGCCCTTTTCTGGAACTTCTATGTTAACATGTAAAGCTTGCACCTCGTTCTCTTATCTTATCTGACGACAATTAGTGTTTTCCAAATTGCATCTTTCGGTTACTTAAAAGTCTTGAGGACGGATATTCAACGGTCTTGTTGAATTTAAGGGTTTCTTTTACTGTTTAGTTGCTTATTACTTAAAATTATGCCACAAGAACTGTCGGGTTCGCTTCGGCGAAACTTCTCGATCAGGCGCACGTTTAGGTCTGCTGTTGAGAGGGATGATAGAGGCTGGACTTCACTTCACATTGGTGCTCGAAAAGGTGATCTGAAGCAGGTCAGTTTTCTTGTTTATTTTTCTCTTTTCTTATTGATTATTCTTTTCGTTACTGCTTATTTTATTTAGTATCAAAAAGTTTCTTGTATATCATTTGTTTTTGTTAGTAGGATCTGATTAGTGATTGGGTTTTGTATAATCACTTCCATTACCAGATGTTTTTATTATGTAACATATTTTAGAACTTGAACTGAAGTCCCACAAGGCGATGTTCTTTTTATGCTTCTTCTTGGGATGTCAGGCAGGATTGTTGAGCTTATGATATTTTCGTTGAAATCAAATGAATGTTCAGCTTATGCCATTGTAGTAAGTGAAAGGTTTTCAGGTTACTAATAAATTCGATTATATATATTCTACACCCGCCCCTCGAGCTACAAAAACGAAGGTGTGTCATACGATCAAGTCGCCAAGGGCGAAACTCTGAAAGAATAGATAGGCAGCCCACTCACATCAGCCGAGAATGGCGCCTTTCCTACCACTAGCCATGACAAAGCCAAAGGAGGAAAATAGTAGAAAAAGAAAATCTATTTGATTGCTATTTCCTATTATGAGGATATGTATCGGGAGAGGGAAAGGTGGCGGCCTAAGTTAGATGGGCTCCATTTTGATGGTTTGTCACAGGATCATAGGATGACCCTTGAGGCTCCGTTTGAGGAAGAGGAGGTTCTTGGTTCTATTAGAGGTATGACGGGTGATAAAGCTCTCGGCCCAGATGGATTTACCATAGAATTCTTCAGGGGTTGTTGAGATATTATGGGGAGGGATTTCATGGACGTAATGTTGGAATTTTTTGATATAGGGAGTTTTGATAGAATGATGAATTGCTCGTTTCTAACTTTGATTCCTAAAAAGGAAGAGGCAGTGGAACTCAAAGACTTTAGGCCCATAAGTCTTATAAGTAGTTCTTACAAGATCCTCTCTAAGGTGTTGGCTCACCTCAAAGTAGTGATGGCCTCCCTCATCTCCTCTCAGCAGAGTGCGTTTGTTGGCGGGTGCCAAATTGTAGATGAGATTCTTGTTGCAAACAAATGTATCAATTCTAGTGTGCGTGAAAGGATTCCGGGAATCCTTTGTAAGGTTGATATGAAGAAGGCCTATGACCATGCCAATTGGGAGTTCATCCTTTGTCTTAAGCAGGATGAGATTTAGATTGAAGTGGAGGCTTTGGATGTGGCCATGTATATCTTTAGTTTCCTTTTCTATTATGGTGAATGGTAGCTCGGTGAGATTTTTTTCCCAACTCTAGGGGCTTGCGGCAAGGGGGATCCACTCTCCCCTTTCCTATTTGTGATTGTTTCAGAAGCTTTAAGTATAATGATATCTAAAGCAGAGGGGACATTCTTTGAAGGATTTCGGATCGGCTCGCATGGCCCGAGGATTTCCCACCTCCAATTTGCGGATGATACTCTTATCTTTAGTCGGGCTTCGAGAAGGGATCTTCTCAATGTTAGATGCATTTTAAGATGTTTTGAGGCAGTGTCGGGTCTTCGTGTAAATTTAGCCAAGTCTGAGATTCTTAAGGTAGGGGGAGGTCCTTATTCTGGATCACCTTGCCATTTGCCTCGATTGCCGAGTGGGATCTCTCCCTTCAGTTTATCTATGCATGTCTCTTCGAGCTAGCTACAAGTTGAAATCAGCTTGGACTCCAGTTTTAGATCGTATTGCAAAATGATTATCAGGGTGGAGGTCATCTTACTTATCCAAAGGGGGGAAATTGACTTTGATTTGGAGCACTTTATTGAGTTTACCTACTTACTATTTGTCTACTCTCACCATTCCCTTATTCAGTGGCAACCATCATAGAAAAGATTCAGAGGGAGTTTCTATGGAACGAAAGAGGGGATAAAGCCAAGTATCATTTGGTGGTTTGGCCCCAGATGTGCCGTCCTAAGGAAGAAGGTGGTTTGAATTTAAAGCCGCTAATTCATATGAGTAAAGCTTTGTTAGGTAAATGAGTGTGGAGATTTGGATAGGAAATGAGTAGTCTGTGGTGGGAGGTGATAGTAGTCAAGTATGGGGAGAATTCGTGTTGGATTCCTCGGGAGGTCAGGGGTCCTTATGGCCTGAGTTTTGGGAAGGGGATTATGGCTACGGCTGGTTTGATTGTGCTTTTCTTTCGTTTCCGGGCAGGGAGAGGGTCAGAAATTAGGTTTTGGAAAGATATTTGGTCAAGGTCGTCGCGGCTTATAGATGACTTGGAAACCTCTTCATTCTCGCGACAGACAGGGAAGTGCTTGTGGAGGAATCTTATGAGAGGAGTGCCACGGGAGTGGTTTGGTGTCCAAGGTTGAGGCGGGACCTTAATGATTGGGAGATTTGTTCTGGCTTTTGGATCGTATTTCTTCGTCTACCATTTACCCAGAGGTCAGGGACTAGAGGTTGTGGAGCAAAAGTAGTCACGGGAGGTTCTCAATTAAACTTTTGTTTCAGTCCCTTTTTTCTTTGCAGGGGGGTTGTTTCTTCATAGCGTTGTGTGGAATCCCGGATTACCCTCAAAGGTCTTTTTTTTCGTATGGATTGCTGCGTTGCATAAAATCCTAACTGTGGATAATTTGTAGCGTCGTGGATGGAGTTTGCCTAACAGGTGCTTTTTGTGTTTCCATGCGGTAGAGACGGTAGATAATCTCTTTTTACATTGTCCGGTAGCGAACGAGGTGTGGAATTTCTTCGTCTCATTTGGGAGTGACTTGGGTTTTTCTCTTGACCTTTCGTAATCTCCTTGAGTGTTGGTATTGGGATAGAGGTGAGGGTGTTAGGGAGGTGGTTTGGGGAATCCTTCCTAGGGCTATTACTTGGCTTCTATGGAAAGAGAGGAATGTTAGAGTGTTTGAAGATGTATTGTCTACAGTGCCCCGACTTTGTGATCGTATTCGTTTGGTAGTTTTGGAGTGGGCGGGGGTCCTTTGCTCTAGGGAGGATATTCAAAATTTTGTGCTTTAGTTTGTGGGAGGGGGTTGTTGGTGGCGTTGTTTGCCGTTATTGAGTTTACTTGTTTGTAAACTCTGTGGTCGTTTGTTTCCTTCTTGTGTATTTTCTGTTCTTGTTTTTAATAAAGTGTGTTATTGATCAATTTATTTTTGTTAATATAAGGATTTCTTGATTGATTGGTATCTGAAACTTGATTTGGAACTTTAGTGAAGTTTGTCATAGAAGTTTCTTTCGACATATATTTTATTTACTTCTAGGTATGGTGATGCAGGAGCATCCAAGAGGGATATTGAGGCCAAGCGGGCCCACTAGTCAGCTTGGTTGGGGTCGTTAGCTAGCATAGAGTCTAGCTTTTACTTTATTTGAGTGCTTTCCTTTGTTTTCTTTTGTTTTATTATAGTTTATAGACCGCTATGTTTCTGATCTTTTTAAGTGGTCATGTGACTAGCATTTGACTTTTTTTTTTTAATAATTTGAATTTTGTAGGGCTTAGATTAAAAGTTTATAGGATTATTCATGGTTTAGGATCTTAGGGTGCTGCAGTGCAGCCCTAGTATAATATTTATGAGTCGTTGTAATCAATTTTTTTGGTATTATGTCAAAATTTCAGATTCAAGAGGCATTCTTGGATTTCTAAACCATAGGCCCACCTATTTACATTCTGGCTTATATTCTACATCAATTTTTAGCTATTTTCTATTATTCTATTATTGAAAATTCCTCGCCAATGTAGTTTGCACCTAGTGGAACAACTAGACTATAGATTTTCCCTCTTTGCTTTATAATATAATGTCACAATTAAGGTTTAAAAAAAAGGTTTCGGACACCGTAACGGACATAGCCGAAACCTTTACGTAACGCCGTTATGTAACGGTTTCGGCCTTTACTTATTATTATTATTTTTTTGCTTAAAAAAATTTCAATAAATAGAAAAAAATAAAAAAACATATAATAAATGAGTAACAAGATACTTTTAAAGCCAATAGAAGCTCAAAATTTAGAAATAAGGAAATTAGATGTGTCGAGGTTGAAACATACCTGAAATAAAGAACATTCCTTGGATTCCATCAAATCTATGAATTAAACCCAAATCAAGTTGTTAATTAACAAAAAAAAAAAAAAGATTTTAGGAAAAAAATGTACTAAGAATAGGTAGAGAAGAAGAGATGAAGCAAAGATTAGGTTTTAGAATGAGTTTAGGGATTTTTTGAACCTAGTCTTACGATTGAAACCTTTACGTATCGGGCGTAATGCCCGTTACGTAACGGTTTCGGGGGTTATGGTTTGTTTCGGGATAAACGGGTAAAGGTATGGTACCGGGTATCGGAGGCCACCGAAACCTTTATGTAAGGAGCGTTACGTAACGGTTTCGACGTTTTTTAAACCAACTCACAATGTAGCAAGCTATGGGCTTAGGATTGCAAACTCCTTTTTTTAGAATATGTTAGCTATGCTTGTCATTGCTCATGCATGTTATGCAATTTAGGACACCTGGGTGGCTGGCCCTTAGCTTAATTGTTCAGCCTGAAGTTTGGGTGGGCTAAGCCTTCCTTACTTTGGGCTGGGCTGGGCTGAGTTTGGATCATTGTTACAAAACTCCTGAGAAATACCCAATTTCTCTCGAAAAAAAACATCTAGAGCTTAAAATTTCGTTTTTATAGTTCACGAGAAATATAATTTCCTCTTTTTATCCCGTAAATATCGCGAGATTTATCTGATTTTGTAAAAGTATTGTGAGAAATACACAATGTAGTTAGTTTTATGAATTTATAACTTGGTGATATTATATTATTATTTTATGTTATTCTAAGATATTGTTTTAATCATTGTGAGATCTAGGTGAGAAATACTTGAAAAAAATTCGGATTTGAAAATCTCCTGAGAAAAACTACGGCTGATAAAAATCCGAGAAAGAGATTTGTAACATTGGTTTGGACTAGAATGTAGACCCGAAGTAAATTTTGGGTTGAGCTTGTGCTGCCCTTAGCCCAGCCTGAATTGAGCCTGGCCCAAACTAAAAAAATATAAATATAAATAAATAAATATATATGTATATATATATATAGAGAGAGAGAGAGATAGAGAGAGAGTGTAGCGTAATGAGTGGCTCAAATCTCGTCCATCTATTCCATTCTTGATCTAATGGTCGTCTTCCTACCTATTGATAAGAAAAATTTTAATCCCTTTATTCTTTAACGCCCATGACCATTTCTTCTGTTTTTTTTTATCTCAATAAACAAAAAGATATATTAATCAAAAGAGAGGAGCAGCTAAAACAATAGAGATAGAGAAACAAAAGAGGAAGAGATCCCTGAAACGAAAGGCAAAAACAAACAAGGCTAAAATCAACCCAGCAGATCCCCCAAATCCACCCTATCACGTTGGCTGGAAAACCCATCCAACAACCAACAATTGAATACGCGCGCGAATGCGAGATAGGGATGAAGGAGAAAGACTTGTTTCGCTCTCTCCATATTTCTTGAGCAGTGGAAAGAAACTAATAATTGCTACTAATATCAGGTTGCATCGAACAAAAAAGCCAGACATGACGATGGCATTCTTGGCCTCCCACTTGGCATAGATTGGATTTGAGGGACTGGGAGTAGGGATGACACCAGTTAGATATTCCATCTTTCCTTTTGCCCGTGATGTATAACATTGCTGATTGTTACCAAGCCAAAAAATTAGTTCCACTCAATTCAATTAATCAGGGGTCTTCAATCATTCAAAAACAACACCACAACAACTCATCATACCCTCTCAAATTCATCTAACAGTGTGGGAGACTAATTTAATATTAAAAAAAACAAAAAAATATGACGACCAGTGAAAAAGGGTAAGGTAGGAGGGGGGGGGGGGGGGAAGAAATCATCACCGAGAGTTCAAATATCCTTTGTTCTTTGTGAAACTTGATCCAAACAATCAATAATATTTATACGGCCCAATTAATACCAGATTGACCTTCTAATGACCTCCCAATCGATCACGTCAACATTTTTCTCCAAAATATTTTATTTTCTTCTAAATTTTCAAAGAAATTCATAAAAAGTGCATCTCCAAGCTCCAAAAAAATCTCAGTGGTAACTGGTAACCCAACGGTCCCAACCTACTGAGACTGTCAGGTTCAAGGGGTTTAAGAAGCCTAGATCAAATAACAGTTTAGCACTATAAAATAATAATTCCTTTACCTTGTCTATTTTGAGATGAGTTATTCGGATAGTGCAAATCATGTTGACTGTTAACCTTTAGATCCAATTTGATAAATGTTGAGAGTTTAAATGATCTTTAGGAGTGCTATACGCCTTAAATGACATGAGTGTGATAGTAGACCTCTTGATAGATTGCAGCTCGTCTGTTCTAATGAGTTGAGGTTATAATTATTATATTTGATATGTGTTTTCTTCCTTGGGGTTTTCATTTTGCCAAACCTTGAAACCAAAATGAAAACCTAAAATTTTGCATATTTCGTCTACTTATAGGTCTTATCATTTCCATCATTCTCTTCCAAATTTTAAAATATGTAGGCAATTCAAGGGAGTTATCTGCTTAAAACTTCTGGTTCTTTGAATGAGTTCTTAACCTTTGTTGTGAAGCTTAAAATAGTTTATATTCTCCTCCCTCACTCAATGTCATATCTTGGTGCAACTTACTTTTTTGTGGATAAGGACGATGCTTTGGATTTTTGGTGAACATTTATATTGGAAATTGTATTCACTTACAATTGTTGTGATTTCTTGTAATAATGATTTTCCGTTTCGCCTTGTATTTGCCAATCATTGGTCCTTAAGAGTTGGTTTAGCCTTTTGATGGTTTCTTATTACATTTGATCTTAGGAAGTTTCAATTGCATGTTTGGGAGGATGTGTTAAATATCTGAATAGTAATAAAGTAGAAAGTAGGGAGTCAATATAAGTTTGTTGGGTAATATGATTTGAAGTTGAGGATTCATCTATTTTGTTGGAGACATATAGTAGGAGAGCGGGCCTCAGGCGTTTAAGTTTGAAAATATGTGGTTGAATCATTCAGGCTTTAAGGATGTGGTGAGTCAGGTTTGGAAGTCCTTGTGCTTCTAGTTCTAGCGTTCACCGAGCACCATCTTTGGCCTCAAACTGAAAGCTTTGAAGAATAGGCTTATGGTTTGGAATAAGGAGGTTTTTGACATTCTATCTATTAACAAGAGGAGAATTTTGGGAGAGAGCTTTTAGACACCAAGGAGGCCGGCTCGATCTTGGAGTGGCTAAGGCAAGAGAGCCTTAAAAAGGAGTTTTAGCACTTGTTAAGTCAATAATCAGTTGGAAACAGAAATCCAAAATTAAATGATTAAAGGTGAGAGATCATAACTCGAGTTATTTCCACAAGATAGCTAACCTTCACAGGAAAACCAATCTCTTTTCTTATTTCTAAGATGGATGTCAGGGGAGCTAGCTTGGAGGAGGAGGATATTAGAGGATCAGTAGTCTCTTTCTATTCTGACCTATACAAGGAAAACCAGGATATGATATCCAGCACTAGAAGAATATTCTCAATTATTAAAAGAATTCAAAGCGGCAGAATAACGTTTGATGATATTGGCAAACTTGGAAGAATTGGAGAAGGGCGCTCAAGAAATATTTGACATGATTAAAAAACTGAAGTCGCAACTTGAAGAAGCTGAGGAAGAATTAGCAAGAAGACAAGGGAGATATAGAGAGATGAAGCACCGAATGGAGGCTGATCATGTTAATTACTCATGCCTTAGAAGTTCGGCTCACCCATTGGCGTCTCTTCAAGAACAAAGTGTTGGCTATGATTTTTTGTTATCTCTTTCGTACTTTGCAATTTTTTCTTTGGACTTCATTGAAAAAGAAATGAATACCATATCAATGTCTTGCTAAAGCGTGAAGAGTCTCACTTTTCTCTATTTTTTAGCAAATTTTGTTATTGCAAATCTCTTGAATACAGGCAGCTTGGAACTCTCAAATACAGGGCGGGGGTCATGGAGAGACACCTCGAGATCAATTTCTTCCGAAGGTTCCTACATTGCCTTGGTACCATCCTGCATCTGCTTAGGGACAACCTCAACCTCAGTGTAGCATGGAAGCCTTCTTCGGCTCATGTCTCTACTGTAGAGTGACTTTGGCTTGACTCACCTCTCTCTATGATATTCTCCTGTAACTCCTTCGATGTCTCTGCTGTAGGAAAGAGTGGGGAAGAAACTCTACGACCTGGAAACGTCCTTGTGCCAAAAGGGCCAGTAATAGAGCGGTCCCTATCGTGGACCGAGAGTTTGTCAAAGAAAAGGGCCTCTACAATATGAGTTTCCGAGTTGTGGAACAGTGTTAAAGAGGTTGGAATTCTGATAGGCTTTTTGTTGTATGCCCCTTTGATACATTGATGATATGTGGA
Organism: Tetracentron sinense; assembly: GCA_015143295.1. NCBI lineage: Eukaryota > Viridiplantae > Streptophyta > Magnoliopsida > Trochodendrales > Trochodendraceae > Tetracentron > Tetracentron sinense. The sequence continues at coordinate 5,698,344 of CM026572.1, read as the reverse complement.
AGGCACCAACTGAAAGTGATGAATCCAGGGACGCCCTAAATTAGAGAGTGATAATTCACATTAGCTTCAATGATATGCACTCTAAAGGTTGACCTAATAGATCCTACCTCCAAATTGATGGCTATCTGCAATGTCAATGCCTAGTCTGTTCAAAAAGTTTGTATCAACACCAATATTTCCCACTGTAGACAAAGGCAAGAGATCTATTGAAGAACCTGGGTCCACCACGCCCTTTTCATTACCATCCCATTGGTTTTATTTGTTATATACATGGGCCATTATGGACTACAGGAACTTGATGCATATCTCAGTAGAGAAAATGATATTTGGAACAATCATTTCGAACTCTCTTGTAAATTGCGTAGGCAAGGAAGCAATATTCCTAGTGCTTCTCAGCAACACTCATCAAGGCGGAGATGGCTTCAGCTCTTGCCGCCTTGGAAAAATTCATTTGGTCTAAAAAGTTACTTTGGGAATTGGCTTAGGACAACCACTCTAGAGCCTCCAGCCTCCTTTAAATATTTAACTTCCATAGAGATTTTTTCTCTAGATGTTTCCTTTTTCTATCTTTTATACTTCTTCCACCATTAAGGTGTCCATAGGATTAGAAGTTGCCATAGCCACCATCTCCTTGCCCTTGTGATTAAATAAAGGATTCTTGTGAGCTGCTGAATCTGTGGCGGTAGTGATTTTCGATTGTCCTTTGGCAATTCTCTCTTAGAAAATTCTTGTCAAGGCCGAACACTCAGATGCTGGATGCCTAATAAATCTATGAAAAATGCAATACATGTGGTTTGCCTCATTTCCTCTGTAGGCTTGGTGCTAAAATCAGGGAGATAAATGGTTCCCTTCTCTACCCAAAGGTCCAACAAAGGGATATACCTCTTCTATGCTGCATGGGAAAGTAGGGGTATGTCCTTGGAAACTCTTGACTTACTATTGTCTGTTCAGTATGGGCTTTGCTTGAAATTTGTCGTGAAGCCTTGACTTGTTCTTTCCTTCATCTACCATCATGGCTTGAGGCTTTCCCTCATGATGGACAATCTTACTTTCTGGCTTCTAGAATCAATGGTGAATGACTGTTGTTTTCAACTTTTGGCAGACGTCAAATAGCTTTGAAAAAAGGTAATAGTTGCCATGTCCAAATAGGCTCTATACTCTCTCAATGTCCCATCTATGCAGATTTGGATAAGCTTCTCTTCAAATACATGTAATGGCAATCCAAGGCAAGGTGCCTAAATTTGCCTAAATTACATTACAAACTCTACCAAACCCTCTTGGAATCCTTACCTTGCTTTGGATGACAGACAAAGGGTCACTGTTTCCTCCACCGTGAATAATTTTCTTGAGAAGGATCCTGCCATTTTCTCCCAAGACTTAATAGAATTAGCAGACAAAGAAGTGTACCAGGAAAAGGCTCTAAGGATTCGAGAACTCCTTAAGCTCGAGATTTTTGTTTGCAGAGTGCCTTCCCAAGATGTCCACAAATCAGACAATGTGCTCATGGGCATTGCCAGACCTGTCGCAGACTTGCAGTAGGGGATGAAATTGGGAGCTGAATAGTCTGAAGGATAATCCATATGCAGTAGTTCCTCACGAAAAGGAAGCTTAATATCAAATAAGTTTGAGGAAGCCTCTGCCATTTTGGCTTGCTCCCTTGCAATCATCTCCGGGACATTTTTCTACGTGATGAAATTGCTTCGAGGGACACGATTAGCATGATGCCTTGGAGATAAGGAGGGATTCTATGACCTCCATATATCCAAAGCTCATCATCTGAATAGTAATTCGTTGGTAGTTCTGGTTAATCAGCATCAGAATGAGAGGGAATTGGGATTGTTATTTTGCTTCTCTTGATTACGTCCTCCATTTGCTTCTGAGTATTCAAGACTTACTCAGCCATTCAAGCCCAAGAGACTTGAATCTGAGTTTTAATTTGGATTTTGATCCAGGCCTGTAACCATGGTTCAAATATCAGTACATATCGGTTTTCCCCCTCCCGATACATAGATACGCTGGAGAAAAAATCTCCCATATCTGTACCTTATCGTTATCGGACCAAAACGTGATCGACATGGTACTGATAGACGACACTCACCCATTTCTCATTCCATTTACTCAAGATATTTATATGCAAATAAGATTATACCCCCATTTGAATTCAGTAAAAATTATCATAGATCCAAAATTTTGAAGAATAAAAAGTCAACTCTCCAGTTCAAGAACCAAATTTTCTTTTAAAGGTTTATGTCAAAATTTCAACTTTCAAATGGTAAGGTATTTCTTATATCTTAAAATTTCATAAATTCTTTTTTTGATAAATTGCACACTTTATTAAACAAAGCAAAAAGAACAAGGAACACGAAAACAACCAAAGAGTTTACAGGCAAGTAAACTCAACCACAAAACTTATCACCACTTAATCCCCCTAGATGTACAACCTCACTATAGCTCAAAGTTTAGAATTTCGTCCCTAGGACCAAGCACTCTCATCCACTCTAAAATAGTTATTCGGATGCGGTTACACATATGTGGTACTGTGGACGAGACCCTGTCGAAGACTATCCCATTTCGCTCTTTCCACAGAAGCCAAGAAACCGCCCCAGGAAGGACCCCCCACACCGCCGCCCTCACCCCTTCCCCTCTTTCCCAAAACCAACACTGCAACAAATCCTGCACGGTCGAGGGAAAGACCCAAACTACCCCCAATCGAGACAAAAAAAAACTCCACACCTCTACCGCCACCGGACAATGAAGAAGTAGATGGTCCATTGATTCTTCCGCTTGAAGGCACATAAAACACCTGTTAGGCAAACTCCAACCACGGGCCTGCAGGTTATCCACCGTGAGAATCCTGTCCAACACTATGGTCCTTAAGAAGAAGGAGACCTTAGAAGGTAACCCACGAAACCAAACAGCCCTAGCGGTAAATAACCTTTCCTCCACTGCCAGAAGCGAATGGTACAATAGATTTACTGAAAACCTCCCTACTCTCTCCTTGCTCCACAACCTACAGTCCCAAACATCTGGATAGATGGTAGACCCCGATAATCGCTCCAAGAGTCGGACTAAATCTTCCAACTCCCAATCATTAAGGTCCCTTTGCAATCGAGGCCACCAAACAAAGCTTTGTTCATTAGGGTTATCGGCTTGAGGCTCAACCCACCCTCATCCTTTGGGCGACACATATCAGACCAAGCAACGAGATGAAACTTGGCATAATCCCTTCTATCGTTCCAAAGAAAGTCTCTCTCCCTCTTCTCAATCCTAGCTACTACTGAACGAGGGATGGTAAGAGAAGACAAGTAGTAAGTCGGGAGACTCTGCAACGTACTCCGAATCAAAGTCAATTTCCCCTATTTGGACAAATAGGAAGACCTCCACCCAGATAATCTCCTCTCAATACGATCAATAACTGGATTCCAAAAGGATTTCATTTTGTAACTCGTCCCCCAAGGGCATCCCTAAATACACCGAAGGAAGAGAACCCACCCTGCAGGCCAGGCAAACGGCCAGATGATTCATAATAGGGACCTCCCCAACCTTCACAATTTCAGACTTAGCCAAATTAATACGGAGCCCCGACACAACCTCAAAGCACCTAAGAATGCATCTGATATTTAGAAGATCCCTTCTCGAAGCCCAGCTAAAAATAAGTGTATCATCCGCAAATTGAAGGTGCGAAATCCTCGGACCATGATTACCAATCTGAAAGCCTTCGAACAAAGTCCCTTTAGCTCTAGATACCATCCTATTTAACGCTTCCGAAACAATCACAAAAAGAAATAGAGAAATTGGATCCCCCTGTCGTAAACCCCTAGAGCTGGGAAAAAATCCCACCTGACTGCCATTCACCAACACTGAAAATGAGATTGAAGCTATGCATGACCGCATCCATATCCTCCACTTAGTATCGAAACCCATCATTCTGGCAAAAAAATCTTATATTGCCTTCAAAAATATTTTCATCCGCAAGATCAAAAAGTCAATTAATAGAGAAACAATTCAACAAGAAAGGACTCACATTTAATATTTACAAATAAAAATTCTAAACATATACCGGGTAGCCACATTAAATTCATTAAAAATACTTTCAAATTTAAATTCTGAAATAATCAAATTCCAGATTGCCATTTTATTAAGGCAAAAATTTGATTTTTAGGCAACTGGGTCAAATTTCAACTTCAAAATTGCAAGAATTTTTTTGAATTTTAAGGGCTCCTAATTTTTAATATGTCAAAAAATTATTATTAAAACTCAAAAGACCAGTAAAATTAGTTCACACATTGACTTTTATATAGTGTTAGGTCACTACATGCTGCTCACTTCCAAACATCGAGTGACATTTATGAGGATATTCCACAACTCTCGGATATACAACATATGTACTAGTCCACATCACGGTCACTTGAGTTGGCCACATTATTATCAATATGTTTCTCACTTATAATGTTACTTTATTAAGTTTTTGAGCCTATACCATTCGAGCCGACACGAAGCTCAATGTGGTATTGAGCTTCTATCATGTATGTAATTTACATTATAAAAAATATAAATGATTACTTTCTTATGCATTTCATTGAATATAAGGTTTTCATTTCTAGATTGTATTTCTTATACTTAGCTGAGTGACTATGGTTTGTATTTTCATACATGTTTGTAAGAACGCATATCTTTTTAACTTATAAAATTCTTTACTCGCTTATGTATGGTAATAAATGTAATTTGGGGATTTCATTTTAGTTTGTTTTTAGCTTGTATTTGCATTAAAAGAAGTTTTACACAAGGTATCCAATTTTTCCTTACGTATCCAAGTGTTTTTTTAGTGTATCTTGATTTTTCCTGCCATATCCATCCGATACATCGATACGTATCCGATTTTTGATTTACCGATACGGCACCCAATACCGATATTTTGAATTATGTAACTATTGTTTAGATGCTTTTATTTGGGCAACCAAAGGTTCAAGAATAGCAATTATCTCTGGGTTTGGAATTTGCTTTGGCTGTCTACGTTCTTCTGGAATTGAGGAAGAAGCTAATGTTCTCTTCCTCACCATGTTGAAACTAAAATTTGCAAAAATCCTCGGTAGAGTCACTAATTGTTGAAAGGTGGATTTTGGAGGAATTATTGCTCCTAACCTAGCCTAAAGCCACTGAATCTGGACCGCACTAGTAGCTTTAATTCTTGAGAAGAAAATGGAAGAACAAGAGAACGAGAAAGGGATGAAGATTTAGAAGAGGCAGTATGTGTCTGAGATAAGGAGGAAGAGGATGAGGAAGAAGAACAAAAAAAACAAGCCAACTGACGATGATTGATTTCAATTGTCTGAGAATGAAGAATTCTCAAGTCTAATCACTACTCAAGTCTCGATCCATTATGAGGAAAGTTGAGCCCCTATTTACAGCTTTTCTGAGATCTGACAGCTCATCAAAGTTGGTTAGACCATTAGAGCTCTCAACTAATAGGAGTTTGCCACATCAGTCTCAATTAAGTTATCATGATCAAAACCTTAATAATAATGTTCTTCAGGTTAGTAATTAAAATATCAAGGTGGTGCTCAACTACTAACAAAATCTTCTTATACCCTCTAAACCAGTGTAGTCAAGGCGACGCCTAGGCGGTCGCCTAGGCGACTTTGGGCCTGCGTCGCCTAGGCGCCCCTCTAGGCGGGCGATCCTATAAAAAAATTTTTTTTTTTTTTTTTTTTTTGCTTAAAAAAAATCCAAAATTTCCCAATAAATAAATAAAAATATAAAAACATGTAATGAAGTAGTAATAAAATTCTAAATCGTTTTTTTCACTAAAAATATCAATTTTTTTCACTAAAAATATCGTTTTCGACGCAATCTGGGCCTATTAGGGGGGCGTTGCCCCCCCTGCCACCCCCCCGGGTAATTGTAGGGGGCTCTGCCTAATATTATACATGGACGACACAAATTTGGGTATTTTGCCCAGATTTTGAAGTGTTTAATACTCCACTATGTTAACATGTCTTTGGTTATGTGATGAATGCTTGTAATAGACTTTTTATTTTATGTTTTTGTGGAATGTGGGTGTGGAGTTTTGATCTTTTTGATGTTATATATATACGTGATATATATATAATTATATATATATTTATATTAAATTTATCGCCTATGCAACGCCTCGCCTAGCCGGGGCTAATCGCCTAGGCATCGCCTAGATGCCTTGACTACACTGCTCTAAACCGAATAACAATGTCTCTGCCTAATAGTAACATGTATAGGACTTCACCAAGGCATGTTATACGCCTTAGGAAAGCCTGTTCATTGGGTGAATCTAATTGCTTGACATAGACATTTCTACTGCTTAAAACACCAAGGCAACTCAACTATTAACAAATTCTTCTTATACCCTTCAAACCACAATAACCAATACCTCCTCCTAAAAGTAACATATATAGGACTTCACCAAAGTAGGTCATACGCCTTAGGGAAGCTTGTCCATTGAGAGTATCTAGGTGTTCACCAAAGTAGGTCGTACACCTTATGGAAGCCTGTGTCCATTGAGAGTATCTAGGTGTTGGGCAAAGACACCACCTTAGGCAACACATCCAAGGGCTTCATATCATATACCTGAGCCTTGGGGGTAATCTAGGGCTTACACACGATGTCTAGGGAGAAATTTAGGGCTTTAATGGGATGCTTGGGGAATGGGGAGTAATCCAAGGCGTTATGCATAGGGTAATCAAGGGCTTTTTGCTTAGGGGATAATCTAGAGCTTTGTGCTTTGGGGTGGGTGGGGGGGGGGGGGGGGTAATCCGGGGCTTACACGAGATGCCTGGGTCCGCCAAGGGCTTATCTATAAGATGCCTTGGGATTGCCAAGGGCTTATACTTAAGATATGCCTTGGGATTACGGTTTATACATGGTGCTTAGGGGGTAATCCAGGGCTTTAGATGAGATGCCTGAAGGGTAATCCAGGGCTTTAGATGATGCCTTGGTGGTAATCCAGGGCCTACACAAGATGCCTGTGGAGCAATTCAAGGCTTTAATGAGATGCCTTGGTGGTAATCCATGGCTTATACATGGAGAGATCTTAAATTCACGCTTTTGAGATTTTAGCACAAAGGCGAGAGCATGGAGGTGGATTGTCAAAACAAGTAGTCACTTCTTGCGATGTGAATGAGTTGTATGATGACGCGTGACAACTCCATTTTCATGTATCAACAATTAATTAATTGGGTTGATTGAGAGAGTGAGAGATGGGAGATGGTTCTAGGGAGAGTAGCAGTTATACTTTCTTCTCTCTCTCTCTCCATTTTTTCTGAAAAGGAAAACATTGGAATGACAAATCACCAACTTTGTGTTTAATGAGTTCTATAGTTTCTTTGATATTTTGTCCCTTGTCTAGTAATTGTTGTAAACAAATCTAACAAATCTTCAAAGATTTCTAGTAATATTCTATATATATATATATTGTCGTTACCCAAAATCTCATCCTAGGTCAAAATGAAACTTTGCCTCGTCACACAACTTATCTTAACATGAGCTGATAAGATATATTAAAACATGAACTTGAATTTTTTTTTCATTAACATCAATCTCATAATTCAATGATCAACCATATCTTAGAATTTGAAATCATCCATCATAATCTCATAATCATTAACTTAAACCTAAACGTCCATCAATAAAATAAATCTAACAAATCTTCAAAGATTTTTAGTAATACTCTCTCTCTCTCTCTCTCTCTCTCTATATATATATATATATATATATTTATATATATATATATATATATATATATATATTTATATATATATATTGTCGTTACCCAAAATCTTATCCTAGGTCAAAATGAAACTTTGCCTCGTCACACAACTTATCTTAACATGAGCTGATAAGACATTAAAACATGAACTTGAATTTTTTTTCATTAACATCAATCTCATAATTCAATGATCAACCATATCTTAGAATTTGAAATCATCCATCATTATCTCATAATCATTAACTTAAACCTAAACATCCATGAATAAAATAATCTTATCACACCCTTCTATCTAATACTTGGGAATTCAATAATACGGATATTTATCCAAAGGATTATCCGGCTCTAATATGTCTCATTCGATTTCCTCGAGATACTCCTCTTCCCAAGGTTCAGCTGTTTGCTCCGATTTTGATGAAGATAGACCCATGGGCCTCAAAGTGTACAACCGTAGCTCTAGAAAACTCATGACAATCCATAAAACCCATAAAATGGGTCCACAAATCTGAAAATCCAGCCATGTATTAAAAGGGTCTTCTAGAAAGACGAAGACTCTTTTTGAAAGTTGATAGAATACCCTAGAAAGTCAAAAAGTCATTAAGGAATCTCTAGAATGTCAAGAACTTTCTAGAAAGTCGAGTCTTTAAAGAGTTTTCTAGAAAGTTAAAGAGTCTTTAATATTCTCTAGATAGTCAAGAGTCATTTAGAATACTCTAGAAAGCCTAAGGGTCTAGAAAGTCCAAGAGTCTTAGTTCGTCCTAAAACTTTAATGTCTTGACATTTATGTAGAATGTTCTATAAATGCCTATAAATAGAAGATTCTATGGCAATGTAAGAAATTCAGAATTGGAATGAAAGTTCTTCCTTAAGTAAGGTATGACTCCTTGCATTGGTGGTGTGAATCCATATTCGGACACCTAAATTGGTGAGACTTCAATCCTAGGTATTCCATAGAAGTCGTGAGACTCTACTTCTCTTCTTTCTTTCTTCTTATTTTATTTCTCTTTAAACTTCGTATTCCCTTTATTATAATCTAGCATCATTCTTTTTCCGTACTACATCAGATTCTAAATCTGCCGAAATAAACATATCGACTGAGCAGCAGTGCACTTAGAAGATATAAAGTCTTGGCTAATAATATCATATACATACCACATACATGCTTATCATACTTAACATGACATGACATAAATCAGAGTACAGAACTAATGTGAGGATATTCATCTTACTTATCGTTCTTGTGAGATCTTATCTTGTGAGAAACAACATACGCTTTTTAGATAACATAAAATAACTCAAAACCTTTATATCAGTTATGATATTAAATATATATCGAATACCAACGATTTGACACCATCGGCGTACATAGGATTCTCGTGAACCGGATGCTAGTACCCTCGTTTTGCTAACTTGAATCTACTTTTGAACCAGGTACTAACATCCTTGTTTTTGTAGGTGCAAGTACCTTGAGATTTTAGACTGGTGTTGGTACTCGTAACTTGTGAGAACTCAGTCATGCAAATCATACTTATACATACATACATACTTGCGAGATCTTGTGAGCTTGTGAGCATATCATAGGTGATCAATCTTCGATTAAACTACGCCTTAAATCACAAATCTAATGTCATCGAAAATCCATCATAGCGTCCTATACCACTATGATAAATAGTCTAAACACAAGGCCATAATTTAAGGCTTGTTTATAAGAAAATAAATCACAACATGCATCATGGATGTAATTCCCACAAATCATAGGGTGAACATACTTAATCATGGTTCATGGCAAATTAGCAATAATTCATAACATCATGTTCTTACTATTGCATTATTCATCATAGACCAATCCATTACAGACACCCAATTTACATACTTACACATAAAACTATTTAACATGGATCATACACCATATGCATATGAAATTCTTATCTTAAATTGACCTAAATCCCTACTTGCATAGCAAATCTATAATCATACATCAAAATCTTAAATCATTCAATTATAATCTTTAGAAATTATATCTTATTGCATATCCAATTTTTATTCATGCTAAATTATTGATCATGCTTTATTGGTTTAAAAGAGAGTATATCCACCTGAAAATTCATATGCTTATTCTTATTCTTAAATCAATGAATATGAATGCACTAGCCTCAGAGATCATATTTACCTTAAACGGTGACGAATCTGTGAATCAAAGATTGGAAACCAAGGATCCTCCGAGAATAATGGCCTTGATCATGAACTCCTTCCCTTCCAAAGCCTTTTCCTTCTTCTCCCCTTCCAAAGCCTTTTCCTTCTTCTCCAAGCAAAAGTTTTTTTCAAAACCCTAGATCTCTCTCCTCTCTTTTAGAATTAGGTTTAGTGTGATTAAGAAACCCTAAACCCACGAATTATAACCTATTAATAGGTTTTATCATAAGGTTTTTTCGGCTTTCTATGATTTGGCGCGTTTTTGTATGTTTCTGTGCAATTTCGTTCGAATGACTTTAATAATCGTTCGAACGAACTAGGTTTCGTTCGAACGATTTGTGTTCGGGAAGTCTATTTTATTGCTCGGACTGTAATTGTTTGAACGAGCTTGAATTTCGTTCGAACTGACATCGTTCTAACGAATTTGGTTTCGTTCGAGCCAAATCCCCAGTTTTCTATTTTTCTTATTTTTTTCCCTCTTAATCATGCAACATAACATTAATTATGATAGAAATACTAACATTTATCAAAAAGATGGCACAAATATCAATCAATGAAATTCAGGTCTCTACATATATACCGATAAAAAATAATTTTCTCTCTCTATAGGGAAGGGATTGTGACTCAAGAGATGTATGAAAAAGAATACATATATTCATACATGCATACACAACCATAAGATTGGGAGGTCCAACGTCCACCATCACACCACATAAAAAAAAAATCAAAATTTTCTAAATTTCCTTCCACGCATAAAAAGTTAGTGTGATGATGACCATTGGATCTCACAATCATATGGTTGTGTGAACATTTGTTTTTTTTTTCATATGGCTCCCAATCCCTTCCCAAATATATTTTAAGAAACATAATAGATTTTAATGATTCTATCTGCTTAGTTCATTATCAGACATAGGTGTAAAATTTTAAATTGGTATGTTTAGGATAACTGCCAAATTCTTCTATCTCAATTATCTTATAAAGTTCTATCCCACTCATTGTTTATTTTTGATTTTTTAAGAACTAAAATCTCTTTCATTTAAATGTCAACCGATGTAAAACCTTCTTAAAATTTTCCTTTTATTGAGACGAAAATTAACTCTTCTTGCTCTAAATATTAAATAATTACAACTTCTAAGTATCATTGTAGGTAAATAAACAGCCTATTTTAATTTCATACCTTTAAATGCAATAGGTATTAAACTTGTACTTTCAACTTCTAGTTAAGAACCCATCCATTTTTTATTCTACTATTTTTGTATCAACTAGTACATTTTTGCTACTATACTCGAACTATCTTAAGTTTTTGGGTATATGACTAAAATATTCCTAAAGGTTTCAAAATAAGCATCAAAATGAGAAAGGTCAAATTATGTCTCTATTGAATATACTAGGAAACACCTGCAAATGACCACAATGTTTGCCAACATGTAGATTATTTAATACATGATTTCTTCTCAATGTGCATAAAATGTCCCAGCTACAAGTTATACTATGAAGATAGTATAGTAACTCCCACTTGTACTAATCATACTATGCTAAAAGGTGATCAATATGATATACATTCATAGCAGTTTCCTGTTTTTATTTTTTATTCTTCCCTTTTTATGTGTGTTTGCGGGTAGCTCTAGTGTGTCCTATGCTTCATTTAGCTCTGGAAGGTTTATATATATATATATATATATATAGTGTGTGTGTGTGTTTGTTATATAAACTTTTTGTTTTTCTTGCACATTATCAGGATGGTTCTTTGTTCCCTTTTGAGCTCAGAGTTGTTATATTCAATTGGTCTCAGGAAAATGATTTTTTATTTTTCATTTTAATTATGTTATGTGAATATTGTGGGTTTGTTATGTAAATTGCTAACCTTTAGTTCTTGTACATCACTGGCTAATAATGTTTCCTTGTGCCCTCAATTTTATCAGGTTGTCGTATGGCTAATTAGTTTAAGGAACTATATTTTTCCCTTTTGCAGGTGAAGCGACTTTTGGATGAAGGCATGGATGTTAATGTGCCTGCATCGGGGCCCAAATCACCAGGTGTTACTCCTCTCCATCTTGCTGCTCAGGGTGGCCACCTCAAAGTCATGGATGAATTGCTCGGTCGTGGTGCCAACATTGACGCAAGAACAAAGGGTGCATGTGGCTGTAAGTTTCTCAGAAACTTGCATTTCTTTAACAAATCCATGGAAAGGGTTTGTCCAGTGGTTAATTTAGATGGTTATGTCTTGAACCATGCGGTTTCCATTCCGAGATTATCTTCCCAATAGAATAGTTTTAGTGGCAAAAGGAATATCCTCTCTCTTTTTTGTTAGAAATCGAATAGCTTGGTATGCACCCTGTGTATCTCCCTTCATAATAGAACCTTTCCATTGTGGTTGACTCAGGTCCGTCTTTGTCAGATTTTAGGTGCATTTGGATTTGTTTTGGGGGCACAAATTTGTGAGCAACAGCCAATTGCAAGAGTAACCTATATGACTCCATCCGACTTCTAGTTTAAATTTCATGACTTTGCACATCAGACCCAGCCCCTGGTGTTATACTTCACTCTTAGGATCCCCATATATCTTCTGTTTTATTCTTACCTGGAAGAAGCTTAACCAGATTGGCAAACAATTATAGCTCCCCATCAGAATTGGAGAATAGCTAGCCGTCTATAAATAGATTAGCAGAGAACTTGGTTCACAGGATTTTAGGGGTTTTTGAATGATGAAGTCCCACCTGGGACAGCTCTATCATCAAAATTACATCCTACCGTGACCATATAATTGTGGGCTGATTTTCTAGATTTTTCCTTGACCATCTAGAACAATGTGACTGCATTCTTCAACCTAGATCACATAGTGTGAGGGCCTTGGGACCATCTAATGAATGTTCAGAACTGTCCTTTGCTTGTGCACCACATATGGACCATCTCTTTTAACCCTTTTTGTTATTTGAAATGGGCTTTATATAAATGCTTGGATGGTGATCCTTATCCTTTTCCAAATCAGGGACTCCACTGCACAATGCAGCCAAAGAAAGAAATAAGGAAGCAGTCAAGTTCCTGATTGAGAACGGGGCTTTCCTGCCAGCTGACATCAATGATAGCAGGTTCAACCCCCCTCTCCATTACTGTCCTGGTCTTGAATGGGCCTATGAGGAGATGAAGCGGCTTCAAGAAGAAAACCTCTCGTCAGCAGACGAGGGATCATACTGCTCTGAAAGCCTATGAGGAGATGAAGCGGCTTCAAGAAGAAAACCTCCACTGTACAAGAAGCTCACTCCGTTTATATGTTGCAGTCCAGTCAATACCTCCTTTCACTGAGAAGAGCAGTCTGCGTGTCCAGTCTTGTATTTCTGGTAATATTGTGGGTCTTTGGTTTCAGATTGGTTTGATGTTTTGAATTTCATACTCAAAACTTCAGTGGGAACAATGTTTGAAAAAGTGAAGATTATACATGTGCTTGTGTACATGCATATGTAAATACTATATATTATTTAGCCATAAAAATATTATTTAGGAAGTGATCTAGATTTACATTTTTGTTTATATATATATATATTGAAAGACAGATGATGTTCAATCATTATGTGGTGGATTTTATATTTTTACAAACAATTGCATAGTAGTCATTAACTCGGCAATGTTTAATATTAAAAAGAGTTTTGTATACTCAACATGGTCTTAAAAATCTTAAATAACTTAGTTTAAACTAAGTGCTAATATATAAATTAAATAACTGAGAAAAAAGGAAAAAAAAAAAAATTATCGATAACAGAAATAATGAGGCAGTATAATATACTCAACAAGGTCTTAAATATCGTAAACAAGTTAGATAGTTTAAATTAAGTGTTAATTTAAAAATATCAATGTACAAGAAAATAGAAAAAATTAATTATTGATGATAGAAATAATGAGGCAAATGCAGTAAAAAAAAATAAAAATAATGTTCAATTAATGTTTAGGTTTAAGTTTTAGTTAGGTGGCTATAAGTCTATTTTTGATTAATGTATGAGACACACGCCTTAGACATAAAGTGATCCTTAAGACGTGAGATGTGAGCCTTACAGTTTGAGGACTTAACTCAAGGTTAAGCTTCCAAGCGTTTTCCTTGAGCATCGGAGGAGAACGGAAACACTAAGTGGCGGTTTAGCTTTGACTAAAGCTTGGATTGGTGTTTTGGTCTCATACTCAAGAATTTGGCTTGATGTTTCGATTTTCGTACTTAAAAACTTGTCTTTTGAGTTTAGAGGAGGGAGTGCAGTGTGGCTTTAACTAAACTTGTCTCGGATCCATTCCAAAAATGACAAATCTTTCGAATAGACTTCTTTTTATATACTAAGAAAGGTGGGTTGAGAACACTAATATTTGATGACTAGACCAAAACATTATAACTTATGCATTACGCCCAAAAGAAAATGAAATGAACAATAATGCACTATTTTTTCAATCTTTCATCTTCCTATAGTCTCAAAACCCTGGCTACCCCTCTTCTAGGGCCTGCTGAAAAACAATGATTCTTACTGATCAGAGAAGGGGTCATTACTTTAGCGTCTTTGGTAAGATACAGTAAGAGCAAGCAATGCTCTCCCAAAAAACTATATTCCCTCTCTATAATACGTTAATAAAACTTAATTTTAAAAGAGTTAACCGTTATATAAACTTAATTATTAAAAGAGTCTTAACCGTTATATCAAAGAGATGATCTAATTGCTAAAATAAAGTCACAAACCTAATAATCTTTACCTTGACTTTATTTACAGCCCCATGAAGATCTCATGTTTGTACATTTGCCTGTGATACGTGTCCACCCCTCCACCTCGGTCCAAAACATCTAGAATCACCTTGGAAATAAATTACACGTCTCAATCAATCAAATTTGCATCACCAATGCCTGGGATGCACCTCTACCTTGATCTTGAATCAGCTCTGCATTGATTTAGTTAACAATTTGCTATCACCGCATACCATTGACCTTAAAGAACCATCAACTACACATGCCATCAAATCAAAATGGTCTTGACTCCAACCCGACATGATCATAACATGGCCAGTACACGTGTAGCCATCCCGAGTCAACTTCCTAGTCAGCTCCGAAAGACCTTGATGTGTCCTCTCTAATTGTAAGAATTATCTCACCATAGTCTATAATTTGGAAACCTGTTATATTTGTCTCAGCTCCTATTGCGAGAGAGATTTTGTATATGCGTATACCATACCATGCAACTTATTTCCAACTACCTATCGAGGCATTAGAAATATCATTCACCACGGTATTTCCTACTAGACGATGCAACTTATTGCATTTCTCTTCCTTCATCAAGACCATACAACCAAACGTAATTTTCATAACTCTACCTCCAACTGAATACCTACAACCTTTGGAGATATTAAATTCTTTCACATGCATCTTTGGATAATACATCGCCCAAAGCATGTGCCACCCCATCAAACATTTTGATTTTAACCGTCCCAATACCCGTGATCACCTAAGGATACAACACTCATTCTCTTCTCTTGGAACATATCAAAATATTCTTTTTGGAACATATCAAAATATTCTTTCTTGTAACATATGTGAACAAAACAACCTGAATCTGATAAACACTCATCATGAAAAGAAGTGTCAATACCTGTGGAGACTGAGAATATCTCCGAAATATTCTTTACTTTCTTTGTCATTCCTAATTGCAACTGTCTCATTAATAGATTCATCTCCATTATTTCTTTTATCAGCATGTTCAGAACAATCCATCTTAATGTGACTATACTTCTTGCAGTGAAAATATTGTATTTTTTTCATTTCTTTTCGATTTAGATCTAGCTATGCTATTCCAAGATCCTCTATCTGAAGTCCTTCCTCTTTGATTTATTCCATGAGCAACTAACCCTTGATCTTGAATACCCTCAAGATTAGGCTTCCTCCTAATATCATTTGATAGGAGTGTTGCTATGACATCTTCAAACTTTATAGTATCCTTTCCATACAAAAGCGTCGTCACCAAATTATTGTACCAATCTGGAAGTAAGGTAAGAAGTAATAGGGCTTTGTCTTCTCCCTCCATCTTAACATCAACCTTGTAAAGTTGATCTAAGATCTGATTGAACACATTCATGTGTTCCAAAAGATTATCTCCTTCAACCATCTTAAGGCCATAGTTGCTTTAAATATAATTAAATGGTTAGGCTCTTTCCCACATAGAGCTTTTCCAACAAGCCCGACACTGAATATTTGTCCATAACATTAAATAAAACGTTATCTATAAGACATAATCGAATTGTTCTGACTGCCCTTGACTTAATGTCTTTCCATTCATCATCCTCTATTTTCTTGGGCTTACTGGGTCTCTTTTCAACGTCCTAGTTAGGCCCTATTGAACTAAAACATCCTTCACCCTCATCTGCCATAAAGTAAAACTACTCCTCTCATCAAATTTATCCATTTGAAATTGGGTAGCCATACTCTTCACTGTCATTGCTATTAACTGAATTTAAAGAAATAAATAAATAAATCGAAACGATTACCTTCGATTGAATAAACTCCACCTCGATCAAAAAACACTACCATTTCACCCTTTTATATTCCCAAGTGAAACCTGACTTTGATACTAATGTTGTGATTCAATCTCTCTAAATAAATCTCCACGAACCTACAAAGTTAGTATCGCAGTAAAAAATACAAAGAAATTGAATCTAGAAAATTGGCAATAGCACAAGACAAGAATTTACGTTGTTCAAAGTAAAAACCTATGTCCACGAGATAAACCTACAAGTCTTTTCACTTACAAGTCTTTCCACTTTGTGAATAGTGCAAGTGATAATGTTGCTTCTTGCTTGTTAGTCGCATCTGACCTCTCTTTCAATATTGTTTTCGGTTTGACCTTTACGAAGTGGAAAGTTTAAAATAAAAAGCATTATTGTTCATTTCTCATTTTCTTTTGGGCGTGTATATTTTAAGTTATAATAATCAGGAGTAGTCATTAAATGTCGAAAAAAATGATATATATTTGTGTTTAAGTATAAGCCGGAGCTCTGCTTCCACGTGTGAAGCAAAGCTCCTCATTTCAATGAAATGTGGGTGGCAGCGCTGTAACTATGAAAGAAATAGTGGCAGTTTTGTGTTTTTATAATTACATAACTGAATCAGTTTAATTGAAAAGGGGAGTTGACACTATACATATTTTGTCGTAGTAAAAGGAAAATTTTCCATTTTTAAAAGGGATAAAGCTGTATATCCTATAGATGGAAGAATATAGGTCTAAAATAGCCTGTTTGGAGATCCTTCAAAAGTATTCCAAGGCAAGGTGTCGCCGTCCTGCTAGCAAAGTCCGAAATGAGGGATTTAAATAACAATGACCTTATAATACTTTTTAACTTATTCTTAATTGTACATAATATCTCGAATGAGAAGAAAAAAAAGTATTGCACCATGGCTAGAAGAAATAAAACTTTAATCTCGGTCAAACTCAATTCTAAGACTGTAATTCCTATTATTTTAGGTTATACATTTTTTTCTCTATATTGTAGGGTCTTATCTTTATGGCTAGATCAAAAAAGAAGCTTTGGATCTAATATAGCAAGACTTACATCACAAATATTTAATACTCTAGCCGACTCGTCCTCGGCAATGATATGAATTGGCACAGCTTGCAAATCCGGTGGTGGATACATATTCACACTCGCTTCACCTCGCCATTACATCTACCACTGTATGTCTCCACAGAGTATACTCTCCACAATTTGCTCAGCTAGCTCCTTAATTTTAGGTGCAATGACTCAATCGAGCAAGCCCTCCCCTGATTGTATTTACTCAATGCACCATTTGCTTGCCTCAATCAACATATATTGTAGATCGCATTCCTCTAATCCAATGCAGCACTGGACAAGCATTCCTTCCCGCCGGTCATAAACTGCTCCTTCCTTCTCCCATTTTCTTTCTGGTGTGTTAGTTTGAAAAGAAAGAAAGGCAAAAAAAAGGAAAAATAAACTTAAATTTTCTTTAAAAATAATTAACGGAGAAAGTTTGTTACTATTAAGAAAGAAATTGCAAGAAAATGAAAATGTGTTTCTTGCACACCAAACGCAAGAAAAGTTCAAGAAAACTCACTTTTCTTATACTTTCCTTCACTTTCTCGCCAAGTGAACACACCCTTCAAGTTCACCATTCAGATTTTCAAGTTCACCATTTAGATCATATTCCCTCTCTAAACCTCCCATCTTCAAGTCCCACTTCAAACCCAAACACTTTTTTTTTTAAATTAAAAAAATAAATTTACCCAAACACTTCTTCAAGTCTTATCTCTCCACTATAATGGGACGACCTTACCTACGCCACTGGCGACTGTTGGACATAGAAGAAGAGGAAAGATGATGAAGGGGTTGGATGTTGTGAGGCTGGTGATCGCCAGAATGAAGATTTTGTCCACAACCATGCCTTGGGTTATTGCATAACCACACCAAGATCAGTATAGATCCGGTCCATATATAGACTCATTCATAACGGTCGGATGTCCCTATTCATTCCGGAGAAACGCCATTCCATCAATGTGGTGATAGTTACAAGAATGAGCATTCAAGTGGAACGTTATTTGGCTTTATGGCCATAACGTTTCGTACATCTCTCACTTTGGCCATAAGAGCCAAATATCTCCCACTTGGCCATATTGGGAATTACATATCATAAAATTCTTCTCAGTTAACCATTATGAATATGTCAAACCATAAAGTTTTCACAACATCGTTGTATATGCACTTCATGCTACAATCATGAAGTTTTCCCGATGTACACGGATATTTCCTTCATGCTACAGTCATGAGGTTTTCCTAATGTACACGGATATGCCCGTCATGCTTAAATCATGAGGTTTTTCCAATGTACACGGATATGTCCGTCATTCTACAATCATGATGAGGTTTTCCTAATGTACATGGATATACCCTACATGACAAAGTCTGAAGTTCAGATAATAGTCAAATATACTTATGTATCTCATAAGATTTACTTCTACTAATCAATTGATTTACCATTGTGATCATACACACCTTCATGAGATTTTACATACTTTTAGCGGTTATCCACTCATGACAAAATAATAAGGTGTCAAATAAATATACAGATATACAAATATATATCATATGTTATAAGGTTTTATACACGTTTATTAGTGGATTTCCCATTATGAACATATAGATCATCATGAAATTTTACATGCCTTTGTGGTTGTGCCCATGATAAGTGCCTTGGAATTCACCGACTTAGGAGTCCTTAAGTCTTATAAAGTCAATAAGCTTTAAAATAATTCCGCACTTTTATCCTTATCAAAGAATTTCTCAATTATATCAGTTTACATCAACAATATCTTAAATGTAATTTGCATATATGCCTCTGGAGCTATTAACTCCATTTAAAATCCAGTCTCATAGTAATTTGATGATTATAACAAAACAAGTGAACTAGCCCGCCGATTTTACCAATCTTCATAATTTATATGAAGTGTTTTATCTAAATGGTATTAAGATGAGACAAAATTAAAGCAATGAATCAAGTTTTATATGAGTACATAGGCATTACATATTTGTTTCTTACTTTACCAAGAAATAACAACTCCTCCAAAGAGGAAAACAAAACCTGAGGTCGATTTTTATCATCCTTATATATCCCCAGTAAAATTAGCATCTATATATCCAAGAACTTTAAGTTCAAAAGCTTGAAAGGTTCTCTCCACGAAATAAATGTGATTTACCATCACATTTATTTTTTCAATATATGACTATTATTATTTTATATCATAAGGAAGTTCATAAGCAAAAGTAACGTCCATCTCTATCAATCTATGTTATTGGTACACTATTTTCATACTTGTGCCCTACACCTTAGCTCTAGTGTACTTATCTAGTAAAAAAAAATAATCATATATGACTAACTAACATAGCATGCAATATATATATTTAGCAAAAGTAACTACCAGATAATGTAAAGAGTTTGAGTTTTAGAAATCTAACCATTTTTCGTAGTGTTACCGTAACATATATGGACCCAAGATTTTTGAACTTCAACCCATTCTTTACCGTGTTCTCCACGTCTCCAAGAGTATGCCGGTTCAGACAGATCTCAAAACGGAGACGGATCTCAAATCGGATTTATAACAAATCCAATATTACCAAAATTGTAAAGATAATACACAATTAACAGTGTACATGTTTAACACTGAATCCAAACCATTATAAGGTTTAAATACATTGAATATGTAATCTTTCAGTAGTCAGCAGCTTTGGGTAGCAAGCAACACCGAATTTATTGCTCCCACTTTTATCATGGCCTATGTCTTAATGTCCAACCCAATAACCTTATAGTTAATACACTAATTAAGTGTATTTGTTCTACACCTTAGAGAAACCTTTAAGGTACTTTATCCTTTCATCTTCTTCAACCTCTTAAAATAAGAGAGAGAAAAAGAAACGTCCATCTCTATCAATCTCCAAACCATAATCTACGCCGAAACGCAACAAAACAGATGAATTACCTTTGCTCCCGTCTGATGCAAAGATGACCATGATGAACAAGCCATGGAGGCGATCGTTAATCCCTTGATTGCTTGATATCAGATTCGATTGTAGAGCTGCTCTTCCCCAAAGGCAGATTTCAACTTCCCGATCTCCACTATCTCTTTAACAACCAGCTTATCCCTCCATGGGTGCTCTTCGGTGAGCACTTGAAGGTAAACACCAGCAGTATTTGTGTAGTACTTGGCAACAATATCATTTAGGAATTCTAAACTGCGAGAAGAAACGCCTTGAGCTTCTTATTGAAGCCAACTTCCATCTTCCTTGCCGTGTTTGATTGTAAAATGAAAAATGGCTCTTGCGGCATCTTTACAATCATGGATGGTTGCCAATGTTAGGATGATGAAATACGATTATGCATATCAAATCCCCAAGATTCATCCGAGGTCCTTAGCCGCATCTATTTCCAAAAAATTCTCAGCCATAACTTTCTTGCATCGATTGCGGACCCTTCGCCTTCCGAGATGCAGATGGGTTTAGATTTGAATGGAGATCTCATCTTTAGCGGTCTGGCCTTGTGAGCCAGGACGATCAAATCCTTTTACCCACTGGCGCATACTTCATTGGTTGTGGTCACAAAAAAAAACACCTCTTCATCATCTCTCCAACTAATGCTCTGGTACCATTGTTGGACATAGAAGAAGAGGAAAGATGATGAAGGGGTTGGATACCGTGAGGCTGGTGATCGTTGGAATGAAGGTTTTCTCCACGACCATGCCTTGGGTTATTGCATAACCACACCAAGATCAGTATAGATCCCGTCCATACATAGACCCATTCATAACGGTCGAATATCCCTATTCATTCTGGAGAAACGCTCCTCCATCAACGTGGTGACAGTTACAAGAATAAGCATTCAAGTGGAACATTATTTGGTTTTCTGGCCATAACGTTTCCTACTACGACATCCCTACAAGAAATGTACTGAGCAGCGACAGAATATTGGTGACGAAATTATTTCCGTCTTTAATACACACTTTTAGAGACATAACCTAGCGTGTTCTATACACTGTCCTTACGTGATTCATGCTTCCCCACACTACAAGAATGACAGAAAATTTCTATCATTAATGCTCAATTTTCCGTCACTATTATTAATTATAGATGAAAATCTATCCGTTTCTAATGCAGCTGTGGCTAAAGGTTATTAGAGAAGGAAATATGGTTCTGTCGCTAATTAGAGACAGTAAGTTTCCGTCACTAGTGATGACAATTTAAACTTCAGATTTAGTGACGAAAAGATGTATAATGACATATATATTTTTGACATTAATTAGGGACGGAAAAACATCCGTCTCTAATTCAAATCAGTGACGGAAATGTTTCCGTCTCTAATTCAAAATTAGAGACAGATGTTTTACCGTCACTAATAACCATATATGATGGAAATAATTCCGTCACTATTGATCAACTTTGACGGTTAGTTTTTCGTCTCTAATGAGCATCCCTTATTAGTGACGAATAATTTTCTGTCGCTAATGCCTTTTTAAAAAAAGAAAACTGCACCTGTATCCCACCTATATTCCTATAGTTGTAAACTTGTACCAAGACATCACATCAATGCAATTTCGTATTCATTCCTACCATTCACATTCAAGACATCCATTCTATTCACAATGAATATTTCATTCTATTCTATTAGAAAACATCCACATTCAAGAACTCGTCCATTCCATTCACATTCTCAGCTATTAATTCCACTCACATTCAATTACACACCTATTCCACTCACATCCATTCTCATCCAATAACCCACCTATTCCACCCACATCCATTCACATTCATATCTAGCCGAAACCCAGCCTCCATAACATAATGAAAAAAAATCCAGGTATCATGAATCACATAAATCCAATCATGAAAAGTAAATGCCAAAGAGGTCATAAACATAACAAGTAATATGAGTTAGCAAATCAAATCATAACATAATAAAAAAAAAGGAGTACGAGAATCATAGCATAACATAATCAAAATAAAAAACATAGCGAGTAATAATAAGTAGCACGAGTATCATGCAAATCCAAATGCCGAATCTATATCATCAGGAGGCTGTGTAGAGCCCGAATCTGGAACATGTGAGTCGGCACACATATGGGACATCTAGTCCTCAAACACCTTCAATATGTGTTTACAATATTGAGAGCCATGATATACATTTGATTGTCAGGATACACATATGATCATTAGGATACACATCTGATAGCCAGGAAACCCATCCAACCTGCCAGGAAATAAAACTCATCTGACAAGCTAGGGACGCACTTCTGACTAACAGGAAACACTTAACCACCAGAAAACAGTTGACCACTAAGAAACACCAGTCTGCCAGGAACACATCTGACATATCATTCTGCCAGACATAACACCTTTGACATGACACCCTTGTCAGGCAACACATTTGATAACCAGGATACACATCTGATCGCCATGATACGCATCTAATAGTCAGGAAATCCATCCGACCTACCCGAAAAAGGAACCCATTTGACATGCCAGGGACACATCTCTGACTACCAAGAAACACATCTGACTACCAGGAAACACCTGTCTACCAGGAACACATCTAACTACACAACCCTGTTAGGCAAAACACTTCTGACATCAAATCCTGTCAGGCACAACACCTCTGACATCAAATCTTGTCAACCACAACACCTCTAACAGTACAACACTTAATCCATCCTCTGTTGGGATGTACCTGCCCTTGCAGTACATCATCCCTCAAGGCAACCATCCTGTAACATCACAACCTTTGTTGGGTGCATACTTGCCGACATTGTCCGTAGAACCTTGTAATCTAAGTTCATTGTGCGATGAATAGTGCAGTGAATAGTGCGTGACATCCATCCTTGTTAAGGCCTAAGGCCTTCTATGTGTCCTTGGTTTGAGGAAAGTGAAGTGAATGTTTTATATGGGTATGTGGAGTCTCGAAACAAGAGTATGAGTATAGAGTATAGAACACCCTAAGTGTGTATGCTGAACCTAGAAACTTAGGTGAATAATGAGGTTCATAGGTGTAGCAACATAAGGGAGAAAGAGTCTAACTGTGGAAAATAGGAAAAAAATAGCAAAATAGTCCAAGTACAGAGTAAAAAGGTCAATCAAATTTGCTACCGGTCGATCGAATAGCAACTGGTCGACTGAATGTCATTACTAGTCGACCGAACCACTATCAGTCTACCGATACTCCTTACTGGTCGACCGAATAGGCATAATTTTGTATGGGAAAATTTTTCAGAGAGAGGTTTTTCCACCGGTCGACCGAACCTCGCACTTTTGTCATGTTTGGTCATTTTTAAACCATTTCATTAAGGGTATGATGGTCTTTGACCACCCCTTAACCTATATAATCCTATTTTTGTGGGTTAGGGTTTCACAAACCCTCAAGACATATCTTTGAGAGATTTTTGATAGAGAAGAAGAGAAAGAAAGCTAGGGTTGCTAGGGTTTTGCTTGAGGTTGAAGGTGAAGGCCAGATTTTGACTCTAAGGACCTTCTCAAGGTCTTCTCAAGCTCGGATCTCACTACCATGATATTTTTCCAAAGCTCTAAGATTTAAATTGAGAGAGAATAAGGGTTTGAAAGGGGTTTTATTGTGAGAACAAAGGTGGGGTTTGGTGTTGGCTTCTAAGAGAAAAATTGAAGCTTGGATTTCACTTTTCTCGCGTCCTCAAGTCTTCTCCAACTTTTCTAAAGTGCTAAGATCGTAGGGATCCGATCAAGAGAGGTAAATACAATCTACTACCTAGCTTGGTTATGATTCATTCATGCAAAATATGTCTTGATGTATGATTTTTGTTAGAGAAGATAAAAGGGAAGGGTTTTGATAAAGAGAGTGTGAATATACTCTCCAAATGGTATTGATAGGATTTCATTATGCTAAGTAAGGATGAAGGGATAGGTTTTGATGAAAAGAGAGTAGATACATCCTACTCTCTAGATTTTTATGAATTCTTTGTGAAAACCATGATTTTTAAGGTATGTTATTGATGGATTTAGGCTAAGGAGCCATGTTCTTGCTCTAATACCTCTATGAATGATGTTCCGTGATTTTGATTCCATGATTAATAGCTTTTTATGACTATCATGATGATTATAAGCATTCTATGTTATGTTTAAAGATTTTTAAGTTACTATGATGCACACAAGGACTCTATGCACGTGTATGCCTTGTATGATTTGATATGAGCATGATGTTGGGGTGAAATTGGAGATTTTAAACCATGTATTTGTATGATATTATTATGTATAAAATTTCATGAGCATGTATTGATGTTCAAGTGTCTTCTATGTCTATCACCATTGCTCACTAGTACCTTATAATGCTTACAAGCACTCTATATACATGTATAACATGTATGACTGGGGTTTCTCATAAGTACGGGTATTCGAAGAAGTATAAGGAAGTTCATAAGTAAAAGCTCACGAGAAAGGCTCATAAGAAAATGAAAAGAAATTTCATAAGACAAGAAAAAAGAAAAACTCATAAGTAAAATTCTAAGTAAATCTCATAAGAAAAAGCTCATAAGAATGTTCTTAAGGAAATAAAAGAAAACTCATAAGGAACAAATGGAAACTTATAAGACAAGAAGAAAATGCTCATAAGAGAATGCTCACACGCTCATAAGTTTATGGAAGGATGTTAGTGTACTATGACCAGGCACGGGCACTAACATCTGTTCCCAAGTAAGTATGAGAGGATGCTGGTATACTAAGACCAGGTACAGGTACTAGCATCTGTCTCTAATTAAAATGAAGAATATGAAAGTATGCTAGTGTATTAAGATCAGGTACGGGCACTAGTATATGTTTCCAAGATAAGTAAAAATGATGTTAATGTACTAAGACCAGGTACGAGCATTAATATCTGTTTCCAAAAAAGTATGAGATGATACTAGTATACTAAGATTGGGTACGGGTACTAGTATCTGTCTCCAAGCAAGAATAAAGAAATATGAAAGAATACTAGTGTACTAAGTGTAAGCACGGATTCCGGTTACCCACATTTGTTTATGTTATGTTTTGAGTCGCCATTTATTAATTTGGTAGGGATAAGTCCCAGGAAATAGATAAGGTCTTTGTCTGCTTAAAGTTCTGAGTAAGAGATTCGGTTAAGTCAGGGGAAGGTGTTAGGCACCCCGGCAGTTCTATTTTACAACGGTTCCCTACTTATTAGGTTTAAGTCAAATTAATGTCAAGTTTTAGTCAAATGCCTTGGGTTTTAGTTTACACTAATCTAAGAAGGGAAAAGCTAAGCTAGGGTCAAACTATAGTTGGGTTGCCTACATACTCACATTGGGGTGAGATCAGACCGAGTGTAGTTCTGGCACATAAGCTCGTGCCAAGGCTAAGAGAAGTGTTGTGTGTGCACCAAGGGTGGCTTAGGATCTAGCTGGGACGCTAAGGGTGATTGATCGGGTTGGTCAAGTGCTTGGTTATGTTTGATTGAGCCCGGTAGGCCAAAGGATAGTCTGGTAGACTATGGTTTTGGGCCCGGTAGGCCAAGATTGGGTCCGGTAGGCCATGATTAGGCTCGGTAGGCTTTGGTTATGCCCGGTAGGTCAAGATTTGGTCCGGTAGGCCTTGGGTGGACCCGAAGGTCAGGGGTAAGCTCGACAGGCTTTGGATTGGGCCCGATAGGCCATGAGTAAGCCCGGTAGGCTTTGGGTTGGGCCCGGTAGGCAAAGGGTAAGCACGGTAGGTTTAGGGGTTCAACCATGGTTAGGATTGCTAACCGGGGTTGGGCAAGGTCGAAGGTATGGTTTATGGTCCTTAAGTGTGATGTAAACATTTTTAGGAATTTTCCTCAAATCCTTCCCAAGTTAAATAGGGCTAACCATGGTTAAGACATCAGTTTAACCATGGTTAGTCTGGATAACCAAGGTTAGGCAATGTACAAAACCAATTTTGGAATTATATTGCCATTTGGGATTTTTCATGATTTTTTGGCATTTTAACTAAGGTTTAAATGGGCTTAACCATGATTAAACCAAGTGTTAATCATGGTTAAGCTCATCTAACCATGGTTAGGCACAAGCACATAGTCTAAAAGTTACATTTTCCAATGTCTCAGAATATTTTGTATTTTTTAGAATTTTTCCAAGCGGTTTGGTCAACTAACCATGGTTAACTCCTTAACCATGGTTGAGTTAACCATGGTTATGGCAAGGGTAAGGCTTGGGCAGGCTAGGGTTGGCCTCCAGTGGTCAGGTCAGGTCTTTTGAAGGGCCCCCATGGGTTATGAGTCACTGTAAAGCCCAAAAAAGCATAAGGTTGGAATTGGCGGTAATGCATTTATCGCCAATTCGGATTCTTCACAGATCTATATTGGCGGTGAATGCTTTACTGCCAATAATGACGTTTTTTAACCATGGTTTAGGGGGCCATAACTCAGGTTAGGGGTGGACTCCTGGGGTCCAAGACCCATGGTTTTGAAGCTCTTTGTGAGGGGAAGGCCTTGGGCCTGCTGTGGGCCTCAAGGGATACCATATGTGGGCCTGGTATAGGCCTAAACAATACTGCAGATGAAATAATAAACTGTCGGAAATATGTTTACCAATAGTTTGACACTTTTCCTCTTTTTGCATTTTAATAGTGGTTAGGTTAAAGGGGAGGGTCCACAAAGCGCAGGTTAGGTTGAGGGGAAGTCTGGGGATCGAATCCATGCCCTAAATTGGATCAGGGTGGCACTAGGTGGGGCCCACAAGCCTTGAAACAGCAAGTTCACTGGGTGTCGGCACTGAGATTACCGACACCCTGGGATTTTACCAGAAAAAGATTAGGCCCTATGGGGCTGCTATGGGGTTAGAACTAGGGGTTCCCTCATCGTGTCGAGGACCCCCTGAAGGTCCTAAGACCCCTGGAATGTTGCTATACTCGTGGGGGAGGTTCCCCACACCTATGAAGGTGGGAGAGACCCCCCACAATGGGTTCCCTATAAAACGAAATAAAAGGGTCCCTTGGAATGGACCAGGGGCTCACAAGAGTGCAAGAAAGAAAATAAATGGGTAGAGGGAAGCCCTACTCTGCTGTTTTATTGCCGGAGGGGTTGGGTGACCTATGGTGGCCGGTGGTGGCGTTGAGGGAGTTGCTACAGGTGGTGGTGCTGTGGTGTGGTGGAGCAGAGAGTAGGTGGCAGTTAGGGAGGACTCCTTGGGTATTTTCGGAGGCAAGAGAGTGGTTGGGTGTGGCCTGAACTCACCAGGGCTTGAATTAACCCTAGGCTAGGCTAGGTTAGGGCTCGGCTAGGGCTAAGCTAGGGCTCGGTAAGGGCTAGGCTAGGGCTCGACTAGGGTTTACCTAGAGTCTAACTAAGGTTAAGGTTTACCTAGGGTTAGGATTTGAAATAGGGATTTAGCCTAGGGGTTGCTAGGGCTTGAGTGGGTGACACCTAAAGTTTGAATAGGATTTGTCGTAGGGTTAAGGGACTTGCCTGGGGATAACTATAGTTAAAAGGACTTAACCATGGTTAGGATAGAGGTGTAAAAATTGGGTGCTTACACTAAGATCAGGTACGGACACTGCTATCTGTTCCAAGAAGTATGAAAATATGTTTAGTGTACTAATACAAGGTATGAGCACTATCATCTATTTCCAAGAAAGCAAGAGAGGATGCTAGTATACTAAGACCAAGTATGGGTACTAGCATCGGTCTCAAAGTAAGTGAAAATTAAGAAAGGATGTTAATGTACTAAGACCAGGTATAGGCATTAACATATGTTTCCAAGAAAGTATGGGAGGACACTAGTATACTATGACTAGGTACGAGTACTAGTGTCTGTCTCCAAGTAAAAAACGAAGTAAGCATGAAATGATACTAGTGTACTATGACCAGGTACATGCACTAGTATATATTTCCAAGATAAGTAAGAAAAGATGTTTAGTGTATTATGATCAGGTACGGGCACTATCATCTGTTTCCATCAAAGCAAGTTCATAAAAAATGCATAAACAAGTTAATAAGAAAGCAAGAGAGGATGCTAGTATACTATGACCAGGTACGGGTACTAGCATCTGTCTCAAAGTACAAGATAAGTGAAATGAAGAAATCTCACAAGGTAGTTATAAGCTAAGAACCTCATAAGATGCATAAGGAATTTACAAGACACATAAGACATTTGAAATACGTTTCGTTAAAGCATGAACTTAAAGTATGATTTTTGAGAATATGTATTTGTTATCTTGTTTTAAACTTCCGTACTCTGATTATGTATATGCCCTGATGAACTGTGTCCTATATTAAATGCTAATATTTTGTAACATGGTTAGTTAGTAGTTTGTATACGCTGAGTATTCAATACTCAGATGAACTGTTATTTCGGTAGGTTCCAGGTTCAATGGTCGTCCTTTGGAGCCATAGGTCGAGGAGGTTCATGGAGAGCAGGAGCTTTCTTGGGATTATCATATAGATGTAGGGGCCTTGACATGTGGTCTTATGGGGGAATTTGAGTAAGAGAGACATGTATTTTGGGATTTTGTTTCGGGGATTTTCATGTGGGATTGAGTTGGTAACTCAAGTGTTGGATCTTGTGTACAGGTTGTCGTTTTATTCAATCTTTTGTTTATGTTAACACTTGAAAGAACTTTTATATAGGAGAAATTTTCAAGTTCACTATTTGATAGGCCTTGTATATTCTCTGGCAGGATAGTTAAGTATAAGTCATGACGCCAAAGTCACATTTCCCCTAGGTAGGATTTTGGGTCGTGACAAGGTCAATGCCCCCTTAAGGTAACAACGTTGAGTTCGTAAACTCAATACATCCATGGGTCCGTAGAGCCCAATCCAACCTTGGGTCCATAGATCCCAATGCCATCCTAACTCTCTTGACTATCAGCCATAGAGGAACACCGACTCTCAGCAGACCCGCTTCTCCAGACCTAGTCAAAGAGGGACCACAGATAACATTTAACACATGTTAGGTTTTTTAACTATAGGGAAATCCCCAATTGTTCAAGCCTTGCTTGAATAATTGAACCCGCTGGGCATCACGCCCATGGACCAAGTTCCAGGGTATACCGTTTCAGTGTAGAATGTTACTCGACCGATGGACCATTACATCGACCTACCATCTTCAAACAATATCACATCACACCAGGATTGTCCCGAGGTGGAACTTTACCAGGCCAATGGATCTACCATTGCCTTACAAGTGTTAAAGTAGCATCACATCATACAAGGAGCGTTCCGAGGAGGAACTTAACCAGGCCAATGAACCTTTCGATTGCCTTACTAGTATCAAACCACATCACAACACACATAAAGAAGTCCAAGCAGTCATCGATGAGTGCACTGGAGCACTCTCCAGTCATCGATGAGTGCACTGGAGCACTCTCCAGTCGTCGACGAGTGAAACTGCTGAAATGAAATTCAGCTACTGTTTCTTCCACCCGTTGATGAGTGCTTAGATCACTGTCTCACTAGCCGACGAGTCCTCTGTTTTTCATAGAAAACTCATCTTTTTAAGACCAAAATGATGGGAATGAATTCCTAGGTCTTTTAGTATCCCTTTATCATGATTTTAACAATATTTTAAGATGTCTTAGGGTCTTGAAATGATTTGCAATTAAGTCATGGCTTCCTAATGTCAATATAGGCTTTGAGCATTTCAACTTTACAAATTATTGAGGACTTTTTACATAAGTCCTAGACTCTTTCAAATACATAAAAATTACTTTGAGTCTTCTTCAAAGATAGTCTTCAACTTTGATCTTCGAACTTCCAACTAGAATAGGTCTTCATAATATTTATCGTTGTTGATGATCCGACTTGGACTTTGGGATTGATCTTAACTTCAACTTTGAATATGGATGCTTCATCTTGAACATGTGGAGTATACCATGCTTTGAGTGATGGGCTAATTGATAGTATGTATTTTCCATTGCTTGGAAATCACCTTACTATCAATACTTTAATTGTAATCCGAGACCTACAAACACATGAGAATGACATCGGGATCGTGTTAGATGTCGAATCCTCACTCGTGAACTATGGTGTTGGTATAAAGAAGAAACCAAAAAGAAGAAGTAATTGTAAAACGATGGAGGGATGAGAATGATGAATAATGAGTTTTCTTTTTAAAACAATTTTTGGGAGAGGTATTACTAAGACCTACTAATAAGATAACATAAAATAAAATGACATACTATTAATTAACGAAAGCCAATAAAACATAAAAAAAATAACATTTATTCATTAAAAAGAGTCACTTACAAATTTGAATTGAATCTCGTTACATCCAAGAAAAATTCAGCAAATCAGAAACTCGAACTAAGCATAGTTGCAAGTGTTCCGATGGAGGTTTTTGAGAAGGGGTTGAAAAAAGAAGAGGTTGAGAGGCGTAGACAGAAAATGGGTTGAGAAAAGAAGGGGTTGAGAAATGAGAGAGAAATGAAAAGAGACGTTAAGGGGGAGGGATGTTAGACATTATGCCCAGAAAAGTCATTTAGATTGTAAGATTCTTATTAATTAGATTAATAGAGACTTATTTTTTATCTATTGTGAATTCATTATGGGTAATTGACCATGATCATGAGATGATCTATACGATATGAGATATCGATAAAGGTCCATAGGATATATTGTAGGAAAGCTATGTGGTAGATATCAGACTATCACAGGCAGATATAGCTTTTCAATTCCTTATACCTTATATAGTTATAGCTATGGGTAAAGCTAGACACTTCACTTATATGGCTACCACAATGCTAAGACGTTCTCAATGGTTGAGATATAGTTTTATATCAAACTATTGTAATGGAGACCACACATCAGCATATGGGTGCTTAAATGTACATTGACTGATTGCATGCAATGAGAGACCTCTTGCATAAACATACTATCAGATAGTTGGTTTCTCATTCACATTGAACAATTTCAATGATCCATAAATATGATGAGTTCATTTATAACTGAGCAATAATTTGACTATTTTGATTCCACCAAAGTACTCTCTACCTTAGGGACTACGATACGGTGATAGTTGGATAGTCAGAAAGCTGTTCGAGTCATGATGGATTTCAAACAAGAAATCCATGCTCATTAATTTGAGAGATTATCCAAGTTCCGGGTAAGACAATCGATTAAGCTTAAATCTTACGCAGGTGATTTTGAAATCAAATAAGTTTGAAACATATTTTTATTAAAATATATTATCCTTATAAAAAGATTCTCTCAAAATGTTTTACATGAGAAATTGTTTCTCATGGCTTAATCAAAAGTCTTGAAAACTCGGATGATGTATAATGGGCTATTAGTTAGATAGTATATTAATCTTGAAGGCCCATTAGGGATAATGTTATTGGAAGTACCAATTGAATTAAAAAGTTCATGTAGCGGGATCCTTAATGGTTAATGTTCTTACACTGGGATTCAACTGCAATATGGATATCTCACGTCACTTGCAATTCCAATGTCATTCCTATTTAAGGGTCAATGGGATAACATTGGGTAAGCCAAGGTTAGAATGTCTCAAAGCAATCTGTGGAGATGCTCACATAAGAAATACAAGCTCAAATAATAGATTAAATGTTAATCTATAATTTAAATGATTAAATGTTAATCATTAATAAAATGGATTAAATGTTAATCTATGGTTTAGATTAAAAATTAAAGGATATTAATAATGATTATTTAATTAACACAAAATAAGGGGAAAAGAGTTTGACCCGTATCTATAAAACTCAGAAAGAGTGGACCTTAAAAGTGGGCCCAAGCCCATGGGATTAAATCCCTAGGGTGGGCGCCTATTTGGAGTTTCCTAATTGGATTAGGATTTTGTTAGTTAGATAATTATCATATAATTAATCCTTAATTCATGAGATTAGATTCCAATCTTGGAAATGAAGAAACTAATGAGATAAGATTAGAAGTTTACAAGAACTTGGAGTGCAGGACTCCCTAGCTCACACCCGCCTATAGCTCACGCTCACCCCTTATGGGGTTTCCTAATTGGATTAGGATCTTAATTGTTAGGAATTTGTTGGGATTCCTACAATCTAGGGTATTAGTTACACCCCTTTAATTAAGGACTGCTTTTTGGAAAAGGAATCCTAAATTAGAAAGTTTGTTTTAACTAATGATAAGAGTTATCATTAATTAGTAACTCTCTTAAGGAATAACTTCTAATTGTAGTAGGATTAGGATTTGATCCTAATCTATTTAAACCCAACACCCGAAACCATGAGAGGGGAATTCTCTCATTATTTTATTCTCCAAAAACGTGAGCTAAGGGAGAGAAATCCTCTCCCTATTTTTCGTGAGCCCCTAGGGAGATTCCAAGTTGTTTGAAGCTTAGGGTTTTGAACCCTAAGATTTTGTGAGATAGAAAGTCTACTCCATCATCAATCTTCTTCTCTTGTTTTCTTCAAGACCAATTAAAGATTCAAAAGCTTCGCGAGGATATCGAAGAACTAAGATCGAGCTTTGAGTATTTATTCGAGAAATCTCTACAAAAAGTTCTGACGGTTCGAGTTGATTTTTGCTTCACCGGTGAACATTATTCACCGAGGTAATTCTCTAAATATGTAGTTAGTATTATTTGCCTTCTCAGGTGTAAAGATCTTCGGGATCCAATTTTCTGCATAAATTTTTTATCTGGATTTCCTTCAAGTGGTATCAGAGCTCATGGTTAGAGAGTATTTTTTTTTGTTTGTTTGTTTTAAAGGAAAATAAATAGATAAATTAATTCATGAAATGAATTTAATTTTTCTTATTTATTAATGCTCGTAGTTTTTATTTATTATTTGTTCATGAGATGAATAAATAAATAAATAATTATTTTTTATTATTTATCGATGAGATTTGATGATGATAATAATTAAATAATTTTAAAAACTATTATTATAAGTGTTATAGTAAATTTTCGAAATAAATAGTTTATTTTGAAATTCCCTTTTAAATGATTTGAACATTTAATATATATTTATTAATTGTTTAAAATAATTAATGAATGGTTTTTCTTATAAATAGATTTATTCAAAAAATTTTAAAAACCTATTTTGTGATGAGATCATATTTAGGAATTTCCGTTCTCTTAATTTTTTATTTTAATCTTGAATAATAGTTGAACTAATCTTGAATAATAGTATAACCAATCTTTATGAAAGGATCTTGCATTCGAGAAAGGATCTTGCATTCAAGAAAAGAATAAAATATTGTAGAGATTTAAGAAAATACAATCTTATTTTTTAAAAATAATTTTATGAAAATTTTTTGAAGGAAAATATAATTGTTTTATTTTTTGGGTTTGATCTGTATAAGATATAAATTTTATCGAGTCAATTGATAATTGTTATCAAATTTTTTTGGGTGCTGCTACAAGCACACCATTATTTACTGACTGGACACCTTAAAAAAAAATAACTTACATTTTTTTTACAGTTTGTATTTCTATGTGCACCCACACCCCAAATCCCTAAACCCTTATTAAAAACTCTCCTAACAAACAACCTTCTCCGTTTATAGAAGTAATCTTCTTGATGTCTTCTCCTTTTATATCCCTTCTCGTCTCCTTCTATATATTGTCTCTTTCTATATGCTTGGTGCTTATTTTTCATATTGATAATCCTACAAAAACAGTTGTTTCATGGTGGTTGTAGAGCTACCAAGGTACTCTTTCAATAAAATTGGACATGTGGCGACTTATATGGGTGAACCCTAAGGGTGACTGAATTTAACCACAGTTAATGAGTGTTAAAATTGACACGTGGTAGCTTATGTAGCCCCTTTAACTATGGTGAAGCTCAATCTACCTAAGGTTAGTATTTTTAAGGTTTATATATTTCCTATTTTTTTTCTTCTAAAACCCAAGGTTATATGAAAGAACTCTAGAGGTGAGTATCTTAACCACTATTAGTGAGAGTTAAACAGGGAAAAGGTGAAAGGGTGTAGAGGCGCATGCAGGTACAAGTATTTCCCTTAAAATGGTGTATAAGTAGAAAATTTATAGGTATTTTTGTACTCTTGGTGTGCTCGTAGAATTTGTTATATTTTAATGGTGTATAGTTAGTAAGTAATATAAATGGTGTCCAGTCAGTAAATAGTGGTGTGCTCGTAGCGTCACCTTTTTTTTTTAATTTTTTAAAATATCAAAAAAAGTACTCCATCACCATATTGGATCTAATTGTATGAGATTAAAGTTATGGGTCAATTTTAATTAATGATAAATTGTTTATCATGCATTCATATTAGAGGATAATATGTAATAGGGTTTTGGAAATTTTGTAAAGGGCAGATTCATTCGGTTTCCTTGCAAAGAGCGAATGGAAATCTGGTTTCCCTAATGCCATTTAATTTCTATATCATGCATTGGTCGAGATGTTGCGATAATGATCTCGATAAGATGATAAAGGAAGGGATCGTGAAGGAGTTGGCGAGTTGCCTTTATTCTTATCTCATTCTCTAGCATCCATGCATTTTAATTTTCATTGACCCATAGCGATTAATCTTATATAATGTTTTTTTTTTTTTTTTTATCATGAGATGATATCTATTTTTTATATATTCTGTTGAAATAATTGCCCTTTATATATCATGTGTATATGAGACTGGGGATAAGTCCCTAAGCATTATGATCTTCTACCATACACTATGTGATCTTATAGTAGGGAGTGTGAGTAAGCTGATAGGCCAAAGCCAGGCCCAATCCCTCTCACCTATGTGAAAACATGGTGAAAACTTTATAAGCAAATAGTGGGAGTAACAACACCAAAACGTGAGATTTTGCTAGGTGTTTATTAGATTCATGGTAGATGGGCACATGAATAAGAGATGTCATACAATAACGTCAAAGCGTGAGTATAACATCCCTTATAGATCAAACAGTAGATCAAATGCTCCAAGATTCACAAGATGAGATCTGTGAAAAGGAGAAGATAGATTTTATCTACCTATTTAAGGTGATGTGATATTGTGCCCAAAGGCAGAATTATATTAAGCCAGTGTCTAGGTATTCGATGCCAATTGATTCTTCCTAAATTGGTAATACTATTGGAAACAAACCCATAGTCTAATAGTAATTAATAAATTCAATAGATCCCTAATACTATCTTTATTTGTCATTTGATTAGATTATAAAAGGCCTACACTCATTAACTGAAATCCTTCATGATGAAAAGTTAGTTGGAACTAACTATGTTGTCTGGAAAGGAAAGATTAGAATAATATTTGCCGCAAATAACCTTGACCTATGTCTTAAGACATATAAACCTGAAATTCCTTACGATGCATCACCGGCCCAAAAGGCTCAGTTGGAGCATTGGGAGAGGTTCAATCAGATGACTAAGTATTACATATTGGCTTCGATGTCTAACATTTTGCAAAGCCAGCGTAAACACATGGATAAAGCTTCTGACATTTTGCAAAACCTGCATGAAATGTTTGGTGAGCAAAATAGGTCAGCTTGACAAGTAAAGTTGAAAACCCTTGTTAATACCAAGATGGCTGGGGGAACTCCAGTTAGAGAGCACATCATAAAGATGATGGGCTTATTGAATGAGTTGAAAATTCTTGATGGAGAGATGGATGCCATCACTCAGGTTGACACTGTTCTGTAGTCACTCCCTTCATCCTTCAATGCGTTTGTGTTAAATTATAACATTAACAAGAGTGAAATGTCACTAAGTGAGCTTATGAACTCACTTGTGGCTGTAGAAGATTTGATCAAAAAGTCAACAAATGGTGAAACTTTAATTTTCAATAAACCTGATACCTCTAATCGATCTAAAAAGTTTAGAAAGAAGAACGAGGATAAAGGTAGTTTAAAAGACAACAGGGGTAAGACAAAAGTTGTCAAAGGTTCTTCAGGAGATGTTGGCAAGGAAAACAAAGGCAAGGGAAAGTGTTTCCACTATGGTAAAATAGGCAACTTGAAGAGGACTGTAGGACTTACCTCAATACTCAAGGTATGAGATGCTTTGAAGTATTAATTACTGTTGAGTCAAACTTTCTGGATGGTCCTCCTAACTCATGGTCTGTGGATTCTGGATCCACTGTACATGTTTGTAATTATTTGCAAGGGTTCAAGGAAACCAGAAAGCCGACCAAACAGGAGCAAAAGTTTAAAGTTGGCTCGGGTGCAAATGTTGCAGTCAAGTCAATTGGGGTACTTACTCTTTATTTATCCAATGGAAAGACATTAATTTTAGAAGATTGTTTTTATGTGCCTTCTGCACACAGAAATTTGATTTAAGTATCTAGACTTTTACTTTGTGGATTCTCTATCATTTTTAATTCAATAGTTGAAATTAAGAAAGATGAAATGGTCTTTATTTAATTTTTCCTTTGGTAAATAATGAAAGTCTGCAAAGTGACAATGTCTCATCATCTAGAATGTCTGAAATGGAGAGACATTGCATAGAGTCAACTTATCTTTGGCATAAGAGACTTGGTCACATTAATCTTGATAGGATCAAGAGGTTGGTAAAAGATGGTCTCCTTGAATTCCTCAAGGCAGAACCACTTCCTACTTGCGAGTCATGTCTTGAAGGGAAGATGACCAAGAAGCCTTACCCCAAAAAGGTAGGAAGAGCTGAAAAAAAGTTAAGATTCATACATAGTGATGTATGTGATCCATTTAAAATTGTTGCATGAGGGCAATACTGGTATTTTCTCACATTTACCTATGACTATTCTAGATATGGATATGTCTATTTGATTCAACACAAATCTGAGACTTTTAAAAAGTTCAAAGAATTCAGATTAGAAGTTGAGAATCAAACAGAAAAATCCATAAAGACACTTCGATCAGATCGAGGTGGTGAATACCTCACCAACGATTTTATGGATAACTTAAGGGATAATGAGATTATCTCGAAATGGTCAAGTCCTGCCTCACCTCATCAAAATGGTATTTCTGAAAGAAGAAACCGGACCTTATTAGATATGGTTCGATCTATGATGAGACATACCGATGTACCTTCCTATCTTTGGGGGTATGCTTTACAAACTGCCACTTACATTCTGAACTGGGTTCCTTCTAAATCTATACTGGTTGCACCCTATGAATTGTGGACTGGGCGAAAACCTAGTTTGCAACATCTAAGGGTATGGGGTTGTCCTGCGCATGTTTGCAAACTCGAACCCACTAAGTTGGAATCTAGAACAGAAAAATGAAACTTTGTAGGGTATCCAAAAGAAACTAAAAGTTTCTATTTCTACTCTAAGGCAGATCAAACAATAGTTGTTAGGAATCATGCCACCTTCTTGGAGGAAGAAATTGATCTTCTTAAGAAGGTTTAATTTCATGAGATGAAAGACAACACAGCCAGTATCCAAGATGAACCTAATCCTTCCACTACTGATTCTTTTAATTCTATTCCACTAAGAAGGTCTGAAAGAGTTTCTAGACCACCAGATAGACTTCAGTATTATAATAATGAGGTTTATCTAGTTACCCTTGATGATGAGGATATAGATCCTAATACTTATCAGGAAGCTACATTACAAGTAGATGCATCTCAATGGAATAAAGCCATGAGAAGATATTGTGGGATTAGAGTTACCATGTGAGAGAGGAAAAATAGGGATTTGAAATGGATGGTTAGGATAGAAGATGAATGAGTGGCTAGGATTAATTAGAGAGAAAATTTATTTAGATTTTTAAATTACAAAATAAAAACAAACAAAAAGAAGCAAAATGTCTTGAACCCTGGTCTCTAACATGATCTCCCCCAGCCTTTACCAATTAAGCTTACTTCTTTATTTGTTTTGTAGGGAATATTTATCAATTGTGTTCCTTTCTCTTGGAAATGTTTTCTTTGGTTCTTTGGCCTTCTTCATTCACTAGTTCAATCCATGCTTGACTTGTCTCTACATGATGTAGCCTATTGGCTCTTTAACATTCAATAATGGGGCTTCGATAGTTGCTTTTGGCTTCCTAGTTCCTAAATTTCTTCTAATCTGGGGTCCTGAAACATTAAAGCGCGTAATGAGAGTTCATAAAAACAACTTTGAATCTAGACTTTCAGAAACATGTTAAATTCATGCAAATGTATCATTTTTATCATAAATGTGTGTGCTATGCAATGGAGGAAACCCTTACGTAGAAAATTTTGTAAAATTAAAAGTTTACGTAGTAGAGTTTGATAACGCCTCAAAAGATAATAGTGAAAATAAATACTTTTAAGCGAATATCACCACCCCCAAATAGCAAATTTCAGTCCTTGGCAATCAGTGCAAAAATTAGAGCTTAAAAGAGCTTGACACATGCTACATATTGTTTCTTGCCTACTTAGAAAAAACTTCTTTTGTCAAATTATTTGAAGGATGTAAAAATATTTACAAGTTAGAACTTAGTCAGAAAATTGTAGTAAGAATACAAATAGACTCTCAACACAAAGAAAAATTAGATTGCGTGTGTGTGTGCTCAACATCATTATTATCTGGCAGTAAAGACTTTCATATCACTTCTAAGATTGTATGTCTAGACCTCAATTCTCACTGGTATACCACTTAGAAGTGAATCACTCATAAATGATTTTTTATCTTTTTTCTCGAGTTATATGTGAGGAGATATGTTAATGAAAACAAAAAAATATCTTTCATAAATTGTCTAGAAAGGAGGACGTTAGAAAATCAAACGATCTCATGATAAGAATATCATGTCACTCTATAGTTTCTTTTTCTCCATTCTCCACATTATATGATTGTGCTAACCCAGAATCAAGTAGGACTTTACTAGGTTGTATTGAGGCTTGAGATAGGTTTAGAAAAATAAGGGGTCATAGGGATTCAAAGTTTTGAGAGGATATCTCAATGTTCTTTGTAACTTTTCCTAAGGGTGTAACACCAAATCTTTTTTTCTTTTATTTTTTTTAATCTATTCTTTTAATCTTTTTTTAGGCATCTCAATTCTTTTTCAGCTTTCTACCTTCTCTTTTCAAATTTTCTTTTTAGCTTGAACCCACTTGATTTTTTTTTCTCAATTTCTATCTTTCATGGTGTACCCATACCAATAACTCTTTTATCCTTCTCAGAAATAGGGTTGTGAGTCATCCTTCTTATTTGGATCGACTAAAAAGTTTGGAAGGTTACAAACATGACTTAAATCACTTTCTAGGGTTGCACTCTCATGTCCTATGTCTTGAATGGATACAGAGAAAGTTCCATTGTAATAATCCAATATTTGATGTCGTTTCAAGTTTAATGATCAAATCAAGAATTAATGACATCTCTCAAGGGAATACGTGTGAGTTGGAAGAAATTGTGAGTCAACTTGTGACTTGGAATTTTTGTATAACCCTTTGAAATGATGAAATGCTAAAAAGCTCACTGGGTTAGGTCTCCACAAATATTCTTGGATCTTTGGAGAATCTGAACTTAGGATGACTTTGATGTTGATTTTGTGCAATTTGTGCTGAATCTAAGTTTTCTAAGTGTTTAAATCAACAATCGTACTGGTTGACTAAGCGTTAACATGTATTCAAAAAATGACATCCTTTTCAATAAATAGACCAACGGTTAGTTTTGTCTCATCATTGTAAAGGTACTTGTAAACACAC
Organism: Tetracentron sinense; assembly: GCA_015143295.1. Lineage (NCBI taxonomy): Eukaryota > Viridiplantae > Streptophyta > Magnoliopsida > Trochodendrales > Trochodendraceae > Tetracentron > Tetracentron sinense. The sequence continues at coordinate 5,658,374 of CM026572.1, read as the reverse complement.
ACACACACGACTCATGCACACAGACCAAGTCTCAACCTAAGTGACAACCACACACACCTCTCAAAAAGAGAGGCATGGTGGGAGTACTTAAGGAGACACAACCCTACACAACACTGTTTTTGCACATTGGCCAAAAAAAGCCAATGTGCAAAAACAGTGTTGTGTAGACCCTTTAGTCCCACATCATTTACCGATGGTAGGGTTGTGTCTCCTTAAGTACTCCCACCATGCCTCTCTTTCTGAGAGGTGCGTGTGGTTGTCACTTAGGTTGAGACTTGGTCTATGTGCGTGAGTCGTGTGTGTGTGTGTTTACAAACTTAACAAAAAATAAATAAAATTGTAAAGGTACTTGAAAACATTCTTGAAAGTATTAGAAAACTCTGAGATTTTTTTTTAATAAAAAGAAAATAAGCCTAGATATCCTACCCATAGAACCCAGAGTTCTATCTCCTAGGCGACCTATGGGACATGCCAGAAGCTTTCACAGTCTCTAAAGCTCCAAAGATTTAGCAAAAGAAAACAATCTTTTTTATTTTTTTTATATTTTTTTTCAAAAGGAAAACATGAGTTTTGGAAAATACCCACCCTCAAACAAAAGATAGCACCGTCCTCGATGCTCATGACCTAGACAAAAAGATATGAATGTGGACTACAAGATGCAAGGAAGGTTATTACCAGCTTTGCAGAAATTGTATAGTGTTGATGATCTGCATAAGTGATGATATATGTACAACCTAAAAATACGGCCATAAGATATGCAAAATAAGCATGCGACTCATGTGACTCTAGGAATCTTAGAATTGCCTTTCCAACAGCGCTAAATTTAACGTCTTCAGCTAGACACAATAGGGGTACATAAATGCACCTCCAAACAAGTTGAAGCACATAAAGACTAAGTGGGTCATTAGTCTACAAAGAAAGGATCGATAAAATCGATCTCAACCAACACCAACCGGCGGCTTTGGAATGACCCCCGTAGGTTGTATGTCCTTTAAGCCTAATGACTGATAGGTTGAAAAAGTCAGGAGATTCACACTAGCTCCTAGGACTAGCAAAGTGGTACAACTGATATAATTTCCTATGATGCACTGAACGGTAGGGCTTCCAGGATCCTTTAATTTGAACGCGGTGACTTTTTCAACTAGAAATGGATCCTTAGGTGCTTGTGTATGCAACTTGACTGTGCATAAGTCTTTGAGAAACTTAGCATAGTGTGGAATTTGCTTGATAGTAGTACTAAACGGGATATTGATCGGTAAGTTTTTGAAGACTTTTATGATATCTGAAAATTGTTTGTCCAGGTTATTTTGGACAAGCCTTTCTGGGAAAGGTGGATTCAACTGACAAATGGGCTTATCTTCAGTCTGAGGTATCTAAATAGGAATATCGGATTTGGGTGCAAACATAGAAGCATCAGAGTTGGATGTGAAATTGGGATTCTCTGAGCTAGGGTTAGAAGGTGGTGCTTTTGAGGGCATCGAGGATGGTTGTTCTCTTATATCAATAGTTTGGCCTAAACAAAGGGTGATATCAGCTTGGATTTCTCCTTGAAAATTTTGGTTGTTTGACTGTGATTCGACTTGAGAAACACTCTCTCGTTCAGTCAGATTTTGAATAGTTTAGCTTGGGAAGTTACCTATCTCGCTCTCAACTTCTAATTGATTCAGACGTTGTTTTAGATGTTGAAAGGATTGTTCTTGCCGGGTCATAAGCTAGGATAGAAGGTCTTCTAGACCAGGTTTATGATTAGATTTTTGAGGCACATCGAAGGGAAGCTGAGGTACCAATTCATAATTAGTGCTCATTGGGGTATAATAATTGTAGGACCGAGGAGTCAGGACGACGCTCTGTTGGTCAAAAATTTTTTTTGGGAGAATTGCTGGTACTGCGGCTGCGAGTACTATCCATCATACTGTATATTAGATTGGTTAAACCCGGAATGATATGTGCTATGGTATGGTTGTTGTTGTGGAACAGACTCTTGCTCCCAAGAGAAACTGGGATGATGATTCCAAGTATCCGGATGATAAGTCTGACAATAGGATTTTGGGCTATAGGAGTCCTGGCAATAAAATTCTGGCTATAGAAATTTGCATAAGTCTCAATAAGAGGCCTTTCTGCTACCATGGAGGGGATGAGGAATGTGAAGAAGCTGGGGCTATTTCCTGGATTGGAATGACTCTTAGATTGAATCGAATGATGATGGGGCCGAACCCAACTGGGCATATGTTTAAAGAAACATGCCAAAGACCTGACAAAAAACTGCCAAAAGGAGACACAATCCTAAGTGAATCTATATGATGCACAAGATGTCACAAAGATGATCCTAATCCAATACTAAACAATCAATAGGTTTCAGGGCTTTATATATTTATCTTTGGTGGTAAATGAGTTATGACGGTGGGTGGAACCACTGGGTTTATCTTGGATTAGTCTGTCAGACTGACTTGCACTCGGGGGTTCTTACAAAGGCTGTCACTCACAAACTAACCTTTTAGTACTAACACGAGTTAACTGTGAAGGAATCCGTAGCCTAGATAGATGCGTTGCATATTGGCAAGCTTAAATACATCCCAGGCTAGTCAGATCAGTCAAGCAGTTTGACAAGTGTATTCTCGTAAGAATTATTTGGGCTAGATTGTGTTCCTAAGTTAACAAGCACAATTAACCAACATGATTTTGGGGAGACCACTTAAAATCTCAGTATTCTAAAGTAGTAGGGACCTGTGGGTATGTTAGGAAACAGGGACCTGCGCTCATGGTCTTATTCGACTAAAAAAATGGAGTCACTGATTTTGTGATGGTCCTGTGAATACCAAGCTAAATTTGGCTCTAAATATTGGTTCATTTTATTAAATGGCTTTTGGGTTCATACAGCTGGAGTGATGAGGTGGGTGATGAAATCCCACCAGTTTTAAATAGAGCTGGGTTTGCTATTTTAATTAATGTATTTTTCAGCCATCCACGTATTTCGAAAAAAAGACAGAATTAAATAAACAATCATCACCTAGATGTTCAGTCAACACACAAGATCGCTTTTAAGCGAGGTATAGAACACTTACCTACCCGTGGACTATGCCACGGGGTCGCCTCTATGAGGTAGGGAGGGGTATCCAACCCGTTTCTGTCTAAGCAAGTTTTTGTTCACTACTCACACTCATTCCTTGCGAAAGAGTTAGTTCATAGAAAGAGAGTCTAGGGTTTTTGCGAATTATTTTTAGTGGCCTTTTAGGGTTTGCACACAAAATTCAATTATTAAGGCAGGTTAATTGATTTCAAATTAGGGTTTGAATTCAAACGTAGAAGTTTCTTAAAGTCGAAAACTTCTATTTTTGAAAATTTCCCAAATTTGGAAACCTTCCAAATTCAAATTTGGAAACCCGGGCAAAATGGAAACTTCCCAAAAGACGGAATTTTTCAAAATGGAATTTTTCCAATTTTAGATATCCAAAGTTAGAGAATCTCTATAAATAGAAATTCTCTAAATATGTCAAATTTGAAAAATTAGAAAGTTTTCAACTTTGTAAAACTCTCTATTTTGGAAACTTCACAAAATGGAAACTTTCCCGAAAAGCTAATCACCTATAAAAAAACAGAAAGTAAATTTAACCTTTTTTTTTGGGAATATAAATCCTATGATTTTTTTTATTATCAATGAACTCAATCAAGGGTTGCTAAAAAACCTTGAACACACATCTAACATACGAAATAAAAATGTCCTAAAATTATTACGACTTTGCACTCAGCCATCCGAGGGAAAAAAAAGAAAAAGAAAATAGACAAGTAGAAAAGAAAGAGAAGAAGGGGGATCTGAAATCCCTTGCTGTTTTTTGTTTTTTTGAATTGCTTTTGGTGTGTTTCTTCACGTTTTCCCTTCACACAAGCGGCATCAGCGCCATTTGGTAGGTATTTTCCGTCGCTTGGAAATCACCTTACTATCAATACTTTAATTGTAATCTGAGACCTACAAACACATGAGAATGGTATAGGGATCATGTCGGATGTCGAATCCTCACTTGTGAACTATGAGGTTAGTATAAAGAAGAAATCAAAAAGAAGAGGAAATTGTAAAACGATGGAGGGATGGGAATGATGAATAATGAGTTTTTTTTTAAAACAATTTTTGGGAGAGGTATTATTAAGACCTACTAATAAAATAACATAAAATAAAATGACCTACTATTAATTAATGAAAGACAATAAAACATAAGAAAATAACATTTATTCATTAAAAAGAGTTACTTACAAAGTTGAATTAAATCTCATTACATCCAAGAAAAATTTAGCAAACCGAAAAATTGAATTAAGCGTAGTTGCAAGTGTTCCGATTGAGGTTTTTGAGAAGAGGGTTGAGAGACGTAGACAAAAAAGCGGTTGAGAAAAGAAGGGGTTGAGAAATGAGAGAGAGATGATAAGAGAAGTTAGGGGGAGGGAACCATCTATAAGGGAGAGAGAGGGGTGTGTATTTATAGAGGGTGACAAGGGTTTTATAAAGATTAGAGTTAGAAAAGTGGGCTAGGGTTTTTAGAAAGAGATGGGTGGTTAGGATTAGAGTTTGGTGATAGAGAAGAGATGGATGGTTAGGATTTTGTAGAGAAAGAGATTAGGGTTTTAACAAAATGGAGAATTTTGGGAGAGCTAAAGGGGGAAAAAATATGAGAAGATATTATGGGATTAGAATTACCATGTGAGAGAGGAAAAGTTGAGATTTGAAATGGATGGTTAGGATAGAAGAGGAATGAGTGACTAGGATTAATTAGAGAAGAAATTTGTTAGAGTTTTAAATTATAAAATAAAAACAAAAAAAAGAAGCAAAATTTCTTGAACCCTGGTCTCTAACATAATCTTCTCCAACCTTTGCCAACTAAGCTTGCTTTTTTCTGTGTCTTGTAGGAAATATTTATTAATTGAGTCACTTTCTCTTGGAAATGTTTTCTTTGGTTCTTTGGCCTTCTTCATTCACTAGCTCAGCCCTTGCTTGACACGTCTTTACATGATGTAGCCTGTTGACTCTTTAGCTTTCAATAATGGGGCTTTGATGGTTGCTTTTGACTTCCTGGTTCCTAAATTTCTTCTAATCTGGGGTCCTGAAACATTAAAGCGCGTAATGAGAGTTCATAAAAACTACTTTGAATCTAGACTTTTAGGAACATGTTAAATTCATGCAAATGTACCATTTTACTAGAAATGTGGGTGTTATGTAATGGAGGGAACCCTTACATAGAAAAGTTTATAAAATTGAAAGTTAGTAGAGTTTGATAATGCCTCAAAAGATAATAGTGAAAATAAGCACTTTTAAGTGAATATCACTAATGTTCTTGTAATCTGAATTTTACATAAACATCATAGAAACCTTAGTGTAAAAATGATCATTTCATTATTATGTTATCATCAAAATTATTAGGGGTACACATGGTTGTAACCTTTAGGCAAATTCGATCACCCTTATGGTGCGATCGATCACCTAGGGATCAGAAACACCCCAGGTGATCTGCCTGATTATAATCGATCGCACTATTGGTCGCATGCCTTCTGCATGCCTACGATCGATTACCACTCTCATACAATCGATCGCTATTCCCTCTGAGCCGAAATTTCGAGCTATAAACATCCCGAAAACCGAGGGCTACCTCCCACTGCTCCATTTCTATACATTCCCATCCCTTCCATACATCATCTACCGGGTCTTGTACCATTTTCATCCATGCCATACATTATCCACGCCATTCCACATACAAAATAAATTAAATAAAGGGAAAAGAGAAGAGAGAGAGAGAGAGAGAGAGAGAGAGAGAGAGAAAGAAAGGTATTTTACTTCTACACGCTTTACGAGGCTCCATAGGAAAAAATGGATGCCGCGGTTGCATCCAGAATGTCGAAGAACCTCAAGGTGAACCTCCTCTCCCTATCCTTTAGGAGTTAGGGATACTTTAGCTCGTGACCGCCATGTCAAACCATCCCGTAAGACACATAAGACATACTTAACATCCTGTTAGAGCGCACAAGTTATACACATAACTAAAATACAATGGAAGCAATTCAAAATAACAACTCCTATTATTAGGTTCAAGTCTGAACCAACAGATCACCATAAAATATTAAGCATGAAGTGGACAAGTCCCACTCTCAATACTATCAAAATAAGTGTATTCTCTCTCTCTCATTCTCTCAACAGAAATCTAAATCGGGCCGCCTATCCAGCGATCCATCATCATGATAATGGTCCATAGAGGGTTCCGGTTCGTAATACTCTTCCTCTATCCAGGGCTCCGAACCACAGATATCGAAAGGGACTCGTGCACTTGCCGACAATCAAAATGTACGGCTGAGTATTGAAACACTCATTGGGTACCAACCACTAGCCGACAATGTTAAAAACAAGATCACGCATACAGTTTATAGAAATCGTAGAACGTAGAGTATAAATCAAATGTGCATATTTTCCAAAACCATTACCTTATAAGTTTTTGTGTAAAACATACATCTTATGAGATCTTGCGAGAATTAATAGCTTATGAGTGTGTCTTATGAGTTCTTATTAGTTCTTCTGAGCATGGAGCACTTATGAGTTCTTATGAGATCCATAGAGCATGTGAGATCCTTAGATTATAGAGCATAGAGCATGTGAGATCCTTAGAGACTTATGAGATCTTAGACATTGAGATCCTTATGAGCATGAGTACTTGATCTTAGAAACCAACCCAAAGTTTAGTATAATCACTTATGAGTTCTTGTGTGTTTCCTTAAAACAGTTCTTATGAGTTTTGAAACATCCAACTTATGAGAAATCCGATTCATGCAAGCTTGTGTACATGTGAGACTTGTGAGCATCATCATAGACTCAAAACATAACTCTTGTGAGCATCATGATAAGCATAGAACACTTAAAATATTTAGGTATATTCATAGAAGGTCATATAACATAGAATTCCATTGATATGATAGCTTACAAACATTTCGAATTTCATCATCCAATAAACCAATAACATACTTAGAATATGGTTTTCTAAAAAAATAAAACAAGGTTAGATAGTAGAAGGTATCTACCTCAAAAGGAAGTTTTTACACTTCTGTGGAATAAGAATCAAACTTGAGGGAATTTGGTTGAAGCTTTGAGAAGCCTGAACCTTAATTGAAAAACAAAACTAAAAACCTCTCTTTTGATTTCAGAATTTAAGAATCACCTTGGGTAGAAAGCCCAAACTCTAAAACACCAAAAATAGTAAAATACCAACCTTAGAAGTAAGGATTTAACTTCACTTTGGTATGAGAAGAACGGTTTGAGAAATCAAATCTTTCTTCTTCTTTTTCTCTTCTTTAATCTCTTAAAAATCCAAGCCTAGGGTTTGAGTAGATCAATCCCATGAATTCAGATCTTATTTATAGTTCTAGGGTTGCCAAAACCCCTAAAAGTCCTTGAAAACATCTCAAAATATCTTCCCAAGGTTGGTTGGAAAAGTTTTGGGTCGTTCTGCGCATGTAATCATCGATGAGAGGTCTCTAGTCGTCGACGAGTGAGTTGCAGTCATCGAAGAGGGGTTAAAAATCGTCGACGAGTGGGTTTTTTTCGCATTCAGATTGGTTGAATCGTTGACGGGTCCAAGGCACTCGGCGACGAGTGGAGACTGTAACATTTTTGCGTTTTTCTCGTTTTAGTATTTTGGCCATAACTTTTGACTCGCTTATCGGATTTTGACGATTCAATTGCGTAGGATTCTTCTTCGAAAGGGCTACAACTTTCATGCTTCACAAATTTTCTAATTTTTCTGTCTTCATGGACCAAATTTCCCTTGAAGCTGACTGATCCAAAAATGGCTTTCAGCAGGCCAGATTTTCAGTAGACTTACTTCCAGAAATCTGACATTTGACCCAACCTCGACTCAAAATCTGAAAAAAAATGATAAACATGAACCTCGAAGAGGATTTCGATATCTTTCTAATGGCTCAAGAATCACTCAATTCCGATTAGAGGTGCAAAATCTAGAGCTCTTTAAAGTTGAGGGTATGTTTAGGCATCTTTTTCTTTGACACTTGGAGTATGTTATACTCTCATTTTTCATTTATCCTTAATCCCCAAAGCACTTTCCATACATGTTTTGATTCATTCAAACCTCCTTTCATTATAAAACATGAACCCACAATTTCATTAAGGCTTTAGGCCTTGAAGGCACTATTCACACACTATTCACATGAACAGTGAACCTAAATTCCGGGCTCTACAAAAACGGACGTCGCTAGCACGTCGGGAACATCGAAAAAACCCCAAATAGAGCTCCTCTTCCTTCTCTCTCTTCTTTCTCTCTCCTCACTTTCTCTCTTTAAAAATCCCCACACAGGGGTTGGGGTTCGGTGTCTCTCACGGATCTAGAGAAATGAGGGGGTGGGGAGGGCTTTATATAGTGGTAGATAAGGGTGAGTCACCATGTGAGGTGTCCCCATGATGTCATTGATGACATTTGTGTGATGTCATTGATGACATCACATAATTTGACTATTTGACCGGTTTAACTGCTTTTTTATGCCTACGGCCTCCGTAACTCCATGAAACGACATGCAATGAAGTCAAAACGACAATTGACTGAATTAGGGCCAATCCGACATCTACTGTGCCAATTTCGGGAAATTTTTTTGAGTTTTGACAGTAAAAAGTAAGTCCGGAAGAAAACTGCAAAATCCACTAATTTCCTTATTTTGGACACAAAACACGCTGCGGTTTTTTCGTTTGAGATGATGAACAGCCGAAACGATAGAAAATCATCCGTATAAGCTGTCGACATGCTGTGGTTCGAGTTTTACAAATTTCTATTGGAGCACTTGGTAAATATCGAGTCCCAACTAAGCTTCAACAATCACTGAATTTTTTGGTTTTTTTGATTTTCTTACGTACAAGGCCCCCATGGTCTTGCAAATCAATATGCGACAGAACCGGTATGATGGATGATCGTTCAGATATCCGACCCGTACGCTGTGTATGATTTTTGAAGAAAACACTGAAGTTTTATTGGTACAACTTAGTCCCAAACAAAAACTCACTTTCTACAAATTTATCAAACACTTAACTAATTAATCTCATCCAAGGACCCATAAACCCCAAAAATTATTATATTAAAATTCCGGGTCGTTTTAAGAATTGTAGGAAACGAGTGGTTTTAGCAAAAAAAAAGTTGAATTTGAGAAGATTTTTCCTGGTAATTGATGTTTATGAGTTAAATGAACATATGTGGTTTTATGAGATATTATTATTATGTATACGGTGATTTTATTTGACTATCAAAATTTTTACAACGGACAAAATTTTCGTTTTTCGCCTAAAACTGTAAATAAGATTTTGATTTATTAGGAATTTGATTTTTCAAATATTTTATTGAATCCAACTTACTACAACCTTATTATTATGACTGAGCACGGTCGACCGACTTGGGGTTTCGGTTGATCGGATTCCCTTGTATTCCCCTTTATATTTTCTATTTCTTACTTTCACATACAATAACATGCCTACTTAACCAATAAGGTTTTCACATACAAGTAACATCAATATAAGGTGTTCTAGATACACGTATGACACGAATATGGAGAAATGAAAGGTGGGTCTCTACACAATCCTATTCCACCTATAAATCAAGTTGTTTGGGGCCACTAAACCTTAGTTGGACCACTATAACAAATTTACAATAGATGAACATAGAGCATCCCCTGCGGCCAAACAAGATTACACGCGTGAGATTTTTCTAGAAGTGGCTCCAATTTAAGATTATTTTGTTTTTATAATCTTATTAGTACCTTTAATGAAATCAACTATTCTTTATTAGAACAAATAATAGAATTAAATGGAGTTATAAAGCCAAAGAAAACGATTTTGGTTCCAAAAAAAAAACAAAAAAGGATTGTTGGAGAGATAAAATAAACGGTTACAAAGTACCAAAAAGAAAAGTTAAGAAGTCAAGGCGCCAAAATAAAGAGAAGCCATGTTAGAAATATGAGTAGAAGACATTGTTCGCTCTGCGTTCTTCATTATCTTCCCCTACGAATCTTTTCTATTAATAAGGGTAGGATTGGTATTTGAAAAAATAGAAGTAGAAGTAGGACCATAAAAAAAAAGGAATATAAGTAGAAGAGAATTCTTTGATTAACTCAACGACACCACAGGGTGAAGCTGAAGTAGAAGACCCAATTATTTGTTCTCTTCCCCCTCTGGTGAAGAAGACTCAAATTTTTTTTTGTTCGAGATATACGTTTAGGCTGCAACACCTGTTAGGTGTTAGTATTTGTTCAGTTAATGGATGGGTGGAGAGTATATACAAACTCCCACCCTCTTGAGAATAGAAGACTCAATTTGTTCGGACTTATTTGTTCTCCTCCCCCTCTTCTCACCTTTTTCTATTAATAAAGATAGAATTGGTATTTTGAAAAAATAGGAGGGTCATTAAAAAAAGAAAATAATCACCTCCTCGGTTGGTGACGCGAGGAGGGCTGTCTCGATTCCCATTTTCTTGCCATGTGTCCCACTTCTAATCCCATTTAACTGTGGTTAAGATTCATCCACCTTTAGTGTTCACCCATCAACCCTTAGTTTTTATAGAGAAAATAATAGTAAAAAAATTAACTATAAAGGATTAAAAAGAACTAACTCAAGCTAATGGGAGTTGAAGGGTTGGCTATGTGAGAGCGAGGAGGAATAGTCCCCTCCTCGGAACGTTAAAAAGTGAAGTTTCACTTGACTTCTTAAAGCCCGAAGTCAATTCAGTAAATATTTCAAAAACCAAATCCTATTTTTGTAAAGAATCAACCTAAACTTGGGGCTTATTTTGAAAAAATATCAAATTGTACTCTGGCCCCTTACTAACGAGAAGCTAGTGGCACATTCGTAATTTAATAAAGTTAGTTCGTGGGATTATTTCGGCCACTTAATAATAATATATAATATTTTTAATGAAATAAATAAAATTTTTCCGGTTGCCAAGGAAACCTTGCTCTCTCTCTATCTTCCGAAAGAAAACCATGAACAGTCTGCTCCGCACGTGCCAAACTCCGTTTCGGCCGGCTCAACGCGAGGCTTGCACGAGTGAGAGGAGTCTAAATGGCACGAGAAGGATAGGATGGTCGATACGTAGCGGTGTGGGTAGGTGGAGACGTTTAATGGTGTCGGCGACTATGGGAACAGAGAGTGGGCTTCAGAAGGGGATAGCTGAGTTCTACGACGAGTCTTCTGGGATTTGGGAGGATATTTGGGGGGACCACATGCACCATGGCTTCTACGATCCGAACTTGCTTGCTTCGGTTTCTGACCATCGATCTGCTCAGATCCGTATGATCGAAGAAGCCCTCTCATTCGCCGGCATTTCTGGTTCGTCTTCTCTCTCTCTTTTTTTTCCGTATATTTCTGTTGATATTTGCTTAGGTTTTGTGTTTTTCAAATGGTTGGTTTATCTCTGTGATTCACTTGTGGTAGGGATGTTCTGATTGGGTTTTAGTACTCGGTATCTGGATCCGGCCAATGCTAAAGAGGGACAAAAAAGTTAAAAACTCTTTTCAGTAGGGTGCCAAATCCTCTCCAGTGATAACCGGATGTGGCACATCCGGTTATCACCCCTAGAGGTCGCCACGTGTCTCCTTTGACACCCCTTAACCGTGGGTAAGGTTCACCCACCCCTAGGGTTCACTCACCTATTTTTGGTTTTTTTAAAAAATATTAATTCTATTTTTAAAATTAAAAACTGTTTTTAAAGTTTTTTTAATATTAAAAACAATTTTTTAATTTTAAAAATAGAATTAATATTTTTTAAAAAAAACCAAAAATAGGTGGGTGAACCCTAGGGGTGGGTGAACCTTACCCACGGTTAAGGGATGTCAAAGGAGACACGTGGTGACCTCTAGGGGTGATAACTGGATGTGCCACATCCGGTTATCACTGGAGAGGATTTGCACCCAGTAGGTAGAGATCGCAATTGAATTCTGGGAGAGTTCAATCGCTCCCACGGGTCAACCCGTGTTCCCTTTAACCATGGTTAAGATTCTATAATCTTTTATCCCCAAAAAAATATTAACAAATATTTAACTCTCGTTATGAATTTTTAACTCTTTAAGGTTAATATTATTTAAATATGTTTTTTTTTAGGAAACTAAAGTTAGATTATTGAACATTAAGGGTTAGACAATCTTAACCACGGTTAATAGGGGTTAAAAGGAAAGTTAAGTGACTGTGTATTTAGTGTGTTACATGATACCTTCGAAGTTCAAACCAATAAAAAAACACAACGTTACCAAACTCGCCTCGAATGTTTGTTTGGTCCACCTGAACGTCCGTGTACTTTTTATCAAACACTCCGTTGAATGTTGGGAGGGTAGGACCATTAAAATACTTGACCAAAACTAGCCTCAAATATTTGTTAGCTCCACCTTTTTTTGGCTTAAGGCAACAACTCCGTTGAATGTCGGGAAAATCCTGTGCGGGGCTAGCCCCAAAGGCGGAGCGAGAAGTCGAATCCAAGACCTTCAGCTTCTTGAGGCGTAAATCCTAGGTACCATGGTCCACCCCTTTTGGGTTAATGACAATTTTGCCCTAACTTGTTTGATGATATTTTTATAAAATAAATTAAGGTAATGACAGTTCTGCCCATAAATATTTGTGTTTTTTTATATATTTACAAAACCACACATAATTAGGGGTGTTTTGAGGAGCTTCAAAAATCCATTTAAGCTAGAGCTAACGCATATGTAACATTGCATATGTATAAGTTCTTAGTGGCACATGGTCGTCCTTTGGCCCCAAAAAATTCATGATGCAGGTTCTTCTTCCCTAATTTCATGGTGAAAAATATTCCAATTGGAGATGGATTTTTGATCGATGGTAGAAACTATAACTTAGGTTAGGTCACATTAATTATAGAAATTAATGCTGACCAATTAGGATTAATATGGTTAGAACCAAACAAGTTAGTCCCACATCAGATGTGTACATCCGAGCACTCTTTTTAATAAATTACTATTGGGCATCAGACGGTTGGTACCCGTTTTGAGGTTCACTTGATTGTAGCTTCATGAGGTGAGTGTGTGTGGTGTGTGCATGCGTGTTTCCTTTTAATGCTTACACTAACACCTTTTGGTCGTGTTGTGTTAACAAAAAAAAAAAGAAGATTAATGTGGACATTTCTATCATCCGATCGGAGGCCTAGGCATCTATGATTTAGGCTGATATTTTGTCATGTGTTAGGGAATGAGAACCCGACATCATTAAATCTTTTGGTAGGCTCAAAGAAGTGCCTTGCATCTCAAATACGTGAGGCATATGCAAGATTACCTATACATCAAGATTATGCTACCTATATAGGTGTGGCTATTATAATTACATGTTAAGAAAGTTGAAAAAAAATAGAATTAGGATTTATTAGAAAAATGACCAAGCTGACCCTATATTTAAAAAAAACCACTCAGGGGGGTGGGGATTTAAATGAAGAAAATGGGGGGGACATAAAACCTTACTCCTACAAAGATGCAAAAAAAAATAGGGGGGGACATAAAACCAAAACCCCTAAAAAGACACAACCAATGCAAGGGGAATTAAAAACCCCTAACCTAATACAAGCACCAAACACAACAAAAATAAAACAATAACACATTAAGAAAGCCTTATATTTCCCAAACCCACTTTATCCAAGAAAAGAAGAGCTCTAAGACGAGGAGAGCTATCTTGTGTAGAATGAATCGAACTTGAAAGTTGAAGATCATAACCATAATTTGCTAAAAAATCTTTGACCTGATTAGTTTCCCTGTAAATATGAGTAATAGAAGAACAGAAGATTCTAACTTTTCTGATTTTTTGATTCCAATACGAAACACTCCAGGGATGATGACATAAACCATTCCAAGCATCCACAAGGGTTTTAGCATCAGACTCTACTTCAACCTGCATATACCCCATAGAATGACAAAGAAGAATACCGTCTAGGAGGGCTTTAGTCTCAGCAACATAATTGGAACAATGATCATAAAACGCGAAGAAGCAAGCTATAATCTTACCATGGTGATTACGAATAACACCCCCTCCACCAGCTAAACCAGGATTAACTCTAGACACTCCATCCACATTCAATTTTATTTTACCTTGAGGAGGCTGAATCCATTGGACAAAAGATATAGAATTTCTTTTCTTTGAAGGAGGAGACATAAAGCTGAAAAATGAAAGTTCCAATCTCTTTTTATTTGATAATCGCCCCAAATCCGCCATCCAATTTTTGATACAAACAATAATAAAGGCTAGAGGCTTCCGAATTCCTTTGAATCTTCGAGAACATCTTTCAAGCCATATTTCCCAAATGATAAGGAGAGGGAGCAATATGAAAAACTCATTCTGAAGACTATCATAGGCTCTGAACCATCTCATTAGAAGACATTGAATAGTATCCCTAGGCTGTAAAATAATAGAGCACTGACTAGCAAAATGCCTCCAAATACTATCTGCAATATCACTTTGAGCAAAGCCTTATGTGTCATGCACTCATTTACCTCCTACTTGTTGGTGAGTAGAGGGCCAAAAAAAGAGAGGCCTCTTACCAACAGAAGTTAATCACAATTCAAAAAGGGTATTTGAGACTGATAAAAAAATATATAAATACAAAAAAGGAACGGAGATTATATGAGAAGATGGAAAAGATTAACAAATAGATACCTCATTCGTCCTTTTCAAACCGGATTGGCTGTCCAACCAGCTGGTTGGTCGGTTCCTAGTTCGAACGTGTCCTTTTATAATTAAAAATATAATTTTTTCCTTTTTTGGCCTGTTCTTCTTGTTTATATGGTTGGTTCTTCCAATTTCTTGTTTTAAGGTCCGTTTTTATGGTTTTGGGGACTGGTTGGGTAGCCGGTTCCCGATTTTACCGGTTCAACCGGCTGGTCCGATCTGGTTTTCAAAACTCTGGTTCTATTATAATTCTTAAGGATGCAAACGCACAAGACCTCGATGAATTAACACAAAAACAAGTGCTCTTCTAAACTAGATAATCATAGTCTATATGGCATGGAAACTTTCAAGCGGATAGGTGGGTGCCAATGTGGACAGGTCTCCAACTCTGAAACCTGCACCATATTCTGATGCAAGACTTCTGCATGTTGTACTTCTAACTTAGTATTTGATATAAATATCATTTCTAATTTATTTGAAGAAAAAAATTCTCTGTATGGCAAATGGGGCATTATTTTCATGTGAGAACTTGTATGTAGGAATGGGTAAAGTGACTCATAAAGTACTATAAACTATATTTATCCTTACTTCTATGGAAAATTATTCTTATTTGCATTATATATCTGTAGCTGAATCTCATATTCTGGACCTGTGTTGGAGAATCATATCCGTGTTAATGTGACATTAATACGGATAATCTAAACTCATAAGGGGAGGAGCCATGATTTTCGTTAGGGGGAGTGATGATTGTTGAAAATGTTAGTAATGACTTATGGATTTTGTCACGAATGATTATGCTGGTACGAAATATTTTGGGTTTAGGGGGATTGAGGGTTTGGGGACGTAGACCCTGAAATTATTTTTTGACGACCAAGTTCGTAGGTCATCTCGTTTCGTACATATCTTATTGGTAGTGTTTCTCCATGTTTACGGGGGCAGCTGCCCCTTGCCCCATGACTATGTCCTATTAAATAATTAAATAACATAGTATAAATGATATATTTTGTTTTCAAAAGTTAAGGGGTAGTTGCCCCCTCGTCCTATGGATTACATAGTATAGTATACTCGTTTTTTCAAAAGTCCAGGGCGTGCTACCCCTTGCCCCATGGCTATGCGTTGTTAAATAACTAAAAAATATAGTATAAAAGATTTTTTTTTTTCAAAAGTTCAAGGGGGAAGCTCTAGTGCCCCATGACTATACCCTATTAAACTATAATTTTTTCTCAAACGTTTAGTGGGGCAATTGCCCCCCCTTTCCCCTTAGCTCCCCTAATGGTAGCATAGTAGTTAATAGTATTAGGAAGTGATTATAATTTACGGAAAGAAAGTTAAAATAGGTAATGTTAACCTACAAAATGTGCATATAAAAGAGTGTTATGCAAGTATGCTCACTAGACCAGTCTAAGAAGGAAGTTTGAAAGGACCTTCAACTTCTCTTAGTTTCTATGTAAGGTGAGGTTAGGCTTGGCAAGGCAAATAAGTGATTTTACTATCAAGGTAGATATTGTTGGGTTTGGTGATATCTAAAATCACCCAGGCTCATTTTCTTATTCTATTGGTTTAAAGGTTAATGTGACTTTTAGGAGGAGCATTTTAGGTAATTCAAAAGTGGCTAGAAATTCCTACTTAAGAGAGAGGGAGAGAGCAAGTTAAAGTGAGAGATATTAGAGGTAAGTTAGAGATACTAGAGGTAAGTGAGAGATACTTAAGAGAGAGAGAGAGAGAGAGAGAGAGAGAGAGCAAATTAAAGTGAGAGATATTTGAGGTAAGAGAGAGATAGAAGAGATATATTAGAGGTAAATAAGAGATAAGGTTTGGAGAGGGTTTTCTCAAAAGTCTTCTTGTTATCTAGCCAAGGCCCAAGAGGCACAAGGTTTATTAGGCGGTGCCATCACAATGTGGGTCTAGATTATTTACGACGGAGTGTAGGTACTAGTAGAGCAATGAGGGTTGTGTGTTCTTGGTATAGTTGAGTGATCAGAGGGATTTGATGTTTTTCACTGGATTTTAGGGAGGTAAATCTTTATATTATTTACCTTGTAATCTTCCCCATTGATAGTAAATACATCCTAGTCGAATGTCCGTGAATGTAGCCCGGATTGAGTGAATTACATATATTGTTTTTGTTGTGGTTGTGCATGCTTTCATTTACTTTTCTCATATATTTTGTTCTCTTTAATTGTACATTTATATTTGAAGCATCTCATGAAATAAGAAATCTACACTATTTAATGGGGAGTTTCGTTGCAGAGGATTTATTGAAGAGACCAAAGAGTTTAGTTGACGTTGGGTGTGGGATTGGGGGCAGTTCGAGATACCTAGCAAGGAAATTTGGCGCCCAATGCCAAGGCATTACATTGAGCCCTATCCAAGCCCAAAGGGCTCAAGCTCTTGCCGCTTCCCAGGGATTAGCAGACAGTGTATGTGAGCTTTGTTACATCTTATTAATCATTCAATGTGTTTGCTTTGATATACGATTATATATGCATGGTTCCATACTAAATATTAGTAGAGCTCCACTTTCTTGACAAAGCACGCTCTTCTCTTTGGAGAAAAAAAAAAGACAAGGATCTGGAGTCACCATGTCCTTGTGGGCCTCACCACAAAATCCTTGTCTTTTGCCCTAAAGAGATGTGTATGCATGCAGCTAGCAAAATCCATGTTAGTAACAATGTTGAATGGTTAGCAGGTATCCTTTCAAGTTGCAGATGCTTTGGAGCAACCCTTTCCTGATGGGCAATTTGATCTGGTTTGGTCTATGGAGAGTGGGGAGCACATGCCTGACAAAACAAAGGTCTCTCTCTCTTCTTTAGATTCAATTGTACTCAATGCTTCAAAATTCAAAATAGAAGATTATACCAATTCACTATTTGTGATGTGGGAGCTGCGATCCTTGTTCTATACATGCTTATCAATCAAGATAGGCCAAATTTTATGCCACCTTCAGTATCAACTAAAGCCCAACCATTTTGGTGGTTATATACTCGGGTTGGATCAGACTACAGGCTGACTAACTTGCTCCTATGATTGGTGGTTATAACCATTTTGGTGGTTATATACTCGGGTTGGATCGGCGGCAATTAAGCGAAGGTACTTACTCAACCCTTGACCAACTTGCGCTGAGTCGCTTTGGTTTAGGTCGAGTTTAAGTTTAATAAAGCGGTGGGCAGGCAGCTGAAGCCCAACCCGACCTTGAATTGGGTCGTTATAATTTTCCACACAAATTCAACCCACATCAAAGTCGGATTGGGTCAATGAGGTGCACATTGATAGGGCCTAAGTTGCACCTCTAGTCTTAACCATTCACTGAAGAGTCTTTACTTGGATACTTAAAGAGCCATGATCTATGTATAAGAGTGCATCTTTTAGTAGTTGCTACCATCTAATTGCTGTAGAATCCTATATATATATATATATATACACACACACACATGTACTTACTTCAGTTTTGCATGAGATTTTTTAATTCGGCCCCTCTCTTTTTCAAAGTCTCCTAAACAAATATTTTTCTCTCTGCTTAAAACTGGCAGTTTGTAAGTGAGTTAGCTCGCGTAGCAGCCCCTGGAGCCACTATAATATTAGTAACGTGGTGCCACAGGGATCTCTCCCCCTCGGAGGAATCCTTGAAACCAGATGAGAAAAAGCTTTTGAACAAGATTTGTGATGCCTATTATCTTCCTGCCTGGTGTTCCACTGCTGATTATGTCAAATTACTTCAGTCCCTCTCGCTCCAGGTAACTACATCTCCTAGCTATTTATATGTAAATGGAGACATTCACTAGTACAAATAGGCAAAACATTTTGGAATCATCACTGCAGGATATCAAGGCAGCAGATTGGTCCGAGTATGTGGCGCCATTTTGGCCAGCAGTGATTCGCTCTGCCCTAACGTGGAAAGGCTTCACTTCGCTGTTCCGTACTGGTAATCTTAGCACCCATTACACAGCATGTCTACTACATCCCAATGATTCGACAATGCATGCATCCCTCTGTTAAAAAACTGTATTATTTTCTTAATCTTTTGTTGTTATGTGTTAACTCAGGATGGAAAACCATTAAGGGAGCACTAGCAATGCCATTGATGATGGAAGGTTACAACAAAAATCTAATTAAGTTTGCCATTATAACATGCCGAAAGCCTGAATAGATCAGAGATGGCAAAATGTACGAAGTACTCAACGGGCTCTATTCCAATCTAATAAGATTTTTCAACTAGTTGTTAAAATTTGATTTGGATTGAATGCGTTGTTCTTGGTTTCTGAAACAATTTTGTACTTGGTTTAAAAAAAAAAACAAGGACTCAAAAGCTTTAGTATTTGTTGGTATTTCGGTTTGATGCTAGGCCTATGAAGTGAGACATGCTCACCAAGTGCTTTTGTAGAGAATTTGATGAAATTCTAGAAGTCCTATAGCCTAGATTGGTAGAAGTTATGAAGGAAAAAGTTTCTCCATTTTGCACAAGTTATTAATATGGAGTAAGATGTTCTTATATATCATTGGTCAAGATGTTAGGGTTTGGGATGTTGGCTTTACTTTCATCCGCTTTGTATGTATCTTCGGTCCAACGTAACTTCATGAGTGTACTAAGGGTTGTCTGTGCCATGCCCCAAAATCCCATTTTGGTCATAATGGGACCTTGGGTCATGACAGGGCCTAAACCTGCTTAATACCATAACATACAAGGTTGGGCTGTGACACTGCCTAAACCGCTTAATCCCATAACATACAAGGTAATGCTAAATGCAATACTCCAAAAATGACAATAGTAAAATTTTGATATATACAGATCATCTGTACACCCCACGACCAATTCAAACTTGACCAATCGTTTGGATCAATATCATGATCCCCATGTAAATCCAAGTTCTAGGTAACATCAATTTAACATGAAGTCTAGTACAACCTTTTTAAACTGAAGTCTAGTAAAACCTTTTAAAATTGAATACACAAAGTCTAATAATACGGGAACGGTTAAGGTCCCTCACTCCCTCGTCTGGAAGCTCACCTTCTTCCTCTTCCTCAGAGAGCAACCTAACCCTATTGAACCTAATGTCTTGGCTCTGATACCAACTCTGTCACACCCCAAAATCTCCCTAGGAGTTAGGTGAGACTTTAGACGTGACTATCATAACCTTCCAAACCATCCTGCAAAATCTAAAAGGCATAAACATAGCGGAAACGAAATCAATGCGGAAGCGTGAACAAAAAATTTCTCTTCTATACATTAACGGCATTACAAGTTTGATACATCAACATGACTAATGTAAGAGTGGACATGTCCACCCATCAAAATACAAAATATAAAACTCTATTTCTCACTTAGTAGTCACTGTGATAGGGCCAACTATCTAAGTCTCTTGCCTCCACTTGAGGCGCTCTTGCTGGTTCTACATATAGCTCTCCTCGACCCAAGGACTAGGAGCACAAATGTCAAAGAGTGCACCTGCCAACATCAAAATGTACGGCTGAGTATTAAAACACTCAGCGAGTGCAAGCTACTAGCTAACAGTGATATAATACAATTAATAGCATACAGAAAGTTTAAACAATGCATTCATGAGTATGCATGAAAACCCCAGTGCAAAACCTCATATAAATCATGTGTACAAAATTCATAATTTGTACTCGAAATTATTTTTTCGTATTTTCAAAACTTGCTAATCATGCTTAAAATCTTATTCTTAGCTTGTTCTTGTCTTGTGAGAATCGTGTTTGTCTTATCTTGTTCTTATTTGAATCATACTTGTCTTGTCATGTTTGTCTTGTAAGCCAGATGTTAGTGCCCTTATAACGACTTGTGAGCTGGGTATGTAAGTACCCTTCAACGAAATAGAAAAGGCAAACCAACATCCTTGATTCCTTGTCTTGTTTTCTTGAAGCCAGATATGGCATATCCTTGGATATGCCCTATCCTTGACCGACCTAAAGTTCGGCTTTATCATTCATTTTATGAATCATTTTTCTTGTTCTTTGGTTGTCTTTCATATACTTATACTTAAAAAACTCGGTCATGCATACATGCTTGTGCATAGTGCTTAATGAGCATCATAATAATGTGAGAATACTTAAAGGAAGTCACATGTGACATTTAAACATTTCTATAGTCGTAGGAAAACTTTAAAAGCATCTTAGTATTCATGGAAAAACTTGAAATGTAGAGATCATGACAATAGACATTCTACAATTGACATACATTGCATGAATCATGCTTACTTAGCTTACTACATCTATATCATACCTCATTGTTCAAACAATTTAGGGAAGTATTAGTAGATTAGGAATTGAAAAACACACGTGAGCAATTTCAACATCACATACTTGAAAACCTAGGTTTGAGATCTAGATTATTTCTAGGTTAATTAGAAGGGTGTACTTACCTTGCAAAGACTAAATCTTAGTTTGGAAGGATGATTGGACACGAACTTGAGCTTGGAAATGGAGATCTACGCCCCAAAACCAAGATCCAAGCTTGTGGAAGCTTTTGGAAGCGAGAAATCGAGCTCCACTTTGATCTTCAACAAAAATCCCATTTTGAAACCCTAATCTTCTCTCTTTTCTTTCCAAAATCTCTCTTAGGTTTAGTGTAATCCTAAAACCCCCGAAAATCCCCTCTATTTCTAGACCAATGAGTTGAAACCCTAAAAATCCCATATTTTGGGCTTTTTCGCGACTTAACTGGGCATGACCGTTCGAACGGTCTTTCGATCGTTCGAACGGTTTTGCCTACTGTTGTTGGTTTCCGAAATTTTGAGTTAACCTTTACTGGGATAATTCGAACAGTCATGGAACCGTTTGAACGATTGAGGTTACTGTCTTCGAATAGTGAGGTTTTATTCATCATGCACTTGCATCGTTCAAATGGTTGAGTGAACCGTTTGAACGGTTTCCCTAGTTTTCTTATGTTTTTCACTTTTTCTCATTGGCTTAACCTCGACACTTTTTAAACATTACCACGGGTCCTTGGGACCTTAGAACACATGTTAAAAATATAAATTTTTTTATTTCAACTATCCATTTATTATTTTGCCCATCAAAATACCTAGAAGGCATTGAAGCCTTAAATCATTATTCACAGCACTATTCACAGGCTATGAACTAGAGTTTCGGGGTTCTACATATCCAATCATTCTACTACTCACTCTATCATCCATTGATCAATTCTTTGAGTAGAAACCCTAGGATCCCAAAAGGGAAAATCTTGAGCCATTCAACTTCAATTTTTGAGAGATTTAGAGAGTTTTAAAGAGATCATTCAGCTCGTGTAATGATTGTAAAATTACTTTCTACAAAGTGTGCTTGAAATCAAGAATCGTGGATTCTTGTCCTTGAAGTGAGGAGCTTCATTGTAAGGTTGGATCTTCACCCGGAAGAAGATTATGGAAGTCAAGAGAGGGGATTCTCTTGCACATGTAAGGTTTGATTTTCACCTGTAAGAAGATCGTGCGATTAGTAAAATCGTGGTGAATCATCGAGTGAGAAGCTTGAGGCAGGGACGTAGGCAGGATTGCCAAACCTCGAGAACAACATCTTGTATTTGTTTTTCTCTAACTCTTCTCCTTTACTTTCTGTTTTGTATTGTTTGTAGAATTGCTTGGTTTCTATTCCCTTTTAATTATTATAATTAAAATTTTGCTTAGAGGATTAGGAAGAAAATTTGATTTTGCCATAGACACTATTCACCCCCCCCCCCCCAATCCTTGGGCACATAAAATTATCTTACATATTTATTTACAAAGAATAATACAACTTGCATACATGAGATTCACATTCTACTTTAACCATAATCCCTACTTGCAAAGCAATTTCATGTTCTTACTTTATACCTTCGATCATACTATCATTATTCCTTAGAACTCATGTCTACTTGCTTATCGAATCCTTATTCTTAAACTATATTCTCATTCTTGAATCAATGATCATGCTATTGATAACTAAGTGCCTGTTTGGCATCATTCCCAAGGAACAATCCTCTATTCCCTAGGAGTGGAAAATTGTTCATTGGGAATGATGCCGAACAAGCCTTAAGGAAAACAGATCTACTTGAAAATTCATGCTTATTCTTGACCTTAATCAATGACTATGATATTAATTAGTATCATTGGAGATCATATCTACCTTTAATCTAGCAATTCTTTATGATAATGAGGGCTTTTCTTTCCTGAAAATTACGAATCAACGAAGAAGAATGACCTTGATCACAATCATCTTCCTCATCAAAACTTTTCCTCTTCCTTAGCAAAGGTTTCTCTCAAAACTCTAGGTTTTCTTTTCTCTGAAGTCCTAAGACTCTTAGAATGAGTTATGATCCATAATCCCACGAAATAATAACTATTTATAGGGTTTAGAGTCCTAATTTCCCACTAATTCTCGCAAAAAATTGTTTTTAGTAAGTTTTTGCGCAGTTTCGTTCGAATGGCCTCTTATTCGTTCGAACAAACTTGATTTCGATCAAACGACTCTTAGTTTCGTTTGAACGATTTGTGGTCGGGAACTATTTTATTGCTCCGACTATAAATGTTCGAACCATCGTTATTTTGTTCGAACCAAAATGATTTTGTTTGAATGAATTTGGTTTTGTTTGAACCAAATACCCCGTTTTTCTCCTTTTTTCTTTCCCTTTTTCTTTTAAACATGGTATATGACATTAAATATTGTAAAAATACAAGCATACATCTTATAAATGACACGCATATCGATAAATAATGATCATCTCTATACTCAAGGAAATGCCTTGAGGTTTAAATCTCATAAGGCTTACGCCTCAAGCATTGAGGCTCACATGAGTCACACGCCACGTCTTGAGGCTCAATTTATGGTTGATGCGTGTGCCTCACATTAATCAAAAATAGGTTCTATCCACATAATTGAGACTTAAACATTAATTTTTTAAATGTGTCTCATACACTAATTAAAAATTAGGGTCTAGCCTACATAACTAAGACTTCTCATAATTTCTTTTGTTGATAAAAATATATTTTAATTTTCTTATTTCATTTGATTATTAGGTTAAATTAATAATTAATTTATTATGTTTAAGATTTTTAAGATTGTGTTAAGTATATTTAACCCTTGTTTTATAGTAGACATTGCAAAAATTTTAAGCTACTGCCAAACATATATTGTTGGTGACTATTTTTTAATTGTTTGTTAGAGTCCAATACGCACCACATGATAATTAAGGGCCCGTTTTGTTTGGATTAATATAAGTGATTATTTAGCCTATAATTGGTTATGTAGGGATTATAGAGCCATAATAGCGTTTTGTTTGTCTTTGAATAACCGATTATGGAATCATCAGTTTGGAGAATAACCGGTGATTTCATAATCCATGAAAGGGGTGATTATCAAGAGACATAACCGGTTACGGGAATCGGGATTACGTGGAAATTGACGAAACGCATGTCGATTTCTCTCTTTCCCCAATGGTTTCAATCCAGCCATCGTTTTCAAGAGATCCAAGTTGAGTCCAGAAGGAAGAGGGATGATCAACCAAGAACAAGGAAGATATCAAATGCTAGGTTCTCCTCCTCATCCTTCTTCTTCTTCTTTTGAGATGACAGCTAAAGGAGTTTCAACCAGAGGGATGTCTTCTTCTTCTATTTTGTGGTTTTCAGATCTAACCCTAACACAAACGATAGGGGTTCCGTTGCATTGAGATAACAACCAAAAGGGTTTCATGTTGATTTTGATTTTAAATTGTTTTAAATTAATAAAAACCGGATCATTAGGATCCGGGGTTTTGATTTTAATCATGGACTAAAACCCCCATTAATTTAATCTTTGTTTAGGTTGGGTGTTTAATCTCTTGAAAGAGAGAAAACACACTTTTAGTGCATTTCTCTTAGTTCTTTAGTCCCACATCGGAAAAGTAAAGAAAATCTAAAGAGTTTATTTACCCCCTTAGTTGCTTAGTTGTCAACAACTAATAGTGAGGTGTAGACTTTGACCCACCAATTCCTTTAGACGGTAACTAGGGTGTGCGAGCGCGAGCGCACACGCACACGCACACGCACGGGCTCGGGCTCGGGTGCGGGTGCGGGCATAGGGCTTTGGGTGCTATGAGGCGCACTTTGCACTTCGCACGTGCGCATCGTCGCGAGTCGCTTGGGTCGCTATTTCTTTTGAGTAAATCTGAGCCGTTGATCTAATCAACTGTAGATCTAGGTTGACCTTGATCGGATGATCGGTGTGGTTGATCAGAGCCGTCTGATCAAGTCTCAGGCTAGGTCTAATCTAGACCGTTGGATCTGGGTGTGTGAGATCCGAGGACACACATGGGTGTGTCAGGTGGATCAGATCCATCAGATCTTATAAGTGCCTGGGTCAGTGGGTGCAGGCCCATGCATGCAGGCCCATGATGGGTTGCTCTGACCAAGGCCTGACATTGTGTGCCATGTGGTCTGCCTGGTGCAGGAGGGCCTAGCCAGGTGGCTGAGCCCATGCGCATGCAAGGGGACCTGGGTCCTCTATATATAGAGAGGCTTGGGGAGGGTCTGAGAGTTGTTGGAACTCAGACCAGTGAGCCAGACTAGAGCTTGATCCGTGGAGATTAGCCTGATCCGTGGCCCAGACCACGGAGCACAGAGACCAGTGAGCCTGATCCGTGAGCCCAGACCATGGAGCCTACAGTCCAGTGAGCCACCAGACCAGAGTAGGTGCACCCTGGTCCAGTCTACTCCGAATAGCCATGGTCCATCAGGATGACTCCGTACCAGGGACCTCTTAGGAGGACCCTAACCTGGAGCTCTCCATTAATGGTGGTCCTTGAGCTCGATGGAGAAGATGGTGACCCTGACCCATCATCCAGAGGCCCAGAACCCAGAACCAGACCCAGCAGGTTGTCCGGATCGATCCAGATCCATGGATACCAGGAAATGGACAGTGTGTCCAGCTCCTGATGAGGTTGCAAAATGCCTTCGGGCTTCTCAACCGTCCATACTGTTCAGATGCCCGATCTGGGATTCCAGATCGAGTAGAACAGTGGATCAGTCTGTCATGGACTGAACCATCTTGGTGACCATCCGATTTCGGGTGATCCTACCATATCCATATGATGGACCTAATCAGGGGTATCTTGTGGAATGGGTTAATCTGGACAAGCCTGTTCTTGTACCCAAACATAACCCGAACTAATAAAATTAGATTAAGTGTAATCTTGTCACCAAACAGACTTGGATTAAGTTAAAATGGATTAACTTAAAATCTGTAAACAAACGGGACTTAAGACAGAATTGATTCTGGCCAAACCAGAAACAGTTTCTGTGCAGAATTGATTCTGGACAGAACTAGATTCTGTAACCAAACATAATAGGTGGATACCTAAACTGGAATAGGTTAAAACAGGATTAGACCAAATCAGAGTGGACCTAACCCTGTAACCAAACAGACCCTTAAACCCTAAGGGGTAGAATGGTAATTTTGAATTTTGTCCAATTAATTAGATTATCTTTTACTGTAAATCCGATGGGACTTTGGGACATTTGGATAATTAGGCAAACCCTAATTAAATGGATATGCATATATTTATATATTTATTTTGAAGGGCATCCTAAAGGAAGGAAGATCAGTACTCCGTCTTCTACCGAGTAGTGCAAACTCGTTGGGAAGACCGGAGAGAATCCGAGCTGAGTTGTATCCCAGAGATAGAGCTGTCATATCCCTTGCACATGGGAGGCTTCGACTATCTTCAAGAAAGACTCTCTTGTAGCGCCTCTCAGCGAAGCGATTCTCTACCATAATTAATTGTTTATTTAACTGCATTTATTATCTGTCTGTATTTGCTAAGTGGCTATGTATGCAGGAATTTAGCCCAATTACACCAACAATTTGAAGATATTGTCTATCTCCATGGCTGCTTTGCAAATGCGAGGACTGAACCAGACGGAACCGATGCCCCGATTTGATGGAAAGAACTTCTACCGCTGGGAGCAGAGGATGAAGTTTTTCTTAAAGCAATCAAAGGTTGATCATGTCCTCACAGAGGAGTGTCCGAAAATTCCAGAAGATCCTGACATCGCTGAAATAGATTTGGATTACGCTACTGCACAAGTGCAAAGGTTGATTGATGATGATGATACGGCTCGGAATCTTATCCTCAACTCACTGTCGGACCAGTTGTATGAACAACACTCAAGGAAGACCAAGCAAGCTAGAGACTTGTGGGAGGTGTTGAGGCTAGTCTACCTAGCAAAGGAGTCTGGAACAAAGAAATTCCACGTTGCCAACTACTTGGAATTTAAGATGGTTGATGGAAAGACCATAATGGAACAGATACAAGAGCTACAGAAGATAGCAGATGCGGTCACCTCGGCTGGAATGGTTTTGGATGAAACCTTCCATGTCAACGCTATCATTGCCAAGCTTCCCTCATCCTGGAAGGAGTATCGATCGAAGCTGATGCACAAGAAGGAAGACTGGAATCTTGAAACCCTATTGCACCATGTCAGGGTAGAAGAAGAAAGCAGAAAGCGTGACAAGAAGGAGGAGCCGACTGCTAAGGCTCATATGGTTGATTCACATCAATCAAAGAAGTTTCAACCGAGAAAGAAAGAGTTTAAGAGGACAGGGAAGTTTGAGAAGAAGAAGGGTCCGTACAATAACAGCAACAACAACAACAACAACAATAGCAACAATAATAACACCGGAAATTTCAAGAAGGATGTAGAGTGTTACTCTTGTGGTAAGATAGGGCACTATGCCAAGAACTGCAAGATTAACAAGAGAGGAAATTTTCAGAAGAAGAGGAAGTTTATGAAAAAGGAAGAGAAGAGAAACAATGTCAACATGGTGGCAGTGGTGATTGAGGCCAATATGATTGGTGAAGAGTCTGAGTGGTGGATTGACACTGGAGCCACCCGTCACGTCTGCAGTGACAAGAATATGTTCAATTCCTACGAACTAGTGGGGGAAGGAATGGACATGTTTATGGGTAACTCTTCGTCATCAAAGGTCGCAGGAAAGGGAGTGGTGAAGCTGAAGTTTACCTCCGGGAACATTATTGAACTGAAGGACATTCTGCATGTGCCTGATATCCGTAAGAACCTTGTCTCGGCAGTCCTGATCGGCAAGCTCGGGTACAAGCTGGTTTTTGAGTCTGACAAGGTAGTTGTAACCAAAAATGGGATATTTATCGGGAAGGGATACCTTGTAGCGGGAATGTTCAAGTTCAACACTATGAATGAAACTCCAGTTATTTCTGCTTATATCACTGAGTCCTTTGATCTATGGCATGGTAGGCTAGGTCACATTAATTTCAAGAAAATAAAATCTATGACCAATCAAGGACTGATAGCTAACGCATCCAGTGATAAGCATGAAAAATGTATTGCCTGCAGTAAGTGCAAAATTGTGAGACCTCCATTCAAGGGTGTAGAGAGAGAATCAAATCTACTCGAGCTTATTCACAGTGATATATGTGAAATGACTGGTGTACAGTCAAGAGGAGGGAAAAGATATTTTATCACCTTTATCGACAATGCCTCTCGATACACGCATGTTTTCCTCATCCGAACTAAAGACGAAGCATTTGAGAAATTCAAGATTTTCAAGTCAAAAGTTGAGAATTTTCAGGAAGCTAGAATCAAGATACTTAGAACTGACAGATGTGGCGAATATCTTGATTCAGAGTTCGTTAAATTTTGTGAAGATAACGGGATCCGTCATGAGACAACTGCACCGTACACACCACAGCAAAATGGCGTTGCAGAAAGAAAGAACAAAACTCTGACAGAAATGGTTAATACCATGCTAACTAGCTCCGGTGCTCTACCAAATCTTTGGGGTGAAGCACTTTTATCAGCCTGTCACATTCTCAACAGAGTTCCTCAACGGAAAGCAGAATCAATTCCATATGAATTGTGGAAGGGAAGGAAACCCAACTTACAGTACCTTAGGGTTTGGGGTTGTCTAACCCAAGTAAGATTGCCTAACTTGAATAACCCCAAGGTAGGAACCAGAGGTACTGACTGTGTCTTCATTGGCTACTCAATGTCAAGCAAAGCGTATAGATTTCTAAATCTGGAAACTCCAGCACCACACTCGGTTGTGGAAGCTATTAGTGCTGAATTCTTTGAAGCTGTATTCCCATATAAGAGAAGTCAAGAAGTAGTGGGGGACCAACCGGAATCCAGTTCCAAGCGGAAAGAGCCTGAAGACCCAGTTCCTTCTGAACCAAGAAGAAGTACTCGACCAAGAATTCCAAAGGATTTTGGCCCTGAATATATTTGTTTGATCGAGAAGGATCCAACAAGTTACACTGAAGCAATGATGTCTAAAGACGCAGATCTTTGGAAAGAGGCAATGGATGATGAGATGCACTCTATCAACTCTAACAACACTTGGATCTTGGTGGACCTACCTCCTGGAAACAAGACAGTAGGGTGCAAGTGGATCTTCAAGAAGAAATTGAAACAAGATGGATCCATAGAAAAGTTCAAGGCTAGACTGGTTGCGAAGGGCTTCAGACAGCGAATGGGTTTTGATTACTTTGACACCTATGCCCCTGTGGCTAGGTTGACCACCATTAGGATGTTGATTGCGTTGGCCTCAATTAAGGATTTGATCATTCATCAGATGGACATCAAAACTGCATTCCTGAATGACAATCTAGAAGAAGAAATATACATGGATCAGCCTGAAGGATATGTTTCGCCAAAGAACGAGAAGAAAGTTTGCAAACTTCTGAAATCATTATATGGATTGAAGCAAGCTCCAAAACAGTGGCATGATAAATTCAGAAGTGTCCTTCTAGCTGATGGGTATCAAGTCAACAGTGGTGATATCTGTGTATATAGCAAATTCAGAGACAACTCTGGGGTGATAATTTGCTTATATGTTGACGACATGCTTATATTCGGAACGGATGATCAAAGTGTTGTTAACACAAAGGAGTTCCTATCGTCTAACTTTGATATGAAAGATATGGGCGAAGCAGACGTTATACTTGGAATCAAGATTATTAGGAGCAACGAAAGAATTGCGCTTTCTCAGTCAAGCTACATTGAAAAGATTCTCAGGAGGTTCGATCAGTTTGATTGTACTCCGGCTCCTACGCCAGTTGATTCAAGTATTAAACTAACAAAGAATAAAGGCAGAGGTGTTTCTCAACTGGAGTACTCGCAGATAATCGGCAGTCTAATGTATGCGATGCATTGCACAAGGCCGGATATAGCTCAAGCAGTGGGGATGTTATGTAGATATACCAGTAACCCTGGTCGATTGCACTGGGTAGCATTGATCAGAATTCAGAGGTACCTGAAGGGTACATTGTCCTATGCTCAGCACTACGGAAGATTACCAGCCATGCTTGAAGGTTTTAGTGACGCGACATGGAATTCATGCCCAGACGAATCAAAGTCGGTCACTGCATGGATCTTCTCGATGGGAGGAGGAGCCATCTCCTGGAAGTCCAAGAAGCAGACTTGCATAACTCATTCCACCATGGAATCGGAGTTCATTGCACTATCGTCAGCTGCAGAAGAAGCTGAATGGATCAAGAGTATTCTAGTTGACGTGCCAATCTGGGAGACACCAATTCCAGCAGTCACAATCTATTGTGAAAACCAGGCAGCTATGCTCAAAGCATACAGTGAGAACTACAATGGCAAGTCCAGACAGATCCGCCTGAAGCACAACCATGTTAGGGGTCTGATTGCTGATGGAAAAATTGCAATCCAGTATGTGAAGTCCAAAGAGAATTTGGCTGACCCCTTGTCCAAGGGCCTTGGCACGGACCTTGTGATGAAGACATCAAGAGGAATGGGACTGAAGCCAGTTGAGCAGTTGAACTAGGTGCAAACCCAACCTGATGAGTCTCTCAGGTTCAATGGGAATAATGAACCTTGTAAGAAACTGTAAATGCACTATAAAATGAAATGTCATTCCAAGTTGTGTCCCTTCCTAAGGATGATGTCAATAGTGCAAGTCTATAGTAGATCTATAGATATTTCTGCGATGAGGTTGAGAATTTAAATGGATTCTCTTAATGAGGAACTATAGGCCTGTAAAAGGCTGGAGTGTGCAGAAGCACTCTTGATAGACTCACCTTTCTGAGTGTCGAAGGCTCGTCACCTTCAATGAGATTCTGGCTAAATCTCTAGAGCTCTCAGTAAGACCGGGGTTAAGGCATGGACGTTAAAGTGCTAAGCTGAATGAGTACACATATCTTCTGAAAGGAATGTGTGTGCGACGAATCCGATTGGTCAATACGAGTTCTGCAGTTCAAGGCATAGTCCACTGGGTTCTCTAGCCTTTCTTGATTTGTTTGCACTAAGTGTAGGTTCAAGTCGAAAGACACCTACATCTATGCACAGGATATTCTTGGATGCTCGAATTTGTTTTACTTAATTTTTAATTACTTTACTAATTTTAAATCAAGTGGGGGATTGTTGATTTTGATTTTAAATTGTTTTAAATTAATAAAAACCGGATCATTAGGATCCGGGGTTTTGATTTTAATCATGGACTAAAACCCCCATTAATTTAATCTTTGTTTAGGCTGGGTGTTTAATCTCTTGAAAGAGAGAAAACACACTTTTAGTGCATTTCTCTTAGTTCTTTAGTCCCACATCGGAAAAGTAAAGAAAATCTAAAGAGTTTATTTACCCCCTTAGTTGCTTAGTTGTCAACAACTAATAGTGAGGTGTAGACTTTGACCCACCAATTCTTTTAGACGGTAACTAGGATGCGCGAGCTGCGCTCGCAGCGAGCGCACACGCACGGGCTCGGGCTCGGGTGCGGGTGCGGGTGCGGGTGCGGTGCGGGCATAGGGCTTTGGGCGCTATGAGGCGCACTTTGCACTTCGCACGTGCGCATCGTCGCGAGTCGCTTGGGTCGCTATTTCTTTTGAGTAAATCTGAGCCGTTGATCTAATCTCAACCGTAGATCTAGATTGACCTTGATCGGATGATCGGTGTGGTTGATCAGAGCCGTCTGATCAAGTCTCAGGCTAGGTCTAATCTGGACCGTTGGATCTGGGTGTGTGAGATCCGAGGACACACATGGGTGTGTCAGGTGGATCAGATCCATCAGATCTTATGAGTGCCTGGGTCAGTGGGCGCAGGCCCATGCGTGCAGGCCCATGATGGGTTGCTCTGACCAAGGCCTGACCTTGTGTGCCATGTGGCCTGCCTGGTGCAGGAGGGCCTAGCCAGGTGGCTGAGCCCATGCGCATGCAAGGGGACCTGGGTCCTCTATATATAGAGAGGCTTGGGGAGGGTCTGAGAGTTGTTGGAACTCAGACCAGTGAGCCAGACTAGAGCTTGATCCGTGGAGATTAGCCTGATCCGTGGCCCAGACCACGGAGCACAGAGACCAGTGAGCCTGATCTGTGAGCCCAGACCACGGAGCCTACAGTCCAGTGAGCCACCAGACCAGAGTAGGTGCACCCTGGTCCAGTCTACTTCGAATAGCCATGGTCCATCAGGATGACTCCGTACCAGGGACCTCTTAGGAGGACCCTAACCTGGAGCTCTTCATTAATGGTGGTCCTTGAGCTCGATGGAGAAGATGGTGACCCTGACCCATCATCCAGAGGCCCAGAACCCAGAACCAGACCCAGCAGGTTGTCCGGATCGATCCAGATCCATGGATACCAGGAAATGGACAGTGTGTCCAGCTCCTGATGAGGTTGCAGAATGCTTTCGGGCTTCTCAACCGTCCATACTGTTCAGATGCCCGATCTGAGATTCCAGATCGAGTAGAACAGTGGATCAGTCTGTCATGGACTGAACCATCTTGGTGACCATCCGATTTCGGGTGATCCTACCATATCCACATGATGGACCCAATCAGGGGTATCTTGTGGAATGGGTTAATCTGGACAAGCCTGTTCTTGTACCCAAACATAACCCGAACTAATAAAATTAGATTAAGTGTAATCTTGTCACCAAACAGACTTGGATTAAGTTAAAATGGATTAACTTAAAATCTGTAAACAAACGGGACTTAAGACAGAATTGATTCTGGCCAAACCAGAAACAGTTTCTGTGCAGAATTGATTCTGGACAGAACTAGATTCTGTAACCAAACATAATAGGTGGATACCTAAACTGGAATAGGTTAAAACAGGATTAGACCAAATCAGAGTGGACCTAACCCTGTAACCAAACAGACCCTTAAACCCTAAGGGGTAGAATGGTAATTTTGAATTTTGTCCAATTAATTAGATTATCTTTTACTGTAAATCCGATGGGACTTTGGGACATTTGGATAATTAGGCAAGCCCTAATTAAATGGATATGCATATATTTATATATTTATTTTGAAGGGCATCCTAAAGGAAGATCAGTACTCCGTCTTCTACCGAGTAGTGCAAACTCGTTGGGAAGACCGGAGAGAATCCGAGCTGAGTTGTATCCCGGAGATAGAGCTGTCATATCCCTTGCACATGGGAGGCTTCGACTATCTTCAAGAAAGACTCTCTTGTAGCGCCTCTCAGCGAAGCGATTC
Source organism: Tetracentron sinense (assembly GCA_015143295.1). Classification (NCBI taxonomy): domain Eukaryota; kingdom Viridiplantae; phylum Streptophyta; class Magnoliopsida; order Trochodendrales; family Trochodendraceae; genus Tetracentron; species Tetracentron sinense. The sequence continues at coordinate 5,625,250 of CM026572.1, read as the reverse complement.
TCTACCATAATTAATTGTTTATTTAACTGCATTTATTATCTGTCTGTATTTGCTAAGTGGCTATGTGTGCAGGAATTTTGCCCAATTACACCAACATTTCAGTCAGAGGGGTTCGGCCATAGGGACTCAGCCATTCATGAGCTCTCAATCTTTTTTAATTTTAAGTTTAGTAGCAAACGTTATTATTTATGTTCGGCCATATGGATTTTAATCTCAATGTTAAGGGCTTCTGTTGTTTATTTTGTATATTATTCGACATCTTTGCTCTTGTCAAGTGCTCAAACCAAAGTGATTTTTTTTTCTTTGTTTTTGGGATAACTATTAATAGAGAAATTTATTTAATTTCAAGCATCTCTCTAACTCTTCAATTGAGTAGATGAAGCAGAATTTTGGAAAGGTTTCATTGCAAATTTGATGGATTTTGTGGCATAGACAATGATCCCGTGAGAGTTCTGTTCAATTATTTTCTTCTTCTCTTTTTTCAACAGAGCCTCTTCTTTTTTTAATCAACATATGCTAACAAAGTTAACAAATTCTTTTGCTATATAATGTCTATTGGGCGATCTGAAACCTACTACATGATTCATGTTTCATGAGTGTGTTAGAGTGGCAAAGGAGTGCTGAAATAGGAATACCAGGAGGTGCAAATGTTGGGTATATCATTGACCTCCTAACAGACAGGTGGGGTGGGGTGGGGTGGGGTGGGGGTAAGCTCATGGAGGTTGGGTAAACTATTTCATCACCTCTAATATTCCTTGATTAGATGATCGGATCAAAACAAACTTAACCCCAAGTGTTGCACATCGAATGCTGGGATATCCCATTATGCCACACCCCTAGAACCTTCTAGCTTTTGAGTGCAGTGATGTTGGGTACATTAGGAAGTGCACTCCAAAAGAAATAGTAGGTAGGGGTGGGACTCGGAGGTAACCATTAGCTAGAAAAATCAAATCCACTTTTGTGGTTGTCCTGGTTATTGCTAAATTAATTTTTTGGGTGCTACAATATGATCCATCATTAAGCATTAATTCTTAGTCTAGTATTTTTCTTCAATTTTGGATATCCATTTGATCAGAATCTATATATCGTTGAATTCAATCAGTTTTTTTAATGAGTATCTTGTAGAATTTATTATTCATAATACTTGTGAAGTTTATTAAATGCTATGGAAACATATGTTTAATTTTAATGTGTTTAAACCTGTAAATTTAATGCTAAAAAGTGTTGATTTTAAAACTCAAATAAAACACTCAATTTAGGTCGTTTTTGAGGTTTAATTGCATGAAAATGGAGATAATCAAAAAGTAGCAAAAGAGTTAAAAAAAAAAAAAAATTATATCGGCGCCAATGATCGATCGCCGCCGGCGGGTGATCGATTGCCCAAAACGCCGTTCCGGTGGTAAATTTGCGCGATCTTGTGTGTTTTGAGTCCTTAGGGATCCTAATGTTATAAATACCCTCTTATACTCGTGGGTTGAGGGTTTCTAAAGCTTTCTAAACCTAAAAGAGAGTGGGAGAATGAGATTTTGAGAGATCCAAGAGGAATGATCAAAGGTTTTGCAAGGAAGAAGGGTGAAAAAGCTTAGATCAATCTCATTCGCAAGCGCGTGATCGTAGGGAAGCGATCGAGAGAGGTAAATATAACTTCCTTACTATCAATATAGTGATTTTAATATGAATATTATAAAAGTGATAGATCTAAAGCAAGAACAATCAAGATTAAGCATGATTAGGATGTTTCAATCTTTTATGAAAAATACATATGATGTTAGAGAATATTTTGAACCATGATTCCCTTATGAAAAATATATATGATGTTAGAGAATATCTCGAATCATGATTTTCTCATGGAAAAATACATGTGATAATTTGATAGTGTTTTAAAATATAATTCTCTTATGGAAAATATACCTAATGTTTAGAGAGTAATTCAAGTGATTATTTTCTTATGAAAAAATATATATGATGACTAGAAAATGTTCTAAATTATGATTTTATTATGAAAGATGAATGTGATATTTAAAGATGTTTCTATGATTTTTATTTCTTATATCAGTAAGGGGAAAGTGAATTATTTTGTAGTGTTGATGGAGAATGAAGGAAGAGATGATGGTTGAAATTGATGAAACAATTATGAGTTTGCCTTGAAATTTTGATGTGTTATGAAACTAGGGTTTGGTGAGATTAATTTTATTAAAATTATCTATTGAAAATTAGGCATGATAGATATAATTTTTTCTTATTTTATTATTGAAAACTTGATAGATCTATGTTCTATATTGATCAATTTATGAGAAATTCTGCATGTTTAAATTTATGCATGATTTACAATCATCACTATTTCACTCATACTGATTCACGAAATTTAAATATGAATAAGTATGAGAATAAACAAGATGATAAGTATTATGCAAGTACACAAAGACACGAGCATGATGTATGATTGAGTTTTGCATTGACCGAGTACCTACAAACTTAAGATCGAGGCAAGGCCAGCCGTATACACCAGATAATGTGTAGACAAGCCGTATACACCGGATAATATGTAGACAAGTTGTATGCACCGAATAATGTGTAAACCGTGTGGTACCTCGGAAAGTAGGGTATATGTTATGTAAACCCGGAATTTTAAACCCCACTCCCGATCAGGATTGAACCCGATGAGGAATAGTGTTAAAAATGTTGAAAAGAGAGAGTCGCCACCTATTTAGATTGTGAGGGAAAATAGGGTCCCTTAAAAGATTGGATAAGGCTTTGATCTGGAAATAGAGTTCAAGGTAAGGGTTCATTTGAGTCAGGGGAAGGTGTTAGGCACCCCTAAACTCCCATCCGGAGATGGTTACCTACTCCTTAAGTCTGAATTAAAGTGGAGAAACCATAAGAGAAACTTGTATTTCATCTATATGCTTGACAAATATTGTATGAACAGTAATGTACATGTTAAAGTAAGCCGGGACTAGATAGGGGTTCTATCCTAGGTGAGCTGAACCCGATCAGGGTTGCCTACGTATCCACAGTCAGTGAAATCAAGCCACACGTAGTTCCAGATGGGTAGTTGATGGTTTCATTTGTTGGGTGTTTGGATTATGGGTGTTTGACAAGCTGAGATTGGTATTTGGATGTTAGGGTGTTTTTGAATGGTTCAGAGGTTTTTGCTCCTGTTAGAGGAGCGAGGTGACCTTTTAAGCTCGTGCTGAGGAGCGTTTGGACAGTTTTGGCTCATGTCAAGGAGCACTTAGACAGTTTTAGCTCATGTCAAGGAGCCTGTGAGAGGAGCGAGGTGGGATTTGAAACAGGGTTTGACGCGAGGTTTTTGGACAAAGTTAGACTAAGGTAAGTAGGGTTTGAACTAGGGTTTAGTTAAGGTTTAACTAGAGGTCACTAGGGTTTACCTAGGGGTAACTAGGGTTTAGGTAGGGTTTACCAGAGTCAACTAGAGTTTACCTAGGGTTAACTAGGATTTGCCTAGGGTTAACTAGGGTTTAGGTAGGGTTTAGGTAGGCTAACTGGGGTTTAGGTAGGGTAACTGGAGTCAACTAGGGTTTACCTAGGGGTAACTAGGGCTTAGGTAGGTGAGTTTTGAATCAAGGTTTAAACCGAGATTTGGACAGAGGTTCGACAGGGTAGGCTAAGTTTGAACCGCAGTTCGGACAGAGGTTCGACAGGGTAAGCCAGTTTTTAAGTAAAACCGGGCAGGGGTTTGACAGGGTAAGCTGGGTTTGAATAAAATCGGGCAGGGGTTTGACAGGGTAAGCCGGGTTTGAATAAAACCGGGCAGGGGTTTGACAGGGTAAGCCGGATCTAAGTAAAACCGGGCAGGGGTTTGACAGGGTAAGCTGGGTTTGAATAAAACCGGGCAGGAGTTTGACAAGGTAAGCAGTCTAAGTATTAAAAAACAATAAAATAATTAGACTAAGAAATGACAAAGCAAACGTCAGAGTTTCGGCGATTTTACCTTCCGGGAAACCCAAAAGGGTCTCTGAAATAAGTGCTCCCGAGAACGATTCTTCGAAATCGAGTTCCCGGGTCGCCGACGTAAAAAGAGACGTTTTTTGGAAGGAGGAGAGAGAAAAGAGCAAATGGGAATGAATGAAAAGTGAAGAAAGGGGGTGGGGTATTTATAGGAAGCAAAAACAGGGGGGGCGCTACTTGAAGTAGCGCCCCTATTGGATAAAAACTCGAAACAGTGAAGCGGTAGGGAATAGTAAGGCGGCAAAATGGTCGACATTGAGGGGGCGCTACTTGAAGTAGCGTCCCTTTCCGATTTTTCCGAATAACACTACCGACACGGCTAAAAAAATGAAGTTTAATCGGGGCGCTACTTGAAGTAGCGCCCATCTGATAAGTGGGCAAAAAATGGGTGGGCGCTACTTGAAGTAGCGCCCCCATTTAAGGGGTCAAAAAATCAATATTTTTGTGTTCTTATGCCACGTGTCGTGCTCCGACCCAACCCTTTTGGTTTTAGCCTATTTTTAGCCCATAAATAGTCAAAATTGAGCTGATAAAATCCAGAAAAATAATCGAGATAAAACATGGATTTTTCAGCACTTTTCAGGGGCGTTTTGGTTATTTTACGCTATAGGGGCATTTCGGTCATTTTCAACCGTTTTAAGTCCGATTCAACTCCAAAAATAGCCAAAATTTATCAAAAAATTTATAAAATAATTTTAAACAAAATGACAACTTTTTAACACTTTTCTAGGGGTATTTTGGTCATTTTTCACCCTAGGGGCATTTTGGTCAGTTTTTACCTGAGGGGCATTTTTTGGAAATCGAAGCACGTGGAAAGAGGGTTTTAAAAAAGGGTTTTTTTAAAAGATTTTTTTAGGGATGTGCAAGGAGATAAAGGGGGTGCAAAATTGGGGTGTTTACAGTTGCCCCGCTTTGTCGAAGGGTGCGGGCACGTGAACGACAAAGGCTGATAACGCTTCAATTTTGCACGCGTGTGTGAAGAAAACCTGAGAAAAGATAGAGGGAAAAACAAAATCTACTTAGACTGCTTACCAGGGACTGGATGACTGATGGGTGATGGGTGACAGAGGAAGGGTGTGCTTATGCCAAGTCGGCACTTGCTGGGGATTGGGAAGGGTTATGGTGTATGAAGCTGCCTGCTAAGCGATCCCATGACCAAATAGCGGGGTGCATGATGCAAATGAGTGAGATGCAAGTAAATGATGATTGTTGCAAAACTGGCTTCACAAGAGGTCGCAACTGATGGTCGATCAGACAACCGTGTCAGTTACTCCTTTAAGAGTGGGCAAGTTGTGCAGTGCAGTGTATGAAGTGTGCAAGACTTGTTTCACAGGAGGCCGCAACTGATAGTTGATCGGACAACCGTGTCAGTTACTTCTTTAAGATTGAGCAAGTATTGCAGTGCTGTGCAGTGTATGAAGTGTGCAAGACTTGTTTCACAGGAGGTCGCAACTGATGGTTGATCAAACAACCGTGTCAGTTACTCGTTTAAGAGTGAGCAAGTATTACAGTGATGTGCAGTGCATGAAGTGTGCAAGACTTGTTTCACAGGAGGCCGCAACTGATAGTTGATCAGTAACCGTGTCAGTTACTCCTTTAAGAGTGAGCAAGTATTGCAGTGATGTGCAGTGAAATGTGAACATGTGATGAATGATGCAAATGAGTGAAGGTTGGTTACACAACCAGCTTCACGAGAGGCCGCAACTGAAGGTCGATCAGACAACCGTTCAGTTACTCCTTCAAAAAATGGGTGATATGCAATTAGTGCTGACAACCGCGCGGTCGCCCCACCGGGTACTATGCAATGAGAGGCCGCAACTGAAGGTCGATCAGACAACCGTTCAGTTACTCCTTCAAAAAATGGGTAAGATGCAATTAGTGCTGACAACCGCGCGGTTGCCCCACCGGGTACTATGCAATGAGAGGCCACAACTGAAGGTCGATCTGACAACCATTCAGTTACTCCTTCAAAAAATGGGTAAGATGCAATTAGTGCTGACAACCGCGCGGTTGCCCCACCGGGTACTATGCAATGAGAGGCCGCAACTGAAGGTCGATCAGACAACCATTCAGTTACTCCTTCAAAAAATGGGTAGGATGCAATTAGTGCTGACAACCACGCGGTTGCCCCACCGGGTGAGATGCAATGAAGTCAGATTTTGAAGGGATCACACGATCACTTCAGCACAAGCAAGCAGATGTATAAGTGGAGATAGCCGAACGGCTAGTCCACGAGCAAGGTGTATCAACATGTAGTTTGTATAAGTGGAGATAGCCGAATGGCTAGTCCATAAGCAGGGTGTATAAGCAAGCAGGGTATATGATGAATGGAGACAGCCACATGGTTTTCCATTGTACAAGCAAGATGTATGAATGGGGAAAGCCACACGACTAACCATGAGAAAGTAAAATATAAGGTTAGTGAGGATTGGTTACACAACCATCTCCATCAAATATGAAGCAAGCAAGCAAATGAATGCGATATATGTACAAATGGAGAGATAGCCACACGGCTAGTAAAATGTAAATGCATGAAAGCGGATAGCCACATGGTTTACCGATAAGCAGGCAAATGAAATGAATGGGTATGAGGATGGACAGAGTGTAGCACGACCCTGAGCCTTTGCCTGATGTATCAATACTGCACTGAGGTTATGCTTGGGTTTGTCCAACTGGAATAATCTGGCAGGATAATCTGCTTGAACCAATGTCAAGTTCAGGAGAACCGATTGCACTACCGAAAGGATTAGCCAAGTTTGAGCTGACTTTACACGAAGACACGACTCTAACCGACTGACTTGACATGGTAAACCGACGTCTTGGTGATAGATGGACAAAATGACTTGGCCGACTGACAGATTTACATAAGTATTTTGAAAGATGTCGGATATTGCCTATTGATGGGAAGCTTAGTTAGGATTCCTTTGCCTTAGAAAGTAATTGAATAAGTCTGGGTTCATAGCTCCTGAAATAGATAGGTAAATCTGCTCCTGGATGTCCTTGCCAGATGCCTGATGCATAAGATAGTACTTGACTGCATTAGCTGATTGTTGTTGGTGGCGCTTGATCTAAAAGCTCGCACTTTACGATTTTCCATTTTTTTTGCCCCTAGACCTTAACGGGTTTCACCAGGACTGGGTTCACATTATTTTTGCGCACTAGCAGGATTGATAATTCCATACTAAGCCCGTGAAATCAGAAAATTTCTTTATCCCTTTTTTGCCCTTGGAATGACCAAGTCTTGGGGTCGCATGATTTTTGCGCAATGAGGCCGTTTCCGGTTTTCACTCATTCCTGCGTAATTGATTAATTTGTTCCCTTTTTTGCCCCTGGCAACAATGTCAGGGCTGGGCTCGCATAATTTTTGCGCCTTAGTGTCATTTCTGGTTTTCACTGGGCCTGCGATTTCTGATAAGCTGATTTGTCTTCTCCCGTCATTGCCTGGTAAAAGGGTAGAGAATAATGCTTTTGACCACTGATGCTCAAGACCTTTCAAAGATCAAAGAGGGCTTTAGTTACTAGGACGAAACGTAGTAAGGGTAGAAACGATGGAGGCTCAAAGTTTTTCTTGTCGGGGGTAGGACACCCTAAAATGTTTATTTGATATTGTATACAGAGACGGAACCAGCTGGCTTCTTTTCATCATTTTGGAAATTTGCCTCTCTTTTCTTTCTCTGTTTAGGGATAGCTGTCCGGTATTGATGAAGATTTGCCATAATGCGACCGAACCTGTTTTAGGTTGCCTACGTATCCACGATTAGTGGAATCAGGTCATGCCGTAGTTCAAAATAAGCTTTGCTTTTGATTGGTCGAATTCTTCTCTGTTTGACTTGTCATTCATAGGGTGCGTCAGTATATTGGTTTAGAAAAAAAGGCTATTAGGCTCAATGGGCTAACTAGCGTAAATTATTGCATGGGTACGAAGGTGATATTAAGGGTTAACCAAGGATGGCCTCTTATCCTTTCTCGGATTGGTCAAGAGCATGTGTGGTCATTGCATTATCCTCGTTCAAATATGTTTGATGCTTGATAGCTCGGGGAGGTCTTCTTCGCCCCTTTGCTTCTCGTCTTCTAATGGGTTGGTAGCTCACCTTGAAATCTTTAGGGAGCAGAATACCTTTCTAGTTTATGAGTTTTTAGATTACTCACCCGATGATCATGCAATTATCCTTTAAAGGCTTTAGAATCTAGTTCAGTTCCCAAAACTAGGCATCTCGGAGTAATAAGCAAGACAGATTTAACAAAAGTGGGAGATTTCATTATAGTATGAACGGATGTACAGACTTAATTACGAAAGATAAAGACAGGTGGCCACTGGCCAATATATTGACTGGCAGGAAAGACTTCGATTTGGGTCATCATGGCCATTTTCAAAAAAGAAGAAATTAAGGAATAAACCAAAAAGACAAAAAACTGGTGGGACTGCTCAAAATCGGCTGTAGAGCGACTCAGGCTGGTGCACCTCGGTTTCCTGCTGGTGCATGATTAGGGAGAGGGACCTGGTTGATGTCGGCGTTCCCTGGTGCAAACTCAATCTTTCCCGTTTCAAGCATGTCTTGGATTGTGTGCTTTAACTCAAAACACATATCGGTGGAATGCCCCGGGGCTTGATGATACCCACAATGGTGGTCAGCCCTGTATGACCTTGGCAGCGTGATTGGTGGCGGCTTGGGTTCCCTCAGCATGACCAATTTCTTATCTAGTAGGTAAGGGAGGAGTTGCGAATTGGTATATGGCATGGGCGAGAAAACTCTTCTCTTTTTCTGTTCAAAGGTCATTTGCTACGAGGGAAGCTGTTGCTGAGTCTGCTTTGGTTGTCGAGGTTGCTGGGGTAAATGGGGAATATGAATAGGCATTGCTGTCACCATTTGTACCTCATCCTCTCTTCTCCGTGTATCTTTCCGTGGTGGTTGAGGACGATTAGAGGATGACAACCCCTTGGATCCTGAGAACATGTCGACTGCTCCCACATCTCCCATTGTAGCCTCAATCCTGGCCCCACATTTGGCCATAGTGCTGAAGTTGGAAATAGGTTGGGCTGCTAGTAGAGTCTTGAATGGATGCTTGAGTGTGCGGAGGAATGTGGTAACCAACTCATCCTCGGGCAGAGGAGTGTTCATTTTTCCAGCATTTTCTCTCCATCGAACAGAATATTCGATAAAGGATTCATTCTCTCTCTGAGTCATTCTCTCTAGATCTGCTCTTTGTGGGACCAAGTCAATGTTGTAAGAGTATTGAGCAATAAATGCCTCACAGAGGCCTTCCCATGTACGGACCTTGGCTGAGTCAATTTTGGTGAACCACTGTAGGGCTGGTCCCTTCAAACTTCTCTGAAATAGCTGCACCAGCAGCTTGTCACCGTGCTCTAGTTGGAACAACTCTCCGCAGTAGACTTTCGGGTGTGTCTCTGGACATCCTTTTCCATTGTACTTCTCAAATTCGGGCATTTTGAAGTCTCGAGGTAATTGAATCCCTGGATGCAGACACATATCTCGGAAGTCCGTGGATGGTAAGTTGTAGGACCCTTGGGCCCTCTTCACTAATTGTTCTAACCTCTCAATCCTGTCCTTGTAGAAGTCTGGGGTATGTGCTGAGCTGGTTGATATGCCTGGCTGTTCTGTATTTTGGGCAATCCTTGCCTCCTCTTCCTGATACTGGCCAATGTGTGGTGCCGGGATGTTGAAGGATGGTTGGTTCAACGGTAGTGGATTATAAGATGGCCGATTTGAAGGTGACGGGTTATGAGATGGTGGATTTGAAGGTAGTGGGTTATAAGATGGTGGATTTGGAGGTGATGTATTATGAGATGGTGAATTTGGAGGTACTGGGTTGTGAGGTGGTGGATTTGATTGTGGTGGGTTGTGAGATGCCGGGTTTGATTGGTTTAAGGCGAGTGGTTCGGCGATCAGGATAGAAGAGGAGGACGGTTGCTCCCTATTCACGGCATTCAAGATATCCTGCATGATGTTTTTCAACTCTAGGATGCCTTGTTCAGTCCCGAATACCCTTGACTCTAAATCAGGGACTTGCTGCAGTACATGTTGAGGAGATATTGGGCTGTCAGGGTCGGTTTCCAAACCTTCGACAACTGGCTCATCTCGATCAGTTAGTCTTGTGCTTACTGGAGTCATCTCGAAGAGGGCAGGTAGCTTAGTACTGCTTCCGCTCAGGGTGCTATAAACTGGGTGGTAATAAGACGTATGTACAGATGAGTCAAATGACGGTGGAGATGCTAAAGGCAGACTGAGTTAAGACAATGATGAAAGTAGTGATGTGACACACATATGATCTGATGGATGACGTTTCGACATGGGACGTTGCCCCTTGTCTGGTCATGAATATAAATATGTACAAAGAATGATGGATGCGCAAAATTTCAATTGTTAGCATGTTGAATGGTGTTGATACACACAAATGAAATGAATGAATTAAATTGAGTCAAATGAACTGAGTAAGTATACTCAGAAAATGGACAAGTCAGCTCAATGTGTGATCCAATGAGGTGAGTGGACAGAGATCCATTTCACTTATCTGGGTTGTTGGGAGCCAGAGCCCAATGGGTCAAGATCGAAATGAATCAATGGATTCTCCATATGATTTGCTTTAGATTCTAGGCTTTTAAACTTCACATGATTGAGTTAGCTAAAGAATGGATTAGGGTTAGACCTATCTAGCAATCAAGGCTCACACGAACTCCGAAAATGGTTTAGGTATAGAGATACGGTTGTCCCTATACCTGAACAATTGATGTAGGAGTGGCTTAAACCAGTAACAGAATAGGGATAAGGTTGTCCCTCCTGAAGGGTGTTCTTGGTTTATGCCCAAACAAAGACCTATAGTATATATGCTTATGCTGGTGTATGCAAGGTTTTTGGTTAAAAGGTTGATGAGCACTTGACCGTATATACGACTCCCCGGTATAGGACATACCTGAAAATGGACGATTGGTGCAAGTGGGAAAGACCAGTCGCGTTAACCGGAGATAACCATCTCTCGGTCTACAACCAGTACTTTCCACAGATCTTTGGGCTCCAGCATCGGGGATAACCATCCCTCGATTGTAAGCTTACCGGATCCAATCTAGATAGGTGAAAGGGTTCTTATTCTGGTATGCAATAAATGTGAATGTATATACATCAATAAAAATCAAGCAATGAATAAAAAATGGAATCCTAGGCATGTTGCTAAGTTGGCAAACAAAAGTCTGAGATTCGATGAATGATAGAAGTATAAGTTAGCATATGTGCAGATTAATAAAATTAGCAACATATAGATATAATTAAAAGTTTCTGATATGGTTTCCCTTGTTCAGTTCAGACTTAAGTTTTGGCTCGAATACTGGTCTGCGAAACCAGAGTCGCCAAGCTGTAGACCTGCGATTTTAACCCCCACTCCCGATCAGGATTGAACCCGAGGAGGAATAGTGTTAAAAATGTTGAAAAGAGAGAGTCGCCACCTATTTAGATTGTGAGGGAAAATAGGGTCCCTTAAAAGATTGGATAAGGCTTTGATCTGGAAATAGAGTTCAAGGTAAGGGTTCATTTGAGTCAGGGGAAGGTGTTAGGCACCCCTAAACTCCCATCCGGAGATGGTTACCTACTTCTTAAGTCTGAATTAAAGTGGGGAAACCATAAGAGAAACTGGTATTTCATCTATATGCTTGACAAATATTGTATGAACAGTAATGTACATGTTAAAGTAAGCCGGGACAGGATAGGGGTTCTATCCTAGGTGAGCTGAACCCGATCAGGGTTGCCTACGTATCCACAGTCAGTGAAATCAAGCCACACGTAGTTCCAGATGGGTAGTTGATGGTTTCATTTGTTGGGTGTTTGGATTATGGGTGTTTGATAAGCTGAGATTGGTATTTGGATGTTAGGGTGTTTTTGAATGGTTCAGGGGTTTTTGCTCATGTTAGAGGAGCGAGGTGATCTTTTAAGCTCGTGCTGAGGAGCGTTTGGACAGTTTTGGCTCATGTCAAGGAGCACTTGGACAGTTTTAGCTCATGTCAAGGAGCCTGTGAGAGGAGCGAGGTGGGATTTGAAACAGGGTTTGACGCGAGGTTTTTGGGCAAAGTTAGACTAAGGTAAGTAGGGTTTGAACTAGGGTTTAGTTAAGGTTTAACTAGAGGTCACTAGGGTTTACCTAGGGGTAACTAGGGTTTAGGTAGGGTTTACCAGAGTCAACTAGAGTTTACCTAGGGTTAACTAGGATTTACCTAGGGTTAACTAGGGTTTAGGTAGGGTTTAGGTAGGCTAATTGGGGTTTAGGTAGGGTAACTGGAGTCAACTAGGGTTTACCTAGGGGTAACTAGGGTTTAGGTAGGTGAGTTTTGAATCAAGGTTTAAACCGAGATTTGGACAGAGGTTCGACAGGGTAGGCTAAGTTTGAACTGCAGTTCGGACAGAGGTTCGACAGGGTAAGCCAGTTTTTAAGTAAAACCGGGCAGGGGTTTGACAGGGTAAGCTGGGTTTGAATAAAATCGGGCAGGGGTTTGACAGGGTAAGCCGGGTTTGAATAAAACCAGGCAGGGGTTTGACAGGGTAAGCCGGGTCTAAGTAAAACCGGGCAAGGGTTTGACAGGGTAAGCTGGGTTTGAATAAAACCGGGCAGGGGTTTGACAGGGTAAGCAGTCTAAGTATTAAAAAACAATAAAATAATTAGACTAAGAAATGACAAAGCAAACATCAGAGTTTCGGCGATTTTACCTTCCGGGAAACCCAAAAGGGTCTCTGAAATAAGTGCTCCCGAGAACGATTCTTCGAAATCGAGTTCCCGGGATCGCCGACGCAAAAAGAGACGTTTTTTGGAAGGAGGAGAGAAAAGAGAGCAAATGGGAATGAATGAAAAGTGAAGAAAGTGGGTGGGGTATTTAGAGGAAGCAAAAACAGGGGGGCGCTACTTGAAGTAGCGCCCCTATTGGATAAAAACTCGAAACAGTGAAGCGGTAGGGAATAGTAAGGCGGCAAAATGGTCGACATTGAGGGGGCGCTACTTGAAGTAGCGCCCCTTTCCGATTTTTCCGAATAACACTGCCGACACGGCTAAAAAAACGAAGTTTAATCGGGGCGCTACTTGAAGTAGCGCCCATCTGATAAGTGGGCAAAAAATGGGTGGGCGCTACTTGAAGTAGCGCCCCCATTTAAGGGGTCAAAAAGTCAATATTTTTGTGTTCTTATGCCACATGTCGCGCTCCGACCCAACCCTTTTGGTTTTAGCCTATTTTTAGCCCATAAATAGTCAAAATTGAGCTGATAAAATCCAGAAAAATAATCGAGATAAAACATGGATTTTTCAGCACTTTTCAGGGGCGTTTTGGTCATTTTACGCTATAGGGGCATTTCGGTCATTTTCAACCGTTTCAAGTCCGATTCAACTCCAAAAATAGCCAAAATTTATCAAAAAATTTATAAAATAATTTTAAACAAAATGACAACTTTTAACACTTTTCTAGGGGTATTTTTGTCATTTTTCACCCTAGGGGCATTTTGGTCAGTTTTTACCTGAGGGGCATTTTTTGGAAATCGAAGCACGTGGAAAGAGGGTTTTAAAAAAGGGTTTTTTTAAAGGATTTTTTTAGGGATGTGCAAGGAGATAAAGGGGGTGCAAAATTGAGGTGTTTACATGTTAGTCTCTACCTAATATATGAGATAGAGTTATATTAAGTTATTGCATTTGCATATTACATTCACGAACAAAAAAAATAAGTAAGATAAACAAAGGAAACAAGTACAAGTGATCATGTGTAAGAATTGAAATTGAATTATGTTTCCGCACTCTGAATTGTTATATGTTTACATGTTATGTTGAATTCTAAATTATATTTATATTAAATATTGTTATATTGTTAGATATGATTTTATATATATGCTAGGTAACTTGTTACTCAATCGATGACTGTTGTTATCGGCATGTTCTAGATTTGACATCTATGCTCCAAGACCTTGGGAGGAATAGTATGAGGAGGAAGAGCCAGCAGGTGATTACCCTGATGGGGAATGGAATTTGGATCGCTAGCCATCTACTGGGAATTAGATTACTACTATTTTGATTTTGAGTTTTAAACATGGTAATATACTTGATTCTAGATTTATATTTAGATTGAAAGGATGATTTGGAATCATAAAAGATGGTTTGAATTAATTATGATGTTTTAGTAATTATTTCAGACATTAGACTTGATCAGTATTTATTTAAAGAAAAAATTTTATGTTCATGTTTTAGAATTGCCTTAAATGCTTTATGACAGAAAGTTATGGAAGTTAATGATTAAGTCACGTGTCAAAGTCTCACATTAAGTTAGGTGAAATTTTGGGGCGCGACACATCTTTTTCTGTAAGGCTGGTTGTGTGATCTTGTTTAAGAAGATTTTATTACTAATTCCATTATGTCTTTCTTGTTGGAAATATAGTAGAGACTTTTTAAAATAATAAATAACAAGTGAAATTTACAATTTGTTTTTGTATTTGGGTGAATCAAACAATATTATTTTACCCATAATCGGTTATTTACATATAATCATTTATTGACAGTGTCCTACCAAACAGGATTACAAATGTCAGCGCTTATTCATATCAGCGCTTATCAGCATAATTGCTTATGACTGTAATAATCCGAACCAAACAGGCCCTAAATATATTCATTTTCAATATGTATATGAATACAAAAATCTAAATTTTAACTTTTCTTGTTTCTCTTAGTTTTATTTATGGTTGAATAACTTATATAGTATTACATATGTGTGTGTATACAAAAATATTTACTTTAAAATTATAAACTCAGACTTATATAGAATATAGAGAATAATCTTATTATTCTCTGATAACTATTCTGAGTTAATGTCCAAAATAGGTTCTTTGCATTGAGTTAAGAACTTGGATTCATTGATGCGTATTAGGCATTATAAACTCAAATTTTGCATATTTTCGAGATTTTATGAACTAATGTTTGGTGTTGGGACTTCAAGATATGTGAGATACAAGCCTCAGAAGAAACCTCAACCTCAACGTCTACTCCTTTTAACAAATAATAAATAATAATTTTAAGAAAGGATTCAAATAAACTAATAAGAATTTACTATAACATAAAAATCCGAATTCTACAGGGAAAACAAAGACATATCACCAAAAATCCGGTTGACACGCTGAACTTGTCTAATCAAATTCTTAATCAAGAATGAAGAAAAAATTGTTGGAACCAATCTTAATTCAGGAAAGAGAAATCCTAACCCTAGTTCCAATGTCAATCCTCCAACCAAAACAAGCTCTAATAAGCTGTAGATCAAACCAGAGGATTTTGGTCCCAAGAGGATTAAGTCTCGTAGATGTGTGGGATTTACACGTGTCAAATCCTAAAATGTTAAATTAAAAAATGAAACCTCTTTTTCTAAATGAACAATAGTTTGCTCCACCGGCGAACAACGAACTATTGCTCCTCACTCTCACATAGTCGACCCTTGAACTCCCACTAACTCCGGTTAGTGTTTTTTTAACCCTTTAGTAAATTTTTTTTTTTTTTTTTAATTTTCTAGAAACCAAGGGTAGATGGGTGAACCTTAGGGCTGCACAAAGCCCGATTGGCCCGTTGGTGTGGTTTGGCTCGGCCCGAGATTGGCCCGAAATTTTGGGCTCGAACAAGCCAAGCCAAGCCTAAAAAAAAACCCGAAAGCTAATTCAAGCCAAGCTCAAGACCACCCCTGTGTGGCTCGGCCCGGCTCGATTGAGGTTTGGCTTGGCCCGAACTCGGCTCGGCTCGAAAATTATTTTTTTAAAATATATATATATATATATATATATAATTTTATTTTTTAAAAAAGGGATTCAAGCCAAGCTCGAGCCAAGCCAAGCCCGGCTTGAGCTTGAATCAATTCGGGCCGAGCTGGGCTTCAAGCCAATTTTTTTTTCCTGGCTGTACAATCGAACCTGTTTTCGGGCCGAGCCGGGCTTCCGGCCTCGATCAAACTACTTCAAGCCGAGCCGGGCTTGGCCAAGCCCGGTCAAGCCCTGCCCGAATACAGCCCTAGTGAACCCTAAGGGTGTATGAATCTTAACCACAGTTAAATGGGGTTAGAAAGGGGACAAGTGGCAAGAAAACTGGAGCTGAGACGCCCCACTTTGCGTCACCTACCGACGAGGTGATTATTTTCCTTTCTAAAGGGGAGTAATACTTTGCGCGCTTGCGTTCCACTGGAACGTGCGCGCACACCCACAACCCGCCACATGTCTCATTTTCTAGTTTTTTTTAGTATGATTAAGTTTTACTTGAGATTATTATATATATATTTTTTAATCAAAGATTAAATGGATGAACCCTAAGGGTGAGTGAATTTTAACTACAGTTAATGAGTGTTAACTAACCTACGGTTATTTTTCTAAAAATCAAGGTTAGATAGATAAGCCTTAAGAATGAGTGAATCTTAACCACGGTTAATGAGTGTCACTAATCTAAAGTTATTTTTCTAAAAACCAAAGTTGGATGAATGAACCTCATGGGTAAGTGAATCTTAACCACAGTTCATGAATATTAAAAGAGACACATGGCATCCCAAAGAAGCGTACGCGTTCCGCTGGGCGGAACACGCGGGTGCAAATAATCATTCTCCTTTTCTAAAGTATCAAAACTTGACGCCTATTTTGGGAAATCCCTTACCAAATATCAAGGTTTTTTTTTTTTTTTTTTTGGATGAAGACCAAATATCAAGTTGAACTCGCCTGTTACCAGCGAGCTTACATTTGTAATTTAATAAGTTGTTGGTGGGATTATATCGGCTACTTAAACAATATATATGATATTGTAATAAAGTAGAAATTTTTTTTTGGAAAATACTTAACTTACTGCCGCAAAAGATTACCTATTCAAAGTTCTTATCGGTCAATGCCCTTTTTTACCGCACATCAACTGTACTTAAAGATTCACTCACTCCTGTAGTTCAGTAATCAAATCTTGATTTTTAAGAAGCAAAAAAGCTAAACTATTTACTTTAATTTTCTTAAGTTTAACCATAGTTAAATGAGTGTTAAAAAGGACACATGGCCATTTCACCTATTCTAATGCGGGGTGTGCTAATCACCCGTCATTTTTTTTAGTTTGTGAAAGAAACCTTTCATCTCTCAAGTCTGTCTTGTCTTCATGTCAAGGTTTTAAATTTTGTTAAAACAGACAGGTTGACGTTTTAAATTTTGTTGAGATATAGCTAAAGGCGGGGTCAAGGTTTTAAATTTCGTTGAGATTTAGTGAAAGGCGGGGTCAAGTCAAGGAATTTCGGTGAGATATTAAATTTCGTTGAGATATAGCAAAAGGGTCACTCAAGGTTTTAAATTTTGTTGAGATATAACGAAAGACGGGGTCAAGGGTTTAAATTTCATTGAGACATAGCGAAAGGCAGTCAAGGTTTTAAATTTTGTTGAGATGGGGGTCAAGGTATTAAATTTTGTTGAATTTCGCGAAATCTCGATTTCATCTAACCCTAATGACATGGATAGAAAGCAGATTTTGGAAAACACGATTTCGGCCAAAATTTCATAAATTTTGGGTCAAATTTTGGATTTCCGAGATTTCAGAATTGCGGAGATATTTCGAAAAAAAAAAATTAATAGGTTTTTTTTAATTAAAATTTCGAAATATTCTAAAATATTTTGATATTTATATCGAAATATCGTGAAATTTCATAAATTTATATATTAATTTTAAAAATAAAATAATAATATTTATTTAAATATATACAATTTTAACAAAAATATTATTTTTAGCATATATATATATATAAAATATCTACTATAATGAGAATTCCACCTTTAAGAATGGAAATTCTTAAACTACCACCGTAGCCTGATTTTTGATAAATTCTTAAACTACCTTTGAGCATGTCCCAAATCCTGTTGACTTATAAACCGTAGCCTGACTTTTGATAAATTCTCAAACTACCCTTATATACAAAACCTTCATTTAATGTTTTACTTAATTCTCAAATTACCCATTTCTCATCTACAATCTATTTTAAGATAAAATCACATCCAATTGTGATTGAACTCTAGGGAGAGTTCAATTGCACCCACGTTTCCCTTTAACCCTACTTAACCGTGGTTAATATTAACAATATGTAGTTAAAATAATTAAATTTACAACTCAAGGTTAGAATGTTGAACCCTAAGGGTTATAAACTCTTAACCATGGTTAATCATGTGCATTGCATGTGCAGCCTACTAGTATTAATAAATCCGAATCTGAAATCTCGTCAAGATACTGCAATTTTTTGGGATTTCAGTTCAAGTTGGCTGACCGGAATTATCGAAAATTTCGGGATTTCAAATATTAAGCAGGGTGTCAATGCCTTATTATTGTTATTATTATTATTTTCTTTTGGGTAAGTCTTTAGTATTTTATTTCTTTTCGGATTCCTCTCTTGATATTTCTCTCCTTGAAGTTTTCCAATTTAAAACTCTCTATAGGTGTGTGTATACATGATAACATTTCCGCAAAAAAAAAACAAAAAGTACTTTTTTTATTTATTTGGAAAGTGATTTAAAACTCTTGAGTAGGTACTTCCTGTCACGGAGCAATTGCCAACCGAAGTGAGTAGCCAATTCAGATGTTGCCTACTCCTACACCAATGGCATGGAACGCTCAGTACATAGCTGGTGTGGGACTAAACATACGCACGTGACAAACTCTCTCGCCTAAATCCCTGACGCCCTCGTCAGGGAGATCTACCCTTGAATCCCAACGTGCTATGAATCCATCCAACACCCCCCAATGTCCTTGGGTCGGCTCTGATACCACTTGTCACGGAACGTTTGCCAACCGAAATGACTAGCCAATTCAGATGCTGCCTACTCCCACACTAATGGCCCTGAACGCCTAGTACATGGCTGGTGTGGGACTAAATATACGCACGTGACAAGTGGTATCAGAGCCGACCCAGGGATATTGGGAGTGTTGGACAGATTCGTAGCACGTTGGGATTCAAGGGTGGATCTCCCTGACGAGGGCGTCAGGAATTTAGGCAGGAGAGCCTGTCACGTGCGTATGTTTAATTCCACACCGGCCATGTACTGGGCGTTCCGGCCATTGGTGTGGGAGTAGGCAGCATCTGAATTGGCTAGTCACTTCGATTGGCATGCGCTCCATGACATTCCGCCTGATTGAAACTCCAGCGGCTCTAAGGGCCACATGCATTAAATGGTAGCTACTATTAAGAGTTTTAATTCACTTTCCTTTTTATTTTTTCAAAGGGAAATAATTCACGTACCCATGAAATCCATTTTAAATCTAAGGCACCACCTCATTAGTACCATGAGTAATATTTAAGAGAGGGGCATTCACCAATAAGGTGGTGCCTTAGGTTTTGAAATGGATTTCATGGGTACGATTGATTATCTTTACTCTTTTTCAAATGGTTGGCTTATCTATAAGAGTAGAGTAAATTAGATGGAGCTGTGGGGAATGGTTTGGATGTTCTCATTGGGAAAGTAAATTAGATGGGATGGTTTGGATGTTCTCATTTCTTTAGGTAAGTAAAGTAGATGGTGGGTGATGATTTGGGATGTTCTGATTACCGCGAGAAATCTTTTTTTTTCTTTTTTTTTTGGGTATCGGCATCAGTAGAGTGAGTCAGTACGGTCGGTAGTTAGCTACGGGTATTGAGGCTCTTGCAACCCTTACCCTAAGGGGATTAGATCCCAGACCTTCCCCATGGAAGGCCACACCCCTACCGCTCACGCAAGAGGTGGGGGTGTACCATGAGAAATCTGGATCCGGCCAATGTTTAGACTTAGGACTAGAAATTAATACTGAACAATTATTATAGATGTGGATGTTTATCTCAATTCATGTCATAACCCAGATGGAACCTACCCTGTTAGGTCACATTAATCATAGAAATTAATACTGAACAGTTAGTATAGATGGATGTTTATCTCAATTGATGTCATAACGTACATGGAACCTACCCGGTTAGGTCACATTAGTCAATAGAGATTAATGCTGAACAATTAGTATCGATGTGGATGTTTATACCAAGAGTAGTGATAGGCGTATGAATTCCATTTCCAAACTCTTAAGGCACCACCTCACACACATATATATATATATATACTAGCGGGTGGCACGTGCAATGCACGTGAGAGTGAGGGGAAGGAGTTAACCACAGTTAATAGGAGTTAAAAGAGACACGTGTTAACCCGCATGTGTGATTGAACTCGCTAGTGGCACGTGTGATGCACGTGAGCGCAAGGAGAAGGAGTTAACCACAGTTAATAGGAGTTAAAAGGTACACGTGTTAACCCGCAGGTGTGATTGAACTCTCCCCGAGTTCAATTGCGATTGGTTGCGAGTCTAAATAGATAGATGACCAAGGGGTAGTTTGGGAATTAAAGTAAAATATAAAATCAAAGGCAAGGGGTAGTTTGGGAATTAAAGTAAAACATTAAATCAATGTTTTGTTTTTATATAAGGGTAGTTTGGGAATTTCAAAAAATTCATCTACGCAAGGCTCTCGCATTATAATAGTAAAGAATATAAGGGTAGTTTGAGAATTTTAAAAAATTCATCTACGCAAAGCTCTCGCATTATAATAGTAAAGATATTTTTTTGGTACGAGATATATGTTTAGGCTGCAAAACCGGTTAGGTGTTAGTATCTGTTCAGTTAGTGGATGGGTGGAGAGTATATACAAACTCTTATCCTCTCAGGAATGGAACCCGGTATCTCCTCCCAAAGCCGGGGATACACTACCACTAGGACAAAGCCCTTGTGTAAGGCACCACTTCATTAGTGGATGCCCCCTCCCCTCCCCTCTTAAATGCTCACCGACTATATCAATTCACGTCATAAATAGATGGAACCTACCATGTTACAACTGAGAGAATCTGGAGTCTAGTAGGGTCAATTTACGTCATAATTAGATGGAACCTACCATGTTACAACTGAGAGAATCTGGAGTCATTCTAGTAGGGTCAAAGTGAATAACTGTTGGGAGTACACAAAATTCCAGTTTCATCGAACCGTCGATATCAAAATGAGATTTCGGAAAATGCGAGAGTGAAGTGAAAACATTGTTTTTGCAAGAGGCATTTTGGTCCCAAGAGGATTAAGTCTCAGCACACGTGCGAGCATTACACGTGTCAAAGCCTAAAATGTTAAAATAAAAAAATGAAAGCCTCTCTTTGTAAATAATCTAAACTTGGTGCCTATTTTGAAAATATCCCTTACGCAATTATCAAGTTAGCAGCCAGAGTACATTCGTATGGAGAGAAACTTGGTGCGACTACCAGACACATAAGATGAAACTTCTACGAACGTCTACGGCCTTTCACGTATGGAGAGAAATAAATATGGTAGTTGATTTTTTAGCTAAATTTTGTACTAGTGTTAATTCGATAGTTTTTTCCCTATTTCTATTTCTTACAGCTTATCCTATCTTATTCAAAAGGATAAAACGGGATGTAAATTACGATGTAACCTTTCTCCATTTATTTTATGCATCTAAGTAAGGGCCGGCCAAATCTCAACTTACCCTGAAAAAGGGCAAAAAAAAGTACATTCGTAATTTAAAAGGGCATCAATAAAAAACACTCAATAGTACAAAAGTGAAAAGCTTAGCGGTTGGCGTTAGAATACGTTAAGATTTGGGGCAATTATTAAGGATGTTACAGTTGGAATTAGAATACGTTTAGATTTGTGCAAAAAATAAAAAAGCTTAGCCATCTAAGCCGGCTCAAGCGGCCTCGGATTGTCTTTGGTGAAGACAGAAACCCCTTTCCGGGGCAACCATAGAATAGGGCTATGATTTTGACTTCTCCACATATAATATGACACATGGTGATAAAGTGTTAAGATAGACGAGGAGAAATATTAAGTGGGGAGAAGTCAAAATTATGGGAAGAACCTTTTTTAATGCCACATATCCCCTATTGTCGGAGAGGGATCCAGGCGGCTCAAGGACAAAGCAAGCTTTCCTGAGACCTTTTTAGCCGTACCATGCTTCTCTCCCCTCTACGTAGGGCTGTCAATGGACCGGATCATGATCCGGATCCGATCCGAATCCGATCCGATTAGCCGGACTTTGGACCCTATATGTGATCCGTCGGATCAGATTCGGATCGGATCGGTGGAATCCGATTATAATCGGATCGGATCTGGATATAGGGTGATCCGATCCGATTAAAATACGATCCGATAATAATAATAATTTTAAATATATTATTTAGATTTTCTATATATAAAATATTAATTTTTAAAAAAATTAACATTAATTAGTATTAATTAAGGTATTATTAGATTTTTTATTATTAAAATAGATTTTTTTTAAAAAAATTAACCTTACTCGGATCGGATCGGATTCAGATCGGACGATATATAATCGGATCGGATTCGGATCGGTTACTTCATGATCCGACGGATCTCGGATCGGATTCGGATCAGTCGGATTCTTAATCGGATCGGATTCGGATCTAGGCAGATCCGGTCCGAATCCGATCCGTTGACAGCCCTACCTCTACGTCAATAACTCCTTCTAAGACCGCATTAGTCAATTGCAATTGAACTTTATCCGAGTTCAATCACACTCACAAGTTCGTGTCCCTTTTAATCTATATCAATTGTGGTTTAGATTCACTAACCCATATAGTTAACCTATCTAATCTTATTTGCTAGAAAAAATATTGTAGAATATTAACCTTATGAGTATTAGAGTTATTTTTTAAAAAAAATTCTAAAATATAATGTTAGATTGTTGAGCCCAAGGGTTAAGAAATTTTAGCCAAAATAAATATTCTTAACTCGGGGAGGGTTCTATCATTATTGACCATGATCTAGTGGCAATCATCTTAATCAATCCACGGTATAATCTCAACATTCAAACCATAATTTCTCCTTAATTTTCTTTAAAAAATAACTAACATTCAAACCGTATAATCTCAACCCCTTCTTTGTCAACCAAGAAAAATCTCAATGTTTATACTAAAAATTGATTGTTTTTAAAGAAAGAGTCCCCTTCTAAGTTGACCCCAGTATCCACGTGTCTCTTTTAACATCTCTTTAATCATGATTAAGCTCAATTAAATGAAAATTAATAATTTTGTTTTTTGGTTTTTAAAAAACCATGGTTAGATTGCTTAACCCTAACGGGGGCGTGGACCAATGAGATCCCTGTGTCAGCTTTTAAGCTGACACTGGTCCGTTTTCCATTTCCCTTAAAAGAAATTAGGAAAAAAAAAATTCTAGAGCCCTACTTTCTCGATTATGAAATATTAAATCAAGAAAAAAAAATAACCTTAAGTCTTTGTATACTCCCGGAGTAAATTATATTGCCGGAGAGTCGGTGCGGCCGATTAAGTAATTCCAAGAATTGTCCATGAAAGAGAGAGAAGCATAGTAAGACCAAAAAAGAGATAGACAATCTCATACAATAAAAGAAAATAATCACTTCCTCGGTAGGTGACGCTAGGAGGGGCATCTTGGGTACCTTTTTTATGCCACTTGTCCCCCTTTAAATTTTCTTTAACCGTGGTTAAGGTTCATTAACCCTTGGGGTTCATCCATCTATCATTTATTTTTAGAAAATAAAAAATAAAAATTTAACTACATGATTAAAAATTAACCTGAATCATGGCAGGGCAGCTCTGTGAGAGCGAGGAGCAATAGTTGGACCTATTGCTCAACAATAAAAAGCTCAACAATAAAAAGGTAAGTGTGTGCTTTGTGCTTGAGCTGGCTTAAATGACCAAGGGCGGAGCCACCTCACCCCACCCCACAAATCTTTTGGAATTCTTTGGTAATGTAGTAGTCAACAGTGGGCCCACAATATTCTTTTTAATTTAAGTAGTGTAGTTTTTTTTTTTTTTTTTTGGTAGGACTAATTTGTTAACTAACTATGTCAGGGTTAGGACTGTCAGCAGGGTTAGAACTCAACACATGGTGGGCGTCAACAGCCACACCAGTCAACAGTGGGCCCACGATATTCTTTTTTAATTTAAGTAGTTTTTTTTGTTTTTTTTGGTAGGACTAATTTGTTAACTAAGGGTTAGGACTGTCAGCAGGGTTAGAACTCAACACATGGTGGCCCCAAATTATTTGTCTTATCCCTAATAATTTTTTTGTGATATAGTGGCCCATTGTTGTGTATCTTTAATGTCTAAGTTTATTCGGGACTCGAGTCCAATTATGCCCGCCCATGAGGTCGTCACATGTCACATGTCCCTACACTCATTAATTATGATTAATTTTCATTTACTTATTTTTGGTTCCTAGAAAAGAGAATTGAAAATTATTTTGATTAATTTTTTTTTAAAGATTGGTGAATCTTGACCATAGTTAAGGGATATCAATGCGAACACATGGCAAACCTCAAGGGCATAACTGGGGAACAAAATTTATTTTAAAAAAATAAGCACCCAAATTTTTTTTTCCCGGACCAACGCACAAACTCCATAGGCTCATATCCATTAATTTTTCTATACATTTTATTTTGGCCCCCCAATGAAAATTCTTGGCTCCGCCCTCTAAGATGGCTAAGCTTCAAAGAAAGTGTCTTTTGCACAGATCTTGAGGTCTTTTACTATCCAACGGTCACACACACTCGATAGTATGTACTATGGAGTGTTTTTAATCCATTTAAAAAAAGCCAAATGCTATTGAGACCGCGGCCGAGTAGTTCGTGGGATTATATGGGCCACTTAAACATAATATAAAGGGAAGAGTTTAAAGAAGTAAGCATTTTATTTTGGGGTTGTCACATAAGCCTTCTTCTGTTAAGTCAGTCTTGACTTCCGAAGACTCTGCTCCGCACGTGTGTTGTAGGATGGGAAAAGAGGGTGAGCTGCAGAAGGGCATAGCAGAGTTCTACGATGAGTCGTCGGGGATATGGGAGGATATTTGGGGTGACCACATGCACCATGGCTTCTACGACCCCAAACTCCCTGCCTCGCTTTCTGACCATCGATCTGCTCAGATTCGTATGATCGAAGAAGCCCTCGCTTTTGCCGGCGTTTCCGGTTCGTCTTCTCTTTTTCCTGCCGTATTATTTTTATTATTATTTCGCTTGTGGTATCATTTATCTACGTTTAGTTCAATGGTTAGCATGCCAAGTGGAGCTACCTCACCACTTGAGCAAAAGTCGGGGTGTCATACCTTTTCAGTAGATTTTGCTATTAAGACCCTCTTAGGATTGAGACCGTGCTCCCGGAGTGGGCTTCACATGAAATCCCGTGATTCCGAGCATGTTCTCGGCTTTAAGATGGTGTCAGAAGCTTTATCTTATTAGTGTTATTTTAATTTTTTTTCGGAGTTTACAGTGTTCTATTTTCTTCTTCTTTTCGTATTTTTCTCTTGATATTCTCTCTCCTTGAAGTTTTCTTAGGTTTTTTGATAGACCATACATACATGCATTAAATGATAGACCAGACATGCATTAAATGATAGATTAAATTATAGGCCCTACTGATGAGCATTTTTTAGCAGACCATGGGTCCATTTCATATCTTGTCCTCGTGTCCCTGTTAACACCTCTTAATTCTAGTTAGGCTTACTAAATTAAAATTAAGATTTTGATATTTTAAAAAAAAAATTGCTTAACCCTGATTAGTGAATCTTAACCAAAATAGGTAAGTATTTAAAATTGAGGCCTGGACCAGTAGGTAAGTATTTAAAATTGAGGCCCGGACCAATAAGGATAGACTATTCTGTTATAAAATGGGAACCTGATACATTAACTATTTTCCTTGTTAGATTTTCAATTGGGCAGCCTAACTATGATGATAATGGTAAGTACTATTAAGAGTTTTAAATTACTTCCCTTTTTATTTTTTCAAATGATTGGCTTATCTCTATGTTTCACTTGAGAATGAGCACTGATTAGCGGACCCATGGTTCTGTTACCTAACTTACCCGTGTCCTCGTGTCCTTTTTAATACCCCTTTAACCCTGGTTAAGCTTTCCTAAATTAAAGTCAAGATTAAAAAAATATCAAGATTGGATTGCTTAATCACAGGGGAGAGTGAATGTAACCACAATTGGTGAGTAATTCAAAGTGAGGAGTGGACCAATGAGTACCGGCTATTTCGTTACATAATGGAATCCCAAATACGTTAAGTATTTTCCGTTTGGGATGTTGTGATTGGGAAAGTAAATTAGATGGGAGGGTTGGGATGTTGTGATTGGGTAAGTAAATTAGATCGGGTTGTTGTTTAGGATGTTCTGCTTGGGGAAGTAAATTGAATTGGTGTTGTGGGGGTGATGGTTTAGATGTTGTGATTGGGTAAGTAAAATTAGATGGGGGATGTGGTTTGGGATGTTCTGATTGGGTACTGTAGTGTGAGAAATCTGGATCCAGCCAATGGTAAGGAGGGACGAAAAAGCTAAAAGTGTTTTAGTAATTAGTATGCCGGCTGACTAGATTTAGCATACTTTCCGTATAGGAAAAAAATCTCCTCCTCTCTCGGCTCCTATTTACCCATTTAACCTCATTTAACTATGGTTAAAATTCATATGCCCTTAGGGTTCACCCATCTGCTTTCGTTTTATTTTTTTTAAATTAACTAAAGGGTTAAATAAAATTAACCCGAGTTAATGGAGTTGAAGGGTTTGCTATGGGGACATAATCTTCTTCGGTTGTAACCGGTTTTGCCAAAACTGGTTACACCCGTGAGGTGGCCACATGCCCCTTTTGACATATTTTAACTGTGGTAAAGATTCACTCACCCCTAAGGTCACTCACTTATCATTGGTTTTTTTAAAAAAATAACAAAATAATTTATAAACCGTGGTTAAAATTCATTACCTCCTAAGGTTAAATTTTAAAAAAAAAAAATTTCTAATTTTTTAGTGTTATTTTAATTTTTTTGGGAGTTTATAGTGTTCTATTTTCTTCTGTTTTTTCGTATTTTTCTCTTGATATTCTCTCTCCTTGAAGTTTTCTCAGGTTTTTTGATTTAAGACTATCGTAGGTCTGAGCCGCCTTCAACGGGCGCCAAGTCCCGCATATATTAAATGATACTTTTTTTTTTTTTTTTTGGTAAACTCAGTAACACTAAGACCACAACACTAACACCACAAGGTCAGCACTGAAGGCAAAAAAGGGTAACACTCCCTCACACCCCACATGCATTAAATGATAGACCATACATGCATTAAATGATACATTAAATTATAGGCCCTACTTATTGTAGATGAACATTACTTAGCAGATCCATGGGTCCATTTCGTATCTTGTCTTCTCGTGTCCCTGTTAACACCTCTTAACTCTGGTTAGGCTTACTAAATTAAAACTAAGATATTGATATTTTTTTTAAAAATCATTATTAGAATGCTTAACCCTGGAGTGAATCTTAACTACAATAGGTAAGTATTTAAAATTGAGGCATGGACCAAGAAGGATCGACTATTCCGTTATAAAATGGGAACCTTATACATTAACTATTTTCCTTGTTAGAATTTCAATTGGGCAGCCTAACTATGATGATAATGGTAAGTATTATTAAGAGTTTTAATTCACTTCCCTTTTTATTTTTTCAAATGATTGGCTTATCTCTATGTTTCACTTGAGAATGAGCACTGATAGCGGACCCATGGGTCCGTTACCTAACTTACCCTGTGTCCTCGTGTCCCTTTTAACACCCCTTTAACCTTGGTTAAGCTTACCTAAATTAAAGTTAAGATAAAAAAAAATATCAAGATTGGATTGCTTAATCGAAGGGGCGAGTGAATGTAACCACAATTGGTGAGTATTTCAAAGTGGGGAGTGGACCAATGAGTGCCGGCTATTTCATTACATAATGGAAACCCAAATACGTTCATTTTCTGTTTGGGATGTTGTGATTCGGAAAGTAAATTAGATAGGGAGGGTTGGGATGTTGCGATTGTTGTCCATATTTCAGTATTTATTACATCAATAAGTGTATTCAACCTTAAATTATTAAAGTTTCATTAACAGCAATAATTAAATTAAATAATGCAACAGTAACTTTTGGTTTCAGCAAATCAAAATATTAATACTGTCTTATATTTGAATATTCTGTTGAAGCAATGAATTAAAAGATACAGGAAAAATTAATAACTCACTGGTTTAGGAATTGATGAGAGTAGTAGATCAAGTTGAGAAGAACTCTTTCCTTAAGACAGATTTCGTCCCTCGCACAGGTGCTTTCGAATAGCGGATGTCTGCCTCCCAGGATGAAATGATCTTTACACAAGCAGAAGAAGCACTGCAATCTGCTTGTCCAGCGAACCAGAAACTTATGCAATGTACCTCTCTTGAATAATACAGATTTTTGAATATGCAGAAGAGATTAGAGGCTAGGGAATAGAAGAATAAATTTTCGTACTCCAGAATATGCACAATAAAAGCCTTAAATAGCAGGCAAATGAGACTATCCAGAATGGTCATGTCTCTTGGGTTTCAATTTTAAATCCAACAGACATGACTGTTGGGTTAAAATAGCTGTTGGAATTAACTGTATAAGTTGAACGGGCTCTGGCCCAGCAAAACAAAAAATAAATATAAGGGTCAGGCTTTAAGGCCCACTAGAACCAAGCCAAGCCAAGCCAGTCGGCCCGATCGGACCGGACTCGGACACAGGCACGGGCAGGGTTGGGTCGGGGCGGGGTGGCGGCGCGCGCTTGTGTGAGGTTGGTTCCACCTTGGTGTAAGTGCTCACTCCTTCGCAAAATTTGGGTGCCCCAAGGGCCCACCCCTTACTCCAAGGTAATGGTATTTAAACCACACTATAGGTTCAATAGTTTTCCAATGTGGGACTATTAAACTACATTATTCTTCAACTTACAAAATATGTTCAAGTGGCCCACTTTGAGAGGTATTTCTCATTCACCCCTTCATTGTTTTGAACAAGTGAATATACTACGTTAATCTCCTCATGAAGGAGAACACGGATCAACTTAGACCCACCTCAAAACCCTTGTGGGTCCCACTTATATTTTGGGTCAAAGTTTGTAAAAAAACTTGTTTTCCACATACCCAGATTTTTCAAAACAGTGTTTTTCCAACAATCCCCTACATGAATGAGAATTCCTGGACAGAATACAGAAATTATGCAGACACAAAAGAGAGAGTACATAATAGGAGACATCTTGCATAGGATAGGTAGCTTTTGGCTTTGAACCTTCCCTTGTGTAGAACTATCGGATTTACTGGCTAATCAGTGAACATGATGTTTTGAACTGTTCAGCTGTTATTGTGAACCAAGACAATAGAATACACACATGATATCCCCAAACATAGTTTAGTTCTCATTGTTGTGTTCATTTTGGCCCTGAACACGTCCTGGTTTCATGAGTGCTCTAGAGAATTTTAGTCTAATCAATTCTCATAGAACCGGCCCAGTTCACACTCACATAGGTGATTCTTATTAAGAGTATTCTGCTATACTCCACTTGGTATTCCAAGATATAAGAAGCATTAATATCTTAGTTAATCCAAACACGATGCAGTCATCACTTTCTCATTACAGAAATGGGTAAGAGATATTATTTCTTAAGTGATTAGGTCGAGTCATACACAACTTAGTTGTCCATTTGAACCTAGATCTTGGGATCTCCAGTCAACTAGGTTGGGTTTCCATTGTGAATACTCTTTAGTTATAGACTTTAACCCCATTCCCCTCGATGAGTTGCTTACTTGCTCTCTTGATAAACCTTTAGTTAAAGGATCAGCAATATTATCCTTTGATCTTATGTATTCTAAAGAGATTATCCCACTTGAAAGCAAGTGTCTAACGGTATTATGTCTACGACGAATGTGTCGAGATTTTCAGTTATACATGTGACTCTGTGCTCTTCCAATTGCAGATTGACTGTCGCAATGTATGCAGATTGCAGACACAGGTTTTTGCCACATCGGAATATCTTCTAAGAATTGTCGAAGCCATTCTGCTTCTTCTCCAGCTTTGTCTAATGCAATGAATTCAGATTCCATTGTAGACCGTGCTACACATGTTTGCTTAGAAGATTTCCATGAAATTGCTGCACCCCCCAATGTAAAGACATATCCACTTGTGGATTTTGAGTCTTTAGTATCTGATATCCAATTTGCATCGCAGTATCCTTCAAGGACTGCTGGATATCTAGTGTAGCACAATGCATAGTTTTGGGTAAACTTTAAATATCGAAGTACCCTCACTATGGTTTTCCAGTGGTTTTCCCCTGGATTACTGGTATATCTACTCAGTTTACTTATGGAGTATGCTATATCAGGACGTGTACAGTTCATCACGTACATCAAGCTTCCTATGATTCTAGAATACTCCAATTGAGACATGCTTTCACCAGTATTCTTAGCTAAATGTATATTTCCATTTATTGGAGTCTTTGCTAGATGGTCATCGTACTTGTTAAATTTTTTAAGTACTTTCTCAATATAATGTGATTGAGATAAAGCATATCCATCAGATGTTTTGGTCATTTTCATTCCCAAAATTATATCTGCCACTCCCATGTCTTTCTTATCAAATTGTTTGTTCAACAATTTCTTAGTAGTTTTGATCATTTGATCATTACTCCCTATGATGAGCATGTCATCCACATAAAGACATATTATGACATATCTTGTATCTATGTTTTTCACATAAATACATTTGTCATACTCGTTGATTTTGAATCCATTTGACAACATTGCATTGTCAAATTTTTCGTGCCATTGATTCGGTGCTTGTTTCAATCCATAAAGTGATTTAACAAGCTTGCAGATTTTCTTTTCTTGTCCTGGAACACAAAACCCTTCTGATTGTTCCATGTATATTTCATCATTTAGATCCCCATTTAAGAAAGCCGTCTTGACATCCATTTGATGAATGTCAAGATTTTTTAATGCAGCAATTGCAATCATCATTCGAATTGATGTTATTCTCGTCACTGGAGAATATGAGTCAAAGTAATCTAGTCATTCCTTTTGATTATATCATTTGACCACAAGTCTTGCCTTGTATTTGTCAATTGAACCATCTGCTTTCATTTTCCTTTTGAAAATCCATTTATATCCAAGAGATTTACTTCCTGATGAGAGATCAACTAACTTCCATGTATGATTATGTAGAATAAATTCAATTTCACTATTTATAGCCTCTTTCCATAAAGGAGCTTTTGGACTTGACATAACTTCCTTAAAGGTTTGAGGCTCATTTTCTAACAAAAATGTTAGAAAATCAAGATCAAATGACTTTGACTTTTTAGCACGTTTGCTAAGTCTAGGTTATTCACTATTACTTTCAAAGTCTTTATTATTACTCATGATAGTATCCCTAGTTCTTTTAATTGAACTAGTCTCTTTCCAGATTTACAAGGAAATACATTTTCAAAGAAATATGCATTCCTTGATTCAATAATAGTATTTACATGCATATCAGGATTTTCAGATTTGTGAATCAGAAATCTATATGCACTACTATTATTTGCATAACCAAAGAATATGCAATCAACAGTTTTAGGTCCGATCTTAGTCGTTTTAGGACTAGGAGTAGCCACTTTAGCTAAACACCCCACACTTTCAAGTATTTGAAAGAAGGTGATCTTCCATTCCATATTTCATATGGTGTTTTATTGATTACCTTTCGGGATATTTTATTTAAAATATAATTTGCAGAAAGAATTGCTCCCCCCCCACAAATTCTGAGGTAATCCCGAACTAATCAACATAGCATTCATCATTTCTTTTAAGGATCTATTATTCCTTTCAGCAATACCATTTTGCTGAGGTGAGTAAGGTGCTGTAGTTTGGTGTATGATACTATGTTCTGAACAAAAAGCACCAAAAGGTACTTCATATTCACCACCTCTATCACTTCTTACAACCTTAATTTTCCTGCTAAGTTGATTCTCAACTTCGGCTTTGTACTGTTTAAACATATCCAAAGCTTCATCCTTGCTCCTCAAAAGATATATTTTACAATATCTAGAGCAATCATCAATGAAAGTAATAAAGTATTTATTTCCCCCTCTAGTTTGTACAAATTTTAAATCACATATATCTGTGTGAATTAAATCTAAAGGTTCAGAATTCCTTTCAATAGATTGGAATGAAGTTCTAGTTAATTTTGCTTCCACACAAACTTCACACTTATGATTTTTATCAAAATTACATTTAGGCAAACATCCTGTGTATAAGCTTACGTAAAGAATCATTATTTACATGTCCTAATCTACCATGCCATAAATTAGAAGACTCAAGCAAATAACTAGAAGATGATGTATTCTTATTCATATTTTTAGTCGGTACAACAGTCATTACATTAAGTTTGAAGAGCCCATCGCTCATATAACCCTTCCCTACATACATACCACTTTTAGTCAGGACAAACTTGTCCGACTCAAATGCTAATCTAAACCAATTCTTATATAACAAAGATCCTGAAACCAAATTCTTCCGGATGTCCGACACATGGAGCACATTGTTGAGGGTAAGTTCCTTGCTTGAAGTCATTTTCAGCACCACTTTTCTTTGTCCTTCAATTTTGGAAGTTGAGGAATTACCAATAAAGAGTTGCTCTCCATTTTCCACCACTTGATAAGAAGAAAACATATTCTTATCAATACAAATGTGGCGAGTTGCTCCGGTGTCCACCCACCATTCTTTAGAATTGCTAATGAGGTTCACCTCGGACACTACAGCGGACAAATTCATATCATGGACTCCATTTGAAACCATGTCCATTTATGTGAAGTTGGCTTAAGCAGGTTTCTTGTTTTGGCTTATTCGCTTGCTCTTGTAATCCTTAGCTCGATGCCCAGGTTTATCACAAATGTAACATTTTCCGGTGAATTTGAATCTCTTGTTCTCTCCACCTTTAAATCCTTTTGAGGAGCCTTCATTGAATTGCCTCCTCTTTCCATTAAACCTTTTCCCGTGTTCCACAACATTTGCCTTGGACTCCATTGAAAGTTTTCCGGTTTTCTTTTCAGAAATCCTGTTATCCTCTTCGATCCTCAATCTCATAATCAGTTCCTCCATTTTCATCTCCTTTCTTTTATACTTCAGATAGTTCTTGAAATCTTTCCAGCTCGGGGGTAATTTTTCAATCATGATTGCCACCTGAAAAGATTCACTAAGAACCATGTTTTCTGCATGAATGTCATGCAAAATTAATTGGAGATCCTGGACTTGACTGATAACAGTCTTGGAGTCTGACATCACATATTCAAGAAATTTTCCGACCGCGAACTTTTTCGCACCGGCATCTTCTGTCTTATATTTGATGTCCAAGGAATCCCAGAGTTCCTTTGCAGTTTTGATTGGGCTATACACATTATACAGTGTATTATCCAATCCATTGAGGATGTAGTTTCAGCATAGGAAATCAGAATTTTTCCATGCCTCTATAGCAGCAGCCACTTGCTTATTAGTTTCTCATTCCTTCAATGCAGGAGCATCTTCTCTGAGAAATCTAGCCAGATTCAGAGTTATAAGATAGAACAACATCTTTTGCTGTCATCTTTTAAACTCTGTTCCATTAAACTTCTCTGGCTTTTCACCATGGTTCATTGGAACAGTAGGATGCAAAGAGGTATGCATAGCAGTAGGTGCAGTGACTGATTGACTTGTAGAAGACATTATTTCTGATATACGGTATACAGAAATTAAAGATTAATACAGTATTACAGAATGCAGAGATTTATTGTATTATACAGAATTCTGAAATCAGAAATAGTATACAGAACTCTGAAATTAGAAACAGTATACAGAATTCTAAAAATTATAAAGTGTACAGAATTCTGAATTATAAACAGTATACAAAATCAAAGGTATAAAAACCAGTATATTTAGTAAACTAAAGATTGAATACAGCGAAATCTGTCTTAAGATTGTTGTCCATATTTCAGTATTCACTACATCAATAAGTGTATTCAACCTTAAATTATTAAAGTTTCATTAACAGCAGTAATTAAATTAAATAATGCAACAGTAACTTTTGGTTTCAACAAATCAGAATATTAATACTGTCTTATGTTTAAATATTCTGTTGAAGCAATGAATTAAAAGATAGAGGAAAAATTAATAACTCACTGGTTTAGGAATTGATGAGAGTAGTAGATCAAGTCGAGAAGAACTCTCTCCTTAAGACAGATTTCGTCCCTCGCACAGGTGCTTTCGAATAGCGGACGTCTGCCTCCCAGGATGAAATGATCTTTACACAAGCAGAAGAAGCACTGCAATCTGCTTGTCTAGCGAACCAGAAACTTATGCAATGTACCTCTCTTGAATAACACAGACTTTTAAATATGCAGAAGAGATTAGAGGCTAGGGAGTAGAAGAATAAATTTTCGTACTCCAGAATATGCACAATAAAAGCTTTAAATAGCAGGCAAAGGAGACTATCCAGAATGGTCATGTCTCTTGGGTTTCAATTTTAAATCTAACAGATATGACTGTTGGGTTAAAATAGCTGTTGGAATTAACTGTATAAGTTGAATGGGCTCTGGCCCAGCAAAACAAAAAATAAATATAGGGGCCAGACTTTAAGGCCCACTAGAGACAAGCCAAGCCAAGCCAAGCCAGCCAACCGGCCGGCAGGACCGGACTTGGGATGTTGTGACTGGGAAAGTAAATTAGATGGGGAGGGTTGAGATGTTGTGATTGGGTAAGTAAATTAGATCGGGTTGTTGTTTGGGATGTTCTGCTTGGGGAAGTAAATTGAATTGGTGTTGTGGGGGTGATGGTTTAGATGTTGTGATTGGGTAAGTAAAATTAGATGGGGGATGTGGTTTGGGATGTTCTGATTGGGTACTGTAGTGTGAGAAATCTGGATCCAGCCAATGGTAAAGAGGGACGAAAAAGCTAAAAGTGTTTTAGTAATTAGTATGCTGGCTGACTAGATTTAGCATACTTTCCGTATAGGAAAAAAAATCACCTCCTCTCTCGGCTCCCATTTACCCTTCTAACCTCATTTAACTATGGTTAAAATTCATATACCCTTAGGGTTCACCCATCTACTTTCGTTTTTTTTTTTAAAAAAAAATTAACTAAAGGGTTAAAGAAAATTAACCCGAGTTAATGGGAGTTGAAGGGTTTGCTATGGGGACGAAATCTTCTTCAGGTGTAACCGGTTTTGCCAAAACTGGTTACACCCGTGAGGTGGCCACATGCCCCTTTTGACATATTTTAACTGTGGTTAAGATTCACTCACCCCTAGGGTCACTCACCTATCATTGGTTTTTTTTTTTAAATAATAAAATAATTTATAAACCGTGGCTAAAATTCATTACCTCCTAGGGTTAAGTTTTAACAAATATTTTTTTTCTAAAAACCAAAGATAGTTGAGTGAATCTTAACCATAATTGAAAGGTGTCAAAAGGGACACGTGGCCACCTTGGGAGTGTAACCGATTTTGGCAAAAACTGGTTACAACCGGAGAAAAATACAACTCTTTGGAGCGAGGACCACCTCGCCAGTGAAGCGAAGGATTGAACTACTGCTCTTCCAAATATATTCTTTTAGTAACTCTCTGACTTATGCTAATGAGAGCTCTCCATAAAATATGAGTGAAAACATAAGCATTAACCAACGGTCCTCGGATTCTCTCCGGTGAAGTCAGAAAGGCTCCTTCCTGGGTCCACCACAAAATGACATGTGCTTGGAGAAGTTATTTCATGGGCCCTATGATTTTGACTTCTCTACATATTATTTGACACATGCCGATAAAATGGTGAGATAAAGGAGGAGAGGTATCAAGTGGAGAAAAGTCAAAATCATGGAGAGAAAATGAAATGACTTCTCCCCTTTTTATGGCTGCATGCCCCCTATTTTGTGGTTGCCTAAGATCACCTTTCCTTTCTGGCTTCGCCAGAGACAATTCGATCAAAATCACCTCAACGTCTACCTCACAAGAAAATCGTAGCTCTGCCATGGCCTCGGATTGTCTCTGGCGAAGCCAAAAACCCCCTGTCTAGGCAATCATAGGATAGGGAAAATCATGGGTTCCATGATTTTGACTTCTCCACACACTAAATGACACATGACGATAAGGTGGTGAGATAAAGGGGGAGAGATATCAAGTAGGAGAGAAGTCAAAATCATGGGGAAAAAATGAAATGACTTCTCCCCTTTTTATCACCACATGTCCCTTATTCTATGGTTGCCCGAGACAAGGGGTTTCTGGCTTCGCCATAGACAATCCGAGGCCCTCTGCCATGTACCGGCTTGACCATTAAGACTCTCGAAGGGTCTAGGTGCCGAGGGGTTGACTTGAAACATGTTTTTAAGTCTTCCTATAGCTACCCATTCCAAAGGCTGCTATCTAAATTCTGCTGCATTTTGGGAATGCAACTTGTTTGATGGTATTTTTATATAAAAATAAAATATGTTAATGATAGATTTGCCCATAAATATTTATATATTTACGAAAGAGCAATAGTCCCCTCGTTGGCCGAGGAGGGGATTATTCCCCTTTCTCACATAGCCCACCCTTCAATTCCCATTAACTCGGGTTAGTTTTTTTTAACCCTTAAGTTAACTTATTTTATTTTATTTTTCCAAAAACCAAGGGTAGATGGGTGAATCCTAAGGGTGGATGAATCTTAACCACAATTAAATGGGTTAGAAGGGGGACATATAGCAAGAAAATGGGAGCCGAGACGCCCCTCCTCGCGTCACCGACTGATTATTTTAATTTACGAAAACACTCATACAATTAGGTGTGTTTTGGGGAGCTCCAAAAATTTATTTAAGCTAGAGCTTTGGTTCATATTTTGTGTGTGCGCGTGTGAGAGGCGCCTATGTAACATTGTGTATGTATTAAGTGTTTAGTGACACATGACACTCCTTTGGCCCTAAAAATTTATGATGTAGGTTCCTCCTCTTCTTTAACATCAGGCTGAAAAATAATCCAATCGCAGATGAATTTTTGATCAATGGTAGAAACTTTAAGTTAAGTTGGGTCAAATTAATATAGTTTTTAATGCAGATCAATTAAAATTAATGTGGCCGTTTCTATCATCCGATATAGTTTTTAATGCTGATCAATTAAAATTAATGTGGCCGTTTCTATCATCCGATAAGAGGCCTAGACATATATGATATAGGCTGATATTTTGTCATTATATCTTTTTGTAGGCTCAAAGAAGTGCCTCGTGAGGCATATGCAAGATTGCCTAGACATCAAGTGTATGCTACCTATATAGTTTTGGCTGTTATAATTACATTACATATTTAAGAAAGTAGAAAAAAATAGAATTAGGATTTATTAGAAAAATGACCGAGCTAACCCTATGGCTTATATTTGATCGAGAGAAAATAAGGCATTGATGTTAATTTAGTTATTTACTAATAACCCGTCAAATAATATCTTCTGGGGCTTGAGTCAGAGTGTTGAGCTCCTCGCGGTTCAAACTTCAAATACATATCGGTTGAGTATTCTTCTTCTTGCTAAGGTTCAACTACAATCTCAGAAACTAAATCTGCCAATATAAAAGATATCGGTTGAGTACATGTAGCCAAAGAAATAAAATCCTAACT
This sequence comes from Tetracentron sinense, assembly GCA_015143295.1. NCBI lineage: Eukaryota > Viridiplantae > Streptophyta > Magnoliopsida > Trochodendrales > Trochodendraceae > Tetracentron > Tetracentron sinense. Next base: position 5,587,827 of record CM026572.1, on the reverse strand, counting down.
AACAATATCATAAGCATTAACGTATCATACTTATCATAGCTTAACATAGCATGCATACATACTTACATCAGAGTGCGAAAACATGTGAGCATATCTATCTTACTTAACTTGTAGCTTATTCAACTTGTATACACTTGTGAGATAACTTAAAATAACTCAACATTATATATGTGAAGAGGCTACGATATATTATTCATACTGAGTAACCAACGAATTGCACTCATCAATGCACTTATGATTCTTGTGAACTAGATAACTAGTACTCATAATTCTATTTGTGAGTCAGGTACTGTGTACCCTTGATTTCCTAGACTTGTTAGCTAGGTACTAGCATCCTTGAGTAATAGGTATGAATTATGATTTTAGACAGTGTTGGTACTTGTAACTTGTGAAAAGTCTATCATGCATTCATACAAACATATTTACTTGTGAGCTTATCATACTTGTAAGGTGAAACCGTGAAAGTGATAAACCTTTGGTTAAACTAATCCCCAGATTACAAATTTAGTATTAGCAGAAATCCATCATAGTGTCCCATACCACCACGATAAATAACCTAAGCTACAAGACTGTAATTTAAGGTTTGTTTACCCAAAGCCACAATATTCATACATCACACATGGCATACAACATGTAATGCAATCATAAAGTCAACATGCTTAATCATGGTTTATATAATTTATAAATAGTACTAACATAGCAATAGTATTAATATTATAGATCAAATACATCATCAATCACACAATTGATATACTTTATACAAAGCATGATTTTATATATAGTTTAACATATTACTAATTCGAAAGAATTTATATTTACTTGGAAACCCCTCCTTATTCTCATCTTATACCTTGATCATACTATCATTAGCTTAAAAGAATTTAGATCTACTTTAAAATCAATGTTTATTCTTATTCTTAATTCTCAAATCCAAGATAATGAATTTACTAGCAAAATAATGATATATCCATTTGAAATCTTATTCTTAAATCATATTCTTATTTTTAATTCAATTTTCATGTCCTTCCTAGCATATAAAAGTTATATCTACCTTAGAATGATGATTTCCTTGTGATTGAAACTCCCTTTCTATACTGGAATCCACAGATTCAAAGAGAAGAATGACCTTTGATCACAATCTCCTTCTTTTCCAAGCCTTCTTCTCCTTTGAGTGAGAGTTTGATCTCAAACTCTAGCTCTGTCTTCTCTTTCTCTCAAACCCTTTCTATATTGGAATCCATAGATCCAAAGAGGAGAATGACCTTTGATCACAATCTCCTTTTACCCTTACTGCACGGCTTTCGGTCGAATGATTTGGGTTTCGGTCGATTAGATTGGTTATTGCTCCCTATTTTTGTATTTTATGTTAAGCACAGTTGACCAGATGAGGGTTTCAGTCGATTGGATTCCCCCGCATTTTTTTTGCTATTTTTGAGTGAACATGAATATCAGCATTCAGATCATGAAAAATACCAAGTAGGTCTCTACAACAGTTGTGTTGTATAATTCTTCACGTTAGTGAATCTTCGATTACATTTTTTTTTTCCAAATTTCCCAAATAATAATAGTTGGGACCACAACAAAGAGTTCATTGTGACATCTTTAAGATCTAAACCATCTCATTAGAATGCACTGAATGTTGTCATTGGGTAAGGGAATAATAGAGCATAACCTGCCAAATAACCTCCATAGGGGAACTGCAATATCACTTTGTAAGAGAAGGTGGTTCAAAGTTTCCAAATTACCTTGACTCCAATAGGACCAACAACTAGTTAGTGTTAGATTGAACCTTATAATCAATGGACACAGCCCCATACATCACCTCCCAGTAAACAACTTAAATTGTTTTGTGATCAAAGAGTTCCAAGAATATTTACTCCACTCTTTATGATTGACAGAGTAGCAAAGAGAATCCCAAGATAATTTAATAGAAAATTTACATTTAGGGCATAACTTCCAAATGAAGAAAGTTTTAGAGCTAGAGATGAAAAAACCTACAACACTAATATCTGTCTTAATCAGATCAGATAAACAATCACCCACAAGGATGAAGTCCCAAATTCCATTACGATCCAACATATCTGATATGAGAGGCAAGGAAATAGGAGAATTGATAGAATTCCCAATAAGAGTTCTTCCCCAAACTAGTAGTCTAACCAAAAGCTAACCTTAGTCCCATTACCGTTCAAAAAGGTTGAATTCCAGACCACAAATTTGCATAATTGGCAAATGTTATTCCAATTTTATAAGAACCAGACTGAGCAAAGGCAAATCAGATATGATCAAATTGGAATTTAGCTCTGAATAATCTTGGTCATAGGCTCTTAGACTGGTATAGATTCCAAGCTTGTTTCAATCTAAAAGCATAAGAGAAGTCATTCATTTTCCTAATGCCCAGACCTCCTTCTGAAGCGGCAAGAGAGCAAGTTTTTCAATTTATCCAATGTCTTTTTTTAGAAGTAGTATTGTTGTTCCAAAAAAAAAAAAATATCAATAAGAGTTGTGAAACTTTTAGGAACACATATCCCGGCTAATAGGTGGGTAGGGATAGAAGACATCACTTGTTTGATTAAGGTAAGTCTCCCACAAGCAGATAATAACTTATCTTGCCATCTCTACACCCTACATTGGACCTTCTCCACAAAAGGGATGAATATTCTCTTTTTATACGACCTTTATAAAGAGGAACTCCAAAGTAGGTAAAATGAAATTGTTTGTTTGTGATCCCCACAGTTAAAAATAATAGAAATTCTAGTTCGAGAAAGTTTAGAAAAACAATAAAAAGAGCTTTTAGAGCAATTAAGCAGTTGACCTGAGGATTTTTCATAGGCAGCAACAAAATCAAAGATTTTCTTGATGTTATTTTTTATACCATTTCAGAAAAACAATGTGTCATCTGTAAAAAGAAGGTGAGAAACAAACACTCCATATCTGCACCCTATATCAATTGATTATAGATAATCTGCACAATATTTCAATTGATTATTACAAATCATAAACTAAGTTTTTTAATCTTATTTTTGGATATGTAATTACACGTCTTCTTATTTACATTCCGTAAAAATTTTAACAGTAATTAATGCGCTGATTAATTTTTATAAAATAATCAACTTATAGTAGTAAATTTTGTATCCTGAGACTTCTATAATTATTAATAAATCAATGATTTTTCATAAAAAAAACTAGAATTTTACATTAGAATCCTATACATCATTACTAACCTACAGTTAAATTTTCTAGGCCATTTAAATTTTCAAATAGTCTCCATATTTTTTACGAGCTACAAATGTAATTCTGGACTGTACCTTCTCCTAATTCTTGTACTTTATAGTGACATTATTTAACTCAGAGTTTTTGTATGAGAACTATATACATCATTATAAACATACTGAAAAATTCTCAATGATATTCAACATCTATTAGAATTTACATGAATTTATTAATACATGACAAAAATTATGGACACATATTCTTCCGTGAATTTCTATAATTAATGTATTCGTCTAATAGGTCTAATTATCTGTCACAACATCAAGCATTGTATCATTAATATAAATAAAAATTATCATAAATAATCACTGATTAAATTATTTTATATGAAATTATAAAGTCAGTTACACAATTCTGTCCAAATTTCTATTTCCATTATTCAAACAACATGATATATGATACAAGGTATAAGACAAGTAGATTTGAATCCTAACTATTCATAACTAATTACACATATAATTATAGTAAAGAAAATTTCATGAAGAAATGGTTAATTATTTGCCTTCTTTCTTTCTTTCCTCTCTTTCTTTTCTTCTCCCTTTTCCTTCATTCAATTTCTTTTATCCCTCTCTCCTTAGAAAGAAATGAAGAAACTATAATGAGAGCAAAAGAGAGGGGTAGACGCTTTTAGGGCTATTCTTGTATTTTTCCAAGTGGCTCAGCCACTCACAAAGGCATATGCCCCCAAATTTCTAAAGTGTCATACATGTAGGCTATCTTATGTGTCACTCATGTAAGGTATGGGCTTGCTTATGTAAGGCCCACACAAACATAGGCTCTAATGGGCTTATTTAGGTAGTTTCACAAAGACTTTTCTTTATTTGCATACTTTTATTATTACTATTTTAATATACGGTTTGCATATATTGATCACCACAAATATTATAACAATAAGAAATATGGTCGCTACATAATACATTCTTGTCAAATGTCTGTAGATGTAGCCTGGATTGGGTGAACAACATATATCGTTTGTGTTGTGGTTGTGCATGCTTTCATTTACTTTTTCCTTGTACTTTTGTTCTCTATAATTGCACATATAAATTTAGAGTATTATGTGAAAGAAGAAATCTACAAGTGGTATTAGAGTTTCATGGTTGGTGTGTAAGGTATTTGATAAATTGTTTGTTAGAACATCTGGTATGATACCCAAAATTGGTGGACAAGGTATTTGGCAATTTGTCTGTTAAAAGAAATGGGGAGAAAAAAATGATGGTTAATTGTTTTAAGTTGTAGAAATTCTATGGGACCTAGAATTTTGAGTTGTGGAAACTCAAGGTAGACATTCTCATACACCAAGGCCGGCATAAGGCATTGAGAGGTAAATTGATAACTATGACGGAAGATACATGGGACAATTTGCTTGTGCATAACGTACGAAATTTTGTTTTAAATTATTGGTGAGTAGAAGGCAGCAAGATTGTGATCAAAGTTCGAGAGTCTTTACCAAACAAAGTCTTGACAAATCGATTTTTCTTAAAGAAAAAGTTGCATTCTTTAAGAATGACCAAAAGCACTAAAGTGTCGGATTACTTGAATATTTTTAACAACATTGTTGGTCAATTAAAAAGTGTTGGTGAGAAGATGGAGAATGAGGACAAGGTTGTGTCACACTTCTTTGTACTTTGCTGGAATTTTGTGATAGTTTAATTACAACTTTACGTTGTGCAAATGAAAGCACTCTTATCTTTGAAAGAGTAAGTAATGTGTTGTTTTCCAATGAATTATGAAGAATGGTATTTTTGGGTAGTTCTTGAGCGACTGGGATTTTTTGGTTAGAGAGCGGTCAAAAGAGGACGGAAATTTATTTTTGGGATACTCTATAAGTAAACCAAGGAGATCAAAGTGCAAGGGTGCATGTTGGCTGTCTAGTAAAACCGGACACTTCAAGCAGATTTTGGAGAAAGAAAGGTGCAAAGGACTCCAATTCGAACAAGAGAAAGAAAGTTACCGAGTCGAATAATGAAGCTAATCAAGTTAAAGAGTCAACATCGGGATTCACAGAACATGAGGTGTTGATGGCAGTTTGTGACCCGGGATTTGATCATCAATGCTACTCATCATATGTCCAAATAGATCATGGTTCGACACATATGAGTCACATGTGGGTGGTATGGTGTCAATGTGTAATGGCTCAACTTGTAAAATGGTTAAAGTTGGTTTGATTGCATTGCGGATGTTCGATGGAGTTTCTAAGACTTGAAAATGTGATGACTGTGCCGGAATTGAAGAAAAGTGTTATTACTTACCAAATTAGATTCAAATGATTATAATTTCACCGGACATGGTGGAGCTATGAAAGTTTTGAAGTGTGCATTAGTAATTATGGAAGGAGTTTGGGTTGGATACTTGTACAAGTTATCAAGGAGTACAATAGTAAATGGTGTTGCTACTAATGCATGTAAGGGAGTAATTAAGCTTTAAGGAAAAAAAGTTAAAGTAGGTGATGCTAATCTATGAAAGGTGCATAGAAAAGATAGTTATGCAAGTATGCTCACAATACCAGTCCAAGAGGGAAGTTTGAAAGGGCCTTTAACTTCTCTTAGTTTCAAGGTAAGGTGAGAATATGGTTTGGCAAAGCAAGTAGGTGATTTTACTATCAATGTGGAGATTGTTGGGTTTGGTGATATCTAAAATCACCAAGACTCATTTTCTTATTGTCTTGGTTTAAAGGTTAATGTTACTTTTTGGACGAGTTTTTTATGTAAGTCAAAAATGGCTAAAAATGCCTCCTTGAGAGAGAAAATGAGATCTAGTATAGGTAAATGAGAGATTAGACTTGGAGAGGGTTTTCTCTCAAGTCTTCTTATTTATCTAGCCAAGGCCCAAGAGGCATAAAGTCTATTAGGCGGTGCCATTACACAAGGTGGGTCTAGATTTTTAACGACAGAATGTAGGTGTGTTGGCGGTAGAGCAATGAGGGTTAGGTGTTCTTGGTAGAGTTGAGTGATTAGAGAGATTTGGCATTTTTGCACTGGATTGTAGGGAGGTAAATACTTATATTTGTTTACCTTGTAAACTTCTCCATTGATAGTAAATACATTCTTGTCAAATGCCCGTGAATGTAGTCTGGACCGGGTGAATTACATATATTTGTTTGTGTTGTGGTTGTGCATGCTTTCATTTACTTTTCTCCTATATTTTGTTCTCTTTAATTGTACATATATATTTGAAGCATTTCATGAAATAAGAAATCTACACTATTTAACGGGGAGTTGCTTCGCAGAGGATTTACTGAAGAGGCCAAAGAGCTTAGTTGACGTTGGGTGTGGGATTGGGGGCAGTTCGAGATACCTAGCAAGGAAATATGGGGCCAAATGCCAAGCCATTACCTTGAGCCCCATCCAAGCCCAAAGGGCTCAAGCTCTTGCCGCTTCCCAGGGATTAGCAGACAGTGTATGTGAGCTTTGTTACGTCTAATTAATCCTTCACAGTGTTTGCTTTTCAATGTACGATTATACATGCATGGTTCCATACTAAATGTTAATAAAGCTCCACTTTCTCGACAATGCACCTTCCCTCTTTGGGAGAAAAAAAAGACTTGTTGGCCTCACCACAAGATCCTCGCCTTTTTGTCCCAAAGAGAGGTGTATGCGGTGTAAGGAGAGTGCAGCTAGCAAAATCCATGTTAGGAACAAGCCTAAGGCGGATTCATTCTTCAAAGAAATCCAAGCTGTACTTTTTTCTGGTGCAATTCGAAATTGTCATCTTTTTTTTTTAATCCAATCAAAAGACGGGTCAATACCATTCTACATGATTCTCTATTCTATTGAGTACACTGAGTTTCCTATATCTTTAGACATGAAATGCTCAACAAGGAAAGGAAAAGTAAAAATGGTGAATGGTTAGCAGGTATCCTTTCAAGTTGCAGATGCTTTGGAGCAACCCTTTCCTGATGGGAAATTTGATCTGGTTTGGTCCATGGAGAGTGGGGAGCACATGCCTGACAAAACAAAGGTCTCTCCCTCTCCCACTTCTTTAGATTCAATTGCTTCAAAATTCAAAATAAAAGATTTTACCAACTCCCTATCTGTGATGTGAGAGCTGCATAAATCATTGAAAAATGTGTTCCAAAATTATACCAAAATTCAAAATAGAAGATTATACTAAGAGAGTTGACTGTTCAACACATTGCTTTAATTCAACCTCTCTCTTATTTGAAGTCTCCCAAACATGTTTTAGTCCTTGTATCCTTATATTTGTCTATGCTTTGAATTGACAGTTTGTAAGTGAGTTAGCTCGTGTAGCCGCCCCTGGAGCCACTATAATAATAGTGACATGGTGCCACCGGGATCTCTCCCCCTCGGAGGGATCCTTGAAACCAGATGAGGAAAAGCTTTTGAAAAAGATTTGCGATGCCTATTATCTTCCTGCCTGGTGTTCCACTGCTGATTATGTCAACTTACTTCAGTCCCTCTCGCTCCAGGTAACTACATCTCCTAGCTATTTATATGTAAATGGAGACATTCACTAGTACAAATAGGCAATACATTTTGGAATCATCACTGCAGGATATAAAGTCAGCGGATTGGTCCGAGTATGTGGCGCCATTTTGGCCAGCAGTGATTCGCTCTGCGCTAACATGGAAAGGCGTCACTTCGCTGTTCCGTACTGGTAATCTTAGCACCCATTACATTGCTTGTGTGCTGGATTTCTTCCCTACCTGTTAAAAAACTGTAGTATTTTCTCAAGCGTTTCTTGTTATGTGTCAACTCAGGATGGAAAACCATAAAGGGAGCACTAGCAATGCCGTTGATGATGAAAGGCTACAATAAAAATCTAATTAAGTTTGCCATTATTACATGCCGAAAGCCTGAATAGATTCGGAGATGGCAAAATGTACGTAGTACTTAATGGGATCTACTCCAAAGTAATAAGATTTTTCAGTAAGGTATTGTTGAAATTTGATTTCAATAGGATCTATTCCAAAGTAATAAGATTTTATAATAAGGTATTGTTGAAATTTGATTTTATAGGATTAAATATCCTATTTATTAAAGCACTTTATATTATCGTGAATGCGTTCTTGGTTTTTGAAACAATTTAATTTGTAGGATTAAAATGCTTTTTTACTTCTTCTCATAATATACATTTTTTTTTTCTTCCGCATAGCTAATAAAAGACACACACATGTACAACACTTTGTTTGGTAATGACTCTTCACTATTTGTTGGTATTTCTGTTTGATGCTAGGCCTCTGAAGCGAGACATGCTTACCAATAAGGGCATGTGCTTTTGTAGGGAATTTGAGGTGAAATTTTTTGAAGTCCTATAGCCCAAATTGGTAGAAGTTATGAAGGAAAAAAGTTTCTCCATTTTACACAGAATAATGATATGGAGGAGTAAGATGTTCTTAGATACCATAGGTCAAGATGTTAGACTTAAGGATGGTGCCCTCACTTGCATCCGCTCTAGCTACATGTATCTACGGTCTAACGTCACTTCATGAGTGAACTAAGGGTTGTCTGTCATAAAATTGTCTAGGGATTTAATGAAACAACCCGTTCCGAATGACCCACTACAGAAGAATGTCAAATTTAAGATGGAGAGACATTACTTTGAAGTAATAACATATATTGGAGTAGCTAGCTTCTTTAAAACTTAGTTTTTAAAAAGGAGTTAGTTTCTTTAATAGTCAGATTTTACGAGTCATGTACAATCATAATTATGTTTTGTTATATATCTTAGGGTTGTGTTGGAGTCATAGATGGTTTGCACATCCTAGTAATGGAAGATACGAATATCAACCAAGATATCATATCAAAAGGGAAGAATCTGCCTCCTGAATTGTTGATTTGTATCACATTAGGTTGCATTTGGATAAACTTCTCTATTGACATTAGACTCTAAAAAAGTCAAAAGTTGATAAAAATCACATTTGGTTATCTGCGTTACTTTTGACTTTTTACGAAATGAAAAGTCAGAAAAATATTTTTATTAGGAAGCTAGCCCAAGGAAACTTATGCGAGAAGTCGACATTTTAACTTTTTCCAAAAATTACTTTTCTTAAAAGTTCTCCTAGAGAAGTCCTCTTCTTTAAAAAAGTTTAAAAAAGTTTATCCAGGGATTGAGGACTTGCTTTAAAAGCACTTTCCCATTATTAATAATATTAATAAGAAAAGTGATTAAAAACTCTCCATAGTACCTATTATCAAGAGCTGGACCGTTGGATTCAAGATCTAAAGGTGCCATGTCTACACATGCTTTCAATGTTGGCCTCACTTAATGCTTGGCACTATTAGATCTTGAATCCAACTGTCCAGCTCTCTATAGTAGGTACTATCGAGAGTTTTAAATCACTTCTCTATTAATAATGTGTGGATGCCTTAGGTTAGCAAATGGGATTCATGAGTCCGTTAACTATTTTCCTTTAGAAAACCCACTCACACGTGTCAGTCTACTAAGGTGTTTCTCACCGAGTACACACGTGCAATGGCAAATATGGGTCCACTTTGAGGTGTTTGTACCGAGCATGCATGGGCACATACAAGGCTTTGTCGCAAGGGTTCCTTAGGCACACTTCATGGATTTCACTTAGCCACAGAGATGAAGATGAACTATATTTCTGTCTGATTTGAACAACAGAGAGAAGAATTTCTTCTCAATCCCACTTTGAACGTTATGTCCAGTCAACAGACCATCCAAAATTTGTATAAGCTTCAAACTATTTTCAAAAGAATTGTCAAGGCATGAGTATGTTTATGAATTCATGTGTCTTGCTTCCATCACTACCAAGACTCCAATTTAAATGAGGTTTTCTGTCTCGAGATTTCAATAATCAATCTTAATCTGGGAAGACTTTTATGATGGGACGAAACACAGGTTGGGTTGGGTTGTAAGAAGAAATGGAAAGTAGACTCAAAGTAAATGATAAAATGGGACAATCGGACCTCATTTGCAAGAAAACTACTATATATATATAAATTTTTTTTTTTTATTTATTTCTTTGTATATTTTTATTCTTTTGTCTTTTGCTTTTTTCGAATAGTTTTTATCTTATTTATACTTTTTTCCTTTTTTTTTTTTTGCACTTTTGAAATAGATTAACATTCAAAAATAAAACTGCCCTAGTGTATGAGGTTTGGCTGAATGACCTCAGAATATAAAAACTGCCCCATTAAAGGGTGCAAAATTGCAAATACCTCAATTTGGGTCAGGAGAATGATTTGAAGGTTCAAATGGACTCAGTTAGGGATTTTAATTATGTTGTCAATAGAAATGAAGGAATTGCCTCCTTTCATTTCAAATTTTACTGTATTTCTCAAAATAAACTATGATAATATCTTTTGACTAAATGAGTTCATTAACTCAGGAAGATCTTCCCCATCTATTTCAGCTTAAAATGAGAGTGGACAAGGAATTTTGCCATTCTATATTGGGAAAACCGTAATCCGAAACAAATGGAAAATCGAAAAATATGAAGTTGCTACCTATTCTAACTCGAGGAGAGAATATGAATATTTATCAATGGATAAGGCAATTAGTCAAAAAGAGAGATTTAGTTGAGTTAAGAAAAGGTGTTAGGCACCAGCTAGACACACATCAAATGGATTACCTACTCCCGAAACCCACTTTAAGCAAATAGAAACTAAATTATAATTTCTATATTCAATCATGCTATTATTAAAATCATGCTTAAAGATATAAACATACTAGCTCTACATTCTTATTTTTTTTTAATTACCTTTGGCTAGGATTGAGAAAGAATCCTTATTTATCTCTCTTTTGATGTCAATAACTCATATTGTCCTAGACTCTTGGTATATCTACTATACGTCCATTAACTAACTAAAATATGTTTCATTATTGCGGGATATGGGTGTGGAACCAAAGGAAATAGATTTTGTGATGAAAAAAACAAATCATAATTTTAGTACCAATATGTTTCCCGATACGATACAAATGGATTTAACATAAGCAAACATACATATATGTTGACTTAAAGTGTATACTTTTGTATTTGGTTTCTTCTTTAGCTATCCATACACTAATAAGGGATGTATGGATTCTCGAGAAGAGATGAGTCACTCGCTCATAGATACATAAAGAATTCTGTGGAAGCTGTATTCGATGAAAGTTTTATGTTCGACATGGAGGGAGATCTTGTATAAATGTTAACTAATCTAGTTAACATTGAGCTTGGTAAAATGAAATGGTTGAATAATCGAAAAATAGGCACCGAGTCAAAAAGGGATTCTGACTAAACACTATTGATGAACCAATCCAATAAATCCACTTATAATAAGTGATTTCTAGTAGAATTGGGAAGCATTAAGTACAAGCAAGATACGCAATGACATTCTTGGAAGTATCTAGGGATCGTTACTAATGGAGCATGTAGTGATCCATAAAAATACCTATATTGAGATCAGAAAGAACAAGGTGATAGTTCGCCAGGTTGTCTCTTGTCTGCAAATGGATTCAGTAGTAGTTCGAAAGGTTTTCACTAATCACTACTATACGAGATATGTCATGGTAATGGATTGTTTGGACTGCAAAATCAGACCAAATTATAGATCCTTTTTTTTTTCATTTTCATTCACTCAGATCTCTTCCGTTTCAGTGTCGTTATGATTAATATCTTCCCTAGGATGAAAAGAAGTAGCAAAATTATATAATTTATCTTCTTATTTTTTTTCAGATTTGGTGAGCATCTGGAATTATACCACTTCTACAAATGGCTCATAATGTTACATCTCTTCCAAGACCAGGAACCTTTTATCATGATGCCACTTCTTCACTCTGCCCTCATGTTGTTTCAAAGCAATGATCAATTTATATGACCATCGAGAGACTCGAGACAACTCTCTCTAAGGAACTCGACAAAATAGCCCCGTAAATTCAGGAGAAGGAGTGCCTCCTCACTTAAAATTAAAAGTCTTCCTTTTCCTTTGTTTCAACTCTTTTATATCTACTTTTTTGTGGCTCGGCTATTCCACCTCGCTGAATCATTTCCCTCTATGATAATGGATGACTGAGTGGACTAAAGCGGTGGATTGCTAATCTGTTGTACGAGTTATTCATACCAAGGGTTTGAATCTCTCTCTTTCGGTTTTTGTGAATGACTTGAAATTTCTCTTTCGAACTCTTAAAAAAAATCTCAATTCGGATTTTATGAAACCATGTGCTATGGCTTGAGTCAATCCTATTTCCAATTTTTTCTAAAATAGAACTCATCCACAACCCTATAATGGATTGAGTTACCCGGGTCAAGTTTGCTCAAGGGTTGCTTTCATACCCACAATTAAATATTGTGGGGGAATTATCAACAGATATTGGCCATTTCTTGACCTCAATCAATGAATTTACTAGGGAATCAACACCAAGCTTTAATTTGAAATAACTTTCTTTATCAGCGAAACACAAAATAAAATGGGTAGGGAGTCCCCTACCTGAGTACTCTGTTCCTGTCGAAATGGGAGGTGGTCTGTGCACGGTGGTGGTACGCCCTAGTGGTGCTACACGAACAGAGGAGATGAGAGGTAGGTCCAGGGGAGTCCTGGGATCAAGACCAGGGGAGAGGAGAGGTTGTGGAACACGGTTTTTGCAATAGGGATTCACCTTCAAAAATTCAGACTGTTTAAACTGTAAGGGTGGTTGGGTTTTATAGGGATGGCAACTAGGGACCTAAGAGGGATTAAGAAGAAGGGGGAAGAGGTGGTTGGACCAAGGGGAGGTCGAGTGAGAGGCTGTGAGGGGAGAGTTTGAGGTGAGGGTGGAGTGTGCAGGGCGTTTGCAGCCTGCAAACTCGGAACTTGCATATTGTCGATAACCATTTCTATATTTTGGTGCGAGGAGCTTACGATGAATCCACTTTATGATCAAATATACAATTTTATTGTAATTTATTATAAAGTAATTAAAACCATTTAGGTTGAAAGCCATGGTGTTGATCCCCCAATGTTGACTAATCTAGCTAACATTGAGCATGGTAAAATGAAGTAATTGAATCAACCGAGTATTCAACTTTCTTACTACCATTGGAATCATGGTTCTTATTTATAGTGACAATTATGAATTTAAGGTTTCAATCAATTCATATGGTCTTATAAGTTCAAGACACATAAGTGTTCTAACCATATTTTGGTCCACTAGATTTGTTATCTCATGTCTGCTTTTCGTGAAAAAAAACAAAGATATATGTAGAGATCCAAATTTCATTTAGGCCATTATCGTAAATGATGAGGGTAAATATGTCAATCAAATGTTTTAATGTGTGTTTGATGTTAATTAATGTCTTTGGAATGTTTAAAATGGTTTTAATGAGGAAAAAAAGGAAGAGATGTAGAACCCCGGATCTCACTTTTATAGCCTGTGAATAGTGTTGTGAATAGTACGGTGAATAGTGACCATGTAATGTAATTTTCTGAATTTTGAGATAAAAAGTCCTAGAAATGGTTGTTTATGGGTGAACTAAGCTTAGGTAATTTTATGAGATTTTATTCATATGTTTAGAATGGTTTCCTGGACAATGAGAAAAATTATGATGAACCAGAAATATCGGATTTTGCCAAAAACTGGAAATTCAGATTTTGAGTTATAAGGAATTGGATTTTCTAAGTATTTTTATTGGATTCAAATGAGGGATAATTTCTTATTTAGTTTAAAATTTTCATTAACTTAAATGTTTTAAAGTAAAATAAGTATAAGAGTAAGTAGAAGAAGGGGAAAAAAGGACAAAACACAAGTCAAAACAGAAAAATAGGGGGAAAATCAAGCAAAACCGGTTGACCGAACCTTGACCAGTCAACCGAAACTCCTTACTAGTTGGCCGAACAAGCTTAATTTTGTATGGTTTTTTTAGCCAGAGAGGGGTCTTTTGACCGATCAACCGAACCTCTCAACTGGTCGACCAATCATGTTGTTGTTGCCTTTGGCCGACCTATTGTTCCATTGAGGGCCTTTTGGGTGTTTCCTAACAACCCAATTGGGTCTATAAAGACCTAATTTCGTGAGAGCTATGGTTTACACAACCCTTGAACTCTAAGAAAAGAGGAAAAGAGAGAAAGAGAAGAAAGGAAAGAGGTAGAAGGAAGAGGTGTTTGGGTTTTGGTGTTTGAGAGTTCTTGAGTTGATTTCTCAACTACGAAGGCGTGCCTTCTCGCTTCTCAAACTTTCTTAAGCGCATTAAATCAAAGGGTGGATCTTGAAAGGTAGATACACTCTACTACCTACCTTGTGCTATTAATTTTAAGAAAACTATGTTTTAAGGTATGATCTTGGATTGATTGGATGATGATTTGTATATGAGATGTAAGTTATCACTACTATTGATGTTCTATGAATATGATTCCATGTTTACATGTTTTCGAAGTTCACCATGATATTCACAAATACTATATGCACCTTATGTTCACAAGTCTAGCATGATGTTTACAAGTCTCGCATGATTTGATGATTTCTCACAAGAAAATGTGTTTTCTAAAAGTTCATAAGCAAGGTTTTTTGTAAAAGAATTCTGATCACAAGAATGGATAAGGCCAAACTATGGGTTGGTAAGTGACAAGGCCAAACTTTGGGTTGGTATTCTAAGATCGTTTCAAAGCTCACAAGGAATCCCACTATACATGGACTCACAAGAAGTCATGTCTTACAAGCTCACAAGTTCACAAGAAATCATGCGTACTCAGATCTCGCATGCTCACAAGGAATCCCAACTCTCGCAAGAAATCACATGAACTCATAAGAACATGATTATCACATGACCTCACAAGATCTTGGTTTTGATTTCACATGAATACTGTTAAGAAAAGGGTTTTGGGAAACTACTTTCACGTATGCTATACTCTAAGCTTTTTGCATATTCATGATACTATTCACTGTTCATGATACTATTCACTGTTAGCTAGTAGTTTGTATGTGAACTAAGTATTCCATGCTCAGTCGAATTATTGACTTCGGTAGGTGCACGTGTTCCCTTTGACGTCTGTGATTCGGAGCCTTGGATAGAGGAAGAGTACTACGAGCCAGAACCTACTATGGATCATTATCAGGACAAGGGAGAACTAGATAGGAGGCCCGATTTTGACTTTTGTCGACCGAGCCAGGAAGAGAGAGTTGTGTATGTTGAGAGTGGGACTTTTCCACTCCATCATTTTTGATATGTTTTGTTGGTTCAGACTTGAACCTAACGATAGGAGTATTTTATTATAAATTTCTTTCGCTTTGTTTCCGCTATATGTATAACTTGTGTACTCTGACAGGATGGTATGTATGTCTTAAGTGTCATACGAGATGGTGTGATACGGCGGTCATGAGCTAAAGTATCCCTAACTCCTAGGGGGTATTTTGAGTCGTTTCAAGAAATGCGAAAAATAAGGGAAAATAGAGGCTGTCATTAAGCAATTGTATGGTCATTCCAGAATCCAAAATCGTTCAAGAAAGGGGTCCAATTTGTTCAAACGAAACCTAATCCATTTAAAAGAATCTGAGTTTGTTCGAATGGAGCCCATATGAGCAATTGCAAGAGGATTTCCAAATGCATTTTCTGAATTAGTTTGAAGGATCATTTGAACGAATCAGCAACCGTTCGAACGATCCTAAGTTCGTTCTAACGGTGTTGCGCGGAAATGTTTTTAAAAAGATCGAAATTCTAGATTTTTAGGGTTTTAAACCCTAGCACTATAAAATAGACCTTCTATTTTGGGGTCTTAAAGTGTTCTAAGACTTTCTAACTTATTTGGCAAGGGAGAGGAGAAACCTTAGGTATTCAAGAGAAGTTGTTTGGAGAGGAGGAGAAAAGCTTGGAGATCCCCCAAGCCCTTCTCAAGAGATTTGGAACGAAGGGAACAATCCCTAAGGTCGATATACTATCCAACTTAACTCTATTATGAATCTTTGCATGTTTAAGTTTGATTAAGCTAGAGATATGGAAGTTTTGGCATATTATGTTAAGATAGTAGACAATGAAAATGAGATATGTTTTTTTTATGTGTATGGGTTTGGTTTATGAGCATGGTTTGGGGAACTATGGAGTGTTATGTGATGATTATCCTTATTGTGTTAAATGGGGGGTGAGAATGCATGTGGAGGTATGTTGATGGAGGTTTATGGTTTGTGAAAGGAGGATGGGGTGTTATGATGGAGGAAGGGTATCTTTATGAACAAATGAGGATGGATGGGGTTTTTAATACTTGTGAATTTTATTGTGAAATGGTAAGATCATGATAATGTATAATCTATGATCGGGAATTCTCTAATCATCGTGGAATGGACCTTGGTGGAGTTTCCTAGCGGAGTATTGGAATATAAGGGATGATGACCGATTCGAATATTAATCATGACACTCAAGCACAAGTTCACATGTGTGGTAGGTTACAAGTCTCACAAGGTGTGCACAAGCATATAGGATGGTACGTATTGTTAAGCCATGACCAGTTGAATAACATATATTGGTAAGCAGTTGAAAACCATGTATTGGTAAGTAGTTGAATAACATGTATTGTAAGCAATTGAACATAAGTGTTGGTAAGAAATTGAAAAACATGTATTGGTAAGAAATGAAATGATAGGTGTCGATAAGCAATAGAATCTAATAAGGGCATGTACCTCACAAGGACATACGTCTCATAAGAACATGAGTCTCACAAGCACTACATCTCACAAGTCTAAGAGTCTCACGAGTACACGAGTCAAGGTGATGATATGATATGATATGATATGCTCGCATGTTTTCCGCACTCTGATTATGTAACTATGTCATTTGATTATGATATTGTCTAAGTGTAAGGATATTATGATGTTGGTGGGATTTTATATACACTAAGTACTTTTGTACTCAGCCAGACTGTTGTCTTCGACAGGTCTCGATCTAGAGATGTGGGTAGAGGAGTACCATCAAGAGGAGGAAGAAGGTGATCCCTTTGCAAAGGGGAGTTAGGGACTTGGATCAATTCCCCTATTACTAGCCTTGTTTCATTAAAGGATTGTAATAGATATTTTAAATATTTGTCTCATTTGATTGATGATGTTGCATAGGTTCATACACATTACATTGGCTATCAGACTACGTTATCATATGGTAGGTTATGTTTAATTTGATATTGAATGATATACATGATGGTTGCTTAGTATCAAATTTTAGTATTGTCATTTTGGAGAATCGTGTTTAATATTTCCTTGAATGCTATGGATTTAAGCAGGTTTAAGCAGTGTCACGACCCAAGGTCTCATTATAACCCAAGTGGGATTTTGGAACACGACAATATACAAACTCTTACGTGACAGATTATCTGAAATCTCAAAAAATCCCATGATTGTTATTTTTGTTTTTCATGGCGGCTTCAATTTCTTTTGATATGATATTTATTATATTTAAATTCATTATTCTGAATACAAAGAATAAATAACTATAAAATGATAATTCTTATAGATTCAATTTCCTATAAATTTATAAATTCAAAAAGTCTTTGTCGATATTTTTGATGGAAGCTTCTTGTTCTGGAATTTGAGCGACTGATTCGGAAGTACAACTCAAAAGTATCAAATTTTACCTTGGCAAGAAGATAAAATATCAAATCACAATTGACTCAAATTATGTTATGGTTCGAATCGAAATGGACTTGGAAGAATATGAGTTTTCTGCATCTACCAACAATTGTCATTAACTCGTATCAATCAATCAAATTTGTTGAATAAATAGTAGGTCTAATACATGTGGGGAGGTAGGAATTTATCAAAAGAACCACACTCCTTCGTATACGTCAGGAGTGCATTGATGAGAAGGGTCCGGGGAAAGCTTGAACCCTATTCCTATAGTGAAGAATATAAGCGCAATTGAAATTCTCTGGAATGTGTAACGACCCCAAAATCCTACAAGGCTAAAATAGGACTTTAGAATCATCACATTTCCTTAACCTACTTAAAATCCATACATACAAGACATACTAACACGAGTCTCCAAAAATGAGAGTAATAAAATTTCGATTTTATAAAACTAAACCATCTTATACAACGGTCATCTGCCCAACATAATAAAATTCAACATAAACAAAATAGTCTAGTACCATCTGCAAAGTAGTCTAATAAGCAACATCATTTAAAAGTCTATTACAATTCCTTCAACTAAAACAAAACATAAACTAGTAGGGGTAACCATCCAAACCCCTGGCTCCCTCCTCGGAAGGCTCACCTTCTCCTCCTACGTAAGCCTCTTCAATCCACGGCTCTGCCGTATGCTCTTACTGTAAACCTGCCAAGACAAAGTCTGGCTCAGTACAAAAGTACTCGGAGTATATAAAATCCAACCAACAACATAGTATACCTGCACTTAGTTAGAACCATATCTAATATCATAATAACATGATCAGAGTGCAGAACCTTAGACTTAGAAGACAACATACTTATGAGATGCTTATGCTTATGAGACCACATGCTTGTGAGATGCTTATGCTTATGCACTTATTCAGATCATAAACTTAAGTGACATGCCGCTCTTGGAGGATATGGACCATACCCATGCAATTACTTAATTGACATGCCGCTCTTGGAGGATACGGACCATGCCGGGCTTATTCAGAATGACAGGCGTATGCAATGCTTATGCTTATGAGTCTTGAGCAGCTTATTCAGAACATGCACTTATTCAGATCCCTCATTGGGCTTATTCAGAATATCAGGCGTAAGCAATGCTTATGCTTGTGGTTCACATGTGCCATGCAAATAATTAAGCATAACTTAACAAGCAATCACGTACATATATATCCTATCATGATTTTTAGCATAATTCATAGTCAATCCCCAACAATTTCATAGTGATATATTAGTATTTATCATCTCAAGCATTTTCACAAACACCTTGGGTACGTAGATTATGAATCCATTGCCCTTTCACATTTCCAACATTTCATCAAATCATAATACATCCATACAACTCAAATACAATCTACATCCACACATTCATCCCATCCTCCATGGTATTTTCCATCCTCCATACATTTCATCCACATTATTAAACCATATTTCCATCCATAATAACTTACTTCATACAAAATTAGGGAAAAATATATCTAATCTCTATTTCTATCATATTAACATTCACAAAACATTATAATAGGGTTGATTTGGAAAATATATCGACCTTAGGGATCCTTCCCTTGGATCCAAATCGCTCCCAAGAAGCTTTGAGGAAGCTTTGAGGAATAGTTTCCTCTTTTCAAATCAATCTCCTTCTTCTCCAAGCAATTTCTCCCTCAAAAACTCTAGGTTTCCTCTTTTTCTTTGCTAAATTAGGTTAGAAATAGTTTAAAACCCCAAAAATCTTGAAATAGGGCCTCTATTTATAGTCCCAAGGTTAAAAACCCAAAAAAAAAACACCTTGTTAACAAAAACTGGGTCTACGTGCGATCGATCGCACCTTTGGTGCGATCTATTGCACTTAGACCCAAAAGGTAATCAAAAAAACTCACATGAATGCGATCGATCGTAGAAATTTGCGATAGATCGTACTATTTTGCGATTGATCGCACCTTATTTGCTATAGATCGCACTCTTTTTTTCCGGATTCTGACAGATTTTACCTCGCTTTGGTATTTTGACCATAACTTTTGATTCGTTTATCTAATTTTGACGATTCAACTTGCGTTGGACTCATCTTTCGAAGGGGAACAACTTTCATGCTTTATGCAACTCTTAATTCTAAGTTTTAAATTGTCTAAATGGGCCCACAAGTGGAATGATCTGCAATTTTATCAGCCAAAACATCAGGAAACCCACTTTTGACTTAGCTTAGGCTCAAAATCTAGAAAAACATTAAAGATCAACCTCGAAGAGGGTTTCAATACCTTTATAATGGTTTAAGAATCACTCAAATTTGATAAACGGTGACAAAACTAGAGCTTCCTAATGTTGAGGGTATGTTAAGGCATCCTTCACTTACCCTTGGGTTATTTTCATACTCCATCTACCTAGATTCCAACCCTTACTCTCATCTCATGATTCCACCCCCATATGTTTTAACCCACCTAGGTGATCATCGAATACACACTAACATGCATGAAAGGCCCCAACTTCTTTATGCCTTGCGCACTAGTACTAACCACATGACTCCCAGAGTTCTACATACACACTTAGGGTATTTTATACTCTCTGATCTTAGATATTTAGAGTACTATAATCCTCTTGGTTTAGACTCAACATACATATACATCAAACCATCATTTCATGAAGAAACACCCAAGACTATACATAGAGGCCTTGACCTCTATAAATACTATTCACTTAACATATAGAGTATGTTTTATACTTTTTGCTTGCTTTCCCAAAAGCACCTCACACCCCTTGACTCATACACTAAACTCACAACAAACTCAGGTCATGAGAAAACCTTCGAGATAACCAATTATGCAAGAACGTACGCATGAAGACGCATTAAAGACTAAAATACCCCTGATAAACTAGGCAATGACTTGAAAAAAGATTCGGGTCTCTACAGAATGAGAGAAGCTCCGATAGAAAAATATTGAAAGGGAACCCTAGTAAATTCAGTGATTGAGGTCAAGGATTAGCCAACATCAAGCTGTTCACAAGGGCCAACTTTTGTCCTCCTCCTAGGAATCCCAGATAAGGGAACTCTAGGAGAGCTGCCGACCCCAAAGGTCAATTGTGAACTATATGTTTCAATGCAACAAGATGTTATTTGTAGATCAAACAATTCCCAATCATGGTCCTTGTGGATCGGATCATCTTAATAGCTAGTATACAAAAAGAAAGTTATTATGTTTGGACTGAAGCAACAACCTTGATAACGGTTGGACGATAGTAAAAAGCAAAGCCCTTCGCATCGCGTTGCCTATCATATCAGCTTGACCTGCATAAGGGCTCGGCCCAACAATTTGATGATCCATCATGAGGATGATATAACTAATTTTTCCTCCAAAAATGAATGATACCTATTTCCCAATGATATCCCACGATCGAAACATTTGGTTGAATCTCATGAAACCATTTCATAGAAGTTCACGGTATTTCCAAACAAAGTTCTTGGATGACGAGCAGCAGGGACATTGGGCATATTAGCATGCCTATTCCATCTTAATGTAATCCATAGCCGTGTATAAGCAGCGCCTAAGTCTCTTCCATGATATCATGAAACCTCTTTTAGGGTCATGTTGATTCTTATTCTCTTTATTGTTCGTTAATTTTGACTTGATTCCAAAGGAAAATTTCTTTGAGTTCTATCTTAAAATCAAAAGTGCACATTCTTTTAGGCTCTGTTCTTTTGGTGGAACTTTTAAAAGTCCGGAACATTAATATTTTGAAACAAGAGGCAAGTGTTTGAGAGGAGAGGGGAGAGGGTTTCTAACTCTTTTACACAATGGTATCTCAGATTTATTCACATAATATAGTTTTAGACATAAAGTAAAATTAAGCATGAAAATATGAAAGTTCTAGACTTTAAAAGTTCCACCAAAAGAACGGACCCTTATAGTCTTGAGCGTTTTAAGTGTCACAATCTTCTATTCTAGTATCTTAGATCTATTTCCTACCAACTTCATCATAGTTTTATCATATGTTTGGCAAAGGAATGGAAGGCATCAAGCATTGATATCATTTCCTATGAAGCCTAAGTCACTAGGTTAGGAGTCTTTGTTTGTTTTTACTTCTTTCTCACTCTAGTTTCAAGGTTAGTAGACCAATTATTTTAGAGAGCTTCGTCTTTATCTTCTTCTTTTTCTCTTACGTAGAGGTGAGAATTTTATCCTCATGCATTCCTACCTTCCCTCTCTTTCCTTTTCGCGCCCCATGTCCTTTTCACTCCCCCATGTTGCCACACAGGAGTTACCCCTTAAAATCTCATTAGTTTTGTGTATCTGGAGTCATTATTTTTAAAAATTAAAAATCTCATTTTTTAGATGACCTATCATTTCTAAATTCATGATTGGTTGCCTCGCCATGTTAACACACTTGTGTGCTAGTTTTCCTAGAGAGAGTAATCGGGCTGCTGACTTATTCTCTAAGCTTTGTCATAGCACCACCTTTACTCTAGGTCTGTAATCTTTTCTCCCTTCTCTGAATAGAATAGTTTGCTGAGGATATGAGGGGATGTAGAATGATGAGAAAGTACTCGGTTCCCTTTGTTTAATTTATTCTGGTCGGGGTCTGCCTAACCCCAACTTTCCTTCCCCCCCCCCCCCCCCCCCCCCCGCCCCTAAAAAAAAAAAAAAAACACCGTATGGAAATTGAAACCTTTTGACACATTTCTGTAAGGTCACTATATTACAATATATATAATATTATATTTATTTTAACTTAAATAACCTACTTAAACAGAATATATATTGGGATGTGATTCTAATTTTGCTAGTACCTCAATTAGTTTTTATATTCTCTATATTTTTTTTTCATTAATTATAAGTTAGTTAATGTTGTAGGAAAATTATTTATCTTACCATATGATTTCTTTTCATTTAAGCTGGTAATAGCTTAATCCTTAGGAACCCTAATCAATAACCTAATCTTTGTTGTAGCATTGTAGGATTATCAATTTCTAAATTTTGTTATTGATCAAAAGTTATAATCAATTAGTAACTCGTAAGGCTTAAAAAAAAACCTAACCAATAAGTCATAAACCCTAGCCCTAATCCTAGTGAATCATTGGGGTTTTTCAACCTAAACCCCACACCCATCTCTACTATGATTTTTCATAAATAAAAAATAAACCCTAAAAAACACTACACCCATCCTAAACCCTAAAACCATGATACTCTATAAACCTAACACTCTTACGTGTAAAAAATTCTTAAACTCTTATTTTCACTTGGTAGTTAAAAATTTAGCTCCGTTGTGCTGCTCAATTGGTTGCATTGCTAGTCCAAAGCCCGAAGAAGGGAGGGCTGATGTCAGGTTGGTAGCCAGTGGTGGTTTTAAATTGTCTTTCAAACACTAGTTTTATTTGCTCTTTATCAAATATCAAACATTGATTATTCAAAGAATTCATTAAAACGTAAGTATGCGCACCACCTATTGAATTTACTCTTTAAGGAAATTATATTGCTGAGATGTCATCAAACACCTACTGTATAGAGATTTCATCATAAGACTTAAAAACCTACTGAGTTGAGATTTCATTAGAAATTTATAACCTAATGAACAAGATAAGCAAACTCAAACTTCAACAAAATACAATTAAGTGAGAAGGGAAGCAGAGAGGAAAATGAGAGACCTCTTATCCATACTACCAAAAAAAAAAAAACACCTAGAGGTATCAATATTGAACCTAAACTCAAGGGAGTGCCAGAGCAGAGCAATGGAGGTTACCTAGCTCCCATTGTTGGTACGTGCCTTAACCCTCTCAACATGTTTCAAACATCTTTTACATCTAATAACAGAGAAGTTTGAGCGTTCACTACCATGAAGCAAACAGGCACAATATTAGCTAGTAGCACCATTCCGTAATCATACTTTATTCAGCCGAAATAATACCTCATCTGAGGTACTGGTCACTGTTTAGAGTGCTTGGATGGTTGATATTGACCCCTTTGAATCCACCTTAAAATCAAGTATTTGAACCGTCGCAAAGGTATTAAAACACTTTCCACTATACACTGTTTCCCCATGCTGCGACAGGAAGAGAACTATCAACAGACTGGCTAACCTCATCTTGGAAGCCTATTCAGACTTGTAGCACAATTAAAACCAACACTTCTTTTAAAAAGAATAGTCTGTGCTGAGAACATTCAGACAAACAATAATAACATTCAATACAGTACATGGGAAGTGGAAGGATTGGCACAGGAACAGAATTCTATATCTGAACAAATCATTAGTATAAGATCCATGGAGGTCAATGGTTCCATTAGCTCTCTGATGGATTGGGTTCCAGCTTCGGAACTATAGCAGATGACAGCTCAACATGTGAGGCACGTACGGCACCAATAAGCCGTTCTGGCAACTCATCAACAGTATTTGCCTGTGACCAGAAAGCAAAACACCCAAATCTTCAATTCCAGATAATTAGCAGAAAAAATTGGCTTGGAGGAATGACATAGCTGTAGTGGCAGTTATATTTAAAAAAATTAATATATGATTTTTAAGAGGTCTTGATTTTAGAGAATTTTAGAATCAAGTTTCATATGATTTGGAGTTGTTTTGAGAAAGCTGACACTTTTGTGGGAATAAAAAAAATTCTGAAAAATACAGATCTAGTGTTTTCTAACCATCAAATTCGTATGGAGAATTTTTTGAGTTTGATTTCAAGTGAATTCTTCATTTTTTTTATGCTTGATCAAATGAAGGTGGTTGTGGATCATTTGGACCTATATTCAAGCTCTGGTGATCATTTTTTCATACCATATTTGCTATTTTTCTATGTTTTGAGAGTTTAGTTCCTATTTTCATGCATAAAAGTGCTGTTGAAGCATGTGAAGGTTGAAGAGGTTGATTTTGGGAACCCTAAAGTATTTTTGAATGTTGTTTTTGTGTAAAAGCAGTCATATTTTACTTGCGTATGAGGCATTGAAGGGTTTCTTATTGCTGTATTTGTAATTAAATTCTCTGTTATCGACCTAATTGGTCAGATTTATAAGGAAAGTATTCATTTGAAGTGTTGGATATTTTTTGCGTGTTTTTAAACGATGTCGACTTCAGAAAAATCATATGTTTCTTCGCCATCTCCTCGGACTTCCAATATGAGTAATCCTCTTATGGAGAACCCTAATTTTCAAACTATTACTGTCAAATTGGATGGACAATTATCTTGAATTGTCCCAATCGGTGAGAAAATCTATCGGAAGCCAAAGGAAATTGGGATATATTAATGGCCGAATTTGTGAACCTAAGGAAGATGCTCCAAAGTATGAGTAATGGGAGTTTGAAAACATGATTGTCATGTAATGTTTACTTCACTCCAAGCAACCACAGATTAGTAAGGGGTCCGTATTTCTTCGTACTGTAAAAGAGATTTGGGATTTTGTAGCTCACACATATTCTCAAACAAGGAATATTGTTCGTGTTTATCAGCGAAGTCTGGAAGTTGCTCATTTTTGACAGGGTTAAGGCTTTAGCAGAGTATTTTGTCTATCATCACAAGTATCTGAGAAGAGTTAGATCACTACCAAAAATTTTCAACTTTTATACTTTGGAGACAGAGGTTTCTACAAGAAACGATCGAGCAAACTAGAATTTTTGAGTTAGTTGCAGGATTGAATCCGAATTTCGAGCTGGCAATGGTACAGATCCTCAGTAAGGATAAGTTACCATCCCTTAATCATGTTTATGCTTATGTTCATAATAAAACAAGCAGGAGGATTGCCATGACACCTATTGTGGGTAATGAGAGGTATGCCCTAACTTCTTCCTTAGTGGGAAGAATGGGTAATAGAAATAGGCCCCGACAACCGCAAATGAATTATGTTCACCCTGAAGACCGCAATAAGTTAAAATCTGATCACTGTGGCCGAAGGAGGCACACGAAGGAAAACCGTTGGAATTTCGTTGGCAGAATTTCACCAGGCTAGGTCCATCCACTGCTCATAATGCCACTATAGGAGATGTTATTGGTTCGGTTCTTTCTCTTCCTTCAGCTACTCGGGCACCTCAAGAAACCTTACATGATATTTTTTTCTATAAAAATATGATTTGTTTCTAAGGACGAAATAGAGAACATTCGGCGCTTCATGGCACTGCTAGATGGCTCGTCTACTACCTCCACCTCCAACTTTGCTTAGTAAAGTATCGTTGGTTCTACTCACCATGTGTCTACTTCTTCGAGTCCCTCCTAGATAATTGACCCTGGTGCTTCTGAGCATATGATTAGTATGCCCTCTTTGTTTTCTACTTATTTTGTTTGTTCTGGTAGAGATAAAGTTAGAATTACAGATGATACTCTCTCTTTTGTCGCTCGAAATGGAGAAGTTAAAATTCATTCCCACATGTCTTTAGCCTCTGTTCTCTATGTTCTTGATTTTGTAACAAATCTTCTATATGTTAGTTCTCTTACAAATACAAAAAATTTGAATTTTAGTCACTTTCTTTTCTTACTATATTTTTCATAACTTGGTAATGAGGAAGACGATTAGTATAGTCATGAAGTTGTTGGCCTCTATTTGTTGGATGCAACTCACACTGTTCCTCGAGCATTTCAGTCTTATAATAGAAGTAGTAGTAGTAGTGTCAATAAAGAGTGTCCTGTGTTGGCATGCCCATCTTAGTCATGTTTCCTTTCAGTACTTAAAGATTATGTTTTCAGATTAATTTGTTTCTCTCTATGCCAGATATTCATTGTGAAGTGTGTGAACTTGCAAAACATCATCATGCTTCATTTTTAAGTGACATGGGTTATCTTCTTAATATTTTCATTGTCAAATTTTTTTAATATTATTCTATCATCTTTGTCAAGTGAAGGAGATATGTATTCTCTTTATTTTTCGATGATTATCCATGTTAAATGTTTTAGAAACCTGAAAAACTTATGAATGCACATTAAAGTTGATAAATAATTAAAATTCAATTTAGTTTCTAAACCTATTTCAATCTGCAATTGATGAGCTCAATGTTTTTACATGACTGAATCAATGTGAAGAGAATGAGATGAGTAGTTACATAATTTTTAATTTATGAAATACTATTAAGAAATTATTTAATTTTTTAATGTTACTAAAAAACCTTATGGGCATAATATACTACTAATAATAATAATAAAACATTGATTGGTTTTAAAAATATATAAATAATAATAAAAATTATTAATATAATAATTATAACTTATAATAAGGTTAATGCTAACCACACTCTAATAATAAGATTATAATTTATAATAAGATTAATGCTAGCAACATTCTCATTTAAAGTTAATTATATTTATAATAAGATTAATGTTAGGGACATGTATTTCCTTATGAAGAAAGCACGTTTAAAGCGAGTGGAACTAGCATTACATTTTAAAATTAAAACTTAAAAGCCCGTCAATTTACAGACTTTTTTTGTATACTTTGGTTAACTTTCAGTGAAGTTTTGTATTTTCTCAAAAAAAAAAAATTCTATTTCGCTCGAAGTTCATCGAAGTTTACAAAAATTTATCACGAAGTCCAGTATCTTTAAAATATAAGTGCATTTCGCTTCGGAGACCCCAGAAGTCGACTCAATTCGGTCAACATCGGCACAATTGAGTCTCTTTTTGATATAATAAGATGAATTCAATTCGTGTAATCTTATCATTGATAGCAAATCAATCGTGACCACTTACCAACTTGATGTGAAAAATGATTTTCTCCATGGTATTTTGATGGAAGAAGTTTATGTCTCCTCCTCTAGGATTCTACCTTGAAGGGAGTGAAAATGTGTGCAAATTGAAGAAAGCGTTATATGACTTAAAGCAATCTCCTAGAGCCTGGTTTGAAAGGTTCAGTGCCGCTATAAAGAGAAGGGGATACTCACAAAGTCAAGCTAATCATACAATATTTGTTAGGCGCACTAAGGATGACACTACAATTGTTATAGTATATGTAGATGATATAGTTGTCAATTTTCACAGGAGGCAATATGACAGAGATTGAACAACTGGAGAAGTATCTAGCAAAAGTGTTTGAGATCAATGATCTGAGTCTTCTTATGTACTTCTAGGGAATAGAAGTTGTTAGATCTCGTGATAGCATCTTTATATAATTATATCTCAAAGAAAGTATATCCTAGATCTCTCATTGGAAATTGTAAAGCTTTGGACCAAACTGGCTGACACCCCATTTGAACAAAATCACGAAGTGGATGAAATGGATGGGATTCATTTGCAAAATCTTGATAGTTTTCAGCAATTAGTGGGGCGGCTAATCTATCTCTCACGATGTCTGAAATTACCTATGTTATGAGCATAGTGAGTAGGTTTATGCATGCTCCAAAGTCCACACACTTGGGAGCAAGTTTATGCATGCTCCCAAGTCCACAAACTTGGAAGCGACATACAGGGTTTTGAGGTATCTCAAGTCATCTCCAGGTAAAGAACTCTTATTATGCAGACTAGGCAAATGCTAAAAATGACAAAATCTACATTCGGTTACTGTACATTTGTTGGAGGTAATTTGGTCACATAGTGCAACAAAAAACAAACAGTGGTTGCTCGCTCAGGTGTAAAGGGAAAGTTTCAATCGATGACACATGGTATATGTGAGTTATTGTGGCTAAAGATCCTCATTCAGGAGTTGAAATTTCCAGTTGAAGAGCCTATGAGTTTATACTGTGACAACAAAGTAGCAATTAGTATAGCTCATAAATCAGTGTTACACGATAGAACCAAACACATTGAGATAGATCGTCACTTTATAAGGGAACAGATAATCCGAGGTGAAATGTGCACTCTGTATATAAAGACTAATGATCATCTAGCTGGTATTCTTACCAAGACAGTTAGTAATGCTTGACACTTGAAATGTTAGGAAGATGGGCATAATAGATATCTACGCACCGTCTTGAGGGGGAGTGTTGACAGGAGTATTTATGGTATTTTATTTGATTAGCTATACCGTGTGTGATACACATAATACACATAAGGGTAAAAGTGTAATTCTCTTCTAAAGTAATAATATATAAAGGAAATAAGAGAAATTAATCAGTCATGCTCTCTAATCCTAATCACTTTCTTCTCTCTCTTTCTCTTTATCTTTCTCCATCCTCTACCTTTTTTTACTAAATGATCCCTTCTAGATCATCCTGACAAATTGATCCATGAATACCATGACAGCATTGGAAGGAAAAGAATATGGTGATAATATGGGGGAAAAAGGCCCAAGTTCAAAAGCGTCAACAGTTATGGCGGCTGTATGAAGCATTCACATGTTGGGTCCCCCACAATCCCACCTCTGCGTGCATATGTGAAACATTACTAGCTATGCCTGC
Source organism: Tetracentron sinense (assembly GCA_015143295.1). NCBI lineage: Eukaryota > Viridiplantae > Streptophyta > Magnoliopsida > Trochodendrales > Trochodendraceae > Tetracentron > Tetracentron sinense. The sequence continues at coordinate 5,558,733 of CM026572.1, read as the reverse complement.
CGTAGGTAATCCTCATGGTCAACAGGGAGTTAAGATGCCCTCAATTATTAGGGTACGTACTTACTTGTACAAGAAAAGCCATGTCAACCACCAATGTTGTAATTACGCCACACACAAGCCCCAAGACTCCATTAGCAACAGTAGAAGAACCAATGTCGACATCGATCTGCAGAAACATAATCTCTGTCAAAACTATACTCGTCTCTTTTGCTGTAAGTTGAGCATTTCTAAAAGATGACATCAAGAAAAGGCACATGTGAAGGGTTCTTACTTCTAAGTATTTGGGACCACGAATATAGGTACAATCAACTGCTTTGCCTAATAAACAAGGGGTGCTTCCAACACTCTGGCGCACAATCCATGAGCCCTGCATGATTTATACGAAGGATACGAAAAAATGCAAGGCACAATAGGGTCAGAAAAAAAGGGAAAGAAAAAAATAACTAAGATGATTACTGATTACCCATGTCAATACGAGGACAACAAAAACTTTCAGATCCGAAAATATCATAGGACATAATTATTCTTATTTTATGATCCTAACTGTCCAATCTGTAACAATTTCCTATTCACCATCCACCATGATATAGTTTTCTGTTTGTGAATTTCCCTCTGAGATATCCAAAGCTGAAAATTTGACCAGAATATAATATACAGGTCAATATTTCGGCACAGGAGATCTCCCAAGAAAATATCACGACTTTACAGAATGTACATTATGTGTAATGCATGGGTGGAGAGTGAGGACACTGTTTCCGAAAGTCCTAAACTCCTGACTCGAGTATTCCTCCAGAAACTGTAAGTATTGAGACGAAGGAGACCTTGGGAACTGATGGAATGAGCTTCAGCCTACTGTTGCGGAACTCATCATCGCCATCAACAAAACGTTGCAAGAGCGATCCAGGTACTAATTGCTTCGTTACAAAATAAAATATCATACTGTAGTGTGTTGATCCAGGTACCTGTAACAGTACCATGCTATTGTATTTCCATCCTCCAGATCCGTCAAGTTGGCACAATAAAACAACAGATTAACGAAAGCAACTTACTTGAAGATTTATGGCGAATGAGAAGAGTCCTTTTTCTGAGGCAGCCTACACAAGAAGCACATTCAGAAACAAGGCAATTGTCGAGACAATTGGGCATCAAACAGATATTTTATACTATTACATACTACAGGTCCTTAATTATTTAATATTACTAAATTAAAGCTCTTTTTTTTGGAGGGGAGGGAGTAACATTTAGGAAGAAAAAGAAACTCTATTTGATTTAATACTGTATTTTAGAGATCGCTGATCTTTAACTATAATATGGATGCTGGTCATCACGCACTAGATCTATATCAAATATCCATAGATAGATATATTAGAAAATATGATAAAAACTAAGGAAAAAAAGAACCTAACACTCTCTGATGCAACCAAGTATTCTGGAACGGGGAAATTTATGATAGAAACTATAAGGATAGCCGACCATTGGGTTTATCAACTTTTTCTGAAAATTTTGTGTTCTGTCAGAAAGATTGTGGATGCTAGAACTTAGTATCATTAATTAGGTTCACTTTCGGGTTAGGATATCCCTTACAGGTTCACATTCGGGTTAGGATATCCCTTACACGAGACCTATCATGCATGTGTAACTATAGACCATAAGTATACCATCCTTAAAGTCAATCCTTTGGGACCATGTTTTCATTCAAGTTTCTATATAACAGCCGAGAGAGAGGCATTTAATTCCATTCTTTTTATTGCAAAACCATCTCTTACAATTTCAGTTTGTAAGGCAGTCAATTTATATTTACGAGATCCTAACCTTTATCTATTGGTATATTCAACTTCATCTCCATAAGAGCTAGACTTAGAATCAAGCTGAGAAGAACCCAGCCTACCCAATTGAACCATACATGCAAGGGTTGGAACCCATCACTGTAATGTGTAAATTGCAACTCATCAGATACAAGGAGATCTAAAAAAAAATATTGCAATCACATTACTTGCAATTATCCGACCCAGTCAGATAATTGTATCAATAGTCTAGACCTTTATGAGGACTTCTTGGCATATATATTTTGATTTTCTTATACTCAGAAAAATTAGATAGATTATACAGTGAAATCTTGATTGTGACTTAGGAGATACTCCCTGGTATACTGCATACCGCCCCCCCTTCCTCTTCCCCCAAAAAATAATAATAATAATAATATATATATGTACCATCTGTGCAGCATAGGAAAAAAGAATGGTTTTGCTCAGTACAATCCAATGCGTTGTAGACAAGAAGAGGGAAAGGAGTAACTCATGATACTAACTTGCACTGCACAGCCTTGACGCCTTGCAACATGGTCCATCCGTTTTGTGTCCTTGAACCAATCAACTGCAACGAGCTCCATCATATGTTTCCCAGCAGGAATCTGCAAACAAGGTGAAGAGTGCAAGCCTAACTAGGTCATTCAATATTTCCCCTTCAGACTTGAGAAGCACAAATACAGGGGAAACAAGGAAAGTGTTGGGATAACCTTGGTCTTGTCATAGCAGAAATGCTTGCTACGGACTCTGAAGTTGTTCCCATCAGATACTTTCCAACAGTCACGACTATTATCACGGTCGTCCCTTCGTAGATTTCCAGAAAAACAGGACAAATCAATCTGGTCTCCCGGTTCTTCTTCCAAGACTTCAGTTCATGTAGAACATTGTAATTAGAACTTCATTTGATTTCAAATGTGAGGATCAAATGCCAAATGATTATAAAATGAATCTAGTTTAGCTCTCCCCAACCTGTTCGTTTGACTTCATTCTCGAACCTATTTGAGTATGCCTGGAACCAAAATTTGCGAAATATTGGTCAGTATTTCACATTTTCTAAGGTAATAAAAATATTTGTCCATTTCTTCCTTTTATTACATTTCATCACAGGAAATTGACTGACTCATTTATTGCTGAATATGGTAATAAATTGGAAAATCCCTCTATAAAATTAACTTATCTCACAGTTTTTGATCCAGATGAAAGGAAGTATCAAACGGAAACTAAAATCTGGTGGGAATTCATCAAAACCACCCTAAAAACCAGAATTGTTCCATTTCCTTGTGAAAAATTTTAGAAATGTCAATTCGCCAGAATTTCTAGGTAAAAAGTTAATGTTTAATTCTATATTAAAAGAAGTATATGTACAAAAAAATTAAACTAATCATCTATTACATATTTTATAATTTTAATTAATCGACAATTATATAGTTTTAATTTTAATTAAATATAAGAAATAAAAAAAGATGAAAAAAGTAAATATAACAAAGATAAACAATAACATATTTCCTTTTTCAAAATGTTAATTATGCCGGGACATTGAAATAATATTTAAGCAACTAAAGGAAACTGTATTGAAATTTGAAAATAACGATATAAATTTGAAATATATATATTTTATGGTAAAGTATTATGCCTTTTAACATATAATTGATAATCATGTCAGCAATACTATGATTTTTTTTTAAAAAGGAAATTGAATTACTAATTTGCGTCAAAATTTGTAAAAAGGTAACTAAAAACTACAGTTAGACTAGTATACCTCGCAGTTAGGAAACACATAATTTATTCAAACCTTGGCTATGTAGCATTTAAGAATTAACCAGATGAGCTGACATACTATTGCAACTATGTAGAAAGCAGTATTTGCACTTACTGGTCAGCATAGGAATAATAACTTCAACTTCAATTTAATATTTTGACTATTTATAGTTGCCGACTGTATTATTTGAGTTTAATCACATCTATTGTATGACAATTGGATGCTACAAACAATGTATGAATATAATTTGAATGCTAATGTATCATATATGCTTGTCAACACATAGTGTTGCCCACTAAAATTGTCCGCTTATTTAACATTTGTTTGTACTATTTGAGTTATTAGTTTGTAGTCATGTCGATTTTAACATTTACAGGACACTTCAATGAAAAAAAATTAATTTTTTTCATATTCTTCTTCATAACTGCAAAATATTACGTCAAATTAAAAATATCTCATGAAATTCTGCATTCTGGAAGTGCAAAATTTCCAGAAATTTTGATATTAAAATGTTAGTCTAAACACGAGAGCAGAAGCGGAAAGCAAACCTCTTGTTCAGCTTCCGCTATTTGAAATTCTTCATCCTCTTCAGAGTATTCATCCATCATCACAAAGTTTCTGTTAGAAGAATTTATTTGATCTGAAGCAGAAGGCTCCTGAGTTTTCTGGTACTTCCTTAAAGTAACAGAAGTTGAGGTCATATTGACCATTACTGGGATCCTCGGAACTGCATGCCTTTCATCTGTTTGAGAAAACCATTCACGCAGCCCTGTCATAGTAAAGAAGCAACAACCATGATAAATTGTAGTAAAAAATACCAAAAAAATCATATAAAGAGATCCTCGAAATTACTAAGAGATTCCTTGGAAATGGGTTGAATAGGATATACACAGACGGCAACGAATATGATAAACTTGTTGACACTCCTTCCCTATTTACTTTCTCGTATTATTTCTTATGAGTAAATGGCTATTTTATCGTAATAAGAAAGAAAGTTACAGAGAAAATTGGGTATGAAAATCCCAGCAAAGCTAACAGAAATTTACAAGATAATGAGAACCATGATATAAAAAGCGTAGATGGTCAGAGCTTACAAATACACTGTCCCTAGACTATGTAGTTGTTAATGGTATCTTCAACAACCTACTTCGGCCCAACAAAAGGGTATCTCCATGTGAAAAAAAAGTAATGTGACATCACTCTATTAGTAGTATTAGCAACTAAGATGTTACCTGAAGACACCTAACTCGTACTGAAACAGCAAATCATTTCTTTGCAAATTCTAATATTCAACTTTCACCCAGACCGGTGAAGAAATATCACATATTTGTATCTCCAGCAAAAAAAAAAAGATGAATAAAAGATTATGAACCCCCTATGTGAAATTCAGAAAAACTAGTAAGTATGAACCAAAGGTTACCACTTACCAGCAACACAATTCAACATTTGAAGCAGACAATGTTGCTGAAATGATGAAAAATAACCCACACCCCAACCTTTCAAATCAATTTGCATAAGATGCTGCACTTTTGTACGTGGCTTCCCATTTCGAGGTTTGAGAGGAGAAATGTTGAATCCTCCACCTGAAAACATTACAGTAAAAGCTCAGTTAGATGGCTTGCATTAACTAAATCAAGATACTAAAAAATCAATGGAACTTCTTAATTATACAACTCCTCAGCAATCATAATAAACAAAAGAAGAAATAGAGAAATATACTCTCAATGTGGGCCCGGACAAATCCTGGCTGTGTACCACAGTTCTCATGTTCCCTGGAACGAAATAACACAACTGCAGAATAACAAGAACGCACCATGGATATTTCCAAAATTAAACAGGAGAAAATAAAAAATAAAAATGGTCAAGCAAAATACTCACCATAACTTCCATCGTCATTTCGCCGCCAGTAACGCACATAGCACAGGTCACGAGGCCACACAAACCTACAATAGCAAATACTAGTGAATACATGAATGCCTGATATGATTTTTGATGGAATAGGATTAATGCTCACCTATCTATAATTGTACAACATAATTTGTTTAACCCATAGGCAGTAAGATTTTTTATAACATTGCCAGTGTAAGACCCTTCAGCTTCGTCTTCATTAAAGATTAAAGTATCCATAAATTGTCAAGACAATGAACTTGGCAGGTTTACCAAAATAATATAAAAGACATGTTTCAGGCAGGATTCACCTAAGAGGTGTCCAACCAGGGGAAGATGTATATACGAAGGACACCATATGGACCAAAAACTAGAGCAACAAATCCCAAACATGTGATATCATGTGATCCTGGACAGCCCCCTACTTAAAGGATCTGAACAGGAGAAGAGCTGTTTTCTTCTCTAAAGACAAGATATTAGAGTTGAAACATGGATGATGTTGAGGTTTAAGGATGCATAGGACATGGAAACAGGATTTCATAAAGTTTACAGGGTTTCTAAGAGTAAATCAAGGGATTGACCGATTGAGTAAATGTGTATTGGTGTTGACTTTATGGTTAGACAACAGGTAGTTCAGGGAAAATATAAGGGGCTTGACTAGGGTTTTAAAGGGTAATGATTACTACCAGGAAGACTAGAAGCTAGACTAAGGTTCCAGTTCAAAAGAGAAAAAGGCAAAGGCTTCGTTTTAGGAATAGAAGGGTTTTTAGTAGCTGGAAGTGGAACAGTGGGTCGCTAATCGCTATAAGGTTTCAGAGGGATCATAATGTGGGAATTATGCTTGTGTTGGTAAGGTGATGTAGGGCTGATGTATGATTATTTAAGGTGTACAGGCTCTAGAAAGAAAATACAATATTGAAATAGATAGGAAATAAAATGGATTATCATCATTCATCAAGTTCGGGAATTGTCGGGAAAGAATCTCACCAGTCTGGAACACCACCAACATAGAGTTGGACCACCCGAAAGACTAGTCACCTAACGAAAACCAATTTAAACACTTGATCAAATTACTGCATAGCAGCAAGCAAATACTTCCAAACTATTTGAGGTGGGCCATATGAAGTTGTACATACTACCATTCTATCAATCAGGAACCACATTTTTGGTTAAAAGTGCCCATTATGAAATCTTATGTCGAAATCTCCATCAACGTCCTTTTCAGCCTTCCCCTCTTCTTTTTAGAGCTTTCAACTTGCACCAGCATTACATCTCACTAGTCTTGACATCAGTCCTCATTGAACATGTCCAAACCATCCCAATTAGTTCTCCCTTATTTATGAAATATTGGAGCTACTCCTAGATTCTCTCAAATAAGCTCATTTCCGATCTCATCTTTCATAGTCTTTCCACTAACTGATCTCAACATTCTCATTTCAACTTAATGATAAAAAAAAACATTGTCATTTGAGCTACGCATTCTATGAATATGTTGCTTCTTGGTAACCCAAAAGAAACTCCATAAAGTATAGCTAGCCTTTTGTTGTCTTATAAGATTTTCCTTTTAATTTGATTTTTATATGTTGGTCACAAGACACAAGACCTGGGGCGGAGCTAAGGGGCAAATCCCCCCTGAACTTTTGAAAAACTAAAAAGAATAAAAACTTATAGAGCATGAGGAGCAGCTGCCCCTCGAACTTTTGAAAAAAATTATATACTTATTATTTAATTATTTAATAGGGCATAGCCATGGGGCAAGGGAGGCAATTACCCCCCCCCCCCTCCCCCCGAACTTTTGAAAACAAACCATATCTTTTATACTATGCTCATTAATTATTAAACAGGGCATAGCCATGGGGTAAGGCCGCAAGGGGACAAAAACAATACTGACGAGAGTACGAAACGTATGGACGAACCACAAACATAGTCATAAAAAAAATCAGAGGCGTAGCCCCAGAACTCCCCATCCCCCTAGACCCAAAATATTTCGTACCCACCGAATCATTCATCACAAATTCATCAACAACTACTAACATTTTCAATCAACCATCACGTGCCCCCTCCCCCCCAATGAAGAAAATCCTGGCTTCGCCCCAGCACAATACATCTCTGTACTTAAAAAAACACAGTTCTAATGCTATAAAACACACTCCTCAATCTCATCCTTGTGAGTACTGAGTAATCAAGCCAAGATATAGAAACTCATCATTTTTTGATTATCTCCTAGCCATCATTCTTAACCACCGCCTGCCTAACCCTTATTTGTGTTATTAATAAAGTTGCATATCATATTTTCTTAGTTCGACTTATATCCTGCCTTGACCACCCACAATTCTAGTCATGCAGCAATTAATCAACCAAAATGTTTTCCCTTACATGATGATAACATAAATGCATTTCCAACCTTGATCTTTTAATAGTTTAAATATGGTGATTACTTCAAATTTGTCTGCCCCAGGTAAATTCAGAACTAACCTCATGCATTATCAGAGCATGAAATAAGGCACTAACTCAAAGGAAAAATATAAATATAACTTGGAAAAATGAGTTCGATCTATCATATGGAACAGTTGATCTCATTTGAATCTCAGAAACAAGCTATCAATAATGCAACTTAAGTATAACTATGTGTATTTGGCTCTCAAACTAATATGCAATGCATATGGAAAGTAAAGAGAAGAAAAAGAGGCTAAGTGCCAAATTAAGTATCGGATTCCCATAGCTCAAGATACACAAAGATGGACAGCTCACAGGCTTGGGCCCTGTACATGCTGGTTTATATTTACTTATGGCTGAAGGCTTAAGATCCTCATAAGTGAAGAGGGAGGCGGCTTAAGTAAGTTGTGCTAAGGCCAAAGCCACCCCGTACTATTAGTAATAAAACTTCATTGAGTTCTTTCCATCCTCGTTTGCTTACATTTATTTGTTTCCTAACAAGGATGCAACTTGCCAAGCTTACTTGTGCAATTGAGGCGCCGATCTGCGCAAGATCCTTCTCCAAAACATTTATACATAATAAATTTGTACACATAAGGACAGCAATGGTTCTGAATGTCGATATCACGGGAAATGTCGCACCTTGGAAAAATGATATAACGCAGGATATATCGTTTTGCGAGGATTTTATCACACGTCGAGGGAAAATTGAAGGAACATATCGAACAATAAAATATCATAAAATGTTAAAATAGATGTTAATACACATTTGAGAATCAAAAAATAAAAAATAAAAACAATAATGTACATAAGAGATGCAATAGGAATGGGGGAAAAAGTGTGCGTTGAAGACAATGTATGAATGGCTAATATTAATATCTTACATAAAATGTTTCATTCATCCCTCAATCAATCATAGCAATAAAATACACAATAAGAGCTCCATATATAATACATCCTTCATCCACCCACCCCAAAATTACAATCAAAGCCACATAGAGTGAGAAATTTGAATTTTAAGCTTGGAAATCTAGTGTAATGCATTAAATTGATGCATTTGCACAAGTTTAGGATTAATGACACACTAATTATGCAAAACCACATTCTAATTTGAGAACACTATTGCATTTTAGGGAAATTTGGTCATTAAATAGTGCAAATGGGGGTGAACCTCAACTCCGAATAACAAATATAGGTAAATGTGGATACCGACGTGAGTGATTTCTCATGAAAGTGGAAAATCCCTTCAACTCATTCAAATTCCTCACCTTTGGTTGATACCCCTTTTATAGACTACGGGCCAAATATCCCTCACTTATAGAAGTTATATAGGAAAAATCGTGCGATATAAAAATATCGAGGATATTTTGTATAAAAAAAATACATGTGATGAATAAATCCGCACCCCTCCAATATGGAAAGATATTTGGGATATATCAAAAATTTTGGGGATATTTTAAACCATTATGAATAGCACACTTGAGCAACTTCTACCTTGGGAAATCATCAAAACACCTACTAAATGCACTGCTTTGAAACCTAATTCTTCTTCAAATCCATTTTGGCACTTAATAAGCATTGTGAGGCCTTCACTCTCATTGTTTCAGTTGACCGTCCCAAATAAGATCTTAAGATACGCTCCGGATGACCTTGTTTCAAGGATAACTGAAACAAACAATCTCCTAACAATCCGGTTGAGTTATGCAGACAAGTCAACAAACCAAAATAAAAAGCATGTTTTTTTCCATGATAAAGAATTACAAATCATCATATTGCCAAGAATGTAAATATGTAATATCATATATCGGTAGTATGTTCGGATAATTGTTCTCACAAGCAAGCAAAACACTTATATATGAATTTAAGTTTAGATAAGTTAAGGACTGCTAAAATAGTATATACAAGACAATCTGATGGGGATCAGCCACTTAAAATTTACAGCAAGAGAAAGAAAAGTAATGGGAATAATGTGGCCCCATTGATGAAGGCAAGCCCACGGGCTTTAAGACTTATAACCACAGGCTCATGGCTATCCATAAAAACCATAGATTGGGCTTACAGTTCAACTAGACCAGCAATTAATTCAAACCGTTTTCTAGAAGGTCCATATTGTAAGCACCCCATTTTTGCACCCCTGCGAGGCCTAAAAGCCTAAAAAATCCCCTTGAGCTTGAGAGAGAAATTCCCATTCTTTTCAAAAAAAAAAAAAAGGACCAAAATACCTTTTTATTAAATGATCAAAATAATAAATAATGCCCATATATTTTTTACTAAAATACCCCAACCCTTTTAAAGTGGAGAAGATAACTTCACTCTTTATAGCCTTTAGGAAACCCAAGTTTTATAAAACAACCTACAACCTAAATTTCATTAAATTACCCATACACCCAAACACACCCTAACCTATTAATCCATATCCAAAACTATTTACCCATGGCCCATGAATTAATAACCCATAACCCATGCTCTACCTACCCATGTCACCTTTTTAGAAAACCCAAGATTTCCAAATCTCTTCCAATCAAGCCTTTCCAATTCCTTCTCCCTATATCTATTTAAAAGACATCTCTCTCTCTCTCTCTCTCTCTCTCTCTCTCTCTTCTCACAACAGCAGCCCCACTCACACCCTTGACTCACGGCTCCCTCACTCACCAACGTTCCATCCCTCGTCTCACAAGCTCTCTCTCTCTCTCTCTCTCTCTCTCTCTCTCTTGCAAGCGCATGCGTGGTTAGGATGTAGAACCCGGAATTCGAGTACATAGTTGGTGAATAGTGCTTTCAAGGCCAAAGGGCCTTCCATGTATTTCAAATTTTTGATTAATGAGGAAAATGGTTGGTAACAAGCTATATGCGGTAAGTGGGTGGATGAGTGCCCTAAGGATGATGGAAACAAGGGTGAAAACACTCCACAAGAGTCTACGGGAAAAGAAAATGAGGAAAAAGAGGTGCGATCGATCGCAGCATGGCTACGATCGATTGCAAATAGTGGAAAAACGGGGAAAGCATTCGAGTAAACTTACGATCGATCGCATACAATCGAGAGCTGACAGAAGTATTCAGGTCAATGTGCGATAGATCACCTCCAGGTGCAATCGATCGCACTGCAAGCTACGATCGATCACACAGGTGGTGTGCAATCGATCGCAATTGTGCGCAGAGTTACGGAAATCAGGGTTTCAACCCCTTGGGTTATAAATAGAATGAAATTTTGGGGTTTTGGGATAGATCTAAACCTAAGGGAGATTTTGGAAGGAGAAGGGAGAAGAGTGGAGTTCCAAGCATAGTAACAAAGTTCGGATTCGGGAATTATTCGGCAGGGGTTAAGTTCGAAAAAAAAGGGGAAAAATCGGCAAATTCGGGATAAGTTCGGAAAAATAAAAATGAATAATTATAAAAAATAAGAATGTGATATCAACTAATCCATCTATCAATTTGGATGTATTGACATCTCTTACTATGTTAGACATTTATCCCAATTCCTAAAAAACAAGCATTATGTAAACTCGCAAACTCAAGAAAAAAATTACATAAAAGCTTAATCAAGCTTTATGTAATTTAAGAGAAAATAATAATCTAGATTACATGTTTGTAAATGCAAATCAGATTACATTAGCAATTAAAAAATATATAGAAACGGGAAAAACAATAATCTGAATTTTTAAAATTAGAAAAGCAATATATGAGTGTATTTATTTGTAATAACATAGTTATTTAGTAAAATTTACAAATAGCTCAGAATAAATAGCACAAATCATTTTTCTTTTAGTTCGGTCGAAATTCAACTAACTAGCGTGCAAAATCATCTTTTTTCTTTTAATTCAATCAAATGTAATCAAAACCCTAAAATAACCTACTCGAATAGAGTTTTATCCTTCTTCTATCAGTTGCCAACTTCAGTCAAATGGAGATTTCTCAGTGTGAAATAAGTCTTGATTTTTAGTAATAATTCTATTGCTAATAGAAAGTCCATTTTGCCCTCATTCTTATTTTAGAATTTCGAATAAGCATGAACAAATAATTTATGAGAAATCATCCTTCGGAATAAGTTCGGCATATGTTCGGAATAATTCGTTAGTTCGGGAATTATTCATTAATTTGGGAAAAAGAAGCTTTTTTAAATGTAACCTCTTAAAAAATAAATAGTTCGGGAACAATTCGGGAATTATTCGAGAACTTTGTTACAAGGGTTCCAAAGAGGGGTTTTTGGATGAAGATCAAGTAGAGCTAAGATCTTGGCTTCCAAAGCTTGGATCATCTTCTTCAAGCAAGGATCTTCATTCTCAAGGTAGGATTGATTCTCAAGAGGTTAGTATACCTTCCTAGTAAGCTTGGTAATAACCTAGATCCAAGAACCTAGGTTTTCATAACATGTATGTTGAATGTGGACATAAATACTTCCTATTCCTAGAATCAACCATGTTTACCTAAAATGTATAGATTAATGAGTATGATATGAATGTATTAGGTCAATAAACTATGAATGTTGGAATGCATGTATGGAATTAGGTCTATGACTATGAAAGCATGATTTAAGGTTTTTCCCCAAATTATCAAATTGCTAATATGCCTCTATATGTCCTATTTAAATTCTCTCAAATCTATAGAATGCTACATGTTATTCTTCTATATGTCATCATGCCAATATAATGCTCACAATGCACTATGCAGAAGCATATATGCATGAACCGAATTTCCTAAATATAAGAGTATGAACACCAATCAAGAAAAGACAAATGATTTACGAAACAAATGATAAAGCCGAACTTGGGTCGGTCAAGGATAGGGCATATCCTACGAAATGTCATATCCAGCTTCAAGAAAACAAGACAAGCAAGAATAATAATGCCGAACTTTGGGTCAGTCAAGGATGTTGGTGCGCCTTTTCTATTTTCATTAAAGGGTATTTACCATAGTTGCAGGGAAGCTATTTATAGAGTGGGAAGCTCGCTTCCTCGGAAGCTCGTTTCTCAGACTCGCTTCCTCAGACAAATTCGCTTCCTAGGAAACTCGCTTCCTCGGATGGACTCGCTTCTTAGGAAGCTCGTTTTCATTACGTCTCATTCAAGATCAAAGGGAGTTGTATGTGTGAAGTAACGGGATAGACCATAGTTTATAGCCTAGGGGTGTAGACTCTAAGCAAGTATCGTCAGTTTAGAACCTATGACATCTACTTTTTTCACAAAAATCTCATGTAAGATAAAATCAAAGATATAGCTACTCATAATAACATAATGGGAATGAGGAGATTATATCTCATTTCTCGCTTCTCGTTTCCAAGGTTTTTTTGAGCCTCGCTTCCCGCTTCTCATTTTCGCTTCTCGCTCTGGTAACTATGGTATTTACATACCCGGCTCACAAGTTATTCTCAAGAATTTCGATGAATGGTATTTACATACCTGGCTCACAAGTCGTTTCAAGGGCACTAACATCCGGCTCACAAGATAAACATGACAAGGCAAGACAAGGCAAGCATGACATGACAAGCAAGACAAGGCAAGCATGATTTCCACGAGACAAGAACAAGACAAGAATGAGATCTTAAACACGAAAAACAAGTTTTGAAATCACCAAAAAATATTTTCAAAAACAAGTTATGAATTATGAGCACGGGTTTTATATGGAGTTTTCACATTTAGTCTCATGCATGTCATAGTTATCATGTTGTTTAGTTTACAAATATGAATTGGATTATGTTATTTCTATTGTTAGCTAGTAGCTTGTACTCGCTGAGTATTCAATACTCAGCCATACCTATTGATGTCGGCAGGTACACCGTTTGATATATGTGCTCCGGGTCCTTGGGTAGAGGAGTATAGTGAGAAGGAACCATATGTGGAGTAGGTAGTAGAGCCTTAGGTGGAGGCAAGATACTTAGATAGTCGGCCCTATCTGGGTGACTACTGAAGATCAGAGAGATAGAGAGTTTTTATTGTTTTGTATTTTGATGGGTGGGTATGTCCACCTTTATTTTGTTATACCTTGTATTTGAACTTGGAATACTGATCATGTATAGAAAATGAAAACTTTAGTTATGCTTCTGCACTCTGATTTATACACTTTAATTACATTATGCCTTGTTCAGTTGCAGGATAGTTTGTCTGGGTATGTTAGTCACGCTTAAAGTCTCACCTAACTCGTAGGGGGGATTTTGGGGCGTGACATAGGAATAGAAGCCCCACTTTCTATTCTTCATTCCCCCATGATTTAAGACAAGCTCTCTCTCTCTCTCTCTCTCTCTCTCTCTCTCTCTATTTTGCCAAGGGAGAAGAATTATTTCTTCACTCTCAAGCCATTGAAGCCAAAAAGATATTACCTCTTGAAAGACCTTGGGAAAGGTTGGATCTTCATCATTCTGGATTTATTGGCATGATTATTGATGCATGCCAGATTTGAGGAATAATTTTCTGATGTATACCTAGGTTCTTGTAAGTAGTTCACGAAGCATTCATGGTGTTTGATCTGTCGATTCTTTTGAAAGAGGGTTGTTATCGCATCTTTGTGATCCATCATTTGTTGGCATAGTGACAAAGTCCAGGTTCGGGAATAATTTGGCAAGGTCAAGTTTGGAAAAATTCAAAAAAATCCAAGAAAAATTCAGGAACTATTATTCGAGGAAAAAATAAATAATTATAAGAAGATACAAACAATTTGATTAAATAATATATAAAATATGCAAGTTACTTTGTCGAACTAAACAAATTATTGCAAATTCATGAATAACTCATGAAATTTAGGAATGATTTGCAAAATCCACGAATAATTCGGGAAACCATAATTTTGCAAATAATTTGGCACATCTATAATTTGTGAATAATTCACGAATTTTTCAGAAATTCGGAGAATTTTGTTACTATGTATGTTGGTGGTTGGCTTTCAGAAATTAGGAAGGACGTGCCAAACAAACCTGGGGCAATCTATGCCACTGTTGTTATTGTCAGTGTCTATGTCAAATTGAATGACTTGGATCCATGTTTTGGCCTACCCTCAACCTCCGGACTGAATCTCATGGCATTTTCAACTTTCTTCCATGGACTAATTTGGGGTTTTAGATCTGGTCCAAATTTGGTACATGATATAGGTTACCTCAGAATTCGCTAGATTATTTGAAGAGAGGGAAGAGGACATGTTGCTTTCTCAAAAAGGATGACAAAACTTGTTGAAGATTATATCATGTGTGTCACTGTTGGATTTTGTTGAAGGACTATACTAGAATACTATGGGTACATCAATCAATTTTGTGGGTATATTTTTCCTTAAAAGCTTGATTATTGGTTCACATAAGGGAGTGAGTTATGATTCCTTCTATGTGGTGATGTTATGTCAATAATGGCTTGACTATCATGAACCTCTACTACTTTTTTTATTGGCAAATCTCATGCCATATCATAAATATAATCAAGATACAATAGTAGAACTACAGGAACAAACAAGCAAGAGTTTACAAGCACATAAACTCGGGAGATAAAGGAAAGGAAAGAAAAGAAACATGCAGAAATAATGATATCTCTACTGAGCTGAGCTGAAAGCGAACCAAATTGTCTTGACAAAAAGAAGATTTTAACCCCACCAAGCTTCTCAATTCCTCACCGACCTACCAGGATGGTGGCAATCATGAATTACTATGATGAAATCGTCTACCATTGGTTCGAAACCAATTCCAAAGTGGAGTGCATCTTGCTAGTATGGAGAATTCTGTTAATCCCTGTTGGTAGACACTAGACACCTCGTTCTATCCCCAGGCCCAACTAGTAATTCATGATTGCCATCACCCTGTACTGTGGTAGCACACATCCTTTCTTACTTTCAATCTAAGCTACACACATGGTCTAAATATCAAGCATATCAATAAGTATTGTACATATCGGGGTTTTTAGGTGAGTGATATGATACACTCAAGTACAAAGAAAATTATATAAGTATCAACAGTACTGTGTCATATCAATTTCAATACTGTATGATATGTATCAAACCAAGAGTTTAAACACCTACCTGAGAGGAAATGGAGACTCAATGTGAGATCCTAACATAAAACAGTAAATTGTGCATTTTCAGAGACGCAATTAACGCCTATTTTTATGCTTTTGGGACATTGTCCCCGAACACCCCACAAGAGGGGCGGGGGAGAAGCTCAATCTAGTTAGTGCCACCTCCTGGACCCCCGGCTCCAAATAGTGGGGGGGTAAACACCCAAACTCCCTGGTCAGGGTTGGTTGAACCATAGGTCCAACTAACAAAAAACAAGACATCAACACAAACCTCCTCCTCCAATTCTAAAAGCTAACATGCCATTGCTATTAAACTATAGAAAAAGAGATTCAAGCTCCATGGAGATCAAATCAAAACCATTATTTTACAATTCATTAAGGTAAAGCTTATTTCGAACCCCAATGTGGTACTGATGTACCCATTAAGTTACACCATTTACGTATTTTTGTGGCTATATTATGATTATATACTTTGGTCTTTGAGTTGTTGAATTATTGGAAACATTATGTACTTTGAGTTTATGTATCTTCTACTCGTTTACATTTGTATTTAATAGTGTATGAATTTTAAATATTTGCATATTGCCCAAAAATGAACATTATTGAAGAATTATGCTTTAATTTATCTCTCAATAAATCATGTATATATGTATTTTTACATGTAGGAAGAATGCATAGTGGAAACTCATATCAGATAGTTCAAATACACTCTAACTACCATATTTTGATGTTATCTTTGCATGGAAATAAGTTTGGGTTTGAGATTGGGATATTTTTGCATTAATGGGGATGATGCGACTCAGTAGGCAATATGACCCACTCTTCCTATGGATGCTTTGGAAAGAGCGGAACAAGAGAGTGTTTAAGGATTCATTCTCTTATGCCTCCTGCCTGCATCTGTTCCCGTATTAGACACCTAGTCTTGGAGAGGTGTTCAATTTGGAAAGCATAAGAGAAGTTGGGAGGATTGCTGGTGTGAGTTATTGATTCTTGGAAGGGCTGGGGTGCCAACATAGATGAGGTCATATGTACTTACTTTATTCCTTTACTTTCTCGAGTTTACGCATTTGTAAACTTGCTCTTTCTGTAGTTTGATGTTGTATATTTTTTCTTCTCATATAAAAAGATGCTTATAGATCAAAAAAATGTTGCCATGGGTTTCCTACAATACCTTAATTTCTTACAGCGTTTTTGTGTGTATCCTCAATACATGCCATTTTTTGGACTAAACAATACATACCTCTATCCTGATATTTTAAACCATGGCTATATAAAGGCTACTTGCTCATGAGAGGAACTGAGGCTCTTGATTCACCTATCAGATCTACCCCTCTTGGTGTCCTTGCATCAAATTTGTATGGCTATCTAAGAGGATGCAATGAGTTCGTCCTCATAAAAACAACTTGATACTTTGATAAAAAGATGAGACTGGCCCTGCCATTTGGATACATGTGTTTGATTGAAGACAACCTATCGTTCACTTCCTTAACCCCTTCAATATTATCTTTCATATCTTTGTAGTGCAGGTAGATTTAAAATATTTCACTTTCTTCTAATAATTAATACAAATTTCAATATTCTTCAATTTTCAAAAAAATTAAGTAACATTTGTGATGCATCTTACCCTAACTAAAATAAAATTACATTCAAGGCAATCTTCACTACACCAATGCATGCTATTAGATGATAGTCTGAAATAAATATATTCCTCACAAGTAATAAATATTATGATATACTAGATTTCTAAAAATTATCAAGCACCCAAACCAACCTCTGATAATAACTTGAAAGAATTGAAGAACAGAGGTAGTAATGCTATACAAACACGAGCATCAATTAAAGGGTGAATGATAAGAATGAGCACTACTGGAATAACTGCGATAGTTAATGATCAGAATCAGTCGAAATTCTCAAATTATTGGTTACACATGCACGTCTGTGCACCTCTAATTTTGGTTTTCATAGGAACACATTATATCAACAATTTCTATATTCAACATTCATCAGACATTGATTGCCTAGAGACGAGAAAACAGATGCAATAGAATTTATGCTAGGTATGAACAAGATGTTCATTTAACTTGGGAGAGAATGTTACATTGGGAACCAGTCCAGCTGCAGTCTATGATAAATTATTGCAGTATGTCCATCCACCTCCTCGACTAAGCTACCGTACTGGAAACTGCAATCCCACCTACACAACAAGGCATGAAAAGGTAACTTCAACATTCTAAAGTTAGTATATATAATACCTACATAGTACATACTAGGGAAAACTAAATGTAGGCCACAAATTCTTGGGGCTTATAGGGACCTTCTGGATCTGTTCGGTTGAAAAAATAATTTTGTTCAAGTAACTTATGCCAAAGCTATTCTTTTGTTGCCTGCAGGGTTTAAGGGCGTCTGGATTAGAAGTCCTCAAGAAGGTCAACTTCCGTGTTTTTTTGCAAGCAAGTGTATTCTCCAAAAAGACTTGGCAATGGCATAAGTTGAATGAGTAGAGTAGCATTGCAATGGAAAACCCTACCCCCTCGGTTTATGTTTCATCCAATCACAGAGCACAAACATCTTGGTCATATAAATACATATATATAAAAGAAACAGAAAAGGAAGAGTTCGTGTGACAAAAAAGCATAAGTCTTGAAACAGTTATATGTACATGGAGTAAAAGAATTTGTGTAGCCAAGGCCAAACTTTCTGGTAAGGGTCAGACCATGATGATGCTGAATTACATTCAGATGAATGTACAACCAAATTACACCATCAAGGTGCCAAACATACGCTAGTTACTAAAACACTATATGGCACACATATAGCTCGAGCTTAAAAGGACTGTAAACCCAGAGCACAGTAAACTGCATTTCAAAATATTAGAAAAACCACGCCCCGTTTTTGTCCTAAAGATGCATCTGGAAAGATGTATAGCCTTGAAACAAAAATCAATGGAACAAACCAGTGTAGTCAAAATGTTGCCTAGGCAATGCCTAAGCCATTGGCTCGACTAGCCAAGACCCTTATTGTCTAGATTATGATCTAGGCGAGCACTCACTAGTTCGTATGAGTTAAAACAGAAAAAGTAAATTTCGGTCACCTAGGCATTACCTTGCCTAGCTTACGTTTGTGAGTCTCAGGCTCAGCCAATAGAAACCCATTCAACTTTTTTTTTTCAGTTTAGCCATACTTAGCATCAGAGGACACATAAGGTAAGCATTCATGATTCAACAACCAGGGTCATAGCGTAGCAACAATAAGCCACATGCTACTGGGAAAGTTCCCACTTTAAGAGGTAATTAAGTATTGGAAGCAGGCACATTGAAGGATATTAATCAGGTATGAACTTTTCATCAAGAATAAAATATGCCATAAGTATGAGCATTTAATATAACCCACTACAGATGCTCAATTGAACAAAGAAAAAAACACTTACTCAAACCGTGCTCCATCCATGTTCATTACAAGCTCAAATATTTCTTCACATGTAGCCTCCACGACTCCTACAGCCTTCATTGCTCTACTACAGCTCCTTGGCTGCATGTGGTGTACTATATGTGATGGGTGTAACTTGAGAAGTCCAAATACAAACTAATATATTGCAAAAGCATACACATAATTAAAGTGGCACCACAACATACAAGGTAATCAAGATCGAGAAGCTCTTCAAAAATGCGAAGTCCTGCAAATATTATTGAGACATATATCATCACTGGTTCACTAATTCAATTGTTATGTAGTGCCAAGACATGAGTAATCCAATTGCCACGTTTGGCGCAACTTATGTTGATCATGCCTTTGATTAATTGCAAAATAATAAACACAGCTATGAGATGGAACTTGCCGTTCTGGCATTGGACAAGACGCCAATGCTTTTTAGAGAAGACCTGATTGCTGTTATTCTGATTCGACAACTCTGACTCAAACTCTCGTGTCCAATCAAGTATTGAATCGGGAGGACCTGCCAATTGGATAAGGACAATGGTATTTTGCTAGAAATGGGAAAAAAAAACGGTTAATGCAACATATAAAACCAATTAAAGAAGGTAAATCTAAACTAACCATTTCCAATCGTTGTTCTCCGTAATAAATTTGGATGAGTATCAGCTTCATCCTCCTGTGCACTACACCTGCATAAAATTTTCAAAAGACAGTAATTTGCATAGTTTTCAAATTTTGCTGATTTCTTTGAGATTTCATTTTGATTTCATGCCATTCAAAAAAAATGACCAATTTACTTGGGTTTTATACAAAATTTACAGAACATATTTTGAGAAATTTCAAAATTCGTATTTCGTTTTTATTTCGATTAGGCAAGAATCTGTGCCGAAAGAGATCTAAAACGTTGAATCTGCAAGTTCAAAGCACAGCATAAGTAAAAGGGGCACCAAGCCAAATCAGGTGTTCAATGCACATAAATACCAAAGGATGCAATTATTTAATGAGATATTTTTCAAATTTGCTAATAGAAACACTTAGATAGAAGGAAAAATACGTTTTTTTTAATCAGTGAAAAGGAAATATATATGGAATAAGAAAACCAGTGACAACACCATCATTATCATGTCTTGACTGCATGTGCATAGATTAAACTCAAATTCAAAACAAAATGTTACATAAAGGAAATCTAAGCATTCAAGAGAGCTAGAACACCTATTCTGCAAGAAAGAAGGGACATCCCAAAAGGTAAGTAAACCTAAGACTCTTCTGCATTGATGAGAAAAAAAGATGTATATATATATAGAGAGAGAGAGAGCATAGTTGTTAAAAGCGCCGCCTCAGGTGGTCGCCTAGGCGACCAGGCGCTAAACTGGGCTTAGGTAACTGGCCGCCTCAGGCGGTCAGGTGTTCATTATTAAAAATCTGATATATGTAATATTATTATTGTTTAAAGATATAAAAATTTATTTTATTTGAATATAATAGTTCGGTAAACAAAAAAATATGTTATTTTATATATTTCTCATGTCTTTTACAATATAATATGTTAGGCTTTGTATATCCCCAAAAAAAAAGTTTGCAGATAGAAGAAGAAAAAAGAGACGAACAGTGTCAAGTATGTTTCTCTCATGTTAACTTGTTCTCTCTCTCAAAGGTTAAACCAATTAGTATATCTCTCTATGTTTAGGGGTGGGCCATATAGTCCACATTTTTTTTGATATTGTTGCTAAAGTACAGTTGGGCTTAGGTGGCCCAATAACAAAAAAGAGCCTTTAAATGCCCCAAATTCTTTTTAAGACCCCCAAAACTCTCATAAACCAATATTTAAAGGGGATTTTTTGCAATTTAAATAAGTGCAAGTCTCATAGGTATATATTTTACTTATCATATATTATTTTTATTATTTATCTTGAATATAATCGAGAAAAAGAAATAAATGAAGTAAAAAGTACAACATCTCCCTCTCCGCCCTCCCTTCTCTCTCCTCTATTCTGCATCACATCAAACTATCAGGCTATTTTTCTACTTTTTATTCAGTCTTATACTCTCTCTCTCTCTCTCTCTCTCTCTCTCTCTCTCTCCTTCCTACTGGGTTGTCGCTATTGATTGTTGCTTCTTTCTATTTTTATCCCTCCCAATACCTCTCTCCTCCCTTTTCAATAGTCATTGTAGACTTAATTTTTTATTTCATTGTTTTTCCAACACTTGAAATCTCTCTTTATTAATCTTAAAACTGTTTCTAAGTATGGTTCTATCAAAGTGCATTTTAACAATTGTGTAATTTATATGAATGTAGGACCCCTTATAAAAGAAAATGCATCATACATAGATCTCATATTAGGGGAAATTTGTACAGCAAAAATTTCGTCAGGCAACACCTTGAGCGCCTCAGGCCACCGCCTCAGGCATCAATGAGGGTTGTCGCCTGGTCGCCTTGACAACCATGAGAGAGAGAGAGAGGATGAGTAATATGTACTTCAAACACATGGAGTAAAATATCAATACGTATACATAGATATGCTCTATTAAGAAAGATTCCCATATTGGCACCATATCGTTCTGTGTCGTGCATATCGCCCCAATACACACGAAACGGTTCCAATATGGGGATACATCCCCTTTCTCATTCCTTTTACACTATCCCTTTCTCATCCCTTTTACACTATAAACCTATTTACACCTTATTTACATAAAATATTATTTAAGTAAATGATTCATTTACTTTAGATATTTATATGTAAATAAAGTTAGACTGCTCAATTGAAATAAATAAAAATGATCCTAGATCTAAAATCCTGAAGAATAAAAAGTCAATTTTTCAGTTTAAAAAATCGACTTTTTAGGGATTAGGTCAAAATTTCAACTTTCATATGCTAAGGTATTTGTATGATGTTAGTGTGCGATGGGGTGGCCCTCAGTGTTTGAGGGGAAATTTTAACTGTATTCGATTAGCTTCCAAGAAGAAAGGGGGTAGTGTTCTTATGGCAAAAATGAAGAGGTTTGAGGAGTTCATCCAATGCTATGAACTTATAGATTATCTGATTCGGCAGGGCCAGTTTACATGGTCTCACTCAGCATCGAGTGGGAGAGCAAGCCGGCTAAACAGGTAAGCCCGGAGTGGGAGAGTCAGTTTCCGAATGTTAATCAATCATCTCTTCCCAGGCCAATCTCGGACCATTCGCCTATTGTTTTAGAATCTAAGTGTTTCAAAGGATGACCTTCACCGTTTCGCTTTGAGAATATGTGGCTCAAGGATGAGAGATTTCAAGATGTAATGGCTGAAGTGTGGAGAAGTGGGGGGGATGGGGGTCAACTAGTACGCGATTTTGTCGGAAATTGAAGGCCCTAAAAACAAGACTAGAGGTGTGGAACAAAGAGGTCTTTGGTGATATTCAGGTAAAACTAGATGGGTTACTAAAGGAGATTGCAGAGTTGGAGGGTTTTGCTAAATGTATCAGTCACCGAATGCTGGGAATATGAGGCAAAGAAGTTGGACTATTTGGCGGTGCTCAAGCTAGAAGAGATCAGTCGGAAACAGAAGGCTAGAATGAGGTGGCTTAAAAAGGAAGATCGGAATACCAAGTTTTTCCACAGAACAACAAATTTTAATAGAAAACAAAACTTTATCTCAAGGTTGAAGGTGAACTGGGCTTGGAGGGAGGGGAGCCGAGAGATAGAAGATAGTCTATCATTCGTGAGCCTGTCCCAAGATCAAGGTTCTTCTTTGGAGGGGCCATTTGAGGAGGAATAGGTATTGAGTGTGATTCGTGGTATGACCGGGGATAAGGCTCTCGAATAGTTTCATCATTGAGTTCTACAGGGCATGCTGGGAGATCGTGGGAAGAGATGTTTTGAAGGTGTTGAAGGAATTTTATTCCTCAGGGCGTTTTGATAGAGTGTTTAATAGCACTTTTGTGGTGTTGATTCCGAAAAAGGAGGGAGCAATGAAACTCGTGAACTTTCGCCCGATCAGTCTTGTGAGTAGTAAGTATAAGATTCTGTCCAAAGTCTTGGCGGTCCGCCTTCAGAAAGTGATGGCCTCCATCATCTCTCCTCAACAAGGCGCATTTGTTGGGGGAAGACAGATACTAGATGGGATTCTAATTGTCAATGAATGTATTGATGCCCGCATTAGGTCTAGAATCTAGATCCACTAGTATTGTTTGCAAAGTAGATATGGAGAAAGCATACGACCACGTAAATTGGGGTTTCTTGGATTATGTTCTTGGCGAAATGGGATTTGGACTTAAATGGAGTAAATGGGTGAAGATCTGTATCTCCTTTGTCTCATTCTCCGTTATTCTAAATGGGAGTTCGGTAGGTTATTTCCCTAGTTCTAGGGGGCTCCGATAGGGAGACCCGATATCCCCGTTCCTTTTTGTGTTGGTCTCAGAGTCTTTCAGCAGAATGATATCTAGAATAGAGGGGGCAATGTTCAAGGGCTTCTTGGTAGGCTCAGCTCAGTTGCACATATCCCACCTCCAATACACAAATGACACCCTGATTTTCTATAATGCGTTGAGTAGTAAACTTTTGCACCTTAGGTGACTTCTACGGTGTTTTAAAGTAATGTCTAGGTTGCGAGTAAACCTAGCCAAGTCAGAGATAGTAAGGGTAGGAGAAGTTCTAATCATGGACCAGTTGGCAGTTTGCTTTGGATGTAAAATGGGAGTTCTTCCGTCCAGGTACCAGGGCATGCCATTAGGGGGAAGTTTCAAAGCTAAAGAGGTTTGGGTGCCAATTCTCAAAAGGTGAGCGAAGCAGTTAGCAGGGTGGAAGGCATCCTATCCATCAAAAGGAGACAAATTAACACTCATCCAAAGCACCCTTAGTAGCCTCCTGACATTCTACAGGTCCACCTTAACCATGCCCAAGTTAGTGGCCATTTCGCTAGAGCAAATGTAGAGAGAGTTTTTGTGGAACGAGAAGGTAGGTTTATTTAAATATCATTTGGTAACCTGGAACCAAATTTGTCAGCCCAAGGAGGATGGGGATTAAATCTGAAATCTTTGGTTTTAGTGAATAAGGCCCTATTAGGAAAATGGATAAGGTCTAGTTTGTGGCGTGCGGTGATCATGGCCAAGTATAGGACAGTGTCGTGTTGCGTCCCAAAGCAAGTTAAGATTTCCCATGGCTTGGGTCTCTGGAAGGGGATCATGACGATGACTAGTATGGTGGTGCCTAAGTTCAGGTTTAGAGTGGGCCAAGGGACTGAAGTGAGATTCTAGAAAGACGTGTGGTGTAGCGATTCTAGGCTCCAAGATGATTTTGGCCATATTTTCACAATTGAAACCAATAGGGAGGCAGTGGTAGGGGACTATTTTGAGAGGACGGGAGAGGGGGTGGTTTGGTGTCCATCATTGAAATGTAATTTAAATGATTGGGAAATTGATGAAGTGTCGCGTCTATTGGCTTGCATAAGCTCATATTCCCCGTGTACTAAAATTAGGGATTGCATGGCTTGGTTTGGCAACAACAATGGTCGTTTCTCAGTAAGATCTCTTTTTCAGTCATTGGGTCTGATTTCCACTAGTTTGTTGCCTCATCGGGTAGTGTGGAATCCAGGTATCTTCTATAAGGTCTCTTTTTTCCTCTGGAACACAACTTTGAATAATTTCATCACTTGTGATAATCTGCAACATAAAGGGTGGAATATGTCCAACCGATGCTTCATGTGTCTCCAAGCAGAAGAGTCAGTGGATCATTTGCTCTTACACTGTTTGTTTGTATTTGGTATTTAAGGTTATTTCCTTTCTCGCTTGGGCATGGACTAGGTCTTCCCCGATTCCTTTCGTAACTTCTTATCTAGTTGGCCTAGGTTCAATGAGGATGGGGCAAGGGAGGCTCTTTGTTCAGTGTTGTCGGGTGCCATATCATGGATGATATGGAAAGAGAGAAATCTCAAAGTCTTTGAAGATTCTTCGGCATCTCAATCTAGTATTTGTGCTCGTATTCGGTTGTTGCTTTTAAATGGGCGGTTCTTAAATTCGATGGGGAAGAGCTTCGGGCGGTGTTGGGGTGAGATTCTGTTTGGGAGGGGTTCTAGGCTAGGAGTCAGGGATGTGTTTATTTCCATATTGCGTTGAGTTTATTTGCTTGTAAACTCTTGCCCACATATGCTTTGGTCTCTGTATCCTTGCTCTTCTTATATATACATTTTTGGCTTGATTACCGATCAAAAATACAATTACTAAAATTCAAAAGACTATTAAGAAAAGTCTTATATAGTAGTCTTCAAAAATATTTTTATCAACTGAATCAAAAAGTCAACTAACAGTTCAACTGAAAAAGACTTACATTCAAGCTTTACAAAAACTTTTTTCATGTGTTAAGTACCCCTTATTTAAATTCATTAAAAATACTCTTAAATTTAAATTTAAAAAGAATCAAAATCCAAATTTTCAATTTAATGATAAATTTTGATTTTTAGCCGTCCGGACCAAATTTCAACTTGCAAGACTTTTCCGAATCTTAAGGGCTCATAAATTTTAATATGTCAAAACGTTATTAAAACACAAAAACTGGTATAATTATTTCACATACTAGCTTCTATATGGTGTTAAGTCACTACATGCTCAGTCTTAATCATTGAATGACATTTATGAAAAGATTCCACAACTCTCGAAATTACAGCAGGCACACATACATATGTACATGTCCACATATCATGTTCACATGAGTTTACCACATTATTGTCAATTTGTATAGCTCACTTACAATGTATCACTTTATTCAATTCTTGAGCTCACACTGTTCGCGTCGGCACGAAGCTTAATGTAGTATTGACTATTGAGCTTATATCATGTATATGATTTACTTTATAGCTGCAATTCAATACTTTCTTATTTAATTCATTGAATGTAAGGTTTTAATATGTAGATTGCATTGCCTATACTAGGTTTTGTTTATCAGCATGCACCATTTTTAACTTATAAAATTCTTAAATCTCATATATATGGTTATAAATGTAATTAGAGGCATTCATTTAAATTTTTTTAACTTATATTTGCATTAAAAGAGGTTTTATGCAATATATCCAAGTTTTCCTCGCATATCCAAACGTTTCTTAGCGTGTGTTAAAAATTTTCCGACATATCCAACCAATACGGACCGATACGTATCCGAAAATCGACTAACTAATACGGCACTTAATACCGATATTTTGAACCATGTTCAAACATGGGCAAAGGTTGCTTGTGTCACATGTTTCGAGGTTACTGTTGACAAGGGTGGGTATTTATGATATTTCATGTTAATTATACCATGTGTATTATGTGTAAACCATGTCTATTACACGTAATACACATAAGGGTAAATGTGTAATTCTCCTTTAGTAATAATATATAAAGGAGATGAGAGATGTGAATCATAATCATAATCTCTCTAATCCCTATTTCCCTGTTTTCTCTTCTTCCTCTCTCTTTCTATTCTTTTTCTTCTTCTTCTTCCTCTTTCTACTTGGTATCAGAGCAGGAAATCAAGGTCAGCATTTTTCTTTTTTCCTTTTTTTAACGATATGAATAGTACTGCATGAATAATGCTACGTAAATGGTGCTGTATGAATCTGGTATGGTTTAATAATTTGGAGTTCAATTGTTTTTATTATGATTTTTTGGAGTATTTAAGTTGATGTTTCATGAGCTCGGATGATATTATGAAAAAAAAAAGTTCTTGGGGTTGTTAATGGACATCTAGATTTATTATGAATCATTAGATTTGGAGTTATAAATGTGTGGATTCATTGTTTTTAACAAAGCAATAGTTCTTTGGAGCTTATTTGGTGAAAGAGTTTGATTCCGGGAACCCTAAAGTGATTGTTCATAGACTGTTTTGTAAAAAAATAACCCTATTAAACCTCAGTAAGAGGTGTTGAAAATGATGGTTATTGCTGTTTTTTCCTGGAAAAAGTTATTAACCTAGTTGGTCTTGTTTGTGAAAGGGGTGTTTCCTTTTGAAGTATTGAGACCATAGTTGTCAAGGTGACCAGGCGACGTGAGGCGATAGACCCCCTAAGCGCCTGAGTTGATAGCCTGAGGCATCACTTGATGAATAATTTGTTACGAACATTTCTCCCTCTCCCAATATGAACTCCAATTATGTATCATCCTCTATTCAAGGTTCTTATGCATTTTAATTGTTATATAAATCCCAAAAGAACTAATAAATGCTCATATAAATTAATAAATAACTAAAGAGTCATCTCACATCGGTGTGAATATGGTAGTTTTTTTGGTCTGTTTTACAGTAGGAAAACAGTAGCAACCGTGTATGTGTGTGGGAGCAATTTAGAGATCGGATCAAAGCCAATTGTGTGTTAAAGAGTCATCTCACAACGATTGGATTCGAGGAGAGTTCAATCGCACCCACAAGTGTGTGAACTTGCAAAGCACCATTGTACTTCTTTTTCTCCTAGTACTTATAAAAGTTCTGTTGTGTTTGATATCATTCATACCGATGTTTGGGGTCCTTCACCTGTTACCTCTATCGCCAGTTATCGATATTTTGTAGATTTTGTTGATGATTATTCCAAGTATACTTGGTTTTATCTCATAAAGTCAAAGGATGAGATATATACTATTTTCAAACAATTTCATATGTTGATTCAGACTCAATTTGGAAAAAAGATCAAGATTCTTCGATCTGATCAAGAGAGAGAATATATATGTGGGGCGTTGGCAGAATATTTGACTACAAATGGAATAGACCATCAGTACTCTTGTCCTTACACCCCTCAACAGAATGGTGTTGCTCAGAGAAAAAACTGTCATCTGTTGGAGGTAACTCATGCTCTTCTATTCTAGAATATTGTTCCAAAAGTCTTTTTTGTACTGAAGCTGTCTTATCTGTTGTATTTCTTATTAATCGCTTCTCATTTCGGGTTTTGCACTTTTAGTCCCCTTCCCATCTCTTAAAACCTGAGAGTCTTTTGTTTCTTATTCCCCCCATGGTGTTTGGTTGGGTTTATTATGTGCATATCTTGGGTTCCCATCGAACTAAGTTGGATCCTAAGGCTCTTAAGTGTATTTTTCTTGGGTATTCTTATCGTCATAAGGGATACAAATGCTATCCTCTTTCTCGAAATAAATTTATCTTCATGGATGTTACATTCTTTTATTCTATTCCCTTTTATTCCAATCCTTCCTCTCTCCAGGGAAGAGTGAGTGTGAAGAGAGAAAGATTTCGTTTTCAATTCCGGTTTCTCATCCCTCATCATTGGCTCTTGATGACTCTGGTACTACTATTCAAGAGGAGGATGTTAAAAAACAGGGGGAGATTCAAGTCTACCAAAGAAGGGACAAAGCAAACACGGACTCGGGCTAAATCATCTCTTCGGAACCAGGTAAACTCCCTATAAGTAGTTAAGCTTCCTCTCTAGTGTCCATTGATGAATCTAATATTCTTATTGCTCTTAGGATGGGTAAGCGGTCGTGTACCCCATTGCTAACTTTGTATCATACAAAGACTTATCTCCTTACAGGTCGTTTGTGTCTTCGCTATCATTTATTTTCATTCTATTATATGTCACCGAAGCTCTAAAATAAACAATGTGGAGGGAAGCAATGATAGAAGAAATGACTGGACTGGATAAAAATAATACTTGGGAGATGGTTGATCTTCCTCAAGGAAAAAACTTGTGGGGTGCAAATGGGTGTTCACAATCAAGTGCAAGGCAGATGGATCAATTGAAAGATATAAGGCAAGGTTGGTAGCCAAGGGCTACACTCAGACATTTGGAATCGACTACGAGGAGATGTTTGCTCTTGTAGCAAATATGAATTCAATCCGTATAATCTTATCATTGGCAACTAATCAGTAGTGGCCACTATACCAACTTAATGTAAAAAATGATTTGCTTCATGGTACTTTGAAGGAAGAAGTTTATATGGCTCCTTCAGGATTTCACCTTGAAGGGGGTGATTTGCAAACTGAAGAAGGCATTGTAAGGCTTAAAGCAATCTCCCAGAGCCTGGTTTGAAAGATTCAGTGTGGTAGTAAAAAAGAGGGGATACTCAAAAAGTTAGGATGATCATACCTTATTCATTAGGCGTACCAAGAATGATATTACAATCCTTATTGTGTATGTAGATGATATAGTTGTGACAGGGAGCAACATGACAAAGATTGAACAACTGAAGATGTATCAAGCAAGTGAGTTTGATATTAAGGATCTGGATCTTCTTAATTACTTTTTGGGAATAGAGGTTACTAGATCTCGTGATGGCATCTTTATATCTCAAAGAAAGTATATCGTAGATCTCTCACGTGAAATTGGAAAGCTTAGGGCTAAACCGGCTGACACCCCAATTGAACAAAATCACAAAATAGATGAGATGGATGGTATTCCCCCGTAAGATGTTGGTAGTTTTCAACAATTAATGAGGCGGCTAATCTATCTCTCTCACAAGACTAGATATTGCTTATATTGTGGCCTATGAGCATAGTGAGCAGATTTATGCATGCTCCCAAGTCCACACACTTAGAGGCAACATACAGGATTTTAAGGTATCTCAAATCATCCCCAGGTAGGGGAATCTTGTTAAGAAAAACATGGTCATATGCGGATTGAGGCCTATACAGATGCAGATTGGGCAAGTGCTAAAGATGACAGAAAGTCTACATCCGGTTATTTTACATTCGTTGGAGGCAATTTGGTCACATAGCAAAGTAAAAAACAAGCGTTGGTTGCTCGCTCAAGTGCAGAAGCAGAATTTCGATCGATGACACATGGTTAATGTGAGTTGCTGTGGTTAAAGATCCTCATTCAGGAATTGGGATTTCCTATTGAAAGACCTATGAGTTTGTACTATGACAATAAGGCAGCAATCAGTATTGCTCACAATCTGGTTCTACACGACAGAATTAAACACATTGAGATAGATCGTCACTTTATCAAGGAACAAATCATCAAAGGCGATGTGTGCACTCCATACATAAAGACTAATGATCAACTAGCTGATGTTCTTACAAAAGCAGTTAGTACTTAGTAGTGCTCGGTTACTTGAAATGTTAGGCAAGATGGGCATGATAGATATATATGCACCATCTTGAAGGGGAGTGTTGATAGGGGTATTTATGATATTTCATGTTAATTATACCGTGTGTATAACGTGTAAAGTCATGTCGATTACCCGTAATACACATAAGGGTAAATATGTAATTCCCCTTTATTATAATATATAAAGGAGATGAGATATCTAAATCATAATCACAATCTCTCTAATCCCTCTTCCCCTCTTTTCTCTTCTTCCTCTTTCTATTATTTTTCTTCTTCGTCTTCCTCTTTCTACTGTTACATGGCATGCCTTTGAGCCCACATAAAAAAAACTAACATATGGGTCCCCTTGCTTGCCACCTCACAAAAAATCAGCCTAATCGAAAATCTCTAGGCCTTCTGATCGCACATCAGGTTTTTTCATGGACCCAAAGACATGCATGTGTCCTCAAAACACTTGACACATAGGCAATTTTTCCTAAAAGGAAATTATAAAAAAAAATGTGTAGTACATTTTTGTTCATGAAGGAAACAAAATTATTAGTAGCTTAAGCCTAATTATAATGAACACCGCAAAGCAAACAAAAGTTAACATAGGTACTTACTGACTTTCACGGTCTGACGAGGAAGCAGTCCTTCCACTATCAATGCCAGATTTATATTCAAATGACACATATTTGTTACCATTACCTACCAGAGATTCCTGATGCTGTAAAAGAAGAATATGCAATCAGTCTTTGAGTATGCATGCCACTAAACAATTATTAAAGTGAAATAGGCAATAAATAAGTGGAGGAATGCAGAACATTGTGGAGTCCAAGGGCATTTTTTAATTTTTAATAACAAAACGGTATCTATAATGGAAACGAGCTTATTAAAAGTAGCAAAACTTCCAGGGTAAAAAATCAATTAGGATTGATTAAAATACAGTTGAGTACAGGAAAGCAATTCGAAAAGAGTAAACCTTAAAAAGAAAACTACCTACCTATTGGTCAGTTGCTTTACTGATTTTCATATGAAGAAACAAAGCCGAGCAATATGATGAGAGCATACCTGATCAATGACGAGCTCAATTTTTTCTTTCCAGGTTAGTGCCTCCTGGATGTTGAATGCCGCCATCTGGAACAAGAACAAATCCCATATAGAAGATTTCCCAAGCTATGAAATTTCAGCAATCATTGCACAAAATCTATGCAAAAGAAAACTCAATGACCAATGGAGTACTGGGGAGCCAGCACAATAGCAGATCTGACTGACAATAGCTCCATTCAAATAAGTTGCAAAAGCAGCGAATCGCACATGTGCTGTCACTACTTTAAATTGGACATACAGGTCGTTTAAAAGATAATTTAAGCATCTGTCCCTTGATTAGTTGGGACTGTCATGCTAGACATTCATTGTGTCTTCCATAGGAGATAATAAAAGATAATGTAAAAAAGCGGATAGGGGACTGAAAATTCAATTTACGTGGATGGAAAATCTGGCCTGCAACCATTAGGATGACCACAAATTATGTTCCCAGATTTTTAGCGTATATATTAACGATAAAAAAATATATATATAACCAGACAATTCCAGGTCTCGATGAACACCACAGATCGATTAGCACCTAAAAGGTCAAAGTAGCAGATCTTAACCAGCAAGCCTTAGTACAGAACACTGGTCATCCAACAAAAACAAGGAGAGTAAACATGAAAACAATGAAAATAAATAAATAATTCAAACTCTCATTAAATATTCTTTCAAGACTATTTTTTATACAGCACATACAAGCTAGCTATAGATCAGTAACCTAACAAATATGATTTATTTCATAGTTCGAAAACTCAGCGAGTCATCCGAGTAACTTGGCCGAGTTACTCGACTCGGCTAAATTTCGAGTCGAGTCGCCTCAAAACTCGAAGGAGACACTATTTACCGAGTTACTCAGGTGACTCGATCGAGTCTAGCCGAGTTTTTCGACTCTCCATACTAGGTCGAGTCATAGAAATGTATTTTTATCATTTTTTAAAACCTAAACTAAAATGTCACACTATTTTTGCATCATATTTTTTAGGGTCTATAAAAACAACTTACTATGGGTTTTGTTAAACCTAATTTTGTTGTTTGAAGCTGTAAAACCAACGTACTTTGAGTTCTTTTAACCCAAAATTTTTAAGTTATTACATATATATTCCGAGTTGGACCGAGTCGATTTTTTTTCAAGTTTTCCGACTTACTCGACCCGGCTAACTTTCGGGTCGAGTCGAGTTTTCGGGTTTTTGAACTATGATTTATTTTATAACTCAAACTAAAAAATATGCTAAACCAGATTTGATCTACTAATCCTCTAATGTACTACCCTAAGGATCATTTTCTAGCATGCATCCAACTTACATTGGAAGTCTTTAGAGAAAATAAGATTTTCTAAGGTTTAGGTTTAAGGAAATATTTAAAATTGATCCCTATCAACTCTCTTTTTATCTCCAACCAATAAAAGCATGAAAAGGAAATTCACTATCAGGAGCTTTAATGTTTCTTCTTTAGTATGCACCCATCCTTATTTGGCACATGTACCAAAAATAGGCAGATGTAGAAAACTTCATTAGGTATAGAGAAATTGTACCAAAAGTGCTAACATATCTCCACCTACTGGTTAATGTGTAAGTCAATTATTTTCTACTTTATGAGTTAATTTATGAAATTCACAAAAAGATATTTTCAAACCATCCCATAAGATTTACCATTTTCCTTATGGTTTAAAACTTTAAATGAAGAAAATCCATGCCTTTTCATACCATTTAACCCTACTTTCTAGTTAAATTCACTAGGATTATTGAGAAGCTACTATAATTGTATCAGGATCATTATAGCAGTTCAAGCAACCTTCCATCCTCATTAAATGATCGGGTGCCTCATTGCCCACAATCTTCACATGTTTTAATCTAAACATAGTGTTCTAAAGCAACTTTCAGAATGGATTTCTTCTAGTTTTCAGTCTTGGGATTTATCCTCATAGTCCAGGAAGGGATATTGGTTTTTCGCTGCCATTATTGTTGCTAATGATAAGGTATTGAGTTATTAAGCATCAGATTTGCAGTTACCATCACCACAGTTGTTAAGACTCCCAGAGGTCAAACTGGAAAGGAGACAAATGAGAGGTCAAATAGGGTCACCAACGAAGACAGGCATATATAAAGGGAAAGAACTCCAAAACATTACCTCAGTAATTGCGATAATACGGCACCTTGCCATGCCTAGATACTGATATTTCCGCAATTCTTCCATATGCCTATTGGACAAGACAAAAAACCAAAGTCCCTTGTATTTTCGAAAAAGTAAGGGAAGACAAAAGACGTTAACTGGTTTCTATAAATTGATATTGACAACTCGAAAAATGGAAGCCACACTTATAAATGACCCATTGCCTTCGCCCCCTTCTTTCCTTCATAAATACCTTCTTCCTCCCTCCCTCCTCTCCTTGTTCTACCTATTGCGGAATAAGGTAGCAGTGTTAGAACTGCTTTCTATCTTGGCTCATTTACTTTGTTTTCATTCCAACTCAGAATCGAATTGTCAAACAAACCTCTCTCTATG
This sequence comes from Tetracentron sinense, assembly GCA_015143295.1. Lineage (NCBI taxonomy): Eukaryota > Viridiplantae > Streptophyta > Magnoliopsida > Trochodendrales > Trochodendraceae > Tetracentron > Tetracentron sinense. The sequence goes on along the minus strand of CM026572.1, from coordinate 5,524,860 downwards.
CATGTCACCTTCCTTTTATGTATTCAGATTCATGTTTTGTAATACAAAACTGTAACTAAAAAATTTGTAAAAATGAGCAAAAAGAAGGGGTAAAATAGGGATTTCTCATGCTAACAAATTCTAACAATTTAGCCGACATAAGCCCACTTGGGCTATGTGTTGTCTCTCTTGAGTGTTGTCTGACAGGTGACTTCATCATGACTACACAAGTCATGATGACTCCAAATGCCTATAAATAAGCAAGAATCACCAGAGAGAAGGGATGGATGGTGCGAAAGGCAAGAGAGGAGAGAAAGGGAAGAAGAAGAAGAGGAAGAGGAAGAGGAAGAGGGAGAACTGAGAAGCTTGAGTCATTCACACCCCTACCCTGAAGGGCTATGCAGGCGGCCATTCACCTGATTCTCTTATCTTCCTTTGGTGTTCTCCGGCTATTTGATGCTCTTTATGGCCTAACAATCGTTTATGGCTACCGGATTCCCTCAAATGTCATGTCCGCCTGATGCTCTCCATGAACGGTCACATTGCCACTTGCACGGCCTTGCAATCGATCATCTGATGAGTGCAATCATACTTGAACTTGTGCATGACGCTGTGAATGGTGCCGAATCCGTTGTCGCGTTGCCTGCTGTGAATAGTGCCGAATACGTTGTGCTGTGAATGGTGCCGAACCCGTTGTCACGTTGTGCTGTGAATGGTGCTGAACCCGTTGTCCCGTTGTGCTGTGAATAGTGCCGAATCCGTTGTCCCGTTGTGTTGTGAATAGTGCCGAGCTCGTTGTCTGTTGTCTGATGTACAACGTGCCCGTCGTGAGCTGTACAACGTACACGTTGTTTGCTATACAACGTACACGTTGTCTGTTGTACAACGTACCCGTTGTTTGATGCACAACGGATGCACAACGTATACGTTACCAATGCCTTATCAGAGCTACGTTGTCAGAGCTATGTTATCGGTGCCTTATCTGAGCCACGTCATCTGTGCCTTGTCTGAGCTACGTTGTCAGAGTTACGTTGTCGGTGCCTTATCTGAGCTACGTTGTCAGAGCACGTTGTCTATGCCTTATCTGAGCTACGTTGTCGGTGCCCTATCAGAGTACGTTGTCTGTGCCTTGTCAGAGTTACGTTGTCGGTGCATTATCTGAGCTACGTTGTCAGGGCACGTTGTCTATACATTATCAGAGCTACGTTATCCGAGCTAGAGCTACGTTGTCAGAGCTATGTTATCGGTGCCTTATCTGAGCTACGTTGTCTGTGCCTTATCTGAGCTACGTTGTCGGTGCTTTGTCAGAGCTACGTTGTCAGAGCTATGTTATCTGAGCTAGAGCTATGTTGTCAGTGCCTTGTCTGAGCTACGTTGTCAGAGCTATGTTATCCGAGCTAGAGCTACGTTGTCTGTGCCTTGTCAGAGCTACGTTGTCTGTGCTTTATAGAGATACGTTGTCTGTGCCTTATCAGAGCTACGTTGTCTGAGCCATATTCTTTGTGCCTCCTGAGCTACAATCTCCAGAGCATAACACCAGAGCTCGTCCTCAAGTGCATACACCCAGTGACCTCACGATAAGTATCTCTATACTATTATGTTCATATGTTCATGTGCTTGTGCCTTATACTGATGTGCTTGTGCCTTATACTCATGTGTTTGTGCCTTATACTGATGTGCTTGTGCCTTATACTCATGTGCTTGTGCCTTATACTCATGTGCTTGTGCCTTATACTGACTTTATCATCGGAGCTTATTTCAGGGTGCACACCCGCCCCCTCAGACTCATTCACAGATGGAGTTTTGCTATCATTCCTCTACCAGCTGAGCAGCTACAGACGTGTGGCATGTACGGGAATTTTTCCCTTTCAAAAACCAAATGGGAAAACCATCATAGCACATGAAAGGAGGAAAGCAACTTCAAAGGAGAGCATTTATACTGAAACACACAAGAATATATATAAATATATTTTTTTTAATTGACTAAATTAATGAAAATAGTTTGTAATCAACCCAAATTTTATGCAAAATCCATAAATCAAAATCTATTTTTCATGAGAAATTGATGGTTTTCAACCCTTTATTGAAAAATTGAAAACTCTAAAATCTTCAATATTTCAAAAAATACCTTCAACACTCTCGGCTTAGCAGCCGATCAGGATAGTGTATGCTCCAAAGATGCTGGTCAACAGCAAATGTACATAATACATTCAAATGTACCAGACCAGACCATATAACATTTTCACATGAGTTGGTCACAGTATTGTAATCATGTCTTGCACACTTATCATGTACCATACGATTCATTTCCTGAGTCCACAATGTTTAAGTCAGCACATAATTCAATGTGGTTGTAAAATCAATAATTTCTTATGTATTTCATATTGAATGTATAGTTACAGTATTTAGAGTGTATTGCCTATGCTAAATGACTGGTTTGTGTTTTGATACTTATTTATCTACGTGCTTGCCTTTTTAACTCATAAAATTCTTAACTCTCATATCTATGGTTACAAATGTAGTTGAAGGACTTTATTTAGTTTTTTTTTCAGCTTATATTTGCATTAAAAAAGTTTTATCAAAGTATCCAAGTTTTTCCTTGCATATCCAAGCATATCTTTATATTCCAGTGTATTAGCGCATATCAAACTGATACTCCAATACGTAACTTAAAATCGCCTTACCAATACTCATATCATACTAATATTTTCAACCATGACTCGTACATAAAGTACTTCCCTATACTTCACTTTGCAGGATTTAACCAAGATGCAATGCTTCAATATGATGTTCCTTTTTAAAGGTGGTGAGATACAAAGAGAAGAGCAGGTTCTGAGAAAAAGGTATCATGAAGGATGAAGTTTCTAAAAAAATGTGTCATGGAGGATTAGGCAAGGCCTTCGAAAACTTGAACGGCGACATTTGTGATTTGACTCAGAGACTTGCAACCATTTAAGCTAGAACATACAATCTTTTCCTCAAAAACTTGGGATGTTTTTTAAGGATTTGTTCTGTATTGTGGTTTCAAAATGAAGGATTTGTACCATAGTAGTATATTTGGTTTTACTAAATGAATTTAAGTATCTATTTTGTAATAGAAAAACCCATCTTATCTTCGTTTTCACTATTGTTTTACATTGCGGTCGTGGTATGTTCTTTTCTTGTTTGAAGTGGTGCACGAGTGATGCACAGTAAATAGGTAATGGAAGGGAGACATGATGTGTCTCCTTCATTAAAACCTCACATTCCATTAATGATGCAGGAGCATCCCGAGCCACTTCATCAAGTGGTTTTGGATGACTTGAATTCTCTTAGGGTGCGTTTGGATTTGTGGAATTGGGGAAAGGAATTACCAATTCCATCCCACAATTCCAATTCCGTTGTTTGGGAAACACGATAAAAGAATGAAAATTGGATTTACAAATTCCACATGGAATTGGAGTGGTGATTTCATAAGCTAAAAATATGGAATTCAAATCCTTTGTAGATAAGTCTTAATTGACAATTCTATAGTGCTATAGAATTGGATAAATAGAAGAGCCCGATAAAAACTATTCGTCTCCCCATCTCACCCATCTCTATGCTCGTCGTTCTCCTTCAAGGTGCCAAAGAGCTGCTGTGAATCGGAAGGCTACACTCACTCGGTAAGGTAACATGGTCCTACTATTCTTCCCTTCTCTCTTTGCTACTGAAATCTGCAGAATAGCCAAGAAGAGAAATCTCAAAGCTCTAATTTACAGCTTCAATGGCGGCGAGAAACGCTCTTCTGAAGCATCTGAGACTGAATGTTCAAGCACGAAACCCTAATCCATTTGTCTTCTCGTTTAATAATATCTTTCAACGTCACTTCTCTGAGGAGGTTAGAGGCTCCTTCCTCGACAAATCAGAGGTTGCAGATCGCATTATCACTGTCGTTAAGAACTTTCAGAAAATTGATCCTTGATCCTTCCAAGGTTACACCAAACGCCCATTTCCAGAATGATCTTGGATTAGATAGTTTCGACACCATGGAGATCGTGATGGCTCTTGAAGAAGAGTTTGGGTTTGAAATCCCTGATAATGAAGCAGACAAGATCAATTCTATCAATCTTGCTGTTGATTTTATTGCATCTCACCCTCAGGCGAAATAAAACACAATGAAGCTTTGGTTGGTCTTATTTCCTCACATTTGAATCCTCGTTGTCCTTAATTGTTCCTGGAAGGATATAGCTACACAGGAAGAATTTCAGTACTTTCTTTTGTTCCACTAGATTACGTTCCGTTTTCTTTTCTTCCAGAATTATGCTGACTATCAATAGATTTTTGGACTAGCAATAGATTTTTGGAATTTGCTGGCATTTGCTGCTGTTTTTTATTTTTCATAATCTTCCAGTTGAAGAAACTGCTGAAGTTCATATGCTAAAAGCTGGTTGGAAACCAAAAAAAAAAAATCTGCAGAACCTTTGATATTTGATATTCTTTTACACAGACGTAAGTTTAGTACCAACCCAGATTTTGATTCACTTTGTCTTGAGCTTGAGTTTCTGATTTCAGTATTGAAACAACAATGGAGAAAGTAATCTCTACACAATTATTTCCAGATTTTCTATTACCATCAATTTCTTGGATAATAAACTTGTGCTTTAAGTTTATTAAAGACTAAAAAATCTCTCTTTACTTTGCAAAAAAACACGACTGGTGCTGTTCGCTTGAAGCCTTTAATTGAGTTATTGTCTTCTATTTTTGCAATATAAATGACGTTTTGTTTGCTTTACACTCTCATTCTGCAAAGCAAGTGTCTAGTGTTGGAGAAACTCTTGCATGTACAGAGTTTAAGGTTTATGGTTTTCAGATGATGGTGATGCATGTGACTAGGAGTTTCAATGTTCATGTAAACGGGCCTAAGGGCTGTTTGAACCTTAGAAGAGGCTTTAACATGTGTTTAAGTCAACTGGTGTTCATATAAACGTGCCTAAGGGCTGGTTGAACCGTAGAAGAGGCTCTAACATGTCTGGAAGTCAATTGGTACTCCTAAAGTCTACTCCCAAACATACTTCAAAATCCCAAATATCTTCCTGATGAAGAAAAGAAGGATTGTATATTGTTGCTCTTGAGTCGACCCCTAATTAGGATCCATATCAGTAGTTTAGTCATTCAATATTTTTTTAATTTTTTTCAGAAGACATTAGACCATATTTTATATGCTTTTGGACATATTTTTAATAGTGGTTGTGTTTTGATGGCAGTGTTAGAATAAATGTGCTTGAACAAATAAATGGATATAGAATGTGATCGTTTTAACATAGCATACTACTAATATTTTGATTATGAAAAAGTTTTTATGCAGATGTATTACTATATAGTTTATTTATGTATTTGTGGGGTTTAATCAAATGGATGATGCCTTGTAGTTTGAGGACATTTCCACATAATTTTTTTATCCAAACAATGGAATTGTAAATTCTGCAATCCAATTCCATATATTCAGTAGTGCATCCAAACGATAGAATTCTGAATTATGTGGAATTTAATTCAATAGTTTTTAACTATGGAATTTAATTCTTTAGATCAATTCCAATTCCACAAATCCAAATGGACCCTTAAAGGATTTCACCTAACCCTAGGGGATTTTCAAGTTCTAATTTGAACCAACTGGGCCTATTAGTTACTTGAGCTTAAATTATAATTAGGAATAGATTTTTTGTAATAATAATTAGGATTAGTGATTATCGATCAAAACAATTATTAGGATTAGTTATTAAAAGTCTTTTATTAGTCGTAGATCTTTATTTTAAAAGCTCTATTTGTTTTAGAAGTTGAATATTATCTTTAAGTTCCATAAAGAATAGGAATTCCTAGAGTTGAATTTAAGTCAAGTTACGAGATTAAATTTTGGCACTTATATAAGGGGGTCATGGGTTGAGTTTTGTAGACTTAATGTTGAACGAAGTTCGATCAAGGGAAACTACTAAGGTATGAGCAAGACAACCATAGAAAATCAAGTTCTATAGCTTGCCATATCCTTGGCCATACTCATTGATCCAAAACCTATATTTGGTTCAGTGGTCAAACTATTGAATTTTGGAGTTTTGAATAATTTGGGTAGATCCTACTTGGAAAATATTACTTCTGCACTCCATCAAACTTGGTATCAAAGCGAATCATTCTGGATTTGAATGTATTCGTCCATCAAATGAGGACTAGAATTGAGTATGAATACATGGCTGGAAAGTATGTTTCTAAATAGACGATGGATAATTTGGAGAAGAGGCATGAAGAGAGATTTGGTAATACTAAAACTTCTTTGGGAAGGATAGAGTAGCTAATCCTAAACAGTCAACCAAAATATGCCCAGGATTGTAGAGATATTGATATATTCCTGGAGTGATTGACAAATGTAGAGAATTTTATCGCCTACAAGACCATTCATGGTCAGATGACATATGTGGCTTTGGAGATTTCCCCATAGAAAAAATAGCACCTAGGTCTCGGTCAATAAACATGGAAAGGATCCCAAATTCCCAATGGGTGGGACTCGAAAATAGCTAAAAATGTTAATCAATACTGCCCTTGGAGTTGGAAGTGTCAATTTCTAGCATTCTTCCATCCTTCTCCCAGTTTATTAAATTCGAAGTTGGGTTGGATGCAGTTAGGTTCTAGGATGACCTTTGGTGGGTATATAGTCCTCCTTGTCTAGCCTACCCACATACCTATAATGTCAATGTGATGAATAAATAAGGTTGTATAGGAGGTAGCATGTAGGTCTCCTTAGGTGGTGGAAAGGGATTTTCATTTTTGTAGACCTCTTAGCTCAATTAAGATCCCCCATCCAATCATAGTTTGAAATTCCGGTACGTATCGACCGATACGGGCCAATACATAATCCTATTTAGAGCTACTCGGTACTATGCTGGAAAAAAAAAACTCCCATATCGGGCAGATCGGGCCGATACGATTCGATACGCCGATATGTGTCCTGTTTGGGACTTACCGATATAGCACCCGATACCGATATTTTGTACCATCATCCAGTCTCTTCTTGGTAGCAACTAAGGATGTTTTTGCCCTCTTGATCATGATTTTGAAATGTGGTTCCCTAACTCTAGCGGCATTTTCTCCACCAAATCTCTCTTTTGTGAGCTTATCTCTAATAGAGATAAGCCTAGCATTTTCCCCCATAAGATTATGTCAAATCCAATAGCCCCTCCAAAGTAAAAATGTTCATAAGCTCTTGCTCATAATAAGGTTAACACTTGTCACTTAATTCAAAGCACAAGGAGACAGAGTTGTCTTTCTCCCCATACCTATATAATGTGGAGGTGTGCTAGGGAATCGAGCAGCCACCACTTTATTCACTACAGAGTAACTTGGGGTATTTGGTAGTTCTTCTTTCTTGTAGACTAGTGTTGAGTCCTTCCCCTAAATCTTCAAGGGTGGGTGTCTTGGAATATCTTCCATGTTTGATATAATTATGGCTTGAATGGCCCCATAGGTAGCTAATTACCTCTCCTCACTTTTCTAGGGTGAGCGATAGTGATACAATCAAAGGCCGGAGATCAGTCACCATGTCGTCACCTCTCTCATTCTATTGTGTTATCAGTTGGACTAGCGCCCCCCCCCTACCCCGGTATTTTTGTAGAACCCCGGAACTGAAGTTCTCAATGCAGTGAATAGTGCTTGTAAAAGCCAGGAGCCTCTATGTATTGTTACATGCGTGTTTAATAATAATCATGGTTTGTTTTGTATTACTAAGTGGGGTTAGGTTGTTCTAAGTGTGTTAAGAAGTCAAGGGAGAAGATCCCAAGTGTTTAAGGGTTAACACTAAAGCAAGGAAGGAAGAAAAGAGAAGGAAAGAGAAGAAAAAAGGGGAAAACAACAGTCGGTCGACCGCCCCTCATGGCCAGTCGAACGCCTGTCAAAAAGGGGCAAACGGGGGATTTTTAACCCTGGCTGGTCGACCACCCCCTTTGGCCGGTCGACTGACTGTATGGAGTTTTGCCAAAAATAGGGAAACAGTAGGGTTTTTCGCAAAGGCCGGTTGACCGGCCACGACTTTAATGATTTGGGGTTTTCTTCCATTTTTCGCAAATTTCAAGGATAAACTAGGGTTTTTACAACCCTAGGCCTATAAATACAAACCCATTTCGTGGGTTTTGGGTAACTCAGACCTAAGGGAGATTTTAGAAGAGAAAGAAAGGAAAGTTAGGGTTTTTCAAAGGGATTTTCTTGTGTGAGCAAGGTTGGAGCTTGGATTTCATCTTCAAGCTTGGATTTCTCTTCCAAGGTGTTTCTCAAGCATTAGATCGCGGGGATTCAACCTTCTCCTTTCTTAAGCGCTAGACTTCGGAGATTTGATCTCAAATAAGGTAGATTACCTTCTACTACCTAGCTTTGTTATGATTCAAATATTGAAAAGTAGGATTCCATGCATGATTTTTGAATAGAAATTGTAGATACTTTCTACTAGAATAGCTTTGTCATGATTTCTTTAAAGAACTATGATTTTAAGCATGATCTTGATAAAATAGGATAAGTAAACCATGTTCTTGCTATGCTATCCCTAGGAATGATATTATGTGATGTTGATTCAATGTTTAAAAGTTTTTTATGACTACCATGATGCTCACAAGGGCTATGTATGATGTTTAAGGGTTTCTATGTCCACTATGATGCTCACAAGTACTATATGCACTCACATGTCTCGTATGATCGGTTTTTTCATAAGCATGATATCTCAAAGTTCATAAGAAAGGTTTTAAGGAAAAATCTCATAAGGAAACGCATAAGCCCATAAGAATTTATGAGGCCAAACATAAGGTTGCTACTTTCTAAGATCGGTTACAAGCTCATAAGGATCTTATAAGTCTAAGATCGGTTACAATGCTCATAAGGATCAAGTCTAAGATCGTCTCATAAGTTCTCATAAGGATCATAAGTCTCGCAAGAGTTTCATAAGGCTCATAAGGATCTCATAAGTCTAAGATCATTTCTCATGGTAATAAGGATCATAGTCTCCTACGGCTCTCTCACAAGTCTCATAAGGATCTCATAAGGCTCACAAGGCTCATAAGAACTCATAAGAAATGCGATTCTCGCAAGACCTCATAAGACGTGTTTTGGTTTCTACAAAGGCTCAAAGGCAACGGTTTTAAAAGCTACACACTTTTAAGTTATGTTTCGAGATATGATTTCTACGTTCGGTTTAAAGCATGAATTATGAATTTTTATTCTTTAAGTACTAGTATGATATTATTGGCATTATGACATTGTTGGCTAGTGGTTTGTATACGCTGAGTATTCCATGCTCAACTGTACATTATGATGTCGGCAGGTACATTTGACATATGCCCTCCGGAACCATGGGTTGATGAGGAATACATAGAGGAGGTGCCTGATATGGATCATCCAGAGGCGGGAAGGGATCTTGAAAGGTGGCCATACCCAGATTTCTATTGATTGAGTCATGAGAGGGAGTGACCGTGTATTTTGGGGATTTTGTAGACTAGTCATGTGACTTAAGACTTAGTTTATGTAAGTATGTCACTTTCAAGGTTCCAAATGTCGATATCGGCCGACATGTCGAGCTATAGAAAAAATATATATCGGAAGATATATCGTTTATCGGTGATTTTTAGAAAAATTGTAAAAAAATGAGGCAAAACATGAAATTTTGCAGTGAAACTTGAGGAAATGTTAAAATAGATGTTAATACACCTTTTAGAATAAAAACATTTTAAGAAACAACAATGTACATAAGAGATGCAATGAGAAGAGAGCAAAGATGTGCGCTGACGAGTGACGATAATGTATGATTGTTTCATTCAATCAACAATAAATTCATAATTTATATGACTCATCATTCTCCACATTCTCACAATAATGTGCCCAGCTCATCACATTATATTAAAATTTTAATATAAAGGCCTTAATGCCTAATATTAAATTTTTAATACATTTTTTTGAGATTAGGTTTCTAATATAATTCAATATTAGTTTTTAATATATTGTTTCTGTCATATAATATACTTTTTTACATGACATATCATTTCTAGAAATTTGTTATATTGAAAATCTTTTAAAAAAAGTAAACCGTGAATAGCATTAGATGTGTAAAGTTGTTCCAATGGCTTCCACTGTCTTGGTTAATAATATTTTATATTTTTTAACATATTAATAATTTGTTTGAAAAGTATCAAAACTTTTAATGTTATTAAATAATATATTTAAGTATATTAAATAATTTTATATATTTTTTATTAGATAATTAAGTTATATTATTTGGTCGATGTTACTAAGTAAATTATTTAGAATTTTTAACTATTAATAATAATAGATTATTAAAATTCATAACTAAATAAAATATTCATGAATTTCATGTATAATCTTTTAAATAAAAGACCTTATATTAAAATTTTAATATATTTTTTTTTTGAATTTGGTGTATAGTATAGATCAATATTAATTTTTGTCATTTGGTGGATAATATATATAATATTAGGCCTTCTATTAAAATTTTAATAATTTTATTTGAATTTTAATACCTTTTTTTTTTTTATGACAATTAAAGAAATTTTTTTAATGATCTGGGAGTGACCCTAGCATACCCTTGTTAGGGTTACTAAAGTTAAAACATAAGATAAGAAAAATATGTTTAATGAAATAGGTGATGGATTAGGAGTGACCCTAGCATACCTTGTTAGGGTTATTTAAGTTAAAACATAAGAGATGGAGTGACCTTAGAAAAACCTTGGGTTATGAAAGATATTAAGATAAGAGTAAAGCAATCTGTATTCGATCAACAGAACACAAAAAAAAAAAACAAGAAGCTCGAAGCTTGGAAAGGAAGAGAAGAGGGGAGAAGCGATGACCTCGACGGCGACGGCAATGGCAACGGCGATGGTGAGAGGTATGTACTCTCTTGTCTCCCCCTTCTTCCTTCTTTACTCTCAACCCTTTTTCCCTTTTTTTATTTTTTAAATCAAAGTTTATGTTTGATTCTTTGCATGAATGGTATGGTTTTCTTTGTTTTTTTTTTGGGATGATGCATGCACATCTTGGAAAAAAAAAAAAAAAATACAGTTTGTTTTTTCAGATTTGGTCGATATCGGTAGATATCGCCGAAATATCTCCGATATCTGGGCGATATCTACCGATATGATGTAAATTTTTTTAACTAGGATATAGATGTGTCGGTGCTGAACGATATCGAAAAATACGGCGATATATCGCCGATATTTTCGATATTTCGAACCTTGGTCACTTTACATTTTAGTATTTTGTTTAAACTTGTACATGCTTGGAATAACGTTAAGTTATAAAAGAAAATTTTGGTTCACCTTTTTGGATGCCTTATATGCTCTCGTAGGATGGTTTGTAAAGTTAAGTCATGATGCCAAAGTCTCATTACTCCTAGGTGGGATTCTGGGTCGCGACATTTTTAAGCTTAATTTTGATGGGACTACCTTAGGCATCCCAGGCTCCGCTAATGTTGGAGGGATTATTAGGATCAATGAGGAGTGCATTGCCCTCCATTATGTAAGGCCGATGGGTAGGGATGGCAATTTGACCCGCCCCCGTAGGGGCCCCGACCCGACCCGATAGAGGCGGTTTTTTTTCAAAAAAATCGGGGGCGGGGTGGGGATGGTATAAAAAAACAAAAACCCGACTCGGGGCGAGGCGGGGGCGGTTTTAGTATACCCTGCTTCGGTGCCCTGCCCCGCCCCGCTTGCAATTTATATATATATATCTATATTTTTTTCATTTAAATATATATTTTTTTATATTTTCATTTATATATATATATATATATATAAAAGGCTGGCGGGGCGGGGCCGGGGTGGGGATTTTCTAAGCGGGGCGGGGGCGGTTTCACCATATGTATGCCCCGATCGGGGGCTGGGCGGGGCCGGGGCGGTAGAAAACCGCCCCGTTGCCATTCCTACCGATGGGTGTAGTGAAATCTAACCATGCTAAGATTCTTCTCACTGTAGAAGGGGATTATCTTATCATCTCTCGATCTTCTATCCATCAACATCGATGACAACTCGAGAAATGATATCAGTTGGGCCACTAGTTCGAGTCACAAGCCATGGAGGTTCAGGGAGATTCATGACATGGTCTTCTTAAAGAACATCTAGGTCTCTTGGATTCCTCAATGTGCAAATGTGGCAACCCACTTATTTGCAATAGAGGGTGTTTCTAGGGGCGGAGCCAGAAGGAGGGGCCATCGCCCCACAAAAATTTTGGAAAATTCTACTCCGTTAGGGTAGATTTTAAATAAAAAAAAAACAACATTTAATGTATAGCGCCACCCCCCCCCCCCTTTCCCAAATTATGAGTTCATGGCCCCCCAATTTTTGTATGGATCCGGATTCTTTCCGTGTACATTCTGTCCATCTCCTTTCGACTGTGGTTAAGCTTAATTAAACTAAGGAATATTTTTTCTTCTTCTAAAAAACCAAGATTAACCTTGGGGGTGAGTGAATCTTAACCAAAGTTAGTGGGTGTTAAAAATTAAAAATACAATTAATTTTATTTAAATAATAGCTCTCCCGGGCACATTGCCTACACCCCTGGGTGTTTCTAAGGATAGCCTATTCAATGAACCCGTCTGAAACTTTTCCTTGTCCCTATTTGTTTTTTTGGTTTTCCTCTTGCTGCATTTTCATTACACTTTTTTTCTTTGCATTATGGCCCGATAACTTTTTTCCCTTGTCTTTGTACGTATTTCCTTCCTTAGAAATTATATCTCTCATATCCTTGTTTTCAGAGTGAAAGGAAAAAGATAAATTCCAATATGCAGTCAGACACTTTGGAATGTCACTCACAAATCATTAGTATTTTCCCACAAGAGCGCAGAGCTCCCCATCCAAAATTCCTTCCCTCGATATTTCTCCCACCAAAGGGGGGCGAATAACTTCTTACCCTTTTTCTTGGAATATCAAAACATCAATTTTCCATTTGAGAATAAGGCTCTTAGTAACATACCTCCGAACCCAAACCCCTCGTACTCCAAAACATGTGTACCTTCATAGGTTAACCTAGACTTGGCAATAGTCTTCTTGCTTCATACCTTGTCTCCTGGTAACCTCCTATAATTAATAAAAAACTCTAGCTTCTTCCTATTTCTCGACACTTCCTTATTAGCCTGAGACAACTATCTGAACTTCCTTGGATACCCACCTTGATTTTCCCTTCTAAATTGACGATAAGAGAACATTAGTTTCCCATTCATGCAAGTACGCAGATGGAGACTTCTTCATTGGGAATGTGAAGACAAATGCACCATACTGGACAATGTATATCAGTATATCACATTAACCAGGGGAACGACTTCCTCATCTAGTTCCCCAACTCTGCAGCAGCTTGGTGTACTACGTAGATTCAGGCTCTAGAGAGTCAAGACCCCAACAGTCATCAGACTCCTTGCCATTCATGACCGTAGCTAAAAAATCAGCAACCAAACTTTTTTAATTATGGCGCAAGGCAACAGCAACGGTCAAAAGGATCTTGTCCTGAGTGCAAGGTATAAGCTTCTGGGTTGTGTGGATGCAAGGGTTCTTCTTGTTCAGAAACCTAATCTCAAAACCCAGTAAAGGAAGGGTTTGAATGAGAAAATTTTTCTTTATAACGGTACCAGCCAAAGACACTAAAGTTTGGTATAGACTCCGTAGTTATTTTCTTGACTAGACCGATCCATAGAAATAGAAGCTCTCTCCTTGCCTTTGTATAAGGAGTCGAAAATGCCCCTCCTATTTTCAATGGTTACTCCATTATCCCTATCATTAAAAACAATAGTACCTGGCTTTTTCACTGGATGGGTCCAAGCGCCAATGTCAAGCAATTGCTCCTCTACATCATCATAACTTTGAAACTCAATAGTTCTATCCCTATCCTAGTCATGCATCTTCAACAGTTGAACTTGCAAGACACGTCACTTTCAAAAAACATATTGACTATTAAGCAAACAAATATAAGATACATCTACCCCGAAATATGCTTAAGAAGGCAAGAGGCAACAGAATGCTAGGTTGACCCTCGGAAGGGAGCATATGGGCGTCTTTTGCCTTCACCTGGCCATGTGTTGCACTGACTGTCCCTTGAAGGCCCCACACCTTGCATTGAGGAGTTTTATATAGCCCATGTGTTGAGGAGTTTTATAAGGCCCATATGTAGATATTTTTTGCCACATCACATCTTCAACCTCTCTTTCGAAGAACTGTGAAAGAGAGTTTTGTTCAATGAGAATTCAACCAGCAGTCTTCTTCTGTCACCGAGAAAACCACCCCTCTATAGGTTCAACTTTCTTCACCTTCGTTCCCGCTATTTGCAGCAATTTGAAATTCAGTATTTTATAATCAATTTCCCAAAATCTCCAAAAGCTAGCAAATAAGATAATAACAGCTCATAAGTGGAGGGTAAGTCTTTAAGGACCACTCACGGACATCTAACAAATTTGGGGCGAAAGTGCCACTGCTGGCCACCACTTGTGGAATGAAATCTTTCTTGGAGTGTTGCTGCAGGAACTTATACTGAAGACATCAAGAAGCTCCAACTCCTTATTAGCAAATAACAAAGCTCTACCATGGTAGTAAAATGAAGCTCAAAGAGTTCCAATAACCAAAATTTCTTTGATTCCCATCCCAACTTCTTCCCAAAATCCTCAGGGATGTCTTCAGGGATATCACACAGACCCCTACTGAAGTCTAACTTTTAGAGCAGCCAGACTTAGAATGATATATGGGTTTTCGCAGCCTAATTGTCTCTGCAAATATCCAAATGCATATCTGTTCGGACAGGAAAGAGCCAAGTTGTTCTTAGTATCCGTCAGGGCATTGCACAGGATAGAGGCCACATTTTCCAGCCCCAGAAACCCCTCCCTTTCCAGAAAAATGGCCAGCCTACTCTTGTTTTTTATGATCTCTGAGATAAAGAACTTCTTTCTGACATTCTCCTTTCATTCTGCGAAGATTGTCACCCCACTACTAAATTTGGTTCTCAATAGAACTTATTTATCCCTTCTTTGGCAAGCAGAAATGAGTAACTTTTGCAACCAAAAGATTCAGTTTCCATCCACACGGATAAACCTACAAAAATCCACTACATCCCTTTGTGATTCTAAGGTTCGTCAATGCTCCACCATACTAATCAAAATAGAGGTCTTTCACTGGATCACAAAGGTTTTCTTCCTTTGAATCTCAGCTGTTTTAACTCCTCAGCACACGGCATGGCAGATCCTTCATTATGCTAAATCCCAAACGCACAATTGCTATTCACCCCACTGAGGATCACTATTAATTTGTAATAAATGTAGCTATTCTAGACCAAAGTAAAGTATATATAACTATGCAATATATTCCCAATTAATAAATATCTCAATGCAAACAGATACCCTCGAAGGAATAAGATTACAGAATCCAAAAGGGAATCCTATACCTAGATGCAGGGGCGGAGCCACATGAGGCCAGTGTAGTCAAGGCGTCTAGGCGATGCCTAGGCGATTAGCCCCGGCTAGGCGAGGCGTTGCCTAGGCGACGCCTAGGCATGGCCTAGGCGATAAATTTAATATAAATATATATATAATTATATATATATCACGTATATATATAACATCCAAAAGATCAAAACTCCACACCCACATTCCACAAAAACATAAAATAAAAAGTCTATTACAAGCATTCATCACATAACCAAAGACATGTTAACATAGTGGAATATTAAACACTTCAAAATCTGGGTAAAATACTCAAATTCGTGTCATTGTCCATGTATAATATTAGGCAAAGCCCCCTCATGTTTTTATATTTTTTATTTATTTATTAGGAAATTTTGGAATTTTTTAAAGCAAAAAAAAAAAAAAAAAAACTTTTTTGTAGAATCGCCCGCCTAGAGGGGCGCCTAGGCGACAGAGGCCCAAAATCGCCTAGGCGACCGCCTAGGCGACGCCTTGACTACACTGCATGGGGCCCAGGGGGGCGGAAGCCCCTCCTGAAATTTTGAAAAAAAGAAAACTATAGTAGGGGTGTAGCCTGGGAGAGGGGTGAAGCCGGGGCGATGGGGAATCTAGCCCCCCTAAACTTCTGAGAAAAAATATACTTCACAAACAGACACAAAAAAATGGGATAGCCCATGAACCTGGCCCTCAAAAAAAATTTCAGGGGGCTATGCCCTTGAACCCCGTTGTTAGCCACCCTGCAAGAGAATCCTAGCTCCGCCCCTGCCTAGGTGAGAATTACATTACACAAGAAGAGTGCATCATTCAGGAAGAAACTATTTTAAGAGCAACACTACAGTAGGTTTAGGTGGTGGCTAAACAATGAAAAATCATCGCCTAAGAAGATGGATCCATTCAGAATAATTTTATGGAGTAACCAATAAGTACCTCAGTGTCCTACAGAAATGAAGTGGACGGGTTGACTAACCCGAGCCTCTGGCTCCATATTCATGAAACATAAGTTGAATACAGTAATAAAGAGAAAAGGAACAACATGGAAAAGATCCCAGCCATTTACATATTTGATTTATCTAATTTCCCAAGAAAAACAAAAATAATGGAAATGACATAGCTGTATGCCTGTATTAAGAATTCCACAAAAGGAGAGCAAAGTTCACGCACCGTAATTCGATGGTACTTCTCTTTCTTGTTGTAAACAGACAAAACGTAGACCATCTGCTTAAGAAAATAAACATATAAATAAAGGTAAGTAGCACTCAAAGTCACACAATAACAAGCCAAGATAGAGTAAGTGTACCAACTAATATTTTAAGGGTGAAAATGCTTTTTTTTTAATCGGTAATATTTTCAGGGTGAAAATGCTAATTAGTGTAACGATAATAACCAATGCTATGTACAAATCATGTCCCTGATTTGTTGAGAGCATAGTTACCAAACACACGAATTATACCCGTATAGTACTTTTAGGGGGGGTTGCCGTTTAAAATTGTGTACTTTCCGTGTTACATATTATACGCATATTGTCATATAATACCCGTTCAATACATGAATACATGAATTACGTATTAAACATATACAATACGCATATTTTTATTATACTTTTATCATGTTAAATGCATATTCCGTATTAAATGATTGTTATTTATTATTATCATGATTTTTATTTATTTATAACCATTAATTATTTTTTACTGTTGCCATGTTTTTGCCGTATAACACCCATACTTCCCGAACGGATCATTGCCGTATTATACCCGTATCCGTACTTGGTAACTATGGTTGTACTAAAGATGTAGAATAAAAACATGTCCCTAATTAGTGAAACGAATCCAAACAACGATCAACATATATACCATAAATCATGCAAAACCTCTGAACAGTAACAGATATAGCCATATTAGTAAAACCTAGAGTTATAGATATGCATAGAGGAAAAAGAACAATAGCTCACATGTCCATGGTGTGTCTTCAAGCCTCGGTCCTCCACCCTACAATTGCCGTCAATAACAAGGGTCTTGATAGGGACCTAAATAAGAGTAGAAAGACAACATTGATTTCAAAATTCAAACTAATATCAAACAGAAACCAACAAAAATCTACAAAGCAAAAACTGTGAAAGCCCATTACCCAATACAAAGTGCCCGCAAACTAGGTGTTTACAATGGAGTTTTTTATGTTTAATTTTAAGAACAACTTAATTCCTGAGGGGAATCCAGATGAACAGAATCGCCGAAATACCCTTAAACAAGTGTTTTGCAGTACTACTTAGTTAAAAGGGATTTGCATATAATAACTAATTTCAGACAGGAAAGCAATCGTTCCTCCAGAAATTAAAATGAATCAAAACCAGAACAAAAACAAAAATGGCTTCCGATTTCTCCATAATTTAACTCTTTAGTACAACTATTGAGAGAAGAAAATAAAATGGCAAGAAACAAGAAGCAGAACACTAAAGAGATAAATGAAAGAAACAACAATGTGGAGGCATACTACGTTATCCTGCGGCTTCCTCTTGTAATATGCGAGAAGCCGAGATTCAAGAACGAAATACCGCATATGGATGAAGGAACGGCCGATCTTCCTCCGTCCATATCGGACCATCCACCCTTCGTAAACCACTTTTGACATCGCTGGCCCCTCCAAATCTTCACGAAACGCCAATTATCCAACCCCACATACTCTGAAAACCTCAGAACATAACCCAAAAACTAAATCCAAACCAGAATTTCCACAAATCCAAGCGAAATCCTCATTATTTCCTTTAGAACGATATAACCTAAGTAACTAAACATCGAGGATCACATATTTGTGCGATCCACATCGTTTCTGATCGGAATCCGCCACATCAATCTGATAAATCCTTGAATTCTGCAAAATCAACACCAAGAAAGAGAAAAAATAAATCGAATTCGAATTAATGAATACGGGTCTCATTTCCTTCAAAAATACATTAAATCCAAACCTAAATAAACTCCTCTCATTCAACCAAGTCGAGAATTTTGAGGAATCCGCCACTGTTTTCCGTCAGATATCCGGCGAATGCGCGATCGATTCTTCCGGAATCACGCCGGGAAGTGACCGGAAAAATCGTCGTTCGAGTCGATCGAGAGAGAGACTACCAGGGCGATGTGAAATAGGAGCTGCAAAGTGATCACGTCATTATATAGGAAGGGGGAATGCTAGTGTCACTCGCTTTTAATTCGTCCATAGCATAACCTTCGTTCTTGCATGACACGCGGAGATTTGTTTCATTCCATGGTAAAAGTCCTTTTTACTAATTATAATAATAAGAAAGGATGATCACACTGTATGTGCTATTCACGCGTTTCGAATGCGCGTTGTAAATGTAACTCAGAGCAGAAAACGTCGTGCCATCTATTTCTTTTTCCTTGTATAGTTTGCCGGCGTTGGATTCCAAGCTTATTTCACCGCTCAGCAATTTCTATTGAGCAGTGATTAGCAATTTCTATTGAGCAGTGATTAGCGGACCATCTTACCCCTCTTCTGTCCTCCTGTCCCTTTTAATTCTCCTTTAACACGGATTAAATTTAATTAAATTAAAGTTAAGATTTTAGTTAATTTTTTTATAAAAAAAATCTTAGGTTAGATTGTTTAATCTTAGGGGTGAATAAATCTTAACCACAATTAATGAGTACTTAAAATTGGGGCATGAGCCATCGACGAACAATCATTTTGTTACGAAATTGACGGTCCTTATTGGTCCAGCCTCAAATTTGAGTACTCATCAACTTGGTTAAGATTCACTCATCCTTAAGTTAAGTAATCCAACCTTCGTTTTTGAAAGAAAAAAATCTTATCTTTAATTTATTTAAGTTTAACTAAGGTTAAAGGGGTGTTAAAATGGACCTGGGTTAAGATAGGAAACGGACCAGCGCTTATCACTGCTCCATTTCTATATATCTCGACTCCGACAATGTTGACAATATTGGCGGGAATATTACGGTCGTCAACGGTGTGATTTTTTTGTTTTGAAAGAGAGCTTCTTTCACGACTAGAGCGAATCTGCATCTGATGAAGACAAAATGGTGAGAGTCCATGTGTTCCTCACGCATATGCATGAGGAAAATCCTCCGGAACTTATATAAGTGCAAATGTTTCTCCTATTCTCAACTTTTTCATCTAGGATCGTCTCTGGCAGAAGCAGAGAGAACACCTCTGCTTTTTTGCATAACTCAACAGGTGTCTTTTTTAACTCTAGTTAAGAAGCTTTAATTCTTAGTGTAATACGTTGTTGATACATGGAATTAGATGTTGCCACATGTCATCATTCAATTCATCCAGATCAAAAAGATTTGCCACCTGTATTGACTGTCTTTGTAATGAGGTCCTCAGACGCATTTCTTTAGGTGTACCTTTGTGCTAAAATCCTAATGTGCTCTCTCAGGTTCTCACATGAGTTTTCTCGGTATGACTTGTTATTCTCCGACAATTAGAAACATAGATTGCAAAACTATTTCGCAGAATAGGAAAATGATTTTTTGTACCGAGTCTTTACTTGAAGATTTAGATCTTAATGAAGGTTTGAGAACTACTAACTTTTATTTGCAAGCTACTCAAGTGTGCAACCTTCTATGTAGATTCATGTTGTTCATTTGATTCATTTTGTTTCTCTTTTTGATTCTTTACACTCACCCACAGAAAAACAGAAAACTAATGATCTTCTCAATTCCTCAATGTGTGTATCATCAACCCTAGGGATCACATCCCTTTCTCATTTCTTCATAAGCAAGACAGAAGACTACAAAAACTATATTCCCATTATAAGCACCCTATTTTTACACTCCCATCCTTGTCCCTTTCTTCTTCAAAGCTTCAAGGCATCAACAAAGACCCAACCCTACGTACTTAATCCAAGCCCAAAAACCATCATTATAGCCCCAACACCCATAGCTAGGGGTGTATCTGAACCGAGCTAGCTCGAAGTTCGATTCGGCTCGATCTAGTTGGGCTTGAACTCGAAAAATAGGCTCAATCAAACTAAGCCGAGCCGAGCTATTTTTTGAATTTGAAAATGTATTCAAGCTGAGCTCGAGCCAAAGCATGTTTGATTCAACACAGCCCAATTAAGGCTCGGTTCAACTCGGCTTGAATATTATATATAAAAAAGTAATAATTAATAATATATTATTATATATTTATATATATATAATAAAAATATTATTATTTTATTAAAAATAATTTTTTAATAATTCAATCCGAACTCAAGCCAAGCCGAGAAGATTCGAGCTGAGCTTCAAGTCGAGCTTTTCAAACTACATATCGAGTCGAGCCGAGCTCGAGCATAGATGAAAAAATTTCAAACCGAGCCAAGCGGGGCCAAACGTGACTTGAATACACTCCTATCCATAGCAAACGAAAGCCCAACATCCTTTGTTGCGACCCAAAATCTCAAGGTAAAAATTGAACTTTGACTCGTAACATTACATTATCTTGAAATCTCATCTCGAGACTTCTTATCTTAACATGAGCATACAAGGCATACTTAAATTGATAACTTAAAATGTTCTTAATCATAATAATAATCATCCGAGTATCTCAAAATTGATAAACCACTAATAAGCAATACCCAACATAAACATAAAACCTCCATCTAAAATATCTTATTATAACTCCTTCAATTTAAACAAAAGTCCGGTAAACTAAAATTCATTAATATGGACATTTAACCAAGTTATTCTCCTCTTCCACGAAATTACCTTCTTTTTTCTCAAGATATTCCTCCTCCTCCTAAGGTTCAGTTATAGTCTCAAAATCTAAATCTGACTATATAAAACATATCGGTTGAGCAACGATGAGCTCAGTATATATAAAGTCCTAACTAGCAATATCATAACATATATACTTAACATGACATACATAACATGTAATAAAATAAATAATCAGAGTGCGGAAATCATGTGAGCATATTCATCTTTTGTGCCTATCAACATACTTAACTTGTAAGCATGTTGTCTTACTTAACTTGTAAGCTTATTCAACTTGTATACATTTATGAGATAACTTAATATAACTCAAACTCTTATAATGGTTATGAGATTATATATATATATATATATATATATCGAATACTAACGATTTTGCACCCGTTAGTGCACTTATGATTATTGTGAGCCAGATAACTAGTACTCTTGGAAATCTACTTGTGAGCTAATTGTGAACATGGAATTTAACACATTTCCATTCGGGTTGAAGCCCTATGGAGGAATTTTTGAGCCCCGAAATACCCCTAGGAGTTAAGGGATACTTTAAGCGTGACTATATATACTTGACCTATCAAACCATCCTGCAATAAACAAGGCAAAACACAATACCATGGAGACAATAATCAGAGTGCAGAAGCTAAAATATAGTGTGGAAGCGTAAACCAACTTTAAAATATAGTACGGAAGCGTAAATCAACTTTTTATTTTCTATACAAAATTTGTATTCCAAGTTCATATACAAGACATCATAAGTAAAGGTGGACATACCCACCATCGAAATACAAAATGGTAAACCTCACAGACTCTCTCTACTAACAGTAGTCTAGATATAACCACACATTTAGGTCTCAATCCTCCTGAGACTGCATTGGGATTGGTGGCTCCCTTTCATACTCAGCGAGTTCAAGCTACTAACTAACAGTAGCAATAACGAACTACAATTCATAACAGTAATAATTGGAACAATAAAATATCAATAATTAAGACGATACAAAAACAATAAATTAAGCAGTACTTGACATGTATGGAATGATGCGATGTAGAGCCCCGGACCTTTTCACATTTAATGCATGACACTTTCGTTGCCTTTTTGCCCTTAAAGGGGTATAATTAATAAATAAGGAAGAAATTGGAAATTCCGAAACGTCAGAAATGTTCGTTTTTGAAGTACGAACCCAACGCAAGTTGAATCGTCAAAATCGGACGAACGAGTCAAAAGTTATGGCCAAAACAGTCTGGACCTGCAGGCCATCGATCGCTCGGTCCATGGAGCGATCGATCGGTCCAAAACCGATCGCTCGGAGGCTATCGACTGGTCAAGATTTTTGTATGGGGAAATTTTCCAGAGAGTGAAATTTTAACCGATCGCTCGGTTATGAAACCGATCGATCGGTAGGCAACCGATCGATCGGTCATTAACACCGATCGCTCGGTACTCGCGTTTTTGCAGAAAATTTAGTAAGGGTGTTTTAGTCTTTCGGGTGGTTTACTCTTACCTTAAGAGTCTTGCCCGAGCCTTTAGGGCTTATTTACAATACTTAGAAGATTGAGAGCTAAGGAGAGGAGAAGAAGGCGATTCCAAACCTAGGGTTTTGCTTTGGGGGAGAAATCAAAGGGGCTTCAAGACCCACGATCATCCTCAAGCTCATTTTTCTTCAAGATCAAGGTTCAAGCTCGTGACGAGCACTTTCCCCAAACTAGGGCAGCATCTACACGCACGTTTTTGGAGGAGTTTTCTTCCTCATTGATCAAGGTCGGTACTTCTCACTACCCTCCTAGTTATAGCTTCCCTTTTTTCCTTTGTTTCTCCTTGTTTTTCCTTCACCTATATATGTGTTATGAGATTGGTGGTATGAATGGTGAATGGAGATGGATGTTGGCGAATGGATGCCGTGTGGATGATGTGATGAACGAATGGGAAAGGGCATTGTACTAATAATGAACATACAAGCGTGATGTGAGCATAACCCACCTAGAAAAGCATGATCTAGGTTTAAGTGAATAATGAACACACCCCATGTTTGATGAAATGCTAAGGTGAATAAAATAAATGATAAATTAAGGGAACCCATGTTTAATTGCTCTTGAAATTTGTTAGGGTTCATGATAGTGTGTTTCTTACATTTCTTAACATGTGTAGATTATTACTCACTTAAATTGTTATATGCTATGCCTTGTGAATCACTCCAAATTGCCATATTTAATTCCAAATGCAAGTATGCACACGATCTCACGAGCACGCATGAAATGATGTGATTTACCGATGTTTTGAGTATGGGACGTAGAGGTGGGGCATATCCTACGATATGTTTCACTTCGCTTTTGACAAGGGCAAGACAATCATGCATTACATAGGGAAAGGTCTCCCATCCCCTCGCATGACATGCATAGCATCGCATGACACACATAGCATAGCATGGCATGACACGCATAGCATAGCATCACATGGCACGCATAACTCTGCATGGCATGACACGCATGGATGCTAGTTGCGACGGGCTATGAACGGCAACTAGGCATTCACATTCCGCATGGATGCTAGTTGTGACGGGCTATGAACGGCAACTAGGTATACTCATCTGCATATAGGGTACTAGTTGTGACGGACTATGAACGGCAACTAGGCATGTGAACATGTTTAAATTGTGAACAAGCAAGCATGATACTCGCATGACATGACATGGCACGCATGATGCAAGCATGACAAGCATGACACGGTTAACAAGTTCCAAATCACGTAAAGGGTATTTCAAGTCAAGTCAAGTACAAGATGTTTTCAAGGGTTTTATCAGTCTTTTGAATGCAAGCTTGAATATAAATTGCTTTACTTCCTTGTATGATATAAACTGTTCCTGTTCTATATATGCAATTTGTTTCCTACTTTATGTATGCTATCTGTATATTATAACTGTTGGTTAGTATTTAGTACCCGCTAAGTATTCCATGCTCAGCCGTACTTCTTATGTTGGCAGGTGACGGCGGAGCAGCTGCTCCATTTGATATCTGTGCTCCGAGTCCATGGGTGGAGGAGGAGTACGTCGAGGAGCCTTTTGAGGAACCTCCAGTAGAGGGTTACCATTAGGTGGTTGTAGATTCTGAGTGGATTAGCTGTGGGTGAGATGAGAGATTATATCCATGTATTTTGGCGGGTCTGTCCGCACTTTCTTCTGGTTACTTTTGTATAGACTTGGATCATATGTATATACTTAGAGGTTTGTTAGACTTCCGCTGTGTTTTATAGTTATGTTTCCGCTATAATGTCCTCTATTGTATATGCTCTGTGGGTTTTTGCAGGTTGGTTTGTCAAGCAAGTCATGTAAGTCATGATTGAGTCGTCCAAGATTCACTCTAACTCCTAGGGTGGGTTTTGGGTCGCGACATGCGAAACCTCCGATAAAACTCATACTTTAAAAGTCATGTCTTGTTCTTGAAAATGACCTTTCGTATATTTCAAAACTTTCATGTCCTGTTTAAAAACCTGTTCTTGTCTTGGTTTTGTCTCATAGGAATCACACATGTATTGCTTGTTATTGTTTGGAATCACTTGTCTTGTCATGTCTTGATTTGTCTTGCCTTACTTAACTTATGAGTCAGATGTTAGTGCCCCTTATAGCGACTTGTGAGCCGGATACGTAAGTATCCTTCAGCGAAATAGAAAATGGTACACCAACATCCTTGACCGGCCCTCTATCCGGCTTGATTAACTTATTTTCTTGTGAGCCGGGTATGATATATCTTGCGATATGCCCTACCCTTGATTGGCCCGATGTCTGGCTTTATCATGCCTGTTTACTTGTGAGCCAGGTATGACATATCCGGGGGATATGCCCTACTCTTGACCAGCCTGATGTCCGGCTTTATCATTTTTATCATAAATCACATGTCTTGTTTCCATTTGTTTTTATATATACTTATAATTCAAAAAACTCAGTTCATGCGTGCATGTATGTGTGTGTAGCACTGGTGGTGATCATGATGACATGTACACTAAAGGAATGACATATGACATTTCAATTCTTACTAAAATCATGTGGGAATTTAGACAAGCATATAGAGTATGGTGTAAGCACCCAATTTTTATACCCCTAGCTAACCTTAGTTAATCCAGTATATAAGCCTATTCATCTCTCAGTTCACTCTGATCTGCAAACCGATCTTCAAGCTTCTTCGGAAGAACATTCCGACAGTCTCGATAGATGAGTGTTAGGAGGCATTTGACAAGATAAAGCAGTATCTCCTCAATCCTCCAGTACTCGTGCTCCTACACCGGGACGACCCCTACTACTCTACATCTCATTGCAAGAAACCTCCATGGGGTGCGTCCTAGCACAGCACGACGAGACAAGTAGAACAGAGCAAGCTATCTACTACATCAACAAACACCTGCTGGAGTATGAAGAGAGGTACAACCCTCTTGAGAAGACATGCCTGGCACTAGTCTAGGTTACTTAGTATCTGCGGCACTATCTGCTTTCCTATTCGATAATCCTGATCCCCTGAATGGATCCGCTCAAGTACCTACTAGAAAAGCCAGCTACCACTGGAAGTACTGCTCGATGGCTTATGATGTTGTCTAAATTCGACATCACGTACATGACACAATCAATCAATGGGCAGGTGATAGCAGATCACTTGTCCCACAGTCCAACAGAGGACTGTCTCAGTATATGATCAGTTTCCAGATGAAGCCATCCTGTACATGGAAGTAGAAGAGCAAGAATACTCCAGCTAGGAGTTATATTTTGACGGAGCTACCAATAGTCACAGACACGAGGTAAGAGCAGTCTTAATCTCACCCAAAGGAGCACACCTCCCTATATCAGTCAAGCTGAAATTTAGATGCTCCAATAATGAAGCAGAATACGAGGCATGCATAGCCGGTCTAAAAGAAGCCCTGGGTATTGGGATTAAAGAGGTCGATGTCTACGGGGACTCATCTCTGGTAATCTGTCAAGCAAACGAGTCTTGGGCCATCCAGGAAGCAAGGCTAGTCCCGTACTTGGCCTATCTTAACATGCTGATTACATGGTTCAGGAGAATCACATTCAGTCACCGCGCCAGGAATCATAATAGGTTTGCCGATGCACTAGCTACCCTCGCCTCCATGGTTCAGATCCCCAAGGGCATTATGCTTTGGCCAATTGAGATTCAGTAGCAGGAGCAGCCTGCCTACTGCCTCGTGCTAGACGCAGTGACTGGCGATGAGCCTTGGTATGCGGACATCAAGCAGTATCTCGAGGATGGGACTTTCCCCCTCGATGCCACCAAAACTGACCGACGAGCAATCAGAAGACTGGTTATCCAGTTTGTCCTCTCAGGAGGAGTCTTGTACAAGAGATCACCGAATCTGATTTGGCTCAAATGCCTTGACACCAG
Organism: Tetracentron sinense; assembly: GCA_015143295.1. Taxonomy (NCBI): domain Eukaryota; kingdom Viridiplantae; phylum Streptophyta; class Magnoliopsida; order Trochodendrales; family Trochodendraceae; genus Tetracentron; species Tetracentron sinense. The sequence continues at coordinate 5,498,349 of CM026572.1, read as the reverse complement.
TGAAGCAGCACGGGTTGTCGAAGAGGTTCACAGAGGAGCTTGTGGCCCACACATGAATGGGTTAATGCTCTTCAAGAAGATTCTCAGGCTGGGTTATTACTGGTCTACAATGGAAGCTGACTATTGTAAGCATGTACAGAAATGCCACCAGTGCTAAATCTATGCTGATAGGATCAATGCACCGTCAACAAGGCTCCACAACTTGACTGCTCCTTGGCCATTCTCTGCCTGAGACATCGACGTTATAAGACCCATAGCTTCGAAAGCATCGAACGGACATTGATTCATTCTGGTTGCAATCGATTATTCATTCTGAGATTGTGACAGATAATGCTCTGAATTTCTGCAACAAGGGAAAGATTGACCTTTGTCAAAAGTTCAAAATACAGCATCACAACTCCACACCATACAGGCTTCAGACTAATGGCACAGTGGAAGCAGCCAACAAAAACCTGAAGAAAATCATTGAGAAGATGGCGACAAATTACTCTGTCTGGCATGAGACGCTCCCATATGCACTCATAGCCTGTAGAACATCTATAAGAACCTCAACTTGAGGCAACACCATTTTCTTTGGCTTATGGTATGAAAGCAGTCCTCCAGATTGAAGTATAAATCCCATCACTCCATGTGTTAATGGAAGCAAAGCTGTCAGAAGCAGAATGGACACAAACTCAGTATGAGCAGCTGAATCTGATTGAAGAGCGGTAACTGAAAGCCATCAATTACTCATAGGCCTATCAGAGGCGTATGGCTAGGGCATTCAACAAGAAGGTCAAGCCTCGCAGCATCGAAGTTGGTGACCTGGTTCTCCAAAAAGTGTTGCTAAATCGCCCTGATACGAGGAGAAAATTCACACCAAATTATGAAGGCCCATACATCGTCCGAGACAAATTCTTCGATGACGTCCTTCGGCTCGGACCGAAGGACGACGAAGACCTCCCAGAGCCCGTCAACATAGACAAAGTCAAGAGATACTACGCTTAGGTTCTAGATCAGATGGGTGCTTTCCACTCTTAGCTTCTCCAGGAAATGACAGGAGGCCATCTTTGGCACACTCATTTTCCCCAACATTGTAAACCCTTTTACAAGAAATCAATGAAATTTGCTAGTTAGCCCTTTTGAGCCTAATAGCCTTTCTTTCATAAAACCTTTTCAAGGACACCCTCCCTTGCCAGCCTGTGGCATTTTGGCTGAATTACGTCATGACTTGATCCTGCAAATGGTATGTAGACAACCTGACCAATCAAGTTAGGTCACAAAAGGGATAATCATCCCCCAACTCTTCCAAGCAGAATCTCTTATCCCCACAAAGAGACACCTTCCCGACTCTCCCCACAGAGTCATTCCCCATAGGGTCCATCCTCCCGACTTCCCCAAATGAGTCGACTTTTAAGTATACAAAATTTCCATCCAAGGAAATCCCAAAATAGAAGTTGAAACATTTCCAAGAAGCAAGGACTCTCTCGCCGGGCTTCGAACCCAACATAATCGACTTCTCTCAAGAAGAACATCTTCTTTACCCCCAGTGGAACCAAAAACAAACTCGAGCTGAGATAATCTCTCCCCGGCAGAGATTACTTCTCTCCGTATTCCCCCAGTGGAATCACTCTCTCCCCAGCGGAACCAAACTCTCTCACGAATGGAGAAAAATTCCCCAGAAGAGTCGACCTTTATCAAAGAGACATTCCCCAGTGGAGCAAGAAAAAAAAATCCAAGGGATGACAAATCAACAATTCCTTAGGGCATCCCAAACTTCGGTCCCCTAGCCTATGCTTTGTCCTACTCTAAAGTCCTTCTAGATCCCCTAGAAACTACGAGTGCAAGCGCAATATCACATCTACATCCCCATCAGAAATATTACATCTCTTCCCCAGAGGTACGCCACTCAGGGCAATGACAGGAGAAGACCTATTTTCCCCACCCAATTACAAGCTTCCCCAGCCAATCACGGGCATGAGTGAAAATCGAAAACGGCCTCATTGCGTAAAAATTACGCGACTCCTAGACACAGTCTTGTGACTATGGGCAAAAAATGAACAAAATCCATTAGCTTCACAGGCATGAGAAAAACCGACAACGGCCTCATTGCACAAAAATTATGCGAACCTCATGACTTGGTCATTCTAAGGGTAAAAGGGAGAAAAAGCTGAAAACCAGTTTAGCAACACTATCCGGCAGCAACTAGGCTCATCAGATTCCCTCAGTTACCCCCAGAAGTCACAGTGATTTTGTATCCCCAACAGAGATTTCAACGGGACATATCTCCAACAGATGATTGACATCCTAAGCATTTTCCAGTAGAGAATCCTTCGAAAGGCGTCTCCCTTAATAGGTGTACGAATATCGAGAAATCCCCAACATGACTCAAACTCCCCAGTAGTGGTCCACAGCAGAAGTCCATTCCTCGGCATAGCCCCAACGACAAGCAAGCTCGAAATCACCAGCAGATTCCCAGCGGAAATCTCCAATGGCTCACAACAATATTCTTCCCCAGCAAGAGTTCAGAAACCTATCAGAATAAGCTTCTCCCTGGAAAAGGCCGTCAGCCTACCACAACATCTGGACAAGCATTGTCCATCCCCAGCAGCAGCCTGCTCAGAATCATACCCCTCTCTCCGAGAGTGAAAAACGGTTCAAAGCCCTAATCTAGGCAATTTACTGACAAATCTAAAAGGCTAACTAAGCATTTTGTCGAAACTAAAATCTTTGCAATAAAAGTCTCTTACGCTTTCTAAAAAAGATTTTCAAAAATGAACTTTTGGTACTAAAATCCATTTGTACTAGCCTGCACTAAGCAGCCCCGGCAAGCCAGCAGAGGAGGCCGACGCCGTGCATCTCCGCTATCTGCGAATCGTCACAGAGTCATGGGAAAACATTTCTGTCTTTATCCCTGCATGATAGTATAGTATCATATCAACATGATCAAAATTCAGTCCACCTTGGGCAACTCCTCTTCTTCTGGCATCAAGCCTCGAAACCTCGTGACACCCCCGTGTGTCCTTGACTTCCTAGTGCTCCGTGACACTCTTGTCACAACCACAGTCTCACTAGCCGGTCCTCCTTTGTGACACTCCCGTGTATCCTTAACATCCTAGTGCTCGGTGATAATCTCGTCACACCACAGTCTCACTAGCCGGTCCTCCTTTGTGAGACCCCCGTGTGTCCTTAACATCCTAGTGCTCCGTGACAATCTCGTCACATCGCTGTCTTACGAGCTTGTCCTCCTTTGTGACACCCCCATGTGTCCTTAACATCCTAGTGCTTCGTGACAATCTCGTCACACCGCAGTTTCACTAGCCTGTCATCCTTTTGTGACAATCCCCTGTGTCCTTGACATCCTGTGTGCTACGTGGCAACCTCGTCACACCACAGTCTCACCAACTTGTCCCATTCAAAGACACCCCCGTGTGATCTCAATATACGAGTCTCCAGCGCTCACCCCTTATCCCTCCTCGTGACCTCCCCGTACATCCTTGACAACCCAGGTCTCTATTGATGCCGAGTCGACAAGCCGATACCTCGCCTGTTATGACATCCCAGGTCTCCATTGACGCCGAGTCAATATGCCGACACGTTGCATGTCCACCACATATGAGTCTCCGTCGACGAAAACATACCTCGTCAGCACTTAAGCACTCACCGCATGTATCTCTGGAACACCTCGTGTGTTCCCGACACCTCACGTGTCCTTCCGACCGATTTGGTAGATCCGCCCCAGGAGACACCGTTTAGGTCGTAACTTTTCCAGCTACTCGCCATCCCCTAGCAATACTCCTGGTCACGTCACGTACACTCACCACTTGCACAGTACACACCCTGTTGCATTCCCCTAAACCCATTCTCGGTGTAAAAAATGGAAGGTTCCAGTCCTAGTCGTTCAAATCGTCAATCTCGACATTTTGTGACAAAGAGGGGCAGCTGTAAGCACCTAATATTGACACCCCTAACCAACCACGGTTAAGTCCCTTAACTATGGTTAACACCCAGCTTAAATCCCCTAGCCGTAGGTAACACCCTAGATAACCTTAGTAAAACCCTAAGCCCCGAAGCCTAAGCCCTTAGGGCTTGAGCTAACCCCCTTAGGCATCAAGCACCTCGGCCTAGGCCCACGCCCAGGCCTAACAATTCAAATTAACCCCCTGAACACGTGCCTGCCACGGATCAAGGCCTGGTGAGAAAAATCCCCTAGGGTCAGTAATAGGATTACCAACACCTAGTTTTTGCAAAGATTTGAGGGTGTCGGCAATCCTATTGCAGACACACCTGGAGTTTTGATTTTGTAGCAAGTCACTCCCCCTGCAACTCAGGCATGCCCTGTGTAACCCCTCTCCGGTTACAGGGCACCCCTCCAACCCATCATGGCCTCTCCTACCCATGTACAAATGCCTGGGGTGTCTCCATTGACTCCCCTATAAAGGCAGACCACCCCCAAGCTCCAAAACACATTCCTCAGCTCCTACCCGAACCCCTGCTCTATTCAACAGCCCTTCCTCAAGCTCCTAGAACCTCCCAGCATCTCCTCAGAGCTTTTAGCAGCCCCGCATCGTCTGCAACAGCGCCACCAGGCTCCACTACCGCGAGCAGCGCCACCCCACACCACCAACCGATCCAGGAGTAAAGCAGGAGGGTAGGGCTTCCCCCTGCCCATTTTATTTCACATTTTATGATCCCATGTGAGCCCCTTATCCATTCCAAGGGACCATTTTTTGGTTTTTATACGGGAATATCCATTAAAGGGGCTCCCCCACCTTCACCATAGGTGTAGGGATCCTCCTAAGGGTATAATACCACAACCACTGACCTCAGGGAGTTTTGGGGGTCCCTCATGCCATGAGGGAACCCATGGTTCACCCCCAGTAGCAGCCCCTGAGGCTGTGTTGAATTTATGAAAAAAAAATAGGGTGTCGGTAACTCAGTACCGACACCCCTGCAGCTTGTGTTTGTGGCCTTCGTGGGCCCCACCTGAGCCTCCCTAGGGCCCTTCCAAGGGCTAGGGTTGATCCCTTGGACCTCCCCTACAACTTACCTGAAGACTCCAAGACCCCTAGTTAAGCTTAACTAGGGTAAAAATGTAAAAAAAGAAAAGGTTCCAGAATGTCAGCAATCAGACTGCCAACATTCATGATTTTACGTAACAATGCAGACAGGTTACTTTGGCACATTATGGGGCCCACACCAGGCTACCCCTGAGGCCCAAACTAGGCCCATTGCCTTCCTCTCATCCCAGGCTTCAAAACGGTATTTTGTGGGCCCCCTAACTCCTTGTGTAACTCAAGTTACAGACCCTCAAAATAAAAAAAAATCATGAGTACTGTCGGCAATCCCATTGCCGACAACCTGGAATTATGGATTTTGGAGCCTATACAGTGGGCCCATAGTGCATGGGGGCCCTCCATTGGACCTCACCTGACCCCTGGGACTCAGCCCAAGTCTGTCCAAGCCTTCCTTAGCCTTAACCATGGTTAAATTTGAATATGGTCAAACCTTAACCATGGTTAGTTAAGTTGACCAATTTAAAAAAATCTAAGAAAGTCCTAAAAAATCCCAAAAATTCTAAAATGATAGAAAATACTTTTTTGGGTCATGCTCATTGCCTAACTATGGTTAGATGAGTTTTACCATGGTTAATACTTGGTTTAAACCATGGTTAAGCCAATTTAAACATTGATTAATTCCCAAAAATCATGAAAATCTCAAGAGGGCAAGAAAATGTGCCAAACATGCCCCTACCTTGGTTATCCGGATTAACCATGGTTAAAACCCATGTTTAACCATGTTTAGCTCCTTTAACTTGGGTAATTTTGGGAACATCCCTAAAATCCATAAATCAAACTTGGACCTTCAATTTAGGCTTACCGGGCCGAACCCCCAAGCCTACCGGGCTCACCCTAGACTTACCGGGCGGAATCCAAGCCTATCGGGCTTAACCTTAGGCCTACCGGGCCGAATCCAAGCCTACCGGGCTTAACTCCTAGGCCTACTGAGCCGGACCCAAGCCTACTGGGCTTAACCCTAGGCCTATCGGGCCCAATCTCGGCCTACCAGGCCAAATCCTAGTCTAACGGACTTCTCCTCGGCCTACCGGGCCTATGCCTACCGGGCTTTAACCTTGGTCTACCAGGCCCAACCAATCAAACCAAGCACTTGACCAACCTGGTCAACTAAACCCTAGTCTATTAGACTAGATCCTAAGCCACTCTTGGTGCACACACAACACACTTTAGCCTCAGTATGAGCTCATGTGCCAGAACTACGCTCGATCTGATCTCACCCCAATGTGAGTATGTAGGCAGCCCAACTCAGGCCCGACCCTAGTTTAGCTTTGCCCTTATTGGGTTAGTATAAACTAAATCAAAGGCATTTGATTAACAACTTGATTTTAATTGGCTTAAACCTAGTAAGTAGGGAACTGTTGTAAAACGGAAGTGCTAGGGTGCCTAACACCTTCCCCGGGCTTAACCGAACCACTTATCTAGAACTTTGAGCAGACCAAGACCTTATCCATTGTAAGGGGACTTATCCCTACCGAATAAATAAATGGCGGCTCTAAACATAAAATCAATTGACCACATCGCCAGGACAGCATCATCCATTGTGGGCGGGGACCGAAATCCTTGTTCACATCGCCTGAGATGCATCTCGGTTCCGGCAAGAAGCAAGAGCAAGATCACATCCCTCTGGAGCCTTCAATCAACAAAAAACCGGTCCCCAAGAGCTATACATATACCCAGCCCTCCATCAACCTGCGTGCCACACCAGGGAAACCAAATCTAGTCAGGCCTTCCATGCATCAGTATAGGTCAAGTCATGTATGACATTCACGCACACAATCCTGCACAGTCAGTACACACATAACGCTCCAGCTATATAAATGCAGTCAAAGTGCACATTAGCTACATACTCTCAATAAAACTGCACACTAGTTGCACACACTCAATCGAGTCGCACATAATACACTTTAGCTGCACTCAGTGCATCCTAGCTATATACTAGCTGCATACAAGATGAAAGCCTCATCAAATGCATTCAAGTCGCACAACACATTGCACTTTAACCATATACACCTAATCAAATCAAAACTGTGGTTGCGTTCCAGTTGCTTTTCAGCATTATTCAAACATACTCAAAATCCAGCGCCTCTCGGCTATAGCAGTTTCAAATCCAGCGTCATGCCTCCTCGACACCCCTATGTATCCTAGACATCCTATGTGCTTCGTGATGACCTCGTCACACCGCTGACTCACCGACATGTCCTCCCTTCTTGTGACACCCCCGTGTGTCCTAAACATCCCGTGTGCTCCGTGATGAACTCGTCACACCACTGACTCACCAGCATGTCCCCTCTTTTTGTGACACCCCCGTGTGTCCTAGACATCCTGTGTGCTCCGTGACGACCTCATCACACTGCTGACTCACTAGCATATCCCCCTCCCTTTTTGTGACACCCCTACGTGTCCTAGACCACCTGTGTGCTCCGTGACGACCTCGTCACACTGCTGACTCACCAGCATGTCCCCCCTTTTTTGTGACACCCCCATGTGTCCTAGACATCCTGTGTGCTCCGTGACGACCTCGTCACACCGCTGACTCACCAGTATATTCTCCTTTTTTGTGACACCTCCGTGTGTCCTAAACATCTTGTGTGCTCTGTGACGATCTCGTCACATCGCTGACTCACCAGCATGTCTCCCCCTTTTTGTGACACCCCCGTGTATCCTAGACATCCTATGTGCTCTGTGATGCTGTCGTCACACCGCAGACTCACTAGTATGTATATCTTTTATGACACCCCCGTGTGTCCTTGACGTCCTGTGTATACCTTTACAGTGTACACCATCTGCATGTCCTCATTTGTGACACCTTCATGTGTCATTGACATCCCATGTGTACCTTTAAAGTGTACACCACCAGTATGTCCTCCTTTGTGACACCTCCATGTGTCCTTGACATCCCGTGTGTACCTTTATAGTGTACATCACCTGCATATCCTCCTTTGTGACTCCCCCGTGTGTTCTCGATATCCCGTGTGTACCTTTACAGTGTACACCTGCATGTCCCTCTTTTTTGACACCCCCGTGTGTCCTAGACATCCTGTGTGTTTCGTGACAATCTCGTCACACCGTAGACTCTCTAGCATATCTCCCTTTTGTGGCACCCCCTGTGTCCTTGACATCCCGTGTGTACCTTTACAGTGTACACTACCTGCATGTCTCCCCTTTGTGACACCCTCGTGTGTCCTAGACATCCTGTGTGCTTTCGTCACGCTCTCGTCACACCTTAGACTCACCAGCATGTCTCCCTTTTGTGACATCCCCTTGTGTCATCGGCATCCCGTGTGTACCTTTGCAGTGTACACCACCTGCATGTCTCTCTTTTGTGACACCCCCGTGTGTCCTAGACATCTTGTGTGTTTCGTGACAATCTCGTCACACCGCAAACTCACCAGTACGTCTCCTTTTTGTGACACCCCCGTGTGTTTTTGATATCCTGTGTGTACCTTTATAGTGTATACCACCTGCATGTCTCCCCTTTGTGCCACCCTCGTGTGTCCTAGAAATCTTGTGTGCTCCGTGACGCTCTCATCACACCATAGACTGACCAGCATGTATCCCTTTTGTGACACCCTCATGTGTCATTGACGTCCCGTGTGTACATTTACAATGTACACCACCTGCATGTCCTCCTTTATTACACCTCCATGTGTCATTGACATCCCCTATGTACCTTTAAAGTGTACACCACCAGCATGCCCTCTTTTGTGACACCTCCATGTGTCCTTGACATCCTGTGTGTACCTTTACAGTATACATCACCTACATGTCCTCCTTTATGACTCCCCCGTGTGTCATCGGCATCTCGTGTGTACCTTTACAGTGTACACCAACTGCATGTCCCTCTTTTGTGACACCCCCGTGTGTCCTAAACATCCTGTGTGTTTCGTGACAATCTTGTCACACCGCAAACTCTCCAGCATATCTCCCTTTTGTGACACCCCCGTGTGTCCTTAACATCTCGTGTGTACCTTTATAGTGTGCACCACCTGCATGTCTCCCCTTTATGACACCCTAATGTGTCCTAGACATCCTGTGTGCTCCGTGACGCTCTCGTCACACCGTAGACTCACCAACATGTCTCCCTTTTGTGACACCCTCGTTTCTCCTCGGCATCCCGTGTATACCTTTGTAGTGTGCACCACCTGCATTTCTCTCTTTTGTGACACCCCCATGTGTCCTAGACATCCTGTGTGCTCCGTGACAATCTCTTCACATCGCAGACTCACCAGCATGTCTCCCTTTTGTGACACTCCTGTGTGTCCTTGATATCCCGTGTATACCTTTACAGTGTACACCACCTGCATGTCTCCTATTTGTGCCACCCTCGTGTGTCCTAGACATCCTGTGTGCTCCGTGACGCTCTCGTCACACCGCAGACTCACCAGCATGTCTCCCTTTTGTGACACCCCCGTGTGTCCTCGATATCCCGTGTGTACCTTTACAGTGTACACCACCTCATGTCCTCTTTTGTGACATCCCCGTGTGTCCTAGACATCCTAGTGCTCCGTGATAATCCCGTCACACTGCAGTCTCACTAGCCTGTACTCTTTTGTGACACCCCCGTGTGTCTGTGACATCCCGTGTGCACATTTACAGTGTACGCCACCTGCATGTCCCTCTTTTGTGACACCCCCGTGTGTCCTAAACATCTTGGTGCTCCACGACAACCTCGTCACACCACAGTCTCACCAGCATGCCCTTTTGGCACCCCGCATGTTCCGGACACCCCATGTATCCTCTGTCCGGCTTGGTTAATCCACCCTACGAGATACTGTTCCAAAAAAAATTCCCCGTTAAGCGCTTCTGGGTCATGCCATTTCCTTCATCCATAATCTTCCCCAGCTACTCGTTATCCCCTAGCAGTAGTCCTAATCATTTCACATGCATTCACCACATGCACATTACACATCTACTACATTTTCTTAAACTCAATCTTAGCGTAAAAATCGGATGTTTCCGGTCTTCGTCATTCAACTCGCCAATCTCGGCATTCTTTGACGAAAAGGGGTAGCTGTAAGCACCCAATTTTATACCCTTAGCTAACCCTAGTTAATCCCCAACCAAGGTCCTCAACCCTAGGGTAAATCCTAATGGACTTTAGGTACAGCCTAGGCAAACTCTTGCAGTAACTCTAGCAAACCATAGGATTTAACCCTAGTTAAACCCTAACCTTAGGTAGACCTTAGCCAAGCCTTAACCAAAGCCCTAGCCTACCCTAGCCTAGCCCTAGCCTAACCCTAGCCTAGCCTAGTCAAAACCATAGTAAACCTTAGGTCCAAGCCCTAGTAAGCCCTAGGCCCTTAGGGCAACCTTAGGTCCCTAAGGCCCTAAAGACCCAAAAGCCTCGGTTTGGGCCCAAGAAGGGGCCCAACAATTCAAAATGAACCCCCCGTACCATGTGCGTAGCTTGGGCCAGGCCCCTTTGGTTAAAAACTGATGGTGTCGGTAATAGGATTCCGACATCTCAAAATTTCACTATTTTGAAGATGTCGGTAATCACATTATCGACAATCCTGTTTCCTTCTTCTTGCAGCACATCAACTCCCCTACAGGTTCAGGCACGCCTGCCTACGCCCCTCTCCGGCCGGCACACCCCTCTCCACCTCATGATACCCCATCTAACCTCGTCCTATTATCGGGTGTGTCCCCTTGGACCTCCCCTATAAAGGGCAGACCACCCCAAGTTTGAAACCCACTCCAAAAAATGTCTACCCAAAGCTCTGTTCAAATTCGAACCCTCCTCAAGCCCCTCCAGCCTCGCCTTAGAGGCAGTAGCAGCTCTCCAACCGCCTCCCATCACTTGCAGCAGTGCCACCAGGCTCCACCACCGTTTGCAGCACCACCACCGGCCACCACAGGCACCACCACTTGCAACCGAAAGTCCAGTAGGGTAGGGCTTCCCCCTACCCCTCTTTTATCTGCTTTAACATCCCTTGTGAGACCCTAGTCCATTCCAGGGGATCGTGTTTTCAGTTTTGTAGAAAAACCCCTAATGAGGGCCTCCCCCACCTTTGTCATAGGTGTGGAGAACCCCCTAAGGGTAGAAGATCAACTCCAAAAGGGTCTGGGGGTCTGTCACATCATGAGGGAACCCCTGGTTCCAACCCCATAGCAGCCCGTAGAGGGGATTTCACTTTCTGAAAAAAATCCAAGGTGTCGGTAAACTCAGTACGGACACCCTTTTACATTGCTGTTTAAGGGCCTGTGGGCCCCACCTGAGTGCTTTTGGCCCAATCCAAAGCTGGGGTTAGGATCCCCTAGGTCTCCCCTAACACTTACCTGAAGACCCCATGAACCATAATTAAGCTTAACTAGGGTTAAAATGGCCAAAACCACAAACTAACCAGAATGTCCGTAATCAGATTACCGACATTTGTGATTTTATGCAAACAGGGCCAGTGGCACACTTTGGGGCCCACATTAGGCCATCACTGGGGCCCAGCCCAGGCTTAATTTTTTTCCTGCATGACCCTCTTGAAAACCAGGGGTCAATCTTCCCTCAACTCCTCACCTATCCTGAGTTACGGGGAACCAAAGATCAGCAAAAAACTGCCAAACTCTCGGTGATCCGATTACCGATAGTGTGGTTTTTTGGTTTTGATGGGCATTACAGTGGACCCACAACCCATGGGGGCCCTCCATTGACCCTGACTCGACTCCTGGGGCTATCCCAGGTTTGACCAACCCATATCTTGCCTTAACCATGGTTAACTCAACCTTGATTAAGAGTTAACCATGATTATAGAATCAGTTTGGAAAAATCTGAAAAAATCCATACAAATCCAAAATATGCCCAGACTTTGAAAAACGTTACTTTTTGGATCATAATTATTGCCTAACCATGCTTAGATGAGTTTAATCATGGTTAACATTTGGTTTAACCATGGTTATACCCATTAGAAGCTTGGTTAAATCTCTTAAAGGCATTCTAAATCCAAATCCAACTTGTAGAGTGCCTTACCTTGGTTAATTGGACTAATCATGGTTGAACCCATGTCTAAATCATGGTTAGCCCTTAACTTGGAGAATTTTAGAAAAAAACCCCTAAAATATCATCAAATCAACATTTAAGGACCATAATTCAACTTGGACCTTCAACCCTTGGCCTACCAGGTTGACCTTAGGCCTACTGGGTTGAACCATAGCCTACCGGGCTCACCCTTGGCCTACCGGGCCTAAGCTTGGCCTACCGTGTCGAACCCTAAGCCTACCGGGCTTACCCTTGGCCTACCGGGCCACACTCTAGTCTACTGGACTTAGCTGGCCTACCGAGCTAAACCCTTGGCCTACCGGGCCCAACTTAGGCCTACCGGGCCAAACCCTAGTCTACCGAACTTCTCCTCAGCCTACAGGGCTCCAACCTTGGCTTACCGGGCTCGACCAATCATAACCATGCACTTGACCCACCCGGTCAACTGAACCCTGGTGTACCGGACTAGACCCTAAGCCACCCTTGGTGCACACACAACACACCCCTTAGTCTCGGCATGGGCTCATGTGCCAGAACTACGCTCGGTCTGATCTCACCCCAATGTGAGTACGTAAGCAGCCCCACTTAGGCCCGACCCTTGTTTAGCTTTTCCCTTCTTGGATTAGTATAAACTAAATCAACGACATTTGACTAACAAATTGAACTTAATTGGTTTAAACCTAGTAAGTAGGGAACCATTGTAAAAAAGAAGTGCCAGGGTGCCTAACACCTTCCCCGGGCTTAACCGAACCACTTACCTAGATCTCTAAGCAGACCAAGACCTTATCCATTATTATGAGACTTATTCCTACCGAATAAATAAGTGACGACTCTAAATATAAAATCAACCGACCACATCGCCAAACAACACCCTTGTGGGTGGAACCGAAATCCTTGTTCACATATGGGATCATGGTTATCATTTTAGGAAAAAGGTACACCATTCATGCGTTTCATATTATTCTTTAAACTTGCTAATGTCTCATTTATGCATTTCATCAAGCACTTGGTAATAGTCACATTTATGGTCATTTTATTCAAGTTCTTAGGTTCATACATTTCATCAAACACATGGGGTGTGTTCATTATGAGTACAATGCCCTTCAATGCCCTTCCAATATTTCCATCACACACCATACATCACACCCACACGGCATTCAATCGCTTCAACCATACCTTCCCACACATCCACACCATTATTCCTTTATCTTATTTATTTTAGGGATAGTAGCATAACTCAAGAAGAATGGATAACATATCAAAATTATCATTTTGAAACGAGAAACCTAGGTTATTACTAAGCTAGTTAGGAGGGTGTACTAACCTTTAAGATTTGGGGAAAACTTGTGGGGACTTGAGAAAAAGGGAATCCAAGCTTGGTGAAGGAAATCCAAACTCTCCCTTTATCACCAAACACTCTTTCTTCCTTCTCTAATTCTCCCAGATTTGAGCTTGAGGGTGTATGAAACCCTCAACCCACAAAATTGGGTGTATATAGGATAAGGGGTGGTCCAATGACCATCCTATCCTGAATAATTTGGTGAAAATACCAAATTAGGCTAAATTTCGGAGGAAGGATCAATCGGTCATGGGGAAGGATCGATCCTTCAAAATTTCACTCTCTGGAAGAAAAACCCATACATATTTTGGCTTGAAGGATCTATTAGTCATGGGGATGGATAGATCCGTCATGGACGGATCTATCAGTCATGGGGACGGATCTATCCTTCATGAGCAAGGATAGATCGGTCACAAAACGGATCTATTCTTCAGGGTCATCCCTTCACCTGTGTTTCTCACTGCGGTATTTCAACCATAACTTTTGATTCACTCATCGGATTTTGACGATTCAACTTACGTTGGACTCGTCATTCAAAGGACAAGTTTTATGTTTTATACAATTCCTAATTCTTCTTTCTTTCTTGTCAAAATTGGCCCAAAAGGTGACTGGTCTAAAGTGACTGCTGAATTGATGGCAGACCACCTTTCGAAAACCTCCCCTTTGACACGACTTCTACTCAAAATCTGAAAAAGCACAAAGCATGAACCTTGAAGAGGGTTTCAACACCTTTCCAATGGTTCAAAAATCACTTGATTCGGATAAGCGGTGACAAAACTATAGCCTCTTCAAGTTGAGAGCAATGTTAAGACATTTCCCTTTTAACACTTAGGACCCTTTCCATCTTTGTTTTCAACACCCATAATGTGGGAAAAACATCCCTAAGGAATTTAATACTATAATATATCATCTTAATAATTAATTTAGACCACACGAGATTTCGAAATTCTCATTTTATAGAAAATTGAAGATTACAAAGGCTTAAAGCTTTGGTACAAGTTCCAATACATAGACAAAAGCTCCGGGGCTCTACAAGCATGATACTAAATGCCTCAATTAGGAGTCACCACCTATTTAATTATGAGGGAAATAGGAACTTGGGTAAAGGTGGATAACAGCCTATGATCTGAGTCGAGATTTTAAGTAAGTGATTCAATTAAGTTATAGGGAAGGTGTTAGACACCCTATGTAGAGTTCCAAAAATTTCCAACACAGTGAATAGTGCTATGTCTAAGTTTGGGTGAAGACCGGGAATTTGAGCACATAGGTTAGGTGTGGGTTTTAGGACTTTTATCATATCAACACTGAAGTTAAGTGTGTGTATTTTGAAGTTATCAATAATGCTAGGCTAGAACCGGGTGCAATTATCTTAAGTCTCGAGGAAGATTTGACCTAAGAGGCAACCAAGGGTATTTTGATCATTTGGCACATGTGACCAACGTCCTTGAAGCACCTCGATGAGTTCTAATCTTGAAACTTTCCTTGGGATGTTTGGAAAGCATATAGGTCGGGTTTGGCAAAACCAGGTGGGATGGAAATGAAGGGAGCCAAAATCTGGGATCCGTTTGAACTGATTTCCAATCCGTTCGAACGAAGCCAGAGAATTTATTGAAATGCCAATCCTGCAACCAAATCCATTTGAAAGGAGGTCTTCAGGTTTTAAACGAAGACTTTCGTTCGAACGGAAGTTGCTAGAACTGTTATTTATTTATTTATTTTGGTCAAGTGCGGTTTTTTTGGGATTTTAACCCTAGGACTATAAATAGGCCACCTAATTCAAGGGTTTAGACTATTCTAAGGCCTTTTTACCTAATTTGGTAAGAGAGAAGAGAAAACCCAAGGTTTTCGAAGGAAAACTCTTGGGGAAGCAAGAAGAAGCTTGGGTTGACTCCCTCAAGCTTGAAGATTCAATTTTCAGCCTTCTCAACCCTTATCCATGCTGTGGACTATTGGAATTTAGTCTTGAGACGTCGATATACTATCCAATTCAACTCTACTATGAATATATGTGTGTTTAATATTGTGTAAACAAAAAATGATGAATTATTAGCATGTTGTGATGATGTGATAGGCTATGGAATAAGGAAATTGAGTTTATTATGCATGTGGATAGAATTGTGTTTATGGATTAGGGTTTTTATAAAGTGTTGCATGATGTTTAATCGAAGAAGGGGAGTGAAATGAAGGATGGGATTATAAATGAAGATGAATTTTAGTTATATGTAAATTATGAGCTATGTGTACACAGGAATTCGGATTTTACATGATAGGTAAAGGGATTTGGGCCCTAATGCTTTGGAATCTCTATGAAAATGATGTGAATTACTATAGACTAATATGTATGAATGCTATACTAAATTATGCCTACTTATGTTGCATAGTAATCGATATTCGGAAAGGTCGAAGCTTAGAAGAAAACTTTCAGGTCAAGGATTCTCTAACCATGGAGATGTAACCTAACGAATTTCCTTGGCGGAGGGTGGGAATCTAAGGGATGACCGATTCGAATGCAAATTATGACACTATTGCACTAATCCACATGTGTGTTAAGTAAGGAGTCTCACAAGGGCACACATTGGTAAAGACAAAGCTGTTAAGCTAGGAAAGAACTGTTAAGCTAGTAAAAAATTGTTAAGTTGGTAAAGTACTGATAAGTTGGTGAAGATCATCATGCTTGGGTAGGAATGCATGGGAATTGTTACACTGCTGCAAATGAGCAAACAAATTGGATAGGAGTGCATGAGTATTATTAAGCAGCTAAAAAGCATATGTATGCTCATAAGTGTATGGTATTATGATTTACATTGCATATTCTGATAGGATTGCTCAAAGGCATATGTATCTGCATAAGTGTGTGACCTCATGATCTCAAATTGCACCTAGTAAAGCTGCTTAGAAAGGTATATGATGCTCATAAGTGTATGACTGTATAAGCACCGATATCCCAAGTCCGAGAGTCTCACAAGTCCACGAGTCAAGATGATGATATGGAATATTCTACGCACTCTGATTTATGAATTAGGTGAAACATCTTATTCATTATGGTATTAACTAAATGCAGGTCATTATGATGTTCAATTATTATTATTATTATTTTTTTAAAAGCCACTCAAAAGGAGTGGGGGACATAAAACCTTACCCCTGCATAAACACCAAAAAGAGAGCAACAAAACCTAACTCCTGCAAGGACACCAAAAAGGGGGGAACATAAAACCTTACCCCTAAAGAGACACTAAAAGGGGGGGGGGGGGGGGGGGGGGGGGGACATAAACCTTACCCCTACAAAGAAATTGAAGAAAGCATAATACCTAACCCCTAAGAATTTTTCTAAAGTTTCCAATCCCTATTTTATCCAAATATAGCAAAGTTTTAGCTTTCCTCGGAATGCTATTCAAAGTAGTAAAATGTTGATGATCCATTGAATTGCACCCATGATTAGCCAAAAAATCAGCTACATCATTAGCTTCACGATAGATATGGTGGATAGAAATCCCCTCATGCAACAAAGACCTAATCTTTTTGTCCCAGTACCAAGTCTGCCAAGAGGTGGCATTAGTCCCATTCCAAGAGTCAACCAAACTTTTTGAGTCTGATTCAATATCAATATCTTTAAAATGAAGAGTAGAACACAGAGATAAACCATCTAGAAGAGCTCTAGTTTCAGCCATATAATTATTGCAAAAACCATAATGAGAGTGAAAACAAGCTATAAAGTTTCCATCATGATCTCTAATAACTCCACCTCCTCTAGCAATGCCCGGATTTCCTTTAGAAGCTCCATCAATATTCAGTTTGTACCTTCCCCGAGGAGGACAAACCCATTTAACATGAATAAAAATTGGTCTCTTAGTTGGAGAATGGCGCGAAGGAGAAATAGGAGACAAATCAATCCTTTTTTCCTCACAGTAAGAAGCAATGTCATAAATCTTACGTTTAATATTTTGAATTAAACTTTTCTCCTGACGCGAAACTGAATCATATTTCCTTCGACATCGTTCCATCCAAATTTCCCAGACTATCAGACCTGCCACTAGAGTGAAAAGATCGTTTTGTCTTGATGAAGCAGCTTTAAACCAACGAGTAATAGTGCATTGAATATTGTCATAAGAATTGAATGGGATAAAGCACTGAGCTGAGAAAAAGCGCCATATTGTCGTAGCAATCTCACTTCTAACAAAAAGATGATTTGTACTTTCAATACAAGAAGAATTGCAGCAACAACATTTGCTAGCTAGAGGTATTCCAAGATCTTGGATGGCTAAATCAGTAGAAATAGCATGATGCATAATTTTCCAACACATAACTCGAACTTTAGTAGGCATAATAGAATTCCAAACAACTTTATCCCAATACAGGTGGTTTTTAGAAGATCTCACTTGGTTCCAGGAAGACTGAACCGAAAAATTTCCGGAGAGCTTCGCTGGGCCTTGCATAGAATTGGCTTATAGGACGGATGAAGAAGGCGATCCATTTTTCGAGGAAGCTAGAGAGCTAGATCATTTCCCGTACCAGTGGACAGTTGAGTTGGGTTGGGTTATTTGTATTAAACCTTTGGTAGTTTGCCTTCAGATAGTTGGCTGTCACTTAGAATTATACTTGTTAGATCTTATGTCCTTCGTGAATATTACTCTCCATTGATCATACTTATGCAGGATGGTTTGAGTTTCATGATGGAATTTATAATTGTCATTTTGCAGAACTATGCCAGTTTGCCTTGTGTGCTTGGCTTTGAGCACGTTTTAAGAAAATTATGATCGAAAGTCCTATATTGGTTAAGGTGGGGTTTTGGGTCGCGACACCCCATGACCCCAATGCTAAGATGGTTACCTAATCCCTAGTTCTAAGTCAAATAATGACGAAATTAAGAAATTGCCTAAGTATCACTCCCCGTAAACATATACACAATGTGTTAGATATATATGCCTACGAAAGTCATTCCAGAATTGTATAAGTTTACTTTATCAATAAAAGCATATTTTACATTCACTCATTGTCTTTTACATTGGGTAACATATTAAAAGTATCTCATTAGATGAGACTACTTTGTCCCTTAGGTAATATTGTAGGAAAACCATCCAATTAGTTTTGAACTAATTGCTAAGGAGATATGGTTTTCCGGTTCCCTGTAGACTTCGAATTGTTCTAAGTAATTTAGGATACATCTAGACAATGCATTCCTACTAACTTACACATTGTTAGTTCCATATGATGGAGTGATGAATCTCAATCACTGAGAGAAGAGTCTCTTGACTAAGATGTGGATATAAATAAGAAGTACTTATATTGCACTTGGATCGCTCAATGGATATCCTTAGAAATATATTATCTATATATATTTAGGGTAGTCCATTTGACAGATTGTCCTTAACTTGAGAGGTCAACATCTTCTCTAGTATTTGCCTATATAGTTTTGATGCAGCCAATCGTCAATGTCCAACACACTGGACTAAATACAGGCTCGTTAGGTTATGTACGCTATACTAGAGGAAGTGTGTGCACGCTTAACAAGGATTCCACTACTCTTCTAGAGTAATTTATATTGAGATGATACTTGTCAAACCGGACTTGGAAAACTAGCGCTGGTATTTATCGATGAAATGGTTTTATCAAGAAGTTTATTTTCTATGTAAAAGGAAAAATAATAGTAATTAAATCTTTTAAAGAAATTAAGAAATAATTTTAATAGTCCAAGTTTGACTAAAAGTATTGTGAGCATGGGATTTCGCCCTCACAAAAAGGATGTAGTGTTTAGAGTCGTCTCCTATTCATTCAGAAGGGATAAGTCCCTTAGGTAGTGGATAAAGTTTTGGTTTGCGGTTCGGTTAAGTCCAGGGAAGGTGTTAGGCATCCCGAGATTTCAATTTTTCAATGGTTCCCTACTTTCTAGGTGTAAGCCAATTTTAATCAAGTTTTGTTCAAATGCCTAAGTGTTTAAGATAATACTAAGCCAAGAAGGAGAAAACTAACTAGGGTCGAACCCGGATTAGGTTGCCTACGTACTCACAAAGTGAGATCAGATCGAGCGTAGTTCTGGCACATGGGCCTGTGCCAAGGCTAGGTGGAGTATGTGTGTGCACCAAGGGTGACTAATTGACTAATCCGGTAGGCTAGGGTTTGGTTGACCAGGTTGATCAAGTGCATGGTTTAAGTCCGGTAGGCTTAGGGTTAGTCTAGTAGACTAAGGATTGGTTCGGTAGACTAGGGTTAGGGTCTGGTAGGCCAAGAGGGTAAGTCCGATAGACTTGATTTAGGCCCTGTAGGTCAAAATTGAAAAAAAATCAAGGTTAGGATTGCTAATCAGGGTTAAGGGTCAAACTAACCATGGTTAGGGTTGCTAACCACAGTTGAGGGTAATATGGTTAAGCTCGATAGGCTGAGGTTGGGCCTAGTAGGCCAAGGGTGAGCCCAGCAGGTTAAGAGATTGGGTCCGGTAGGTCAAAATCGGATTTAACCGAGATTAGGGTTGCTAACCGAAGTTAAACGGGTAAAGTAACCATGGTTAGGGCTGCTAACCATGGTAAAGAGGGCCAAAGTAGAACATTTTGGTCTTATGCAAGATTTCAGAATTTTTGGTATTTTTTCAAATGTTTACCAAGGGTTAAGGATGCTAAACCATGGTTAAAAGCAAACCAGGGTTGGATTAACCTTGGTTAAGAGTCCAAGCAGGCCAGGGTGGGCACAGGGAGCATGACAGGCTCCTACCTGGTATGGGACCTGTGCAAAAAGTCAAAAATAACAGAAATCCATAATGACGGTAA
This sequence comes from Tetracentron sinense, assembly GCA_015143295.1. Classification (NCBI taxonomy): domain Eukaryota; kingdom Viridiplantae; phylum Streptophyta; class Magnoliopsida; order Trochodendrales; family Trochodendraceae; genus Tetracentron; species Tetracentron sinense. Next base: position 5,478,225 of record CM026572.1, on the reverse strand, counting down.
TGGTATTACCGCCATTACAGAAGCAATTCGAGGGGGTTTTGCAAGGTCTGTGGCATGGGTTAGGGATGGACCCAAGGGTCAAAGACCCATCAAGGTTGAAAAAGGAAGTCCAAGGAAGGCCTTGAGCCTTTGGTGGGTCCAGGGAGAGGTCTGGAGTGGGCCCCATCATGGGCTGAATACCCTGTGGTTGGTATACTATAATGGCGGTACATAGTGTACCACCATTAACCACGGTTAAGTAGCTGGGTTAGGCATGGAAGGACCAGGATGAGTAGGCCAGGGTCTGAGGAGACTAACCATGGCCCTGGATTGGACTAGGGCCTCACGCAAGGGGGTGTAACTATGTTGCAAAGGAAGAGTCTAGGAATGGCGGTAATTATTCTACCGCCATTCCTGGTTTTTGTTTTTTTTTAGAAAACCGTATTTTTTTTTTAAGAAATCATCTCAGAGGGAAAGGGGGTTTGGCGGACCCCTACCAGATTTATTAATTTAGAAAATAATTGGGGGGGGGGGGGACATAAAACCTTACCCCTACAGACCCATGGAAAAAAAATTCCATCCCGACTCTTCTAAAACTTCCTATGCCTAAATTGTCGAGCTGAAGTAGAGACTTAATTTTGATTGGAATAGAGTGTAAAGAATAGAAAGTAGCTGAGTTTAATCGATCACACCCTAAATTAGCAAGCTCATCAGCAACAGTATTCGATTCTCTATAAATATGGTTGAAAGAACAACCACCTTGTAAAAGCTTCTTGATCTTTTTATTCCAGTACCAAGACTTCCAGGATGGGGAAGCTAACCCATTCCACATATCAACCAAAATTTTAGAGTCAGATTCAATAAGAACGTTATGAATGTTAAGATTCTTGCAAATCATCAACCCATCAAGAAAAGCTCGAGATTCCGCAATGAAGTTGCTACAAGTACCGTAGTAGGAGTAAAAGCAGGCCATAAAATCACCTCTATGATTTCTAATAATACCACCACCTCTAGCAATTCCCGGGTTGCCTTTGGAGGCACCATCAATATTCATTTTAAATTTTCCCCTTGGAGGACAAATCCATTTAACGAAAAGCACCGGATTACGAATAGGGGGGAAGGTCTAGAATGAAAAAGGAGAAAAATGTCCATTCTAATATTCTCACTAAAAGAGGCAATTTCCCAAACCTTTCTTTTTATGCTGTCTACCAAAATTTTGTGGTGACGGTAAGCTGAATCGTATTTTCTCTTGCATCTTTCTACCCATATCTCCCAAACAATCAAGGCAAGCACAAGAATGAAAAGAACATTATGTCTAGAAGACGCCGCTCTGAACCATCGAGACATACAACGCTGAATGCTATCATGAGAATAATGAGGAATGTAACATCAAGATGAGAATTCTCGCCAAAGATAATGAGCAATCTCGCTACTAACTAAAAGATGATTGGAGCTTTCAATACAAGAAGCTTTACAACAAGTGTATTTGCTAGCCAAAGGGGTACCCAACTTTTGAATATTAGAATCCATTGAGAGAGCTTGATGCATAATTTTCCAACAAAATACTCGTATTTTAGTTGGCACAATCGGATTCTACACAGATTTGGCCCAAACTAGCTCACTGCTAGAATCCCTCAAAATATTCCAAGTAGACTTCACCGAAAAATCTCCAGAAGAAGTAATGTTCCAAATAAATTTGTCATCATCTTCCGAAATAGCAAATCCCCCACTTTTAATATCTTCAATAATTTGTGGAGGCAAGAGATGACTCATTAAAGTAAAGTCCCACTCCCCATCAATATTGAGAAGGTTAGCAATAGCAGGGCTGGTGTTAGGGGGATCTATCGCCATAGATATGAGAGTTTGGTCTTTCTACCATCGCTCAAACCAGAAATCCACTTTTAACCCATTACCAATAAGAACTTTCGAGTTTGCAAACATAAGCTGAAAGACCCCCCTGGGGGTTGCACTAGAGCACGTCTAGGGGATCCCTCATGGCCTGAGGGTCCCTCAATTGATAAGGGGAGGTTCTGTGGAGGTGAGGGGCTTGTTCCCGTGGTTTAAACCTCAAGGGGGTTCCCCACACCTATGAGAAAGGTGGGGGGACCCCTGTCATCGGCGTGAAAGCAAAAAAAGAAAACAGAATGAAATGGCCCCTGGAATAAGACCAGGGGCCTTACAAGGTTTTACAAAAAAAAAAGTAAAGGAGTGGGGTGGCCCTACATTGCTACAGGCCTCACGACATGGAGATGGTTGATGGTGTCGAGCTGGTGCACTGATGAGGAAGATGGAGGCGGGTTTGGTACAACTCCTAGGACTTCCTAGAGGAGTCTAAGGCTGAAGAATAACAACTAGCAAGGGTAGGAATGGGCTGGAAGAAATTCTACAGAGGTTTGATATTAGGTTTTTAGAATGAATCTGAACTAAGGATGAGGAGGGTTTAAATAGTGTTGGAGGGAGACCCTGGGGCAGTTTGGGAACTCCTATAGGCGTGCTAGACATAAAAGAGGCGGAGTAGGAGAGGCCAGAGGGGTACAACATGTGAAATTTTAGAAACTGGGTAATGACGGTAGAGTTTCTACTGCCATTCCTGGTTTAGCCTAAACTGGGAATGGCGGTTGAAACTCTACCGTCATTTCCTGTTTTATGCTAAAATAGGCCCAACCCTCACATGATTGGCCTGAGCTACTGCTCATTTTGCCATTCTTGGTAATGACGGTACAGTTATTATCGTCATTATTTGAATTTTCAAAATAAAGTAGGTGGGCCCCATTGTACTGGGCTCAAAAACTTATGGGCCCATGTTTAGGCCCATAGAGGAGTTTAGCTAGGGTTTTTAGGGTTTTTTGGGCCCTGGGGTTTAACTAGGGTTCACCTAGGGTTAGGCCTGGGGTTTACCTAGGGTTAGGCCTAAGGTGAAACTAGGGTTTAATCAGGGTTTGCCTAGAGTTTAGGGCTTGACTAGGGTTAGGCATAGGGTTTGCCTAGGGTTTAGGGCTTGACTAGGGTTAGGCCTAGGGTTCACCTAGAGTTTAATCAGGATTTGCCTAGAGTTTAGGGCTTGACTAGGATTAGGCCTAGGGTTCACCTAGGTTAGGCCTAGGGTTTGATCAGAGTTTGCCTAGGGTTTAAGGCTTGATTAGGGTTATGCCTAGGACTCACCTAAGGTTAGGCCTATGATTTGATCAGGATTTACCTAGGGTTTAGGGCTTGACTAGGGAATTAGCTGGGGATAACCATGGTTAAAAGTATCAACCAATGTTAAGACATAATATAAAAATTAGGTGCTTAAAACTGCCCCTCTTTGTCGGAGAGTGCCTTGGCAATTGAACGACAAAGAGTGGAATCATCTTATTTTTACACCACGATTGGATTTAAGGGATGATGATATGCATGTATGTTTTGCAAGTGGTGCAATGAGTGATGTGCTTGCCTATACTTGCTGGAGATATGGGCGAACTGGGGAAAGAAGAAGTGGTTAAGGATACTCTTTAGGGAATGAAGAGTAGTATGTGATACTTATGTTGGGGATTGATGAATGCTATGAAAGATGGCATATCCCGAAGGTGATAGCCAGGATTGGTTGCTATGGCATTACTCGGAGGTGCTTAGCCAAGACAAACGAAGGACACGTGGAGTGTCAGAAGGAGGACATGCGAGGTACCGATAAAGTGTGTTATGTCGATGCTCACCTGGAACGTCAAGGACACGTGGGGGTGTCGAAAGGGGATATGCAAGGTGCCAATAAAGTGTGTTATGTCGATGCTCGCCTAGGATGTCGGAGACACACGGGGTGTCGAGAGGGAACATGTGAGGTGCCGTCAAAGTGTGTTATGTCGATGCTCACCTGGGATGTTAAGGACACATGAGGTGTTAAAAGGGGACACGCGGGAGGTATTGTTGTATAACAAGATTGTCAAGGGATACGCAGGATGCCAAGGACATGCGGGGGTGTCGAAGAGGGACATGCAAGAGGTATCACAATATGATGAGGTTGTCAAGGGATACGCAGGATGTCTAGGGACATGCAGGAGGTAATACTGTGGTATGACGAGATTGTCAGGGGGCACACAGGATGTCAAAGACACACGGGGGTGTAGAAGGGGACATGCAGGAGGTATTGTGGCATGACAAGATTGCCAGGGGATACACAGGATGTCAAGAACACACGGGGTGTCGAAGGAGAACATGCATGAGGTATCGCGGTATGACGAGATTGTCAAGGAATACGCAGGATGTTAAAGACACACGAGGGTGTCGAGAGGAGGGCATGCAGGAGGTATCGTGGTATGACGAGACTGTCAAGGGATATGCAGGATGTTGGGGACACATGAGGGTATCGAAGGGGGACATGCGGGAGAGGCACTAGCCGAATTGATTTTAAAATGGCCTAGGGGCACTGGATTTTGATGATGTAATGCAGGGTGTAAAGGCGAGGATGATTTCTCATGACTCTGTTGGTTGCGACTTACAGGGATGCATGGTGTCGGCTTCTTTTGTTTGTCTTGTCAGGACTACTTGATATAGGTTGGTACGACCAGGTATCAGTACCAGAAGTTTTGTTTTGAAAATTTTTTTTAGAAAAGTGTTGGGGAATTTTGCAAAAGTTTTCGATTTTTAACAGAAAGAATGTTTAGCTAGCTTTTAGATTTGCCAGGAAACTGTATTTGTCAAGGCTTAGGGGATTTGTGATCTGTCTTTTACTCTCGGAGAGTGGAGTATGACCCAGAGGAGGCTTCGTCACCACTGGGGATGCTAGGAGGTAGACTTGCTTGTCTTGCTGCTGCTGGAGATTGGACTCTGGTTGGGGAGAAGCTTGCTGGGGAGCAATTGGAAACTTCTAGACTCTTGCTACGGAGAGCAATTTGGAAGCTTCTACTGGGGTTCCACTGGGGAATGTGACACTGTTATAGATCACTGCTGGGGAGTGAAACTCTACTGGAGACTACTACCGGGGAATCTATTTCTCAGTGTCATCTGCTGGGGACCTGCGGAGATTCGGAAATTCAGTGAGACTGATTGCTGCCGGATTTTGTTGTCAAACTGCTTTTAAGCTTTTCTTCCTTTTTTACCCTTGGAATGATTAAGTCTTGGGTTCGCATGATTTTTACGCAATGAGGCCGTTGCCGGTTTTCACTCATGCCCACGATTTATTGGGGGGAAAATAGATCTTCTCCCTTCACTGCCCTGAATGACGTTTTGCTGACGATTCATGTTCTGCTGAGGATGTAGATGTGATACTCCATTAGCACTCGTAGTCTGTAGGGGATCTAGGAAGACTTAGAGTGTGATGAAATGTAGGCTAGGGGATCGAAGTTTCGAACACCCTGGGATTTCTCTTTTTAAAGTTGATTTTAACTCTTTTGGGGATTTCATCTGTTGTACTCTCCTGGGGATTTGTACTGTGAGATTTTCGATGAAGTTTTTTTTTTCCACTGGGGAATCTGAGAGAGATTGTCTTTGCTGGGGAGAGTTTCAAGAGAGGTTGTCTCAGCTTGGGGGTTTTCGAAAGAGGTTGTCCGAGAGATCTTTGCTGGGGAATGAGTCCTAGAGAGGTTTGTCTTTGTGGGGGAGTCTCTGACTGTTTAGAATGTTTTGACTTCTATTTTGAGCTTTCCTTTGATGGAAATTTTATACCATTGAGAGTTAACTCATCTGGGGAAATCGAGAGGATTCTTGCTCTATTTGGACTCTATGGGGAGACATTTTAAAGAGGCTTTGACTCCACTGGGGATGGTTTAGGGGATGTCTGGATCCTTTTAGAGACCGCATCTGATTATCAGGTTGCCTATGTACCATTTACAGGATCAGGTCATGACGTAGTTTAGACAAATGTCACAGAGGGTAAAGGAGGGTTTCCCTTAAAAGGTTGTATAAAAGAAAGGTTGTTAGGCTCAAATGGGCTAACTAGCGGATTTCATTGATTTGTGAATGGTTTACATTACTAGGGATAAGGAGTGCAAAGCGCCTATCAGATCTAGACCCTAAGCCTAGTATCGCTTAACTTTATCCGTGTTGATGGGCTCTAGGAGGTCTTCGTCATCCAAACGTCCGAGTCGAAGGGTGATGCTGGAGAATTTGTCTTGGACGATGTATGAACCTTCGTAGTTGGGAGTGTACTTGCCCCTAGGGTCAGGGCGGTTTGGCAACATTTTCTGGAGAACTAGGTCACCGATCTCAATTTGAACTTCTTGTTAAATGCCCTAGCCATGTGCCTCTGATAGGCCTGAGAGTGGTTAGTGGCTTTTAGTCATTGCTCTTCAATCAGATTCAGCTGTTCATACTGGGTCTTTGCTCATTCTGCTTCTGAGATTTCTGCTTCCATTAACACTCGAAGTGATGGGATTTGTACTTCAATTGAGAGGACTACTTACATACCATAAGCCAGAGAAAATGGTATTGCCCTAGTTGAAGTTCAGATGGACGTTCTATAGGCCATGAGTGCATATGAGAGCATCTTATACCAGGCAGATTAATTAGTCGCCATCTTCTCTATGATTTTTTTCATGTTCTTATTAGAGGCTTCAATTGCACTATTGGTCTATAGCCCGTATGGAGTAGAATTATGATGTTGTATCTTGAATTTCTGGCAGAGCTCTATCATCCCCTTATTGTAGAAGTTGAGAGCATTGTCTGTTACAATCTCAAACGGGATACTATACCAGCAGATGATCTTTTTTAGAAAATAATGAACCATTGAGGCTGTAACGTTGACATAATAGGCTACCTTGACCTATTTTGTGAAGTAATTGATTGCAACCAGGATGAATCGATGTCCGTTTGATGCTTTCGGTGCTATGGGTTCGATGACATCGATGCCCCAAGTTAAGAATGGCCACAGAGCAGTGAGATTATGTAGCCTGGTTGGCGGTGCATTGATTCTGTCAGCATAGATTTGGCACTGGTGGTACTTTCATACGTGTTAACAACAATCAAATTCCATTGTAGACCAGTAGTAGCCCAGTCTGAGTATCTTCTTGGAGAGCATTAACCCGTTCATGTGTAGGTCGCAAGTTCCTCCGTGAACTTCTTCAACTACTTGTGCAGCTTCATAGGTGTCGAGGCATCTGAGCTAGATCAAGTTTGGTAACCTTTTATACAAGATTCCCTCTGATAGGACAAACTCAATGGCCAGTCGTCTGATTGCCCAACAGTCTATTTTAGTAGCATTGAGGGGAAAGGTCCCGTCCTTGAGATATTGCTTGATGTCCGTATACCAAGGCTTGTTGTCGGATACCTCTTTGATCTCAAGGCAGTAGGCAGGTTGATCCTATTGCTGAATTTCAATTGGCCAGAGCATGACTCCCCTAGGGATTTGAACCATGGAGGCGAGAGTGGCCAGTGCATCGGTAAATCTGTTGTGATTCTTAGACCTGTGACTGAAGGTGATTCTCCTAAACTGAGTAATCAGCAAATTGAGGTATGCTATGTACTGGACCAGCCTTGCTTCTTGGATGGCTCAAGATTCATTTGCCTGACAGATTACCAAGGATGAGTCGTCGTAGATGTCTACCTCTTCAATTCTGATGCCCAGGGCCTCTTTCAGCCCTACTATACATGCCTTATATTCTGTCTCATTGTTTGAACATTTGAATTACAGTTTGACTGAGATGGGGAGGTGTGCTCCCTTAGATCTAATCAGGACTGCTCGTGCCTCATGTCCGTGACTGTTAGCGGCTCCGTCGAAGTATAGCTCCCAAACGAGGTATTGTTGCTCTTCAGACTCTATATACAGGATGGCTTCATTTGGGAATTGATCATGTACTGAGATATAGTCCTATGCTGGACTGTAGGTCAGGTGATGTATAATCGCCTGCCCTTTGATTAACTTCTGGGTCATGTACATGATGTCAAATTTAGACAACATCATAAGTCATCGGTTGTCCTCCCGATAGTTGCTGACTTTTCCAGTAGCTTGAGTGGGTCCATCTGGGAGATCAGGATTATCGAGTAGGAGAGCAGATAATGCCGTAGATGCTGAGTAGCCTAGACTAGTACCAGACAAGTTTTCTCGAGTGGGTTTTACCTCTCTTCATACTCTAGTAGGGGCTTACTAATGTAGTAGATGACTTGCTCTGTTCTGCCTGTCTCGTCATGCTGTGCCAGAACGCACCCCATGGAGGTTTCTTGCACTAAGATATAGAGTAACAGTGGTCATCCCGGTGTAGGTGGCATAAGTATTGGAGGATGGAGAAAATACTGCTTTATTCTGTCAAAGGCATCCTGGCACCAAACTGTAGGTACACTCTTCTAGAGAAACTTGAAGATTGGCTTGTATATCGGAGTGAGTTGGGAGACAAATCGATTGATGTACTAAATTCTGCCCAGGAAATCACGGATTTCCTTTTTAGTTTGGGGAGTTGGCATTTCGTTGATAGCTCTGGCTTTAGCTAGATCGGTGTCGATGCCTCTTTTGCTGACTATGAAGCCGATGAGCTTTCTTGATGAGGCTCCAAAGACGCATTTGGTCAGATTCAGTCTTAGACTGAACACTCTAAGTCTATCGTACAGTCTCTTCAGGTCTTTAGGGTATTTCTTGGCAGTCGATGATTTGATGATCATGTCATCCATATAGATTTTAACTGACTTGTGAATCATGTCATGGAATAGTGCTATTATGGCCCTCTGGTAGGTTGCCCTTGCATTCTTGAGCCCGAAGGGCATAACCTTGTAGCAGAACGTGGCCCAAGGTATGATGAAGGAGGTTTTCTCTATGTCTTCTTCTGCCATCCTGATCTGGTTGTATCTGGAGAAACTATCCATGAATGAGAGTGTCTTATGCCTTTCTGTGTTGTTGATCGGGATGTCGATATGCGGGAGAGGGAAGTTGTCTTTAGAGCTTGCCTTGTTCAGATTTCGGTAGTCGATGTACATTCGGACCTTACTGTCCTTCTTCGGCAACGGTACATATTGGCTAACCATTCAGTATAGGTGTTATTTCCAGGAAGCCTGCTCTGGTCTGCTTCTCTACCTCTTCTTTGACCTTCTGTGACCATTCGGGCCTCATCTGTCTCAGTTTCTACTTAACTGGTCTGATTTCGGGGTTCAGAGGTAGTCTATGTACCACCAAAGCTGGGTCTAAGCTAGGCATGTTTGCATATGATTAGGCGAAGACGTCACTGTAGCTCTTCAGAAAGCTGATCATGTCTGTTCTCTACTGAGGGCTCATTGTTGTGCCAATCTTGATGAGCTGGGGGTTGTCTTCAAAACTAAAGTTTATAGTCTCAGTGTCCACAATGTTAGACTGCAAGATCCATTCACTGTGCTCTAGCAGGTCCAAGATCTCCTGAGGTGGTTCCTCTTCCTGTTCTAAGTCATACTCAACTTCCGAAAGTTCAAAGAGGGTTTCGGGGGTAACCTTAGTCCAGGCGATTTCCTAGCAAATCATTTAGCTTAGTTTAGCATGCTTTTGTTATTTTTGTTGGTTTCAGGACACTAAGCCTTCCAGGGCAAGAGTTCGTGTGATTTCGTCATCAGCTAGGTGAAACGTTTTGGGCAAAACATGCTTTTGAGTAAAAAATATCAAACTTTCTATTGATAAAACAATGACTATTGTTTACAAAAAGATGACTCAACAAAACGAGGCCGACATTTGGATTTTGCAATCGGAGCAAAAGAGAAGATAGGGGGAGGAGAAGTATGGTGCTTTGGTCACTGCTTGATCGAACCTACCTACCCCGTAACTTGCTTGACCCGACCCTGAATGGTCTCGATGGTGAGAGCCTCGGTTCACCAACGGATTATTGGTCGGCGACTGGATGATGCCTCGACATTGTTGGAGAGGGTGTAGACCTATTCTCCAGCTAGATATTTCATTTTTGCAGCATCTTCGACAGTCAGCTCATCGAACGTCTGTGCCATGCTAAATATTTCTTGATCTGGAATCCCTGAAGACTCGATATTAGGTTGGGGGTTTGATGTTTTGGCAACAGGTGCAAGAGGTGTATTAGGGTAGGCTTCAAATGTCCCTACCGAGAAGATTATAGAGATGTGGGGTCGGGGTTTTGGTTTTATCGGCCGACTGCTCTTCTTTGTCAGTTTAGAGAGATAATCTTCGAACTTGGGCTTGTACCCCAATCCAAACTGCGGTGTGTAGCGAGGAGGTGTGTATCTCTTTTTCATCCCATGATTTCTGATTCCCAGGCCTTTTCCTTGGCTAATAATTCATCCTGGTCATTATCTTGACAAATGGCAGGACTGCTTGCTTACTTTGCTCTTCTATCTGGGTGATAGAACTGACTTTCTCAAACTGGTGTGTCATGAAGGCTGCTCTTTGCCTTAGCTCTTGGATGTCCCCGAAGGAACTTGCTAACTCCTCAGAAGGGATCACGACCAAGTGATCATCCTGGATGAATTTGATTCTCTAATGGAGAGAGGAGGGAATGGCTCCGGCCGTGTGGATCCATGACCTCCCTAGGAGCAAGGTGAATGATGCTGGCACATTCACGACCTGAAATTTTGTTGTGAATTGAGCAAGTCTGACCCCGATGGTCAAATCAATGTCACCCAGATTCTGCCTGGTAGAGTTATCAAATGCCCTGATGGTCATCGGTCTCTTCTTCACTTGGTTAAGAACTAGACCTAGGCTTTGCATTATTGATAACATGTAGACGTTTAGGCCAGAGCAGTTGTCGATGAGCACTGATGATAAGGTTTTGTCCATGCACGAATTGTAATGTATAGAGCCTAGGTATGATCTCTGTTGTTGTCTGATATTTCTTCCTCAATGAAGGAGATGATCCTGGATTCAAGTATCTGCCCTACCATGTGCCCCAGTTTCTCGAGCATGATATCTGGTGTCATGTGGGCATTGTTAAATACCTGGAGTAGGTGCTTTCTGTGATGCTTGGATGCCAGGATAAGACCTAAGATGGAGATCTTTGCATGAGTTTTGCCTAACTGCTGAGTGATGTTGAACTCTTCTGCCTTTTCCAAAATATTTAGTAGAACTGCTGAGTCCACTGATTCTTTCTCTGGGTTTGGCACCCCTGCTTTCTCTTCTTTCTCTGTCCCCTTTGCCTTTGCCAGCTCAGTTGCTGGGATTTGGTACCTCCGACCAGATCAGGCAAGGTAGGCTATGCTCTTACTCTCAAGGATGAGAGAGTGCGGAGCGGATACTCGATTGAGGTTGAAAGGTGGAGATGGGATGTAAGGGATCCTGATGGGGCTTGTAGAGGTGGAGGCTTGACCCGGGGCCGTGGGCCAGTTTGTAGGGCAAGGGATGGTGTAAATGATTTGTTCTGTGACTGGCTCAAGGACAGGGATCTAGACCGGTGGAAGGATAGCTTGTATGTTTGATTAGGGAAAAGAGATTATGACTGGAGGCTAATAGGAGGGCCTGATTATGCTGTTCAGAGGATTCCCCTATAGGGATTCGGATGGGAGGTTCTTCGGTTCGGACGCCAATGAGAATCTTCAGGGATTCCAGTACACTGTCTAACTTAGCCTACATGGTTGTGGTGTCCCTTTTGTGAGACTGTAGAATCTCACTGGTTCTACCATCGATTCTGATTGACTCTCAGTAGAGGTTGCACTGTATGCTTCTTCCGTGATTGGAACTTCAATTAGAACTGTGTTTATGGCTACCGCTTCTGCGAGAATTACAGTCATAGACCGAGTCATGGGTCGGTTTATGCAACTAAAAAGGATGCAACAACTAAACATGAATATGCATGATGCCAGGAAGAAGATGTTAGGAAATGATTTTTCATTAATGCATGCAAAGTGAGTATAGGACTGTGCGACTCAAAAGGGAAAAAGACTCGATCCTAGGTTAGTCAGGGATCATGAAGTCAAGTGGCCGGGGCACACCGTTAAGATCCATGATTTGTTGTTGGAGGGATGTGACCTCAACCTCCATATTTTTAATTGCCTCAGTAGCATTGAATATTCGGGATCCGAATTTTCAGATCCGAGAGGTCATCTCAACACTCGCACTGTCAAAATGCTCTTGGTAGAAGTGCAGTTGGGCCCTGATGACGGCAGTTTCTCTGGCGTCGCCTCTGCTTCTCTTCTGGAGTGCTTGGATTGTTTGCCCAAGCTGCTTGACCTGCCCCTGTATGGCTTGAAGTTTACGGTTCCGCTCTGCTTCCGATTGCTTGAATGCTTATTGGGCCTAAAGTAGCCTTCTTTCCTTCTGCTGGATTTGGAGTTGTCTTTCTAGGGAGATGTCTCTCCAAGGGACCACCATTTTAGCTATGGGTATGGTTCCTCTTGATGGAGCTAAAATAGGTGTGGGCAGTTCCCTGGGTGCAGGCATATTGGATGGAATGTTAGGATCTTCCACCCACAGTCGATATGCTGAACCAGTCAGTGGTCCTGATGTAACTACAAAGTCTGGCCATTGTTCTCTTCGGGAGCTTTGCCAACTGGATTGGAAGCGTCGAGTGAGGCTGTCGGAGTGCACTGTGAAGCTGATAAAATCATTTTCTTGCTGACCTATCACTGGGATACGCTGAGGGAGTCTAAACTGGCGAAGGACTTGGAGTGGTGCATAGATTGCTGAGCCAGTTAGACTGATGAGAATCATACATCTTCTTCCGGTTATGACAACGCGAGGTAGCTTTCTCAGGACTAGCCACTTGTACTGCCATGTGATCTCCTCCCTTGACAAGGATTGGAGAAGCTGGTAGAGTGTTCTGACGTCTGTAGACGCTATCTTGCCCTGATTCTAAGAAATCTTCTGCGTAGACTGTATGCATCACGGAGATCAACAGGTACTAGGATGATTGTAGGCAGATGTCTTATCAACCATAGATGTAAGAGTGGTGCACTGGCATGGAAGATGCCCTTTCTAGGTTCCGCTGCTTTGTTGAGGGCTCTGAGAAGCTCTGTAAGGATGACGGGTACAACTAATCCGGAGTTGTGCATGTCCTCGATGATCCCTTCTAATACTGATTCGATAAGGGAGCGACATTTCGAGAATACCAATTGAGACATAGCTATCAATGTAAGGGCATTGAGACCGGGAAGTTCAGTATTAATGGTGTCAGGGTTCTACTTGCGCTTGTATAGCTTCTCTAGATACTCTATGGGTATCCAATAAATGAGCCATTAAAATCGTGCTGCAAGCAGGTAAGCTTGATATGCAAGAACCTTGATAGGTCTGCCTGATATTTTGTCTTGTAGCGCGGTGTAAGCACCCAATTTTTACACCCCAGTCTAACCATGGTTAAAGCTCTCTAACTATGGTTACCCCTGCCAAGTCTCCTAAAACCCTAGGTAAACCTCTAGTTATTCTTAGGCCTCACCTTAAGTCGAACCTTAGAAAATCCTAGAACCAAATCCTAACCCTAGGTAAACCCTAGTTAGATCTTAGGACTGAACCCTAGTTAAACCCTAGTGTAAAGCCTGTGTGAAAAAGCCTAAGCCCTAGGTGACCCTAGTCGAAGCCCTAGCCTAGCCCTAGAGCCATTAGGGCTGGAACCCTAAAAGTCCATGGCTGTTAGGGCTTGAACCCTTAGCCTGGGCCCACAAGGCCCAAAGACACTAAGCCAAACCTCCAAAGCCTGAGTGTGCATGGGCCAGAACTATTCACTAAAAATCCCCTATTGTCGGTAAAAGGTCTACCGCCATTCCCAAACTAGCCTGTTTTGACAATGGCGGTAGACCATCTACCGCTATTGTGCAAATTTTGAGTTTCCAGTCTACGTAGCTCCCTGCACACTCAACCATCCTCTCTACCCTCTGTAGAACCCCGGATCTTTATGGCATGTATTAAAAGCCTTAATATTGTTTTCTTAAGCTTTGGGTGCTTATAGGTGTTTGTATAGAATACTCTTAAGTGTTAACAAGGGTTATGCCTTAGCATACCCTCAACTTTGAAAAGCTCTAGTTCACTTATAGCTGATCAGAATTGAGCGATTTTTGAATTTTTAGAAAGGTATTTGAACTCTCTTCAAGGTTTATGTTTACCATTTTTCTTAATTTTGAGTCGGAGTTGAGTCAAAAGTCCGATTTCCAAAGTCGGGACTATTGAAAATCTGGGCTGTTGACACCCATTTACAGACCAGTCAGCTTTGGATCCATTTTTGGTAAAGTAAAACTCAAAATTTGGAGTTGTACAAAACATGAAAGTTGTTGCCCATTTGAAATAAATATCCAACTCAAGTTGAATTGTCAAAATCGGACCACCGAGTCAAAAGTTATAGCCGATTTACCGAAGTGCGTTTTTGCGGAAAAACTAGCTCGAGCGAGATTGACCAAAAACGAGTTTTTGAGGCCAGGGAGTAACCCGCTCGAGCGAGATGGAAGCCCGCTCGAGCGAGATTGCCCAGAAATGTTTTTTTTTGGGTTTTTTCACTAAGCTAACATTATATATACCCAATTTTTTGGGGGTCCAAGGTTCCTAACACTTAGAGAGGGACTTTTTGAGAGAAAAAGAAGGAAACCTAGGTTTCCAAAGGGAAATTATGCTGGAGACCAAGGAGGAGATCGAATCATCACTTCTCAAAGCTTCCACAAGCTTGAACCTTCTTCCTTGAGCGTGGATCTCCATTTCCAAGCTCAAGCTCGTGTTAGATCATCCTCCACACTAAGATCTGATCCTTGCAAGGTAAGTGAAACTACTACCTAGCTTTGCTATGATACAAATAGTAAGTAAAACTATTATTTAGCTTTGTTATCATGCAATAGTGAAAGTATGATTTTGAATGTAATGTTAGTGATTCTACTACCTAACTTTGTTATTATACAAAGATAGAAAAGATGATTAAAGGGGTAATTTAAATAGAGATTAACCTTGCTATAATGCAAATAGTGAATGTATGATTTAGGGTCAACTAGATTGTGATCAAGTGAGTAAATAAGGGTATATGAAATTTGGGGGTTTTTCATCAAGAGGATTAATATGACTATATTTGTAAGAAAAACTATGATCTAGCTTTTTTATCCTATAAAGACGAAAAAGATGATTTAATGGGTGATTTTAGTCTTGTTATGATGCAAATAACACATATGGGATTTTGGGTGAACTACATTATGAACAAATGAGTAAATAGGGGTTTATAAATTGGGGGTGTTGCAATACAAGAATCAATAGGGTTATACATGTGTGAGATCATTATTATTCCCTAAATAAATCATGATTTTTAGTATGATGTGATGAAAATGACATGGTCTTAATGATGTGATGAATTAGGCTAAAAGCCATAGTCTTGATGTTGTGATGAAATGTATGGAAATATATTATGTTTTAGAATTATCCAATGATACTACAACGCTACTATGACTTGTATGAACCTATATGAATTGTTAAGGCTTTACATATATACACAATGATGCTCACAAGCACACCAAGCACGATAAATTATGCATGATTGAGTTTTTGCATAAGCATGTATTTCAAGAGTCATGAACGAAGTTTTTCAAAGGCATTCATAAGAAAGAAGCATAACCATTTGACAAAGCCAAACTTTGGGTTGGTATTCTAAGATCGGTTACTTCATGCTCACAAGGATCAAGTCTAAGATCTTGCATAAACTCCACGGATCATAAGTCTCACAAGACTTCTCAAGAACTCATAAGAAACTCACAAGTCTAAGATCTTGCATATGTCTGCAAGGATAATAAGCTCACAAGAAGGCTCACAAGAAAGCTTATAAACTCATAAGAAAAGTCATAAGAACTCGTAAGCTCACAAAAACTCATAAGAAAACACAAGACTCACAAGCATTCATAAGAACTCATAAGCATGCATAAGATGATTTGTTTTCCATGAAAATAACAAGTTTTACGAACGGTTTTCCATGACGGAGTTTTCAAGCATGAACTTGTGATTCGTAATTACTCATGCACTTGTATGTAATATTATGATTATTATTCTTACAGGGTACTTGCATGTGGCATGTTGTTATTTTAACACTGTTAGCTAGTAGTTTTGGCTCACTGAGTATTCCACGCTCAGCCGTACATGTTATGTCGGCAGGTACACGGACTCCCTTTGACATCTGTGATCAGAGGCCTTGGATAAAGGAGGATTATGGCGAGGAGGATCCATATGTGGAGCCTTAGGAGGAGGCAAGGGACTTAGACCGCTGGCCCTATCTAGACTACTGCTGAGTGGATGGACTGTGAGGGTTCTTTTGTATTTTGATAGGTGGGCATGTCCACCTTTACTTTTGTCATGTATGTATAAACTTGGAATACAGTTTATATATAGAAAAAGAAATTTTTGGGCTACGCTTCCGCACTATGATTAAGCTTATGCATTACTTTATGTTCCATTATGTATTGCCTTGTGTATTTTACAGGATGATTTGCCAGGTTAAGGATAGTCTCGCCAAAGTATCCCTAACTCCCAAGGGGTATTTTGGGTCGCGACACCCTCACTTCAACTCCTTCCTACTCGACCTCCACCGGGTCTGACCCCCTCTCAGGCCTTCTCCTTAATCCCTTTTAGGTCCTGTAGAGCTTCCTCTATAAAACCCAACTCCCACAACCGTAAGAAGAGTCTACAAATCCCATAGGGAGCCCTTGTTGTGAAAAACCTTGCACCTCAGCCTCTCCCATACCCTGGTCATGATCCCAGGACAACCCTGGACCTACCTCAAGCTTCCCCAACTATTGCAAGCACCACCACAGTGTGCAGACCACCACTCCCTACCCATTTTTCTTATTGCTTTATCCTTTATGTGAACCCCTGGTCATCTCCAGGGGTCATTTTTATGCTTTTTTTAGTGTTTAATTAGCAGCCCAAACCCTCACAGGGTGTTCACCTACCTTTGTCATAGGTTTGGTGAACCCTTATGGGTATAGCACCATCCTCGGAGCTTTACAGACCACCACGGACCCTTTGGGGGTCCCTCGGATCATGAGGGAATCCCTAGACGTCCTTGTGTATAGCCCTCATGGGAAAAAATCCAGTTTTGAGCAAAACCAGGAATGACGGTAATCTCAGTACCGCTATTGCTGGCCTTCACTGTTTGAGCTTTGTTTAGCCTACTTAGGTGGGCTCTGGTCCATGTCCAGGGCCCAAGTTGGACCCCTCTCATCCCCCTTGACCTAACCTAGTCCTTCCAGGTCCATGGTTTAGCCTTAACCTTGGTTAAATTCAAGAAAAAGCTTTGCATATTGACGGTAGACTTTCTACCGCAAATATTTGTTTTGCCTATTTTGAGATTGGCGGTAGACCATCTACCACCAATATGCTTTTTTAGGAACAACAGGTTTAGCCCTCTGTGCGGCCTACTCCAAGCACCCCCTAAGGCCCACACAAGACTCAAAAGCTTAACTGGAGTCCCCTCTTCATCCCCATGGTTTCAGATCACCCAAGGTTAACCCTTAACCCTAGTTAACAGTGGGCAAAACCTGAGTAAACTACTATTTTTAATGTCGGTAATCCTATTGCCGACATTAAATTCATTTTGATTCTGGGCTTTTTACAGGGGCCCAAGCCTGGTAAGAGGCCACTTTAGGCCCTGCTAACCCCCTGGGCCTACCTCGGACTTTACCATACCCTTAACTAGGGTTAAATGCATCTCCGGTGAACATTTAACCGCGGTTAAGCATCTCTTAACCTTACAAATCTTGGAAAATTAATCAAAAAAATCTTAAAAATAAATTTGGACCATAAAACTAACTTTGGCCCATTCCTAACTCTGGTTAGTAGCCCTAACCACAGTTAGATCCCCCTTAACTCCGGTTAGTAATCCTAATTGCAATTCTTTTGATTTACGACCTACCGGGCTAAAAACCAAGTCTACTAGACTTATCTTTGGCCTACCAGGCCTCCCCTTAACCTACTAGGCTAAAACTCATATCCCCTTAACTGTGGTTAGCAACCCTAACCATGTTTAGTTTAGCCAAACCCCGGTTAGGAACCATAACCCGGGCCAGACTCTGTCCTAGTCTACCAGACTACCCCTAAGCCTACCGGGCTCGAATACCTTGCACTTGACCCTCCTCGGTCAATCAAACCCTAGTCTACCAGACTAGTCCATGTTAGCCATTCTTGGTGCACACACACATGCCCCTAGCTTTGACACAGGTTCACGTGCCAGAACTATGCTTCGGTGCAAACTTGGCACCGGTGCAAAAGTTACAGTGAAGTCAATCGGCTTGTTTACTCTTTATTTACCTAATGGAAAGACATTAATTTTAGAAGACTGCTTCTATGTGCCTTCAGCATATCGTAATTTGATTTCAGTATCTAGACTCTTATTTTATGGATTCTCTATCAATTTTACTTCAATTGTTGAAATTAAGAAAGATGGAATTGTCTTGATAACTGGTAATCTCATTAATGACCTTTATTTAATATTTCCATTGGTAAAGAATGAATGTCTACAAAGTGACAATGTCTCATCATCTAGAATGTCTGGAATGAAGAGACATTGCACTGAGTCTACTTATCTTTGGCATAAGAGACTTGGTCACATTAATCTTGATAGGATCAAGAGGTTAGTAATAGATGGTCCCCTTGACTTCCTTAAGGTAGAACCACTCCCTACATGCGAGTCTTGTCTCGAAGGGAAAATGACCAAGAAGCCTTACCCTAAAAAGGTAGGAAGAGCTGAAGAAAAGTTAAGGCTAATACATAGTGATGTATGTGGTCAATTTAACATTGTTGCACGAGCTCAATACCAGTATTTTGTCATATTTACCGATGACTATTCCAGATATGGATATGTCTATTTGATGCAACACAAATCTGACACCTTTGAAAAGTTCAAGGAATTCAGATTAGAAGTTGAGAATCAAACTGACAAATCCATAAAGACACTTCGATCAGATCAAGGTGGTGAATACCTCACCAACGAGTTTATGGATTACTTAAGGGATAATGGGATTATCTCGCAATGGACAAGTCCTGCCTCTTCTCAACAAAATGGAGTTTCTGAAAGAAGAAACCGGACCTTATTAGATATGGTTCGCTCTATGATGAGCCATGCTGATGTTCCTTTATATCTTTGGGGATATGCTATACAAACTGCCATTTATATTCCGAATCTGGTTCCATCTAAGTCTATTCCGTTTACACCCTATGAATTGTGGGCTGGGCGAAAACCTAGGTTACAACATCTAAGGGTATGGAGTTGTCCTGCACATGTTCGCAAACTCGAACCCACTATGTTAGAATCTAGCACAGAGAAATAGAATTTTGTAGGATATCCAAAAGAAATTAAGGGTTTCTATTTCTACTTCAAGGCAGACCAAACAATAGTTGTTAGGCTTCACGCCTCTTTCTTGGATGAAGAAATGGATCTCCTAAAGAAGGTTGAATTTCATGAGATGAAAGACGACACAGCCAGTAACCAACTTGAACCTAATCCTTCCACTTTAATTTCTCATAATTCTGTTCCACCGGATAGACTTCAGTATTACAATAATGAAGTTTATCTAGTTACCCCTGATGATGAGGATACAGATTCCATGTATAACAACGATGACTGGACTTTAGTAGATCCACCAGATGGTATAAGGCCAATTGGATGCAAATGGATTTACAAAAGGAAGAAGGGTACCGATGGTAATGTGGAAACCTATAAAGCTAGACTTATTGCAAAAGGTTATACTCAAATTCAAGGAGTTGATGATGAGGATACCTTTTCTCCAGTAGCTATGCTCAAATCCATCAGGATATTACTAGCTATGGCTGCACACCATGACTATGAGATATGACAAATGGATGTCAAAAATGCTTTCCTTAATAGAATTTTAGATGAGAACATCTATATGAAGCAACCAGAGAGCTTCATTGCTCCTAACCAGGAGAACATGGTATGCAAGCTCAACAAGTCGATATATGGTTTGAAACAAGCTTCAAGAAGCTGGATCCAAAGATTTGATCTTTCGATCAAAGAATTTGGATTCCAAAAGATTTGAAAGAATGTTGTATATACAAGGACAGTGGGAGAGCGGTAGTATTATGTAGATGACATCCTACTCATTGGGAATGATGTAGGGATGTTGTCATCAGTTAAGATATGGCTTTCTTAGCATTTCTCAATGAAAGACTTGGGAGCGGCATCCTATATTCTCGGAATAAAGATTCTGAGAGATAGAAAATACCGAATGTTGGGATTGAGCCAAACTTCCTACATAGATAAGATTTTGTCTAGGTACCGTATGAGTGATTGTAAGACAACACACATTCCTTTTAGACATGGTATCACTTTGTCTAAAAAGATGGCCCCTAAATCAGCTGATGAGATCGAGCAGATGAAGAGGTGCCCTTATGCTTCGGCAGTTGGTAGCCTCATGTATGCCATGTTATGTACTAGATCGGATATCTGTCATGCAGTGGGAGTTGTTAGTCGGTTCCAAAGCAATCCAGGTATTAATCATTTGACTGCAGTAAAGCACATTATGAAGTACCTGAAAAGGACTAGGGATTATGTGCTTACCTTTCAATCAGAAGATTTAGTTGGACTGGGTTATACTGATTTCGATTTCCAATCTAATTCGGACAATAGAGCTTCCACATCTGGGTATGTGTTCACACTGGGTGGTACTGCTGTCAGTTGGCACAACATAAAGCAGAAGAGTATTGCTGACTCCACCACTGAAGTAGAATAAATTACAGCTTCAGAAGTAGCAAAAGAAGCAGTCTAGTTCAGAAGGTTTTTGCAAGAGTTAGGAAATGTTCCTTTAGCACTCAAACCTATCACTCTCTTCTGTGATAATAATGGTGCAGTAGCCCATAGCAAAGAATGTAGGAACTACAAGAAGATGAAACATGTGGAGCAGAAGTATCATCACATTCATGAGATCATTGATAGGCAAGATGTAGTTGTTACAAAGATTAGGTCTCAACTTAATGTTGCAGACCCGATGACCAAGCCTTTATCAGATAAAGTATTTGTAACACACTTAGATAACATGTGATTGAAATCTATGGCACAGTGACTTTTAGGGCATGTGGAGATTGTTAGACATGATACCCAGAAAAGTCATTTAGATTGTTAGAACCTTATTAATTTGATTAATAAATGCTTCTTCTTAATCTATTGTGTATTCATTATGGGTAATTAACCATGATTATGAGATGATTTATACGATATGAGATATCGATAAAGGTCCATAGGATATATTGTAGGAAAGTTATGTGATTAGATTATCACAGGCAGATATAACTTTCCGGTTCTTTATACCTTATATAGTCACAGTTATGGGTAAAGCTGGGCACTTCACTTATATGGCTGCTAGAATGCTAAGATGTTCTCAATAGTTGAGATGTAGTTCTATCTCGAACTATTGTAGTGGAGACTACACATCAACATATGGGTGCTTAAATGTACACCGACTGATTGCATTCAATGAGAGACCTCTTGCATAAACATATTATCTGATAGTTGGTCTCTCATTCACATTGAACGGTTTTAATGATCCTTAGATCTGATGAGTTCATCTATGACTGAGCGGTGATCTGACTGTTTTGATTCCACCAACGTATTTTCTAACTTAGGGAATACAATACAGTGACAGTTGGATAGTCAGAAAGTTGTTCGAGTCATGATGCATTTAAAACAAGAAATCCATGCTCATTAATTTGAGAGATTATCCAAGTTCCGGGTAAGACAATTGATTAAGTTCAAATCCTGTGCAGGTGATTTTGAAAACAAAATAAGTTTTGAAATATACTTTTATTAAAAGGTATTATGCTTATAAAAGGATTTTATCAAAATGTTTTTCATGAGAAATTGTTTCTCATGGCTTAATCATAAATCTTGGAAACCTGGATGGTTTATAATGGGCTGTGGGTTAGATAGCATGTCAATCTCAAAGGCCCATTAGGGATAATGTATTTGGAAGGATAAATTGAATTTAAAGTTCATGTGGTGGGATCCGTAATGGTTAATGTTCATACATTGTGATTCAATTGCAACATGGATATCTCACGTCACTCTCAATTCCGATGTAATTCCCGTTAAGGGTCAATGGGATAACATTAGGTAAGTCAGGGTAAGAATGTCCCAGAGCAATCTGTGGAGGTGCTCACATAAGAAATACAAGCTCAATAATTGATTAAAAGTTAATCATTTAATTAAATAGATTAATAGTTAATTTAAACTAAGGGATTATTTTAGTAATTATTTGATTAACATAATTAAAGGGGAAATGGGTTTGACCCATATCCATAAACCCATTAAAATGTACCTTTAATATGGGCCAAAGCCCATGAGTTTTAAACCCTAGGGTGGGGTGCCCACTTAAGGAATCCTAATTGGATTAGGATTTGTTTAATTGAATATTTGTTGAAATATAATTACTTTAATTATGAAATTTAAATCCAATTGTTGGATTGCATTAAGGATTAAGATGGAATTGTAATTAAAATAACAAAAGGGAGTTTTAACTCCCCAAAGTCCACACCCCATAGAAGCTCATGCCCCCCTTTGGTGTTGGTCTCCTAATTTGACTAGGTTTCCTTCTTTGAGTTAGGATGTTGACTTATCCCTTTTAATTAAGGAATCCTCTTATAATAGGTACTCTTTAATTAGTAGGATTACTATAACTAAAGTAGTTATAGATTAAGTAGGAGTCTATTTAATTAATAATAAGAGTTATTGTTAATTAATAAATCATACTAGATAAGATTAAGTTGGAGTAGGATTAGGATAGGATCCTAGTCTATATATACCCCAACACCTTAGACCATTAAGCACTTTTCTCCAAAGTTTTTTCTCTTCTCTCCCCTCTCTCTCAAAACCGTGAGACCCTAGGGAGACCCCTAGGGATTTTTGTGAGCTATATGGGTGGTGCAAGTTGGGTTTTGCAAATCTAGGGTTTTGAACTCTAGTACTTTTGGTGATAGAAGGTCTACACCATTACTCCATCTTCTTCCTCTTCCTTATATAATTCCAAAGGAGATTCTAAAGCTTCGGGGGGATAGCGAAGAATAAGGATCGAGCTTCTAGTATTATTTCGGAGAAATCTCTACAAAGAGTTCTGACTGTTCGAGTGGATTAAGATTCACTGATGAAAAGAATTCACCGAGGTGATATAACTAAAACTCTTAGATAATTTTGATGCTTTTTATGGTGTTAAGATCTAGAGGATCCAATTTCCGTATAATTTTTATCCGGATCCCCTACAATTTCCCAGTCTCAACGCCTTTGCACTGATAGCCATGTCTCAGCTGGTATTCCCAAGGTGCCAGTCACTTGTCAAATCAGTTCTGGTCGGGATTATCGAGGATATACACAACTCATACTCAGTCGTACCAGTCATCCTAGCCTAGCTTCTGAGGGCTCTCAACCAGTCGGTAGACCGCAGAAAAGTCATCTTCTATGCCAGTACACCTCTCCTACACATTTGATTGGTAGGACACTTGCCTACAATCATATCGGTACAAGACGGTTTCCATCAAGTCTACAGTCTATCTCGGAAGATTTCTTAGAATTAGGGTCCGATAACAACTATAGACGTCAGAGAGCTACACCAGCTTCTCCAAGCCCTGTCAGAGGAAGAAATTACATGACAATGCGAGTGGCTTGTACTGAATAGGCTACCTCGTGTCGTCATCACTGGCAGACGATGCATGATTCTTGCTGGTCTAACAGGCTCCGCAGTCTATACACCACTCCGAGTCCTCTGTCAATTTGGACTCCCTTGGCGCATCCCAATGATAGATCGGCAGGAAAATGATTGCATCACTTTCTCAGTGCACTCCGACAACCTCACCCGACGCTTCCAGAAAGCTTGGCGCAGTTCCAGACGAGACCAGTGGCCTGACTTTGTGATTACATCAGGACCACTGACCAACTCAGCATACGGATAGTAGGTGGATAATCCTGATATTCTACCTGGCATGCCTGCACCCAGGGAACTGCCCACACCAATCGCAGTTCCATCACACGGAACCATACCCCTAGCTGAAATGGTGGTTCTCTGACAGACTTCTTCCTGGAGAGACAGCTCCAAATCCAGCAGAAAGAGAAAAGGCTATGGAAAACCTAGCAAGTATCAGGCAACAAGAAGCGGAACAGGGCCGCGAACTCCAGGCCACACAAGAGCAGCTTGAACAATTGGAGCAGAAAATCCAATCTCTTCGCAGGAGGCGTAAAGGCGACGCTAGAGAGATAGCCATCATCAGAGCCTAGCTGCACTTCCACCAAGAACAGCTTGATAGTGCAAAGGCGGAGATGACCTCCCGTATCCAACAGTTTGGATACCGCATATTCAACGCTACTGAGACCCTTGCAAACATGGAGGTTGAGATCACATCCCTCCAGCAACAGATCATGGATCTTAATGGTGTGCGCCGACCACTTGACTTCACAATTCCTGATGGGCTTGCCTACGATCAAGTCTTTTTCTCTTTTTGAGTTACACTATCTTGTACTCATTATACCCTTCATGCGTCAATGAAAAATCCTTTTTTTAACATCTGCTTCATGTCATCATGCATAATCGTGATTAGCCGTTGCATTCTTTTCAGTTTTATGAGCCGACCTATGACTTGTTCTCTGACTATGATTCCCGCAGAAGCAGCAGCCGTAGACGCAGTCTTGACAGAGGTACCAATCACAAAAATAGTACCTTGCACAGCCCAATCAAAGAGCAGCTCTTACACAGCCCAATCAGAAAGCAGCTCAGGCTCAATGGCGGAACCTGCAGATCAGCACCAGCGAACCAGTGAGATCCTATTGTCACATGACAGGGACATCGCAGCCATGCAAACAAAGCTTGATAGTGATCTTGAATCCCTGAAGATTCTAATTGGTATCCAAACCGAAGAACATTCTACCCGGATCCCGACTGGAGAACCATCTGAGCAACCTATATTAAGAGCCTCGTCCTCCTCCCTTCATTATACCTGACCCTATTCCCGCAACAAGCGGAGGAGAAGACCAATACGAAGAGCAACCTAAGGCCTTACACGTCAACTAAGATTGGCCATCATCCTCAGACCCCACTCCATCTTTACAGTATGAGATCAAACAGATGAAAGAGGAAATGAGAAAAATGAAGGGTGCATCCACTAGTACCAGTCTATCGCAGGAGGATTTAACTTTCTCATCAGGGGATGTTGTTGCCGTAGGCTTTAAAGTCCCGGACTTTGGTAAATGTGATGGTTCAGGCTGTCCAAAGCAACATCTACAATTATACTTGGGAGACATGCTCCAGCAAAACCGAAACCAGCCTATACTCATTCAGTACTTTTAGAAGAGTCTGAAGGGGGCAGCCCTAACATGGTGGATGTCTGTGGATAAGTAGAAAGTCAAGACCTGGCAGGATGCCATGGACAGTTTCGTAGAGCAATACTCTTTTAACCAAGAACTCCACCCTCAGAGAAGCCAGCTTGAGCAGTTAAGTCAGCGTAACAATGAATCATTCATGGAATACGCCACCTGCTGGAGGAAAATGGCAGCCAAGATCCCAACTCCAATCCCTAAGGAAGAACTGGCAAGCATGTTCATGGGCACTCTAAAGCAGCCCTATTCAGCACGTATGGTGACCTTAACAGTAGTGGATTTCGGCACCATCGACAAGACAGGTGCTCGTATCGAGATTGCCATCAAGAGCGGGGCTATTTATTCCAGTCTAGGACTTGATCCCCCCAAGGTAACAATCTCATCCAGCAGGAACATCAGCCCCAAGGATCACAGAAAGAAGGAAGACGTACATATGGTTGCTTCTACAGCACCCATCAGATTACCAGCTCAAGCAACTCAGCAACAATCAGTTGTCAGAAATACCCGGTTAGCCCGACCAATCCAGGGGTAAAACCGTCCTCCCAGAAACTTTACCCCTCTTCCATAGACACTCAGCCAGTAGTTGGAATTCTTTGCCAAGCAGGGCCTTCTCGAATTAAGAGGCCCCACACCTCTCTGACCTCTAGATAAACAAAATAAGAACTACCATGCCGATCAACACTACGCCTTCCAGAGAGGCCCAGGCCATGCTACAGACTACTGTATAGGCCTGAATGTGCCATCCAAGACCTCTTGGATAAAGGAAGAGTTGAGCTAGCCCCCAGCAACACCGGTATCAATCAGGTGCCACTGTCCCCATATAACAATCAAATCAACTTTATCCAGTGGGAAGAGCCCAGGGTAGGGTAGCCAAGACCCAGCACACCAGCAGTCGATGATGGCATCATCAGGCCCTCTTACCGATCCCTTATCATAATCCCCTTCCCCCAGTCAAATATACAAACCATTTAGTCTCCAATCCAGATATCTGTCTCCGAACAGATCATCTATACTATCCATTACCCTCTAAATTGGCCTATAGCACTAGCTCAAGCCTCAACCTCTTCAGGCCCTGTCTGGATCCTTTATATCCCAGAGCCACCTTTTGAGCTCAACTGAGTACCCGCTCCCCGCTCTCTCATTCTTAAGAGCGAGAGCATAACCAAACTAACCAGATCTGGCTGGGTATATCAACCTCCCGTGACTGAGCCGGTAAAGGCAAATGGTACAAAAAAAGAGAGAAAAAAATAGGGGTGTCAAACCCACTCATCGACAATGGCTCCGGCCTAAATGTCTGCATACTTTCTACACTGCAAAACCTGGACCTAAACCTCAGTCAAGTAAAGAAGAGACCCATGACCATCAGGGCTTTTGACAATACAACCAGGTAGAATTTGGGTGATATCGATTTGACCATCAGGGTCGGACCAGCCCGGTTCACAACAAACTTTCAGGTTGTAAATGTGCCAGCCTCGTTCACCTTGCTCTTAGGGAGACCATGGATCCACACGGTCGGAGCCATTCCCTCCTCTCTGCACCAGAGAATCAAATTGATCCAGGATGACCACCTAGTCGTCATTCCTTCTGAGGAGTTGGTAAGTTCCTTCGGGGACGCCGAAGAGCTGGGGCAAGGCACTGCCTTCATAACATATCAGTTCAGCAAGTTAGTTCTATCGCCCAGGTGGAACAACAAGGCAAGCAAGTAGTGCCACCATTTGTCAGAATGATGGCCAAAATGAACTACCAGCCAGGAAATGGTCTGGGTGCCAGGAATCAGGCATGAAGAAGAGATACATGCCTCCTCGCTACACATCTCCCTTCGATTTGGGATATAAGCCCAAATACGAGGACTACCACTACAAGTTGACCAAGAAGAGCAAACAGTCGATGAAACCTGAACCTCGATCCCACATCTCTGTAACCTTCTTCATGGGAATCTTTGAAACCTACCCAGAAACTTCTGTTGCACCCGTTGCCTTAATCTCCCAGCCCAATGATGAATTTTCAGGGGTTCTAGATCCGGAAGTGTTCAGTACGGCCCAAATGTTCGACGAGCTGACTGTCGAAGATGCTACCGAAGCAGAGTATCCAGTGGGATAGCAGGTCTGCACCCTCTCCAACAGCGCCGAAGCATCCTCCAGTCGCCGCCACTGATCAGTTGGTGGACTGAGGCTCTCACTATTGAGACCACTCAGGGCCGGGGCAAGCACAATGCAGGACAGCTTGGTCCTAGATAGCAGTGACCAAGCATCACCCTTCTCCTTCATCTATCAGTCTTTGCTCTCATTTGTAAAATCCAAATGTCAGGCCACGGTCGGCCTCTTTTTTGTTTGAGCCATTTTTGTAACAAGTCATTTATTTTATCAATGAAAATCCGATGTTTTGACTCTAAAAATCATGTTTTTGAAAAAATATTTCATATCGGCTAATGACGAAATAACATGGACTCTTCCCCTG
This sequence comes from Tetracentron sinense, assembly GCA_015143295.1. Taxonomy (NCBI): domain Eukaryota; kingdom Viridiplantae; phylum Streptophyta; class Magnoliopsida; order Trochodendrales; family Trochodendraceae; genus Tetracentron; species Tetracentron sinense. Next base: position 5,450,650 of record CM026572.1, on the reverse strand, counting down.
GAAGGCCTAGTGTCCTGAAGCCAAAAAAATCATAAGCATGCTAAACTAAAGCTAATTGATTTGCCAGGAAATCACCTCTGATAGGGCTACCCCTCAAACTCTCCTTGAACTCTCTGAAGTAGAGTATGACTTAGAACAAGAAGAAGAACCGCCTAAGGAAATTCTGGACCTCCTCGAGAACAATGAGGACTTCTGTAGTCGAACATGGAAGACACTGAAACAGTCAATCTGGGATCCGCAGACAACCCCCAGCTGGTCAAGATTGGCACAAGCAGGGGCCCACAGTAGAGAGCAGACGCGATTAGCTTCTTGAAGAACTACAGTGACGTCTTTGCCTGGTCATATGTAGAGATGCCCGGCCTAGACCAAGCACTGGTGGTACACAAACTACCCTTGAACCCCGACGTCAGACTAGTAAAACAGAAACTGAGACGGATGAGGCCCGAATAGTCACAGAAGGTCAAGGAAAAAGTTGAAAAGAAGATCAGCGCAGGCTTCCTTGCAGTTGTAACCTATCCTGAGTGGTTAACCAACATTGTCCCGGTGCCAAAGAAGGACGGCAAGGTTCCAATGTGTATTGACTACTGGAATCTGAATAGGGCAAGCCCCAAGGACAACTTTCCTCTCCCGCACATCGACATTCTAGTCGACAATACTGCAGGACATGAGATACTCACATTCATGGATGGTTTCTCCGGATACAGCCAGATCAGGATGACAGAAGAAGACATGGAGAAAACCTCCTTCATAACACCTTGGGGCACATTCTGTTACAAGATAATGTCTTTCAAACTCAAGAACGTAGGGGCAACCTATCAAAGGGCCATGATGGCACTGTTCCACGACATGATCCACAAGTCAACTGAAATCTATGTGGATGACATGATCGTCAAATCTCCAACTGCCAGGCAGCACCCTGAAGACTTGAAGAGACTCTGCGACAGACTCTGAGAGTTCAGTTTGAGACTGAATCCAGCCAAGTGTGTCTTTGGAGCCTCATCAGTAAAGCTCCTTGGCTTTATAGTCAACAAGAGAGGCATCGAAATCGATCCAGCTAATGCCAAAGCCATAATCGAAATGCCAGCTCCCCAAACTGAAAAGGAAATCTGAGGGTTCCTGGATAAAATTCAGTACATCAGCATATTCATTTCTCAGCTCACTCCGATATACGAACTGATCTTTAAGCTTCTCCAGAAGAACACATTGATAGTCTGGACAGCAGCATGCCAGGAAGCTTTTGATAGAATAAAGCAGTATCTTCTAAATCCTCCCGTACTTGTGCCTCCTACGTCAAGACGGCCCTTGCTGGTGTATATCTCAGTGCAAAAAATCCCTATGTGGTGTGTCCTGGCACAACATGACGAGACAGGTAGAACAAAGTAAGCCATCTACTACATCAGTAAGCGCCTGCTAGAATACGAAGAGTGGTACAACCCTCTTGAGAAGACATGTCTGGCACTAGTCTGGACTACTCAGCATCTTTAGCACTATCGGCTTTTCTATCCGGTGATCCTGGTCTCCTAGATGGATCCACTCAAGTATCTACTAGAAAAGCCAGTCACCACCAGAAAAACTGCCCGATGGCTTATGATGTTGTCTGAATTCTGTAAGCACCTAATTTTTAGACCCGATCTAACCATGATTAAATTTCTTTTTACCATGGTTACCCCCTGCCAAATCCCCTAAACCTAGGTAAGCCTCTAGATAACCTAGGTAACACCCTGAGTCAAACCCTAGAAAAACCCTAGTACCAAACCTTAACCTTAGGTAAAACCCTGGCTAAACCCTAGTAAAACCCTAGGTAAACCCTAGACTCAACCCTGGTTCAAACCCTAGGACCTACCCCTAGTTTCACCCTAGTACAAAACCTATGTCAAAACTGAGCCCTAGGTGACCTTAGCCGATGCCCTAGCCTAACCCTAGAGCCCTTAGGGCTTAAACCGTAGTCCATGGCCTATAGGGCCTAACCCCTAGTCTAAGCCCACAAGGCCCAAAAACCCCAAGGAAAAACCCCCCATACATGTATGTGCTGGGCTAGGCCCAATTCAAACAAAGTCTCGTATTGTCGGTAGAGAGTTTACCGACAATTAAAATTGGCCTAGTTTCAGACTGTTGGTAGACCTTCTACCGACACTCTGTGTGTTTCGAGTTTGTAGTTTGCAAACACCCTACGCACTCCACCCTCACCTCATACTCTTACTTCACAACCCTCAATCGACCTCCCCTTGGTCCAACCACCTTCTCCTTAATCCGTCCTAGGTCCCTTGGAGTTTCCCCTATAAAACCCAACCACCTCTACGGTTCAAACGGTCTGCAATCCAAGCTCACAGGTGAACCTCTATTGTAAAATCCCTACACCTCAGCCTCTTCAACCCCCTGGTTTTGCCCTTAAGACTCCTCTTATCCTGATCCAGGCCTCCCCAGCTGCTGCAGGCACCACCGTAGCACCACCACAGCGTGCAGATAATCTAAGTACCGCCATTCGACATCTTCTGTTTAAGCTTTATTTGGACTGCTTAGGTGGGCCCTGGTCCATGTCCATGGCCCAAACTGGATCCTTCTCACTCCCCTGGACCTCACCTGGTCCTTCCAGGTGTTTGAGTTAGCCTTAACCATGGTTAATTTCAAAAAAACACATACTGTGCATATTGGCGGAAATCCTTCTACCGCCAATATCCATTTGGCTTGGTTTGTTATTGGCGGTAGAATAACTACTGCCAATATGTTGTTTCTGTTACAGTGGCTTTACACCTTTGTGGGGCCTACTCCAGGCATCCCCTGGAGCCCACACCATACTTGGAATGTTCCCAGGAGTCCTCTTTACGCTCCCCTGATCTCGGATCATCTTGAGTTACATCTTAAGCCTAGTTAACAGAGGCAAAAACACAAGTTAAAAACACTGTCAGTAATGTCGGTAATCCAATTACCGACATTAATCTTGTTTTTGATTCTGGGCTTTTGCAGGGGCCCAGGCATGGTAGGAGGCCCCTTAGGCCCTACCTAGCCCCCTGGGCCCACCTTGGACTTTACCAGACTCTTAACCACGGTTAAATACACATCTAGTGAACATTTAACCGCGGTTAAGCATCCCTTAACCCCCAAACTTTGGAAAATTAATCTAAAAATTCTAAAAAATCAATTGGACCATAAAACTGACTTTGGCCCTCTGCCTAACCCTAGTTAGCAACCCTAACCATAGTTAGAACCCCCTTAACTCCGATTAGCAACTCTAATCGCAGTTAATTTCGGTTTACGGCCTACTGGGCCTAGAAACCAAATCTACCGAACTTACCTTCGGCCTACCGGGCACCCCTTTAACTTGCCAGGCTACATCTCACATCCACTTGGCTATGGTTAGCAATCCTAACCATAGTTAGTTCGACCTAATCCCGTTTAGCAACCCTAACCCGGGCCGGACTCCATCCTAGCCTTCCGGGCTTGAATACCTTGCATTTGACCAACCTCAGTCAACCAAACCCTAGTCTACCGGACTAGTCAATGTTAGCCACCCTTGGTGCACACACACACGCCCTTAGCCTCGGCACAGGCTCACATCCTAGAACTACGCTCGGTCTAATCTCACCCTGTGAATACGTAGGCAACCCAACCTGGATTCGACCCCAGTTAGCTTTTCATTTATTGGATTAGTGTTAACTTAAACACACCGACATTCTAATCAGGATTAACTTTAATTGGCTTAAACCTGGGTAGTACTGAACTGTTGTAAAACGGAAGCCTCGGGGTGCCTAACACCTTCCCCAGACTTAACTGAACCCCTTACCCTGATCTCACTCGTAGACCAAGACCTTATCCAAACCTGGGGAACTTATCTCTTCTGAATAAATAGGTGGCGACTCTTAAACGTAAAACCCTTCCACACCTACGAGGGTATACCAGGTAAATCACATTCCTTCTCTCTGTGAGTGTTCACAAAAATCCGCGCTCACAACTCTGGCGACTTTGCTGGGGAATAGATTGTTAGGGTTCTACCCGGAACCAAGGTTTAAGCCAACTAAACCTTAATCATGAATAAAATGCCTAAGTGTTTAAACTAACACTAATCATTTTACATCTCTTGGTTAATTACGTACTGTGCATCCATACATGTCATAGTAGTGTAATTATCTCATTTAACCCAGTAGACAGGCTTATTATGTTAACAGTTACTGGATGATCATCCTTCGGGCTATGCTATCCTTGCACTCATCAATCCCTAGTGAGTAATCTGAACTACTCGCTCTTCCCAATAGTGGCCATACCACTACTTTGCACTCACCATTTGCACTACATGCATAAATGTCATCATTCTGCATCCCTGTTATCCGAGCTCGGTGTAAAAATAAGATGATTCCAGTCTTTGTCGTTCAAATCGCTAAATCTTGACATTCTCCAGCAAAGAAGGGCAGCTGTGAGAACCCAATTTTACACCCCATCTAACCATGGTGAAAGTCCTTTTTACCATGGTTACCCCTACCAAATCCCCTAAACCTAGGTAAGCCTCTAGATAACCTAGGTAACACCCTGAGTTAAACCCTAGAAAAACCCTAGTACCAAACCCAAACCCTAGGTAAAACCCTAGCTAAACCTAGTGAAACCCTAGGTAAACCCTAGACTCAACCTTGGTTAAAACCCTAGGACCTACCCCTAGTTTAACCCTCATACAAAACCCATGTCAAAACCGAGGCCAAGGTGACCTTAGCCGATGCCCTAGCCTAGCCCTAGAGCCCTTAGGGCTTAAACCCTAGTCCATGGCCTATAGGGCCTAACCCCTAGTCTGAGCCCACAAGGCCCGAAAACCCTAAGGCAAAACCCCCCATACCCATATGAGCTGGGCCAGGCCCAATTCAAACAAAGTCTCTTATTGTCGGTAGACCTTCTACCGACACTCTGTGAGTTCCGAGTTTGCAGTCTTCAAACACCCTGTATACTCTACCCTCACCTCATACTCTCACTTCATAACCCTCAGTCGACCTCCCCTTGGTCCAACCACCTTCTCCTCCTTCTCCTTAATTCCTCCTGGGTCCCTTAAGGAGGAGGTTAGCCTCTATCTTAAAGCTTGCGGCTCGCTCTTCCCCGAAATTCAAAAAAATATGGAATAGAATATTTAGATACCAGTTAAGCAAATCCCTCCTTCTCTAGCCGTTCATCGTTAGGCTTCTTCTTGCTGTTTGGATCGTTCTGAAATCAGTATTGATAGTTACATTTTAAGTGTGATGTGGTGGGTGGATCCGCCGTAAAGGTTCTTTACTCAGCCTAAAGAAAGCTAGAGAGGTCAACCCGAAGGTATGAAGCTTGCATGGAACATTCTCACCAAAAAGACTAGCTCGGTTGGTGGTTGGGATTTAGGATTTCCACCCAGTACGTTCATGAGGCTGATGAACGACCTCGCTTCTTAATATTGTGACTCTTCCATGCGAAACTAAATGGTTCGAATGAAATCCAATGAGATCCCAAGTCTCCAAGTGGGCCCTCTTGGCCGCGATACGGCTTTTTGGCCGTATCTTGCAGGTGACGACGGGAAAGGATTTCATACCCAGGGAAAAGATGCCACAAGTGCCAAGTGCATGCGAATTTGATACCAAACCAATCATCTGGGAACGAACCAATCATTACTGCTTGACTGGAGTCGTCCCTAAGGGCCCGAAGGCCCAAGGAGAACCGCCAGTGCAAGAGGTTGGTTCAGCCACGCCCGGAGTTAAGGTCAGACTATTTAGGATCAAGAGTTTCCTATAAAACCCAACCACCTCTACGGTTCAAACGGTATGAAATCCAAGTTCATAGGTGAACCTCTGTTGTAAAATCCCAGCACCTCAACCTCTTCAACCCCCTGGTTTTGCCCTTAAGACTCCTCTTATCTTGATTCAAGCCTCCCCAGCTACTGTAGGCGCCACCGTAGCACCACCACAGTGTGCAGACCACCTCTCCTGCTCGACAGAACAGAGTAGGGACATTCCCTACCCATTTTTTTTCTTTATTTATTTATTTTGCTACTTCCATCTTGTGAGTTCCTGGTCATCTCCAGAGGACATCCTTTGCTGTTTTTTTTGTGTTTTGCTTAAAGCTCAAAACCCTACATGATCATCCCTTACCTTGTTCATAGGTAAGGCATACCCCTACGGGTATAGCCTTTCCCCTGAAGGTATTAGACCACCACAAAACTTCTGGGGTCCCTCAGTTCTTGAGGGAACCCCTGGTCATCAGTGTGCACAGCCCGTGGGGGCACAAAGCTAGTTTTTTACAAAACCAGGAATGACGGTAATCTCAGTATCGCCATTCTTGGCATCTTCTATTTAAGCTTTATTTGGCCTGCTTAGGTGGGCCCTGGTCTATGTCCAGGGCCCAAGCTGGATCTCTCTCAATCCCCTGGACCTCACCTGGTCCTTCCAGGTGTTTGAGTTAGCCTTAACTATGGTTAATTTAAGAAAAAACACATATTGTGCATATTGGCATTAATCCTTCTACCGCCAATATCCATTCGGCTTAGTTTGGTATTGGCGGTAGAATAACTACCGCCAATATGTTGTTTCTGTTCTAGCTGCTTTATACCTTTGTGGGGCCACTCCAGGCATCCCCTGGGGCCCACACCATACTTGGAATGTTCCCAGGAGTCTCCTCTACAGTCCCCTGATCTCGGATCATCCTGGGTTACATCTTTACCTTAATTAACAGAGGCAAAAACACAGGTTAAAAACACTGTCATTAATGTCGGTAATCCAATTACCGACATTAATCTTGTTTTTGATTCTGGACTTTTGTAGGGGTCCAGGTCTGGTAGGAGGCCACTTTAGGCCCTGCCTAGCCCCCTGGGCCCACCTTGAACTTTACCAGATCCTGAACCATGGTTAAATACACCTCTGGTTAATATTTAACCGTGGTTAAGCATCCCTTAACCCCACAAACTTTGGAAAATTAATCTAAAAATCCTAAAAAATCAATTGGGCCATAAAATTGACTTTGGCCCTTCACCTAACCCTGGTTAGCAACCCTAACCATGGTTAGAATCCCCTTAACTTTGGTTAGCAACCCTAATTACAGTTAATCTCGGTTTACAGCCTACCGAGCCTAAAAACTAAGTCTACTGGACTTACCCTCGGCATACCGGGCCCCCTATAGCCTATCGGGCTACATCTCAGATCCTCATAGTTGTGGTTAGCAACCCTAACCATAATTAGTTCAGCTTAACCCTGGTTAGCAACCCTAACCCGGGTCAGACTCCATCCTAGCCTATCGGGATTGAATACCTTGCACTTGACCAACCTCGATCAACTAAATCCTAGTCTACTGGACTAGTCCATGTTAGCCACCCTTGATGCACACACACATGCCGCTAGCCTCAGTACAGGCTCACGTACCAGAACTATGCTCGGTCTAATCTCACCCTGTGAGTACGTAGGCAACCCAACCCGGTTCGACCCCAGTTAGCTTTTCCTTTCTTACATTAGTATTAACTTAAACACACCGGCATTCTAATCAAGATTAACTTCGATTGGCTTAAACTTGGGGAGTACGGAACAGTTGTAAAACGGAAGCCTCGGGGTGCCTAACAACTTCCCCAAATTTAACTGAACCCCTTACCTTGATCTCACTCGTAGAGCAAGACCTTATCCAAACCCGGGGGGACTTATCCCTTTTGAATAAATAGGTGGCGACTCTTAACCGTAAAACCCTTCCACACCCGCGATGGTATACCAAGTAAATCACATTCCTTCCCTCTGTGAGTGTTCATGAAAATCCTTGCTCACAAATTCAACATCTCATACACAACTTGGAAGTCAATCAAAGGACAGACGATAGCAGATCACCTGGCCCTCAGCCCAGTACAAGAGTGTGTTGCAGTACATGATCAGTTTCCAGATGAAGCCATTCTATATGCAAAAGCAGATGAAAAAGAATACTCTAGCTGAGAGTTGTACTTTGACGAAGCTGCTAACAGTCACAGACATGGGGCAGGAGCAGTCCTGATCTCACCAAAGGGAGCACACCTCCCTATCTCGATCAAACTAAAATTCATATGCTCCAACAATGTGGCAGAATACGAGACATGCATAGCCGGACTGAAAGAGGCCCTGGACATCGGGATCGAGGAGGTTGACGTCTACGGTGACTCATCCCTGGTAATCTGTCAGGCAAATGAATCTTGGGTCATTCGAGAAGCAAAGCTAGTCCTGTACTTGGCCAACCTCAATCTGTTAATCAGTTAGTTCAGAAGAATCAGCTTCAACCACAGGTCCAGGAACCAAAACAGATTCGTTGATGCACTGGCTACTCTCGCTTCCATGGTACAGATCCCTACAGGCATCATGCTCTGGCCAATCGAGATTCAGTAGTAGGATTAGCCTGCTTACTGCCTTCAGATCGACGAAGTATCAGATGACAAGCCGTGGTATACAGACATCAAGCAGTATCTCGAAGATAAGACCTTCCCACTCAATGCTACCAGAACTGACCGTCGGGCAATTAGAGGACTGGCCATTTAGTTTGTCCTCTCCGGAGGAATCTTGTACAAAAGGTCGCCGAACCTACTCTGGCTCAGATGCCTTGACTCTAGTGAAGTTGCATAGGTAGTTGAAGTTCACGGAGGAGTTTGCGGCCCACACATGAACGGCTTGATGTTGTCTAAGAAGATACTCAGACTAGGCTACTATTGGTCCACCATGGAATCTGACTGTTGCAAGCATGTACAGAAATGTTACCAGTGACAAATCTATGCCGACAGGGTAAATGCACCACCAAATAGGCCGCACAATCTCACTGCTCCTTGGCTATTCTCTGATTGGGGCATCGACGTCATCGGTCCCATAACAACGAAAGCATCTAATGGACATCGATTCATCCTAGTAGCGATCGATTGTTTCACAAAATGGGTTGAGGTAGCCTCTTATGCCAATGTCACGGCCTCAGTGGTTTAGCATTTTCTAAAAAGGGATATCATTTGTCGATATGGGATCCCGTATGAGATTGTAACAGACAATGTTATCAACTTCTGCAAAAGGGGGATGACTGACCTCTGCCAGAAATTCAAGATCCCACATCACAATTCTACGCCATATAGGCCACAAACCAATGATGCAGTTGAAGTTACCAATAAAAATCTGAAGAAAATCATAGAGAAGATGGCAACCAAGTACTCTACCTGGCATGAGATGCTCCCCTATGCACTCATGGCCTACAGAACGTCCATTCGAACCTCAATTGGGGATCCATTCTCTCTGGCCTATGGTATGGAAGCAGTCCTCGCCATCGAAGTACAGATTCTATCACTCAAGGTGTTAATGGAAGCAGAGCTCTCAGAAGCAGAATGAGCACAGACCCTATACGAGCAGTTGAATCTGATTGCAGAGTGGCGACTGAAAGCCATCAATCACTCTCAAGTCGATCAGAGGCGCATGGCTAGGGCATTCAACAAGAAAGTCAAGCCGAGAGACATCGAGATCGGTGACCTGGTTCTCCAAAAAATATTGTCAAACCGCCCTGACCCAAGGGGTAAGTTCACTCTCAACTACGAAGGCTCATTCATTGTCTAAGATAAATTCTCAGGCGGTGCCCTTCGACTCAGACGTATGGATGAAGAAGACCTCCCAAAGCCCGTCAACATAGACAAATTCAAACGATACTACGCTTAGGGTCTAGGTCTAATAGGTGCTTTGCACTTGTAGTTTCTCCGGGAAATGACAGGAGGCCATCCTTGGCACACTTCTTATCCCATTTTTTGTAACCCGTTTACAAATCAATAAAATCCGCTAGTTAGCCCCTTGAGCCTAATAATCCTTCTTTCATTACACCTTTTCAGGGACACCCTGCCTCGCCCTCTGTGACATTACCTGAACTACGTCTTGACCTGATCCTGTAAAGGGTACATAGGCAACCTGACAAAATCAGGTGTGGTTAAACTCACACAAAAGGAGATCACATCTCCCCCAACTTTCCCCGAGGACTCAACTCTTCTCCAGAGGAGCCACACACCTCCCCGACTTCCCCATACAGAGCCAGATCATCCCCAGTGGAACCAAAGCCTCTCTAAAAGCCACTTCCCACAGAGTCCAGCGGAGCAAAAATCCTCTCAAAACTCAGACGAGTCGGCTCTCAAGGGTACAAAATTTTCATCAAAGGAAAACCTAAAATAAAAGTCGAAACATTTCAAAAGCCAGAGACTCCCCACAGAGGCAATCTCTTCAGACTTTTTCCCCAACAAAAAAATCTTTCAGAAAAACTTGACTCTCTATCCTCAGCAGAGACAACCTCTCTCGAATTCCCCGGTGGACTCCAAAAAAAAAAAAAGAACCCCCTGAAAGGAAAAGGTATAAGTCTTCAACAGAAGAGTTCCCCCGAAGAGTAAAAATCAATTGTATCCGAAACTAAAACCTCTGAGGGAGTGTAAATCAACAATAAACAGGAGAAATCCCAGCGTGTCCCAAACTTCGGTCCCCCAACCTATATTTTGTCCAACTCCAAGTCCTTTTAGATCCCCTAGAAACTATGAGTGTAAGCGGAATATCACATTTGTATCCCCAGCAGAAATATCATCTCCCAATCCCCAGAGGAGTGCCATTCAGGGCAATGGCGGGAGAAGATCCATTTTCCCCATCAAATGCAGATTTCCCTAGTAATCGCAGGCATAAGTGAAAACTAGCAACGGCCTCATTACGCAAAAATCATGCGATCCCCAGACCTAGCCTTACGACCAAGAGCAAAAAATGGACAAAAATCAATCAGCTTCGCAGGCATAAGAAAAACCGGCAACGGCCTCATCGTTCAAAAATTATGTGATCCTCATGACTTGGTCATTCCAAGGGTAAAAAATGAAGAAAAGCTGAAGAGCAGTTTGGCAACAAAATCCGGCAGCAGTTAGTCTAGCCAGATAAATCCCCTATAGTAGTCCCTAGCAGATGGCTTGAAAGAGCAGCTTCCCCGACACTAGTCTCCAACAGGGTTCAGATCCCCAGCAGCGATCTATGACAGTGTCATATCCCCTAGCAAATCTCCAGTATCAGTCTACAACGGTGTTGTATTCCCCAACAAATCTCAAGAAGAAGCTTCCCATTGCTCTACATACACTCTAACTAGCAAGAGTGTAGAAACATCCAATTTGCTTCCCAGCAAGCTTCTCCCCAACCAGAGTCTAATCTCTAGCAGTCACAAGATAAACAGATCTATCCATGAACATCCCCAATGGTGACGAAACCTCTTCTAGGTTATACTCAGCTCTCCAAGAGTAAAAGATAGATTACATGATCCCCAAGCCCTGACTAAGGTAATTTCCTGGCAAAACTAAAAGCTAGTTGAACATTCTTACTGTTAAAATCAAAACCTTTTATAAAAGTCTAAATACCTTTTATAAAATGTTTTTAAAAGCTAGACCTTTTAGTATCCAGACCTGGTCATACCAGCTTGTACTGAGCAGCCCAGACAAGACAAAGCAGAAGAAGCTGACACCATGCATCACCACAAGTCGCAATCAACAGAGTCATGGGAAAGCCTCCTCGCCTTTATCCCTTACATGACATCCCGGCATAGTGTCACACCCCACGACCAATTCCTCAGTATCATTCTTGATCAAAACCTCGCGCCTCTCGGCCTTACCAAAATCAATCCGGTTAGTGCCTCCTGGACATGCTGCAACCCTTTTGACACCCCCGTGTATCCTCGACATCCGATGTGCTCCTTGGCAATCTCGTCATACCGCAGCATCACCTCCGCATGTCACTCCTTTCGACACCCTGTGTGTCCTCGACATCCCATGTGTACCTTTACAGTGTACACCACCCGCTTGTCAACCCTTCAACACCCTGTGTGTTCTCGACGCCCTGTGTGTTTTTTCGATCAACTCGATCAAATCCCTCCGGCTAACACCTCCGGGCTGTGCCATCCTAGCATTCATCAATCCCCAGTGAGTAGTTTGAACTACTCGCTCACCCCAGCAGTGATCATACCGCGTCATTACACCCACCATTTGCACTACATGCATACATGTCATCATACCTCATCCCCAAGATCCAAGCTCAGTGTAAAAATAGGATGATTCCAGTCTTTACCGTTCAAAACGCCAACCTTGGTACTCTCCAGCAAAGAGGGGCAGCTGTAAGCTCCCAATTTTTACACCCCTGTCTAATCATGGTTAAACTTCTCTAACCAGGGTTACCCATAAGAAGTCTCCTACAACCCTAGGTAAACCTCTAGTTAGTCTTAGGCCTCACCCTAAGTCGAACATTAGAAAACCCTAGAACCAAATCCTAACCCTAGCTAAACACTAGGTAAACCCTAGTTAGATCCCAGGACTCAACCCTAGCTAAAACCTAGGACTCAACCCTAGTTTAATCATAGTTAAACCCTAGTGTAAAGCCTGTGTCAAAAAGCCCTAGCCCTAGAGCCATTAGAACTTAAACTCTAAAAGTCCATGGCCCCTAGGGCTTGAACCCTTAGCCTGGGCCCACAAGGCCCAAAGACACAAAGCCAAACCTCTAGAGCCTGAGTGTGCATGGGCTAATCCCAGGTCACTAAAAATCCCCTATTGTCGGTAGAAGGTCTACCGCCAATCCCAAACTAGCCTGTTTTGACAATGGCGGTAGACCATCTACCGCCATTGTGTAAATTTCGAGTTTGCAGTCTGCGTTGCTCCCTACACACTCAACCATCCTCTCTACCCTCACTTCAACTCCTTCCTACTCAACCTCCACCAGGTCCAACCCCATCTCAGGCGTTCTCCTTAATCCCTTTTAAGTCCCCTAGAGCTTCCACTATAAAACCCAACTCTCACAACTGTAAGAAGGGATTGCAAATCCCATAGGGAGCCCCTGTTGTGAAAAACCTTGCACTTCAGCCTCTCCCATACCCTGGTCATGATCCCAGGACTCCCCTGGACCTACCTCAAGCTTCCCCAACTGTTGCAAGCACCATCGGAGTGCATCACCACAGTGTGCAGACCACCACTCCTCCATGGCAGGAACAGAGTATAGGGTAGGGGCACTCCCTACCCATTTTTCTTATTGATTTATCCTTCATGTGAGCCACTGGTCATCTCTAAGGGAAGTTTTTATGCTTTTTTTAGTGTTTAATTAGCAGCCCAAACCCTCACAGGGTGTTCACCCACCTTTGTCATAGGTGTAGTGAACCCCTATGGGTATAGCACCATCCTCGGAGCTTTACAGACCATCACGGACCCTCTGGGGGTCCCTCAGATCATGAGGGAACCCATGGACATCCCTGTGTATAGCCCTCATGGGCAAAAATCTGGTTTTAAGCAAAACCAGGAATGACAGTAATCTCAGTACCGTTATTCTTGGCCTTCACTGTTTGAGCTTCGTTTAGCCTACTTAGGTGGGCCCTGGTCCATGTCCAGGGCCCAAGTTGGACCCCTCTCATCCCGCTTGACCTAACCTGGTTCTCCCAGGTCCATGGTTTAGCTTTAACCTTGGTTAAATTCAAGAAAAACTTCACCATGCATATTGGCGGTAGACCTTCTACCGCCAATATTTGTTTTGCCAATTTTGAGATTTGGCAGTAGACCATCTACTACCAATATGCTTTTTCAGGAACAACAGGTTTAGCCCTCTGTGGGGCCCAGTCCAGGCACCCCCTAGGGCCCACACCAGACTCAAAAGCTTCACTGGAGTTCCCTCTTCATCCCCATGGTTTCAGATCACCTAGGGTTAACCCCTAACCCTAGTTAACAGTGGGCAAAACCTGAGTTAAATACTGTTTTTAATGTCGGTAATCCTATGACCGACATTAAATTCATTTTGATTCTGGGCCTTTTGCAAGGGCCCAGGCCTGGTAGGAGGCCACTTTAGGCCCACCTCAGACTTTACCATACCCTTAACTAGGGTTACATGCACCTCCGGTTAATATTTAACCGCAGTTAAGCATCCCTTAACCTTACAAATCTTGGAAAATTAATTAAAAAAATTATTAAAAATCAATTTGGACCATAAAACTGACTTTGGCCCATTCCTAATCCTGGTTAGCAGCCCTAACCACAGTTAGATCCCCTTAACTCTGGTTAGCAACCCTAATCGTAGTTACTTTCAGTTTACAGCCTACCGGGCCTAAAAACTAAGTCTACTGGACTTATCTTCGGCCTACCGGGCCTCCCCTTAGCCTACCGAGCTAAAACTCACATCCCCTTAACTGTGGTTAGTAACCCTAACCATAGTTAGTTTTTCCTTACCCCGATTAGCAACCCTAATCCGGGCCAGACTCCGACCTAGTCTACCAGACTACCCCTAAGCCTACTGGGCTTGAATACCTTGCACTTGACCATCCTCGGTCAATCAAACCTTAGTCTACTAGAATAGTCCATGTTAGCCACCCTTGGTGCACACACACATGCCCCTAGCCTTGGCATAGGCTCACGTGTCAGAACTACGCTCAGTCTGATCTCACCCTGTGAGTACGTAGGCAACCCAACCTGGGTTTGACCCCAGTTGGCTTTTCCTTTCTTGGATTAGTGTTAACTTAAACACTCTGGCATTTTGAACAAGATTAAATTTAATTGGCTTATACATAGGTAGTATGGAACTGTTGTAAAATGGAAGTCTCGGGGTGCCTAACACCATCCCTGAACTTAACTGAACCTCTTACCCTGATCTCACTCGCAGACCAAAACCTAGGAGACTAATCCCTTCTGAATGAATGGGTGGCGACTCTTAAATATAACCTTTCACACCCGAGAAGGTACAAGTATATACACCATCCCATTCCCCTCGTGAGTATCACGGAATTCCACGCTCACACGCGGTACTATGGCTTCGCCGTCCATGTTTAAACTCAGAATGCACTGAATCTCTTCCAGTGTTGGACACAGTTGATTCGTACCAAAATGAAACACCATATGTGATTAGTTCCAACACTAGATAGCAGTGTTCATGAGGCGCGGGTCCAGTTTAACCATGGATAGGTATAGGATTGACCCGGTTTTGTAGTACTGAGCCCAAGCGAGATGTTGACTCGGAGTGAAGGCCTCAATTGATTCCCAGAGGTTGTCATCACATGTCGCTTGAGAAGTCAAATGCACGGGCCGTGACGATTGACTAATTGACCAAACGATCCCTAAAGTACCTGCCATCTACCAGGATGAAAAACAGACTCAATGTGAGTGTACTGTGTATATAAATGGAAAATGCAAAAACGATGATGATTGTATTTTTTGGTTTTTCTTGATTTTGATTGGGTGTGACAGGGCACATGTGATTCGATAAGGCAGGCAAATAGGGGTCCGATGTGCTTTACTCGGGTTGTTGGAAATCGGGGGCCTATTAGGTCAAGGTTGGAGATAGGTCTTGTGAAGACCTATTCGCCTGGGATTTGAACCCCATATGCTCTATCGGGATGCAGAGTTGGATGTAGTTTATTACAAGCACAGTTTTGGCTCATTACATATCCTTGAGTGGGTGCTTATTAGGATAGAATATACCCAGATAATCAACCGCAGTTAGGGACAGGTATATGGTACAAGCAGGTTAGGATTTAGAATAACCCTCCCTAAGTGGGCTGCTTATAGGCTATACTCTAACCTAGTCTACATGTATGAATACTGGGTTGATGCAAGTGTGTTCCTAACAAGATGGGGAGATCACTTAACATTGTATATTCGACTCCCTGGTATAAACATACCTGCAAAGGGATGATTGGTGTAAGCGGGAGTTTTCAGAATCTTTCCCTGAGGGTAATCACCCACCAGCCCGTAATTTCACAGACCTCAAAGATTTTTAAGCTTCTGATACTGAGGATGATCATCCACCAGCCGTAAGCGTAATAATCCTAACTACTGGGTTTAATAGGATATTTACACTACTATGCTATGTATGATATACACAGTACACAAAATACCCAAGAGATGAAAGACTTAATATTACGTTACATACTTAGGCATTTGAACAAGTTGATTTTGATTGGCTTAGACCTAGGTTCCGGGTTGAACCTTAGGCATTACATCCTCAACAGAATCGCTAGAGCTGTGAGCACGTGATTTCGCCATCACAAAAAGGATGTAGTGTTTAGAGTCGTCACCTATTTATTCAGAAGGGATAAGTCCCCGGGTAGTGGATAAGGTCTTGGTTTGCGGTAGAGGTCTAAGTAAGAGATTCAGTTAAGTCCGGGGAAGGTGTTTGGTATTCTGAGACTTCTATTTTTCAATAGTTCCCTACTTTCTAGGTGTAAGCCAATTTTAATCAAGTTTTGTTCAAATGCCGAAGTGTTTAAGATAATAATAAGCAAAGAAGGAGAAAACTAACTAGGGTTGAACCCGGGTTGGGTTGCCTCCTAGGATTTCCTAGAGGGGTCTAAGGCTGAAGAATAGCAACTAGCAAGGGTAGGAATGGGCTGACGAAATTCTACAGAGGTTTGATATTAGGTTTTTGGAATGAATCTGAACTAAGGATAAGGGGGGTTTAAGTAGAGTTGGAAGGAGACCCTGGGGCAGTTTGGGAACTCCTACACGCGTGCTAGATGTAAGAGAGGCAGAGCAGGAGAAGCCAGAGGGGTGCAGCATGCGAAATTACAGAAACTGGGTAATGGCGATAGAGTTTCTACCGCAATTCCTGGTTTAGCCTAAACTGGAAATGGCGGTAGAAACTCTACCACCATTTCCTGTTTTATGTTAAAACAGGCCCAACCCTCACACGATAGGCCTGAGCTACTGTTCATTTTGTTATTCTTGGTAATGGCGGTAAAGTTATTACTACCATTATTTGAATTTTCAAAATAAAGCAGCTAGGCCCCACTGTACTTGGCTCTAAAGACTTATGGGCCCATCTTTGGGCCCATAGGGGAGTTTGACTATACAGTTTTTTGGGTTTTTTAGGCCCTGGGGTTAAACTAGGGTTCACCTAAGGTTAGGCTTGGGGTTTACCTAGGGTTCGGCCTAGGGTTAAACTAGGGTTTAATCTGGGTTTGCCTAGAGTTTAGGGCTTGACTAGGGTTAGGCCTAGGGTTCACCTAGGATTTGCCTAGGGTTTAGGACTTGACTAGGGTTAGGCCTAGGGCTCACCTAGGGCTTAATATGGATTTTCCTAGAGTTTAGGGCTTGACTAGGGTTAGGCCTAGGGCTCACCTAGGGTTAGGCCTAGGGTTTGATCAGGATTTGCCTAAGGTTTAGGGTTGATTAGGGACTCAGCTGGGGATAACCATGGTTAAAAGTGTCAACCATGGTTAAGACAAGGTATAAAAATTGGGTGCTTACATGCATAAAAGAGAAAGGGTTTTCATTATAAGTTAGAGATTACAGAAAATATAAGATATTGTCCTGTAAGCTTATAACAATATTAGAAGTGGAATGACGCATCTGTAAACAAATCTTGTAATAGATATTACCTGCAAGTAATTCTCTAATTTATGGGGGTTAGTCACATTGTGTTAATGGACATTAATGTGATTAGTGGATATCTAGGGGCATAGATGATATTCTATGATCCTATTAGTATTATAGGAAAGTGTTTCCTAACAACAAGACTTTAACCAAAAGGTTAAGCATTTGGTCCCACAACCGGAAATAGGAGATCCCACACACTAGGACCTTCTTAAAGCTTTTAATTTAATTATGAATTAAATTAATTAATTTCTCTATGTATATCACTATGTGGTACAGTGAAGCTCTAATAGGTGAAATCACATAAGATGTGATCAACCAAATGGGTAGGACCCATATGGGATTTTGATAAAGATCAAAACTTGACCAACAAGAATTTGGAACTCATTATGAGGCGTGTGATAGTGGGGCCCACCTAGGGTGGGACACCCACTTCATGGTGGAGCTTATCTATTAGTTAGTTGGTGATCTTATCTCCTAATATTAAGGGATAAGAGTACTTGGTTGCTAATTAATGATTCCCTATTAAGTAGGGATTGCATTAGTCTGTTACTAATGATTTTCTATTAAGTAGGGATTGGATTAGTTTGATACTAATGATTCCCTATTAAGTAGGGATTAGATTAATTTGTTACAAATGATTCCCTATTAAGTAGGGATTGCATTAGTCTGTTACTAATGATTTTCTATTAAGTAGGGATTGGATTAGTTTGATACTAATGATTCCCTATTAAGTAGGGATTGGATTAATTTGTTACAAATGATTCCCTATTAAGTAGGGATTGCATTAGTAAGTTACTAATTGCCTTTCCTAATAAATAGGAATGGATAAGGCTGGTTTCTTATTTAGATAAATCCTAATTAATTAGGAATTATCATTAAAGAATCTTTTTGAGAGAATTCTAATTGGATTAGGATAAGAGAGAGGAGTCTTGGATTGTAAGTAGGCAATCCAAGAAGGCCTATATATAGGGTGGAACGTCCACCCCTTGGCCATACATAACTCTCCAACCTTTTTTTTCTCTCTCCAATAGTTCACACCCCCCTCTCCCTCCTTTGGTAGTTGTAAGGTCAACTCTCCCATTCTATTCTCTTGATTTTAATTTGGATCTTGTATAATATCAAAACCAGTCTTGTTAATCAAGAAAGGATCTTACATTCAAGAAAAGAATAAAAGATCATAGAGTTTGAATTGGAAGGGCCATTAACTTCCATTTGAGAAAAGTTTTAGAGGATTAAAGAAGGTTCGTGTGAATCGCGAAGGACACTTTCACTTGCGAAGTTTTGCGGGTACCATTCTATCCTTCAAATCGTGGAATAGACTTATCAATTTCATAGTCGCAAAGGTGATTGTTATTTTATTCTTCATTGAATAAAATCAATTAGAACTATAATCAGATCTTGGGATTCGACATATGCCCCCCAAGAACTGTTTTTCTAAAATTTAAAGAGGCATACTTTCAGTGGTATTAGAGCCCTGACTATGCTTCTCACTACGTGAAAAAGGAAAAAATAAGACACTTATTTGTCGCAAAAACCGATAGACTAAGACAATTGTTAAATCCTCGACAACTATTTAACAATAAAGCACAACATATAATAGTGGGAACTAGTTTGCACAAAGAAAGAGGGTTAAAGACTGTTTTTTTATTTTCTACTAGCGGGTGGCACGTGCGATGCACGTGAGAGCGAGGGGAAGGAGTTAACCACATTCAATAGGAATTAAAAGGGACACGTGTTAACCTGTGGGTGTGATTGAACTCTCCCCGAGTTCAATTGTGATTGACTGATTCTATTCTTTAAATAGATAGACGAGGGTAGTTTGGGAATTAAAGTAAAACACTAAATTAAAGTTTTGTTGTACATAAGGGTAGTTTAGGAATTTTGGAAAATTTAGGCTACGCCTGCCTCTCCCATTATCTTTACTATTATAATGGGAGAGACAGGCGTAGATGATTTTTCCAAAATTCCCATACTACCCTTATAAAAAACAAAATTTTGATTTAATGTTTTGCTTTAAAACCCAAACTTCCCTTGCCTTTGATTTAATTTCCAAACTAACCTTGCTCATCTATCTATTTAGAATCACAGCCAATCGCAATTGAACTCGGGGAGAGTTCAATTGCACCCGTGGGTTAACACGTGTCCCTTTTAACTCCTATTAACTGTGGTTAACTCCTTCTCCTCGCTCTCACGGGCATTGCATGTGCCACTAGCGAGTTCAATCGCACCCGCGGGTTAACATGTGTCTCTTTTAACTCTTATTAACTGTGGTTAACTCCTTCCCCTCGCTCTCACGTGCATCGCACGTGCCACCGCTAGTAATAGTAAAGATAAAGATTCACAAAAAAAAAAAAAAAAAGAAGAAAAAAAAAAAGGAGGGATTATGGTTAGGGAAAAATCTCTACAATCTCTTTTACGCGGTTTATTTCTCTCTCACTCTCTCTCTCTCTCTATCTCTCGCAACTCTCCTCACCTGCTACTGAAATCTTCCCCTCTTTGTTGGGGTTACGGCTGTTGAAATCTTCCCCTCTTCGTAAGGGGTTACCGGCTGTTGAAATCTTCCTCTTTCCTCGGTAGCAGAAATCTCAAGTGAGCAGTTCCTTCCAATCTTTCTCTTTCTCTGTAATAGTCTTAGTTATGAGTTTTTTGGTGATGGTTTCCTTAAATCTCAACGGAGTAATGCTATTTTTTTTGTGTAACAGGGAAAGGCATGGCGTGAGCACATTGAAACCTGAGATCTTTCTTTGATTTTTCCATTACGTGAGCACCTTGAAACCTTAACCCAAGTTTCCAAGAAAATTTTGGTTGGATTACATGTTCCGATCTCGATTTCATTCATTATCGATTTTCCAAATCAGTAAGTTTTCTTCCTATTTTTTTTTCACCTTTCCTTTTAAATAATGGATTTTTTTTCTTCCTGTTGCTCTGTAGGATAGATGTCTGGTTTAAGCTTTTTTCCTGTATCTTTTTTTTTCCTTAGCACAAAAACACAAAATATCAACTCATTTATTATTGGATTTTCCTTAGCAAAATAGGGGGTTTATGTATTGATAATCGAAGTGGCCATTATAATTTCTATTTGTCTGTTATTAAAACTGTTTCATTGGTATTTATGGATTGAAGGTGAATTTTATTTAGGTCTTATATGGGTATGAATTTATTTTCTCCAGAATGTTGTTGAGTTTTTGTGATTTATGGGTTTTGTGTTGGAAGTGATGATTCTCTTCTAGGGTAATTGAATTTGCTGTTTGTCTAAGTTTATTGGTGGAGATAACTGGTCTGGCCATTATTTAGCAATATTATATTCGCATTCTGTTGTTATACGGATTATCTTTTTTCAATGATTCATGGAAAAATAACACTTTTCTTGGAAGTTACTTGAGCCCAGTCCAGTGTTTGATGATCTATTATTTATGCTATAAAGATCTTAAAAGCATGCCCTTTTAGGTAATAAAAATACAAAGCATGTCCTCTTAAATATGCGAAAAGCATGCCCTTTTAGGTCAAAAAAAGTGCAAAGCATACCCTTTTATATGTGAAGAAGTCTGATGGGTTTCGATTAAAAGCTAGGATGAAATATTAGCAACAATCCAATTGGTGTTTACTTAATCATAATTTTGCCTTGTGTATAGATTATAAGCTTCGGTGAAAAATTTACAACCTTGTGAATAGGTTTTTAGTACTTGATCATAATTCTGCCCTGCAATCTTACACTATTCAAATCCTAATTAAGAATCCAAAGTACTTGCCAATGGGCAAATCTTGACTATGCCTTGTGATTTGCTGAAGTGGTTCTTGGATAGTAGATCTTGTGAACCAATGATAGCATCAGGGCAGCGACTAATAATACTCAAGATATATCTATCTATGATAACTATATGGTTTTGAAACTGACATGATTAAGTGAATAATTAGCAAGGAAATACTGCATTAGTTACAGCTTTGTTATGTTCAAACATTTGTGTCACACATGTAGGAACTAGCTGCATAATCAGTAGCATAATTACCAAGTTCAGTAAACATCTACGAATTGCAAATATATTTAGCAAATTAAGTAACAAAATTAGACAAATAAGACTTAAAATGTGGTGCACTATTACTAAGCCTATAGCTGAGTTAATATGTCCTTCATGACTATTAGTGAGGTCACGCCATTATTGATCGAGCTTACCTAACAAAAGAAGTGAATTGCGAATCAGATTGATTAAGTAATATATGATTAAACTAAAAAGATCTTATCATCTTCAAATTTTGAAGTTACAAAACAATCCCAACAGTTTGATCAAAGAGAGAAAAAAGGAAAAACTTGGACTACTATTTAAGGGAAAAAGGAGCAAAAGTAGGTTAACCTAGTTTGGAAAAAGACCTAAACACTCCTTTGTGCTATTATATTATTAAGAAATTAAATGGTTTAGGAATATATCCATCCCTTTGTTCATACTTCATACTAACAAATCTTGATGTGTTCCGAGCTTATCACAAGTCACGAAAGATCACTTCCATTCTTGCCAGACTAACCAATCATCCGAGTAAAATATGTGCGAGTACTGTATAGAGAACATGGTATGTGGCCCATACTATGTTTAGATGAGTAAATAGATGAAACTTCAAGCTAAACCCAGGTTAGATGAGCAAAGTAGTGGGAGAAGAACAAAAGAAAACACTAAATTATGGGTCTCCTAAACTTTCTTCCAGACATGTATTAAGACTTTATTAAAGGTGGTTTATGCTTGTACCTCTCTTGTTTTAGATAGTACACTTTTATATGAACCCCAAGTGAGTTTGCAGATTATGGAACATCAACAAATATATCACTTATTCAACCCATATGGTTTTTTATTTTTATTTTTATGATACTTGATGATAGTGAAATCTAATATCAATTGTTTAAGTTACTTGATTGAAAACTAACAACGTTTTTTAAATGCGGATTTTCAGACTTCTCTTCTTTCGTAAATGCCCCATATGGTTTTTGATGAAACTTGATGATGAAGAAATCTATTATGAATTATTTAAGTTATTGGATAAAAATTTATTTCTCTGTTTTTATTTTTTATTATATTGATTGGACACTCAAAACTCTAATGGTGTTGCTTGCATGACTGGCGAGATAGAGAGAGGGAGAGAATAAATCCCAATAGTATGACTGAGCCCAATAGTATGCTGCCAAACTCCTCACCACCTTAACCCCTCTTCCATTGCTTGGTGTTTAACTTGCAATCCCCACCTAAAAAAACCCAAACAACTGTGATCACCTCAACTCTCTCTCCCAGTCCCCTTCTTTTAGTCTCTACTTCTCTCACATATAATTAGTATTTGTTTGAGTTATATCATTCATATATTCCATTGTTCACTACTTGTGCATTTACTACTCAATATAATATTGTTATTGGTTTGATACCATCCATGCCAACCCTTTCAGTAATTGTTGATTTTCAATCTTCTATTTTTCTTTGTTTTAATATATGGCTATTTGGTTGTTGATGGTCAAGATGGATACTTGATGCTTCCGGAACACAATATCAGCGTCTATGATTGACTCACTAGAAAGAGAAAGAGAGAGATAGGGCTCCTCATATCAGAATGAGTAGAACCCAAAAGGACATCAAAGTTCAAACTATAGCTAAATGCTGCTGCAGTTGCTGCATACCTGGCCATCCACCTTTTCTCTCTTGTGCACGGGTTCGGCATAGTTATCATACTGTCGTCCCACAACTTAAAAAAGTAAATACAGCTTGTGCATTTCAATTGCACCATGGAACTTGTGAGTTCTTAGTGGTTCTAGTTTGTGAGAAATATTTAATTGCTGTATTGTTAAAAATTAACCATCTGTATGTCCTTAACTCTCTAGAGTCTCAACAGATTGACAAAAGGGAAAATAAAATTGTTAGATGCTAGTTTCAGGCAAGGGTATCAGAGAAAAGGTAATATTTTTTTTAAAAATGGATATTAACATCATTAAGATATCAAAGAATATCCTAGATCTAATTCAATCCAGCTCAATTTCCAAGTTTGCCAATGCAAGAATATGGCTTTCTGCTGGCTGATTCAAATATTTTCTGTTGAACCAGATAATTTCGCAAAAACAATGTACTCACTCATGAAAAAAGCTAAAGTAAGACACTCCCATGCTTATCCAGGCACAAACAAGGTCGGACTGCGAAATTTAGTGGTGTCCATTTATGGAAAATTAATTAGGGTTTCGATCAACCAAAGTGACCAAACTGATAAAGAAACTCTGACTGCTAATCACAACTTTCCTTTTGGCTTGTTAGAATAATATACAACCATCAGCTATTACAATCTAGAGTAGACACTTGGCTACACTGTGTGGTTGTTAGCACAAGCTCAAAGGTTCAGGCCCTTCTTATTGTTTTTTTTTTATATTTTATTTTTTCCTAATAGCTAGCATTGAATTGGATGATCCAGATTCCACTGTAGCAATGGAGATAAAAGTTTGGTATCTTTTTTTCTTTTTTTGATATATAGCATCAGTGTCTTTAGTTCAAACCACACAAAACTCTCTGATTCATACATGGACAAGTAGGATTTAATAATTCTGTGGGGCAATCATAACCATCAAGTTGCTTGAATCATTATAAATATATGGTCAATGATAATCAAAGCAAGTACCATAAAAAAAGGGGGAAAAAGTCTATCTAATAGAAGGTTAGGATCATCTAGCTAATAGATAGATATCGAAAATTATGAGGCTGTCACCATGAGCTACAAAGAAGCCAGCCCTCTTTGATCATTCAACTCATCTTATGTTTCAAATATATTGAAGTTGGTTTCTACAGGAAGCCAACCCTCTTTGATCACCCCTCTTTTTGCAATGAGTTTAATAGTATTACTAAAATGATTCTGTCTATTGGTACTCCCAAATATACTCCCGATCAGCTCTAAACTTGACCATGTAATAATTAAATTAGTGTGTAGAATTGGGGGTATATTTGGGTTACTCCCATAAACTTACACTTGCGTGTTTCTCAATTATGATTTATTTTGGGCATCAGTGAATTTAATCACCTTACTCATCATTTTCCTAATTCTTAGTATTATTTAATTTTTTTTTGCTGAAATTTTAAATTTTGTCCGCTTATGTTCATTTTTTTCATCTTCACGTCCTATTTTGTGAATTAATTTCTAAAGAGATTCTAATTTTCCTGCTTTTTTACATCTGTGCATCGCACGGGGTGTGTACTAGTAACTAATACTATGCCAGGATAAATTCTCCCTTTCTAGCACTGCCACATAGGATTACCATTTTACCATTTAATGACATGTCACAACTGTTCAGCGTCGGGAGGGAATGCAAGCAAAGGGCACACCGTTTTGGAAGGGATGCAACTCTTCTAATATTAAACTCGTTGCAAAAAAGGCTAAAGTATATAGCCTTTCCTTTCTTCCCCCCTTTTTTTTTAAATTTCAACTTTAAAATCCACCTTGAATTCCATGCCTAAAGTATATATGTGACAATGGGCTGTGTTTGGTTTTGGTTGGTTGAGTAATGAGAGAACCAACCTGTAGCTTTCATTTGACATTCCCAACCCCCATCTAGATTATCAATTATATTTCTATGTATATGTATGTATTTCTATGTATATGTATGTCTGTTAGTAGAAGCAAAATCTCTAATGATTTCGAAGAACAAAACCATATGCAGACAAGAGACAAAGAGAGAGATCTATCTGGACAAAAATCCCTATTTTAGTTTTAGAAGATGTTTGTTATTCATTATTCAAGGTATGTTTGATTGTTACAATTGTTGTAACTGATTCTCATCTGCCCATAGTTCGGATAATCTATGTGCTTGAGTCTATAAGATTGTTTCCTCTTTAAATGATCATATTGGTTTACTTGATGCTATTTAAGTTTAGCATGTGAAATATTATATTGACTATTCTATTTCATTCTATTTTTTTGTTAAATGAACTATTCTTAATGTTTGTAGGTAAGACGACATTCTCCAGCTCTCCCCAAGTCACTCTTAACATCTACATGTTGTTTATTAAAGAATTTCGAGGAAAACATTATTGCACTCGGATGGATTAATAGAGATGCAGCACCATATCCTGAATTATATAACATCATAGTAGATGACATTTATGAACCAAATACAGATTTATCTCAAAAAGAGGGAACACTTAGAGATCTTACATTTGGAGATATTATTAATTGATCAAATGGACTACCCTAAATATACAGACAACATATTTCTAAAGGCATCCACTAAGCGATCCTGTTTAAATATAAGTACTTCTTACTTATATCCACATTTTAGTCAAGAGACCATTCTCTCAGTGATTGAGATTCATCACTCCTGGACCCTTAGAAATATATTGTCTGTATATTTAGGATAGTTCATTTGATAGAATGTCCTTAACTGAGAGGTCGACATCGTCTCTAATATTTGCCTATATAGCTTTGATGTAGTTAATCGTCAATGTCCAATACACCGGACTAAATACGGGCTTGTTGGGTTATGTACGCTGTGCTAGAAGAAGTGTATGTGCTCAACAAGGAATCCATCACTCCTCTTTTAGAGTAATTTATATTGAGTTGATGCTTGTCAAACTAGACTTGGAAAACCAGTGCTGATATTTATCGATGAAATGGTTTTATCGAGAATGATATTTTATATATAAAAGAAAAGTAATAATTATTATTTCTTTTAAGGGATTTGAAATAGTTTTGAAAGTCCAAGTTTAACTAAAATTATTAAAGAGAAAGAGTTCTTAATATAAGCTAGGGATTACAGACAGTATAAGATATTGTCCCGTAAGCTTATAACAATATTGGAGGTGGGAGGACGTATCTATAAACAAATCTTGTAATAGATAATAGCTACAAGTAATTCTATATTTTCTAGAGGTTAATCACATTGTGTTAATGGACATTATTGCGATTAGTGGAAGTCTAGGTACCTAGATGAAATTCTAAGATCCTAATGGAATTGTAAAAAAGTGTTTCCTAGCAACAAGGTTCAACCAAAAGGTTAAACACTTGGCCCACTATCGGAAATGAGAGATCTCTTTAGATCCCACACACGAGGACCTTCTTAAAGCTTTAATTTAATTAAATTAAATTCTCCATGTAATTCACTATATGGTATAGTGAAGCTCTAATATATCAAATTACATAAGATGTGATTAATTAAATGGGTAGGACCCATATGAGAATTTTGATAACGATCAAAACATTGACCAACATGAGTTTGAAATTCATATAGGGGTGTGAGGTAGTGGGGCCCACCTAGGGTGGGACACACACATCATTTGATGCTACTTTATTAGTTGCTAATTGATTAGTTACTAAATTGGTTAGTTGCTAATTAGTTAGTTACTAAATTGGTTAGTTGCTAAAATTGGTTAGTTACTAATTAATGATTTTCTACTAAATAGGAATAAGATTAGTTACTAATTATTTGGTTTCTATTTTTGATAAAGCTTAATTGGATTAGGAAAGTATCATTAAAGAATCAAATAAGGAGATTCTAATTAGATCAGAACTAATTAAAGAGAATAGAAGGCCCAAGGCCTATATATAGGGTGAGACACCCACCCTTGGAGGACTTCACTCCATACAGTTTTCTCTCCCTCTCGTTGTAGCTCACACCCCCCTCTCACTTCTCTCTTAGTTTTTGTTTGATCTTTAATAATATCAGAACCAATCTTGTATAAGAAAGGATCTTGAGTTCAAGAGAAAAAATAAAAGATCATAGAGCTTGGATTAGAAGGGCCATTAGCTTCCATTGGAGAAAAGCTTTTAAAAAAAAGAAGGTTCGTGTGAATCACGAATGAGACTTTTTACTTGCAAAATTTTGCGGGTATCGTTCTATCCTTCAAATCTTGGAAACGATTTTTCTATATCAAAGTCGCAAAGGTGATTGTTTTATCCTTCATTGAATAAAATCAATTAGAATTATAGTCAGATCTTGGGATTCAATGTATGCCCCCTAAGAACTGTTAATGTCCATTCCTGACCTGCTCGGGTCAAATCCCTTGTCTTGATAGCGGACCTCCACTAGTGGTCTACCTCGCCTTCAATCATAAAGGTGGCCCATGTAACTCTCAATAGTCGCTAAGATGGAAATCAACTTCTCTAGCCGCATAACTCATGCCTCTGCTACCAATGGGTCTAGGCTACCATAGAAGACGAGAGTCCACATTCTCGGAAAAGCATCAATCCTCGTATTATGATGTACAGGAGTAGGCACAAGTACCACCGTAGGAGTAGCATTAGGGGTAGAGGGTTGCCTGGTTGCAAGCATCGCTAGTGTCTCTGTGAGCAAGGATTTTGGTCCCGCGCCCACAGGGCTGTTGTCTTGGCAATGTGGTCAATTGATTTTATGTTTAGAGTCTCCACTTATTTATTCGGTAGGGATAAGTCCCATGATAATGGATAAGATCTTGGTCTGCTTAAAGTTCTGGGTAAGTGGTTTGGTTGAGCTCGGGGAAGGTGTTAGGCACCCCGACACTTTCGTCATATGACGGTTCCCTAGTCCCTACTTCCTAGGTTTAAGCCATTTAAATGTCAAGTATTAATCAAATGTCGTTGATTTAGTTTATACTAACCCAAGAAGGGGAAGGCTAAACTAGGCTCGGGCCCAAGTTGGGCTGCCTACGTACTCACATTGGGGTGAGATCAGACTGAGCGTCGTTCTGGCATATGAGCCCGTGCCGAGGCTAGGGGCGTGTTGTGTGTGTACCAAGGGTGGCTTAGGGTCTAGTCCGGTAGACTAGGGTTGAGTTAACCGGGTTGGTCAAGTACTTGGTTGATTGGGCCCAGTAGGCCGAGGTTGAAGCCCAGTAAGCTTAAGCCCGGTAGGTCGAGAAGAAGTTCGGTAGACTGGGGTGTGACCCGGTAGGACAAGGATAATCCCGGTAGACTGGAGTCGGCCCGGTAGGCCTAAGGTTAAGCCCGGTAGGCTTGAGTCGGCCTGGTAGGCCTGGTAGGCCTAGGGTTAAGCCCGTTAGGCTTGGGTCGGCCCAGTAGGCCTGGGGTTAAAGGTCAAAATTCAGTTTTATGGTCCTTTGAATTTTAGGGTTTTATCCAAATTTCCCAAGTTAAAGGGACGTTACATGGTTAAAAATGGATTTTGACCATGGTTAGTCCGGATAACCATGGTTAGGGGCAAGTGTTGAACATTTTATCGCCCTCTTACATTTTCCAAGATTTTTGGGAATTAACCAAGGTTTAATGGGCTTAACCATGTTTTAACCAAGGTTTAATTATGGTTAAGCTCATTTAACCAGGGTTATGCATGGGGTTTCCCTAAAAACACCAAACTCTGTCATTTTAGAATTTTTGGGAATTTTCAAAATTTTCTACGATTTTTCCAAGATGGTCTTGTGAGTTAACCACAGTTAAAGTGTAACCATGGTCAAGTTTTGACCATGATTAAGGCCAAGGAAGGTCAAGGAAGACCTGGGCTGGATCCCAAGAGTCAAGGCAGACCACATGGAAGTCCCCCAGGGGGTGTGGGCCCACTGAAAAAGCCCAAAACATCAAAAATCCAGACTGTCGGCATTAGGATTGCCGACAATTAGAGTGATTTTTTGTCCATTTTTAAAAGCCTGTAACTTGGGTTCTATAGGGAGTAGTGGGGCCCATAATATATGAAATTGAAGCTTAGGATGAGGGGAAGGCAATGGGTCTGGTTTGGGTCTCAAGGGTCCTTTGGTGTGGGCCCCACAGCTAGGCAAAGTGGCCTGTTTGACCTGCACATGAAATAATAAATGTCGGCACTGGAAGTGCCGACACTTATGCCAGTTTGCAAAACAGGGGTTTTAACCCCAGTTAAGCACAAATATGGGTCAAGGTCCCTTCATGGATATTGTAGGGGAAGTAAAGGGGGACCTAACCCTGCTCTTGATTTAGCCCAAAAGGTCACCAAATGGGCCCCACAGGCCCTCGAACAGAGGGTGTCCGGGGTGTCGGTACTGAGTTTACTGGCACCCAGAGATTTTTTTTTTATATCTCGAAGGCTGCTGCTGGGAGTGAACCAGGGACCTCCCCCCCCGATATGAGGAGTCCCCAGAAGGCCCCTTGAAGCGTCCATGTGCCCTAGGGGAGGTTCCCCACACCTATAAAGGTGGGAGAGGCCTCCCCATCAGGGTATACCTGTAAAAGTCAAAACAAAGTCCCCTGGATAGGACCAGGGGCTCACATGGAGTTCAAAAGGAAAAGAAAGAGG
This sequence comes from Tetracentron sinense, assembly GCA_015143295.1. Taxonomy (NCBI): domain Eukaryota; kingdom Viridiplantae; phylum Streptophyta; class Magnoliopsida; order Trochodendrales; family Trochodendraceae; genus Tetracentron; species Tetracentron sinense. The sequence continues at coordinate 5,421,146 of CM026572.1, read as the reverse complement.
GGTAGGGGGAAGCCCTACCCTAGTGCTTTACTCCAGAGGCACTGGTGGTCTTCGAGGTCGGTGGTGGAGCGTGGCGGCTCGTGGTGGCGCTGCATAGGGGGTGGTTGGGCTTCTGGGAGCTACAGGGATGGCCTAAGGTTACAGGAAGGCCTGGACTGGGGAGTTTTGACTCAAACAGGGGTTCGAATGGGTGTCTGTGGACTGGTTTTGAAGGTGGGGGAGCCTGGTATTTAAAGGGAGACCCCATGGGGACACCAAGGTCATTAGGACGGTGGTAGGCATGCTACAGGGGGTTGGAGTGGCGTTCTGGAGGCCGGAGTGGAGCTGTACAGGGCGTGCCTGCGCTGCAGGGGGTGGTTGCACGCAAAAACGAATATCCAGACATGTCGGTAGTTAGATTACCGACATACCCCAAACTTTGCTTATTCATGGTGTCGGTAATTCGATTATCGACCCCTAGAGGATTTTGCCCTTAGGGCCTTGCCCAGGCTTGCAGGTGCACTGTTGGGGGTTTTTTTGAACTTTCGGGGCTTGGGCCCAGGCCAAGTCTTGAGGGCTCTAGGAGTTTTAGTCTTTAGGGCTCAAGCACTACGGGCTTGGGGCCTAAACTAGGGCTTGTACTAGGCTTGGCTTTAATTAGGGTTTGGTCCTAGGGCTTAGGTTAGGGCTAGGCTTTGGTAATGTTTAACTAGGGTTTGGTCCTAGGGTTCGGTCCTAAGGTTCACCTAGGGCTAAGGGAATCAGGCTGGGGATTAACTATGGTTAAGTGACTTAACCATAGCTAACAAGGGGTGTAAAAATTGGGTGCTTACAGCTGCCCCTTTTTGTCGGAGAAGGCCATGATTGGCAATTTGAACGACATAGACTGGAATCATCCGATTTTTAAACCGTGATGGGGTTGAAGGAAATGCAGCATGGCGTGATGTGCGTGTAGTGAGTGCATGTGGAGTGATGCGGGCTATTGCTAGGGGATAGCAAGTAGCTGAGGAAGATTGTGGATGTAGAAATGACGTAGCCCAGAGGTGCTCCGCAGGGGGAAGGTGATCGAGACGGTGCCTCCTAGAGCGGGTTTACTGAATCGATCGGGTGACACGTAGGTTGTCGAGAAAGGGGACTTGCTAGTGAGACTGCGGTGTGACGCGGTTGTCACGGAGTACTAGGAAATCAGGGACACACGGGGGTGTCACAAAAGAGGGACATGCTAGTGAGACTGCGGTGTGACAAGATCTTCACGTAGCACTAGGGAGTTAAGGACACAAAGGGGTGTCAAAAGAAGAATAGGCTAGTGAGACTGCGGTGTGACAAGGTTGTCACGGAGCACTAGGAAGTCAAGGACACACGGGGGCGTCACAACAAAGGGACAAGCTAGTGAGACTGCGGTGTGACGAGATTATCGCGTAACACTAGGAAGTCAAGGACACACGAGGGTGTCACAAAAGAAGGATATACTAGTGAGACTGCGGTGTGACGAGACTGTCACGTAGCACTAGGAAGTCAAGGACACGCGGGGGTGTAACAAAGAGAGACAAACTAGTGAGACTGTGGTGTGACAAGACTGTCATACAGCACTAGGAAGTCAAGGATACGCAGGGGTGTCACAAAGAGAGACAAGCTAGTGAGACTACGGTGTGACGAGACTGTCACGTAGCATTAGGAAGTCAAGGACACGGGGGGGCGTCGCAAAAAGAAGTTTCGAGGCATGATGCCTACGGAAGATTAAGTTGTCCAAGGTGGACTGAACTTGATCATGTTGATATGATGATATAGTGTCATGCAGGGATGGAGATGACCCTGCGGTGATTTGCAATCTTCGGAGATGCGCGGCATCGGCTTCCTTTGCTTTGATTGTCGGGGCTGCTTGTTGCAGAAGTGTACAAATGGATCTTGACGCCATAAGCTTGTTTTTGAAAACCTTTTGGAAAGTGTGAGAGACTTTTTGTAAAGACTTTAATGTTGACAAAATGCCTTGTTAGCTTTTTGATTTGCTAGTAAACTGCCTAGATTGGGGCTTAAAGAGGCTTGAGAATCATCTTTCACCTTCAGGAGCGAGGAGTATGATTCAGACCGAGACACCGCTGGGGATGAGCAGGCTCAGGATGCTACGGAAGGCTGATGGCTTTATCTGAGGAGAAGCGTAACTACTGGGCTTCTGGACTCCTGCCGGGGACTAGCATTGATTGCGAGCTGCCGAAAGCTTCTGCTGGGGATCCACTAGGGATTGGAAATTACCTGCCGCTGGAGTTTTGCCGAGAAGTGGACTTCTGCTGGGGAACTTGACATGTGTTGGGGGTTCTCCCGATGTTCTCCCACCTGTTATGGGAGATGCCTTCTGAAAGATTCTCCACTAGGGAAGTCGATCCTCTGCTGGGGATATGCCTCGCTGAGAGAAACTGATCGCAGGGGATGATTGGGGAAGTCTGGTGAGTCTGATTATTACAGAACAGTGTTGCCCAGGTGGTTTTAAGCTTTTTCTCCATTTTTTGCCCTTGGAATGACCAAGTCATGGGATTCGTATAAGTTTTGCGCGATGGGGCCATTACCGGTTTTCCTCATGCCTGCGAAGCTGATAGATTTTGTCATTTTTTTGCCCATAGTCACGAGGCTATGTCTGGGAGTCGCGTAATTTTTGAGTAATGAGGCCGTTTTCGGTTTTCACTCATGCCCGCGATTTACTGCTTAGTTTGCTGGGGAAAATAGATCCTCTCCCGTCATTGCCCTAGATGGCGTTCTCCTGTGGGGAATGTACTCCGCTGAGGGTACAAATATGATATTTCGCTTGCACTCGTAGCTTCTAAAGGATCTAGGAGGACCTTTGAGTAGGACGAAGCGTAGGCTAAGGAACCGAAGATTGGGACACCCTGAGGGATTGTTGATTTGCTCTCCCTTGGAGTTTTTTTTTTTTTTGGGTTGTCTCTTTGATAGAGGTCGACTCTTCTGGGGAGTTTGATTCCGCTGGGGGATGTTGAGAGAGGTTGTCTTTGCTGGGGAGAGAGAGGTTGTCTCTACTCGGGAGCTTTGTTGTGGTTCCACTAGTGATGAGGTGAAGTTGATTATGTTGGGGATGATTCCATGCGAGAGAATCCTTAATGTTTGAAAATGTTTCAACATCTATTTTGGGATTTCACAGGATGGAGATGCATTGACACTTAGGGTGGGATGCCCACTTCAAAGGTTGACCCTAACTAATTAGTTATTTGACTTTATCCTATTAGTTAGTTGACCTTATCCAGTTAGTTGGTTAGTAATGTTTATCTCCTAATAGTTAGAGATAAGATTATTTGGTTGCTAATTAATGTTTTCTTATAAGATAAGGATAAGATTAGTTTGTTACTAATTAATTATCCTACTAGATAAGGATAAGATTAGTTTCTTACTAATGGATAAGGCTAGTTTCTAATTATGATAAATCCTAATTATTGGATTAGGACTTATCTTTAAGGAATCAATTAAGGGAATTCTAATTGGATTAGAATTAGAATGAGGTTATTGACTTGGGCTATAAGATAGCTAAAAAGGAGTCTATAAAAGGATTTCTCCATAGTGGAACGTCCACACAACAAGGGAATTCCCTCCCCTTTATGGTGTACAGCCACCTCCCCATGGTTCTTTTTTGGTTGGTTTTTGGGCTTGAAGAAGATCAAGAACAAATCCTTGATGATCAAGAATTGTTCAAACCACCTTTTCCCTTCTTCATTCTCTTGATTTTTGTTTTGATCTTAGATAATCTTGAATAATATTAGAACCAATCTTTATGAAAGGATCTTGCATTCAAGAAAAGAATAAAAGATCAAAGAATTTGAATGGAAGGGATTGATCAAGAAAAGTTCTTGGATCAAAGAAAAGAATAAAAGATTCAAGAGCATTGGTCTGAAGGGTCATTAGCTACCATTGGAGTAAAGCTTTGGAGATTCAAAGAAGGTTAATGTGAATCGACAGGAGACTTTACACTTGATAAGTTTTATAAGTATGTTTCCTCACACTATGATTTAATATGATCGTAAGATGACCATTGAAAAGATTTTGATTAGATCAAAATCAAGTTTGAATTAAAAATAAGTGCTTCAAAAAATTTTATATTCATGTCTTTCAAGATGTATATCCTGGTTATCAGATGTGTTGCATGACAAGGGTATCATATCAGAGGTGTTATGTCTGACAGGTGATATATCAAATGTGTTCCTGATAGAGAAGTGTTTCTTGGTGGTCAGGTGTTCCTGTTAGTCAGAGGTGCGTCCCTGGCTTGTCAAATGAGCTTCATTTTCCTAGCAGGTTGGATGAATTTTTTGGCTATCAGATGGGTATCCTGGCGATCAGATGTGTATCTTGGCAATCAGATGTGTATCCTGGCGACATATGTATTTCCTTACAAATGTGGTTGTGTGCGTTGATGTTTCCACAGAGGGAAAATATAAAGTAATATGTTAGAGGTGTTGTTCTTGGCAGAGTGTGATATGTCATAAGAGTTGTTCCTGGCAGTTATCGGGGGAAGGCCTGGGTTATGTATGAAATATACAGATTTGAGATTAATTGAGTTGGCTTACCCAAAGATCGATCATAATCGGGAAAAGTCCTGATTGGTTGATAATTGAATCTATGGACTCAGGAATATAGGTTGTACATGAGCGAAGGCCCAATCGATCGAGTTTGTGGACTCAAGGATAAAGTGTGAGCGGTTATCTGAAACAGTAACTTGGTGTTGTGGAAAATGATTGGATGAACTTGACGATGAAAAATATTTGGAGGTTGGGAACCTTGGATAGGGTGAAATAACCCTAAGTGACCTCGGGTCACGAGTTACGATATTATTATAATATAAGATTTGTACTGTACTACTATATCATTATTGATGAATGTTATTATGTGGAAAATAGTCTAGATGGACTGTAGATTTTGTTGGGCTCTATAGCTCACCCCTCATTTTATGTCTTCAGATTCTCAAGCGATTTGCCGATTGGCAAGGAGTAGGCTTGATAGAGTTTGGAAAGTGTGCCGACACAATTGTGACGCCAAAAATATAGGCTACTGTAGCTAGTGAGGTAATGTATTTACTTATGATGGGTTTTTGAAATTCTTAGAAAATTTATTAAATATGATAAAAAAAAAAAAAGTATATGCTATTCATTGTTAATTGATATTGTTATCTTGAATATGGATGCATGAAAATGATGAATGATGGGTTTAATGGAATAGGTATGGGTTATAGATGAATGGAAATGGCGGTAGATGAGTTATATGGCAAAATCATGGCTTATAGATGGATTGGAATGGATGATGGAATGTTGAAAATGGAGGAAGGGTATTGTGCCATAATAAATGATTGAATGTGTTAATTTAAGGCTTGGAAATGCTAAATGTCTAAATGATGCTATTGAAACTGTTAAACTAGCTTATTGTCATATTGTGGTTTGTCATGATAAATTATGCCCTATTTTTATTGCATAGTGATTGACATTTGGATAGGCCAAAGCCTAAAAGAAGTCTTCCACATCGGGAATTCTCTAACTAGGGATATGTAACCTATCAGAGTTTCTTGGTGGAAGATGGAAATCTAGGCGATGACTGAGTTCGGATAATAATTACGACACTTATGCACTAGTTCACATGTGTGGTAGTTTACAAGTCTCACGAGTATACAAGTATGACACAGACACTGCATGGATACCAGACACCGAAATACAAGTATAAGAATACCGTACATGAAATACAAGTATAAGAACAAAAACAAGTACATATAAGAGCAAGAACACTGCATGAATTTCAAGTAGCTCCGATAATAGTTGATGCTCTCTATGGATAAGATTTCAAGTCCTAGATAATTATCATGAACTTTGATATCTAAGAGCTCTAGGGGCTTACGCTTCTGTCAATGCATCTCCATGGACTTAATATATAGACCTCGATGACTATTTTTATGGGAAAACAAGCATGCATGACATTCATGGTACAAGTCCAAGAGTCACACAAGCATACGAGTTAAGATGATGTTATGATATGTTCACCTGTTCCGCACTCTGATTATGTACATGTTATATGAATTTGTTATTATCGCATGAACTGGATATTGAGCAAGTATGCATGTTTTGCTATTGTTGGTTAGTTTGGATATTCGCTGAGTGTTTTCAATACATAGTCGACCTGTTATTGTCGTCAGATTCAGTGCAAGAGCATACGGCGGAGCCGTGGGTTGAGGAGCAGTACTTTGAAGAAGGAGAAGTAGGTGAGCATCCATAAGAGAGAACTAGAGATTTTGATAGCTATCCCTATTAGTAGGTTGTAGTTTACTTCCTGAGTAGTAGACTTATGTTATTTTAAGATGTTGCTTAGACTATTTACTTTTATTTGGTGACTTTATGCTATCTGATCATGGTGGGTTATGTGGGTCAGATTTCAGTTGTGCAAGATGGTTTGATTTATATATATATCAAAAGAATTTTATGGTTGCTATTTCAGGAGAATTATCTTTTAGTTTTACCTTGTTGCTAATGAAGTCAAGCAAGGATAAATAATGTAGCGGACCCAAAGTCCTGTTATGGTCAAGATGGGGTTTTGGGGTCGTTACAGTTCTGGAGGATGTTACGGGATGCACCTATATGGGCTTGCCTAACCCCAGCTTCCACCAAGATCGAATTAGAAAAAAATATTAATTTTTTAAAAAAATCCTGTTTAATTTTTTTTTTAACCCTTAATTCTCCATTCTTTTGGTGGAACATTTAAAATTCTGAAACACTAATATTTTGGAATACCAGGCAAGAGTCTAAGATGAGAGGGGAGAGAGTTTCTAACCCTTTTACACAATGGTATCTCAGATTTATAAAGTTAAAATTAATTAGAAGTTCTACATCCATAGAACTTTCCATATGTATATAACTTTTACACTCTATGAAATAATATAGTTTTAGATATTAAGTAAAATTAGGCATGAAACAATGGAAGTTCTAGACTTTAAAAGTTCCAAAAAAGAACGGAGCCTTAATGCTAATTTTTATCGTATAAAAACTAAGGTTAGATTATTGAACCCTAACTATTAGTGAATCTTAACTATAGTTAATAGGGGTTAAAAAGGACATGTGTTGACTTGTGGGTGCAATTGAACTCAACTGTGATTCGATCTCGCTTCCACTCCCCCTCCCCCTCCCTGCCGAAAAAGTATGTTTTCAAAAGAGCAGTGGTTAGCAAACCTTGGGGTCCGCTTATCTTACTCCATGTCCCTTTTAACACCCCTTTTACCCTAACCAAAAAAAAAAACCTTCGTTAAGCTTGACTAAATTAAAGTTAATTTTTTTTCTTCTTCTAAAAATGGATTGCTTAATCCTAAGGATGAGTAAATCATAACCACAATTATGAGTGTTTAAAAGTAGGGTGTGGACCAATGAAAACCATAATGGAGACTGCATGCATTTTTGTTTTTAAAAGGGTAAATGAAATCTCACAAACCTCCCCTCTAGTTTATGAAATTACACTACCCTCTCCTCAACTTTAGTTGTCAGTAACACATACTTCCTTCCGTTAGTTGGCCGATACGTACATGGATGAAATTTGATGATGTCATCATTTAAATATTTTAAAATGTCTAAATTATCCTTCTTAAAGACAAAGTCAGTTAATTTACTAAAATAAATGATAATTGGATTTGGTAAGTATATAATTAAAGTTAGTATATATTTCCAAAAGAGTTGTGCTTTGCAGACCCATGGTCCGTTTCATATCTTATACCCGTGTCCTTGTGTCCCTTTTAACATCCCTAGTTAAGCTTAACAAAATTAAAATTAATATTTTGGTTTTTGTTTTTTTTTAAAACCATGGTTGGAGTGCTTAACCCTAGGGGTGAGTGAATCTTAACCATAGTAGGTGAGTTAAAAAATTGAGGCGTGGACCAATGAGGATCGACCATTTTGTTATAAAATGGGATCCACGGGTATTCCTTTCCAAAACTAAGGTTAATAGTATCAACGTAAGGTATTTTTTTTTTCTTCTAAAAAACAAGTTGGATAGATGAACTCTAGGGGTGCGTGAATCTTAACCATAGTTAGTGGGTATGAAAAGGGACACATGACGGCTTATAGATACCCTTTAATGTGGTTAAGCATAATTAACCTAATGTCATATATATATATATATTTTCCTACCTAAAACCATTGGATGAATCCTAGGGGTGAGTGAATCTTAACTGCAGTTAGTAGTTAAGATTTAACTACAGTTATATTTTTATATTTTTTTCCCTAAAATCAAGAATTTATACGTTACGTAAGCGAAGTAAAAATTAACATGTGTCGAGCTTGGGAGCCTAACCGAGTCAAGTCATCGAGCTAGCTCGGCTTGTGGCACCCTTAACCGTAAAGACGTGTTTCCTCAAGTAATGGGGTAAAAGAGTGTAGCACCCTGGAACTTTTCGTACCTAATGAATAGCATTCCCATAGCCAATTGACATTTCACGTAGTCCAATTAATAAATAAAGAAGAATTGAAAAATTATAAAATATTAGAAATGTTCCCCTTCAAAAGACGAATCCATCGCAAGTTGAATCATCAAAATCCGATGAACGAGTAAAAAGTTATGGCCGAAATACCGAAGTGCGGGAAAAAATGAGAAAAAACAGAAAAATGGGCAAAAACACAAGGATCCGGTCGATTGAATTTGCTACCGGTTGACCGAATGCCGTTACCGGTTGACCGGTCAAGCAAAATTTTGTATGAGTTATTTTTCCAGAGAGGTCATTTTTGACCAGTCGACCGAAGGTCACTACCGGTCGACCGGTCATGTGAATTTTTGCCCAGTTCGGTTTGTTTTGCCGAAATTTTAAGGATAAAATGGTCTTTTGACCACCCCTTTTTCTATATAAACCCAAATTCGTGGGTTTGAGTCCTCATAAACCCTCAAGCTCAAGTTTTGGGGATTTTGGAGAAGAAAGAAAATGGGAGAAACTATAGTTGGTCTTGCATGATCAAGGTGGAGCTTGGATCCATTTCTCAAGCTTGGATTTCTTTCTTGAAGCCTTAATCTCCTTTTTCAAGCAAGGATCTTTCTCCATTTCAAGTTTGAAGCATTTTCTTCAAGAGGGATCACCTCTATTGAGTTGAGAGCTCAATCAAGGGTTTTCTTCAAAGATCAAGCTTTGATCTCAAGGTTAGTATACCCTACTAACTACTTTAGTAATAACCTAGGTTTATTTTAAAAATATGCTTGTGGATTTCTTTAGTTTGTTCTTTTCTTGATTTGCTTTATTAAATCCTTAAATTAAACAAGATAAAGAAGAAATTATGGAGTGTGAATGTATAATTGAGGCGATGGATGCCATGTGTTGTGATGGATGATGTGTGATGAAAATGGTGGAAGGGCATAGTACACATAAAGAACACACCCCATGTGTTTGATGGAATGGTTGAATGAAAAAATGTGAAATAAATAAATATAAGAATGTTGCACACCACTTGCTTGATAAAAAGCATGAATAACCTTGAAAACCAAGACTAAGGAGATATGAATAAAGGTTAAAGAAACGTTGCATGTTAAGTGTTCGACATAATGCATGAATGAGAATTCAAGGAATTTAAAGAAAATTATTAAAGCAAGTTTATGTAGTTTTCTTAGAAATGATAATTTTAGATCAATTGCCCTATATGCTTGTGTTAAATTCCAACATGATCATGAAAAGAATTGAAATGCCATATGTGTACCTTGAACCATCTATGATTGTATGATTGTCACGAATGCCACACACACCAAGCACGCATGCATGAACCAAACTTTTTATGTATAAGAATATGGAAAGAAACGCCAAGAACAAGAAACGTAAATTGTGAAACAAGCATGAATGTCAAGGGTAGGGCATATCCCTAGGATATGTCATACCTGGCTCACAAGTGAACAAACATGAATGTCAAGGGTAGGGCATATCCTAGGATATGTCATACCTAGCTCACAAGAAAATAAGACAAGCAAGCAAGAAAATTAATATGCTAATGTGTTCCGTTTAATCATAGTCCAGGCATTAGTAAGCAAGAATAACTAGTGTGTTCCGTTCCACCATAGTTCGGGTACTAGTCAAGTCAAGACAAGGATACTAATGTGTTTCATTCAATCATAATCCGGGCATTAGTAAGCAAGATGCTAATGTGTTCTGTTCCATTATAGTCCGGGCATTAGCAATGTATGGCAAGAGCTAGTATGACCGTCCAAGTCATAGTTCGGGTACTAGTTAAACAAGATATGAGGCTAATGTGTTCTGTTCCATTATAATCCAGACATTAGTCAAGCAAGAATAACAAGAACCTAGTATGTCCGTCCATTTCATAGTTCGGGTACTAGTTAAACAAGATAAGCACGTAAACAAGAAGACATGCATGATTCTCACAAGACAAGAATAATCTTATAAGATGTATAAAGTAGTCACAAGATGCATGAGAAATATAAGGAACTCACGATGTAATAGAAAACATATTAGGTTAAAGCATGAATGTAAAACACGATTAAATATAAGATGTTCAAGATTTTACTTTGTTATTTCATTTTAGCTTCTGCACTCTGATTATATAAATGTGATGATGAATGGTATTACGCATGTTATGTTATCGTTATTACTATTGTTAGCTAGTAGCTTATACTCACTGAGTATTCCATATTCAACCGTACTTTTATGTCGGTAGGTACAGTGGTCCCTTGGATCGAAGCAGCTCAGGGAGAGTAGGAGGTTACTTGGATTGTTAGCTAGATGCTATGGGTTGGCCTGTGAGCCTACAGTTGGGTTGAGTATGAGAGACATGTATTTTGAGATTTACTTCTAAGGGGATTTTCATGTGGGCTTGAGTTGGTAACTCAAGTATTTGTACCCATTGTGATTATTGTATTTTATTCAGTTGTTGGTTCACATTAACACTTGGAAGTACATTTATTTTAAGGAAATTTTTCGGATCACTATTCGTCATGCCTTGTATACTCTTTGCAGGTTCGATTTAAGGTTAAGTCACGTCACCAAAATATCCTAACTTCTAAGAGGTATTTTAGGGCGTGACAAAGAGTAACGGTATTAACTTGACATACCAGGGAAGGTAGTGTTATTTAGAAGGGAGGTTTGTGAAATATCACCAAACCTCAGGGACGTCAGTATAATTTAACCTTCTTAAAGTGGTCAATAGGAAGGGTTCGAATTAATGGCCACATAATGCGTGCATTGGTGATTTGGTGCAAGACCCGAACCGTCGTTGCCGTCCTTGTCCCAAGCCTCCAACATGTCTGACCAAAACTTTTCAAAAGAGAAGGATAAGAAAAAGCCACGTCAATCGTATGAGGTGCATGTGCTTCTACAGCGTCTGATTACCCATTGGAAAATAATCAGCTCCTCGGCCGGTGACAGAGTAGGAGCGTCCCGACTCCCATTTTCTTGCTTTGTATCCTCTTCTAACCCCATTAACTGAAGTTAAGATTCATCCACCCTTAGGATTCACCCATCTACCCTTTGTTTTTAGAGAAAAAAATAAATTAATTAATTAAAGGGTTCACCCATCCACCCTTAATGGGAGTTGAAGGTTATGTGAGAGGGAGGAGGAAAAGTCCCCTCCTGGGCGACAAGGGGACTATTGCTCTTTTGTCTTATCCATTAATCCTACCATTTGCAAGTGCCGTCGCTTCTTGTACAACTATTGTTTGACAAACGAGATCCAATCACGATTGAATTTAGGGAGAGTTCAATTGCTCTCATAGGTCAACATGTGTCCCCTTTAACCCCTATTAACCATGGTTAACATTCTCTAATTCTTAGTGTTCAATAATTTAACCTCAGTTGATGAGTGGTAAAGGGGGGTGCGTGGTCGAATGAGATCAGGCCATCAGGGGTTAGCTTATGAGCTGACTCCGGGTCCGTTTGCCTTAAAATATGAGGCAATTTTTTGTTTTCCAATAGCGTTTTTACTTTTTACCATACCTTCTGCTTTTTATGATGTTGGGGGAAGCAGAGAGAAAGAGAGGTCGGAATCTGATATCTCGTGCCGTGATTCCTTCAGTTTTCAGCTCTCTTCTCGTTTTCTCCATATTTTTTCTATTTCTGATTTGTTTTTGAGAAATTAAGAGCTTTTCGGATTGTAATCATTTCCCTAGTCAACGCTTCTGCTTCTTGCTTCTGCTTCTGCTTCTGCTTCTGAATCAATCATTTGTTCTAGGTACGTCCATCGATCTATATTCCTTCTCGAGATTGTTTTTACTTTTATTTTTTTTATTATTGTTTTTGATTTGATACTGGAAGTGGAGAGCTCTAGATCTGTGTTTTTCCTTTATACATCTCTGTCTTCGTGTCTCTCTCTCTCTCTCTAAATCGTTTCCTTCACGATTGCAACGGTTCTCTTCCAACTTTTTCTTTCATTCTGTTCAATCACTACTTTTTCTTTTACTGGGGCCAGTGGGAAGAATTTTTTTGGAAAAGAAAAAGAAGTCCACCTCTCGATTTTGACAATAACAGCGAGAGAATTTTCCAAAATCTTTTGCGTTTTTCAAAATACAACCCATCTTTCAACGATTTTCTGTTAAATCTCTTTGGAACAGGAAAAGATTGATTAATCCGAGAACAAAGTTTCTTCTAAATCTTCGATTACCAGAAAAGTGAAGTTCTTAGAAGAAAGATGGGATCCTTCAAAGGGCATGTTCTTCCGGGGACCTTGTTTCTTCTTGTTGGGGTTTGGCACATATGGAGCTCTGTGGTGAGGTACGTTTCAAACCCTAAATCGTTTCGGGTTAGGGTTTGGAACCCTATTCCATGGTTCGACGGGAGGCTCAAGTACTTTGAGCTTTATTTGATTGCGATCGGAGCTTTCATTGACATGTGTATCGAGCTTCTCTACTCTACCCATCTCAAGTTCTTCGTTAATGGGGTCTTGAATCCATCTCACATGAATGATTTCGAGCACTCTGGGATGCTTCTCATGTTCTTCGTTTTTGGTGTTGTTGCTCTGCTCTCCGAGAAAACCAGGTGATGAGTCTCTCTTGCTTTTCTTCTTCTCAATTTTTCACCTTTAGTTCATAGATTATGTATATGATTGTGTTTGGAAATCACTAATCAGAACTTTTTTCCTGCATTTCCTAGCCAGTTTGATCTCACATAGCCTATCAATTTTTAATTGTTAATTCAATTGATGGGCACCACTTCTATATGAATATCCTGAAAATCATGTCAAATTAATTATTTTTTTATTGTTTTGTCCAATTTGCATTTGCCTGCCCTGGTAATCATTGTAGTCCTTATAACCACACAATTTGATCTTTTGCTTCACATCCGAAACCTGTAAATATCACGATTACACAGACAATTTTTGCTTTTTTTGGGGGGTCATGGAGGTTGTTGCAAGACTCCCAACCCTGACAAGGATTTGGGTAACGGAGGGTATCACCAGACTCCCAATCCTGACAAAGAAGTACTAATCACTTCGGATGCACGCAATCACCTACAAACCACGTTAATCGGGTATGCCCGGGAAGAGTTGAACTCATGACCTTTAGATCTGACCCGAACCAATTGAGTTTCACAGACAATTACCTTCAATTTGGATCTTTTGTTCTCTGGATGTTCAATGATCCTTGGCGGGTCCGGAAATAAAATTCTAAAACCAAAGCAGTATTTCATAAGATTTTTATTCCTGGCTTTTTACCCCAGGTGGTAGGGCCATGTTCTGACCATATTTACCTATGTCATGAGGGCTTAGTTGAAAATAACATGATAGTGAAACAGGTTCTTTTTTCCTTTGTTTTGCTAATCCGAGGTATCCCCAACCCTTCCGGTTAGGACTAAGTCCCCGGGGTGTGACGAGGGCCCGCAACCCACCCCACCAGGAATGTCCGTAAAATCCGGGTGTGACTAGAGAAACAGACATTTCTGCACTACATTTATCTCAGTAGTTGTATCAGTATTTTTTTTTTTCTCACTTGAACAAATTAAATTAAGAGGAGTGCTAGCCACAATCCCATTTACTCCAAACATTTCCTCACTCGAACAAATTAAATTAAGAGGAGTGCCCATTTACTCCAAACATTTCCATAGACGCAAGAATAGCTATAACACGTGGATATGTTTGATACTTTTAGGTTCCGTTCTTTTGGTGAAACATTTAAAAAGTCGGAACATTAATATTTTGGAACAAGAAGCAAGAGTCTATGATGAAAGGGGAGGGGATTTCTAACATTTTTACACGATGGTATCTCTGATTTATAGAGTTCAAATTAATTAGAAGTTCTACATCCATGAAACTTAAAAAATTCAAATTTTGTGGTGGAACTTAAAAATTCCATATTTGTAGAACTTTTGCCACTCTATGGAATAATATAGTTCTAAACATTAAGTAAATTTAGGCATGAGACAATGAAAGTTCTAGACTTTAAAAGTTCCACAAAAAGAATGAAGCCTTACATATTAAAAAAACAGGTAGTATTTGACATTTGTAGCCACCAAGTTGCGTCTTTGGAAGACTAATTAATTGAGACGAGGGATGCCAGCCTCTTTAGTAGGGACTGTGGAGGCCCTGGTTCATCCATATGAGGAACAAATTCCAGTGGGTAATGGCATTCTGTGGTGAATGTCCGATTTCCCCTGGTTTGGTTTTGGGGGCAAATATTGTTTTTATTTACTTTGTGGCCCTTTGGGATGCTACCCAAAAGAAATAAAAATTCTGGTCTACAGTCTACACACTCCACGTGATGAGAACAAACGAGGGTGCTTTATTAAAGCTAGCATTCCTCATGTTCAATGGCACTTTCTAGGACAACAGCTTGGGATCCCATGAAAAATAGTTACCTAAGCATAATTCAAAAACTAGTGCATCTAATAATCCCACCAAAACCCCACACTTTCATAGAAAAAAGGTGCACCTGATTACTTTAGAATAAATTATTTGTGATAAATGTTACGCTATAGCTTTTTGTCAATCACCATAAAATAACAAGGTGCTTTATGATACATTATCTTTCTTTTGTTCTTGTTAGTTTTCTGCCCTTGCCAGAAGGAGCTCTATGCTTGATCGCAGCCACAGCATTCTGTGCAGAGTATCTTTTGTTCTACTTCCACTCCACCTCCCATAAAGGACTTGAGGGGTACTACCACCTCATCCTCGTCCTCCTTATCGGCCTCTGCGTTATATCAATTGTTGCGGGTGCCCTCATCCAAACCAGCTTCCCCTTGGACTTGTGTAGCGGCATTGCCATGACTCTCCAAGGCCTCTGGTTCTACCAGACGGCCTTCACTCTCTATGGACCCATGATGCCAGATGGTTGCGGGCTCAAGGGCAATATGATCTCATGTCGATTATCAGACAATGAGGTTCGTGGCGAGTTATTTGCTAACTTCCAGCTCTTCACTTTGGTCTTCATCGTCCTCGTTGCTGTTGTGGGGTCATATAGTTTCGCGGCTTCGAGATATGGGCATTCTGATCTGGGAAGCGTGCATGAAGCTGGTAATGGACTTGAAAAGGACTAAAGCGGTACCCATCTTTACTTTTCCTCCTCCCCCATTTCTTTTGAATTTTCCATGTAGTGGGATTAGTCTTTTGACTGATAAACGATAGGGAAATGAGAAACGGACCGTGCAGTCAGCTCAGCTTGAAAAGGACCGTGCAGTCACCTCAGCTTGTAAGCTGATCGCGTGACCACATCTTTCTTAACTGTGGTTAAGATTCAATCACCCCTAAGTTTCATCCATCCAACCTTGTTTTTAGGAAAAAAAATATTTACCATAATTTAGTTAAGCTTAACCATGATTAAAAAGGGGTTAAAAGGGACACGGGTCACTGAGGTCAGCTAGGAAAGGGACCTCGCGGTCACCTTCTCAGGAATCTAAATAATATATACAGCATGCACATGTAGTTAAACCATGGTTACCTAGTTCGTTACCCGTTCGTGGTTCGGTTCGTTTGAGTTCATGAAATTGAGTGAACCCGTTACCCAAACCCATTAGTTTTGGTTCAGCGAACTTTTTGTTTGAGTTTGGTAAATTTGTTCTTTAAGTTTGGTGAATTTGTTTTTCTGGGTTTGCGAACCTGCCATAAAACCTATTTTTTAATTACCTATTTTTTAAATGTTTTTTCTTAAAAATTAGTATTTATAATATATTTATATTAATATTATATAAGCGAATCAAGCTAGTGAACCAAACTAAAGAACTAAGCGAACTGAGAAACGAATTTTCACATCCTACGTGAACTGGGTTCACTCTAGGTAGCGAATTGGGAACCCGAATTCAAACCGTGCAAACTGACGAACTAGGTAACATTGAGTTAAACAATTTACAGGTGGGGCCGACCAGGATCATCTAAACAATGTCCTGAAAAAAAGAAAAAATGTAACAAAAAAAACAAAAGAGGTCCAAGCTGATTTATTGGGACCCGGCCCTCCACCTATGATGGTCAAGGTTTGCCCGAGTTCCTAGAATCAATTCCCAAAGAAAGAGACTTGGATCAGAAGTTGTTCTTCTTAACTAACCCAAAAACTATTGTAGGTAACCACTAAAATAACACAAACTGATTTGTTTTCCGGCTTAAACAACCTGAGTTTTGTCAGTCTAGGGAATCTCCTTAAGGATGTCAGCTAACGAATAAAAAAAATCCTTCCATGGTGTTGCAGGTTCCAATAGTCATCTTTACTTTTACTCCTCCGCCCATTTCTTTTGAATTTTCCATGTTGTATGATTAGACTTTTGACCGATAAACAATAGGGAAATGGGAAACGGGAAACAGACCGCACAGTCGGCTCAGCTCGGAAGTTGACCGCTTGGAAGTTGACCGCCCAATCTCAGTGGTCCACACCCTCCTTTTTAACATTCATTAATTGTGGTTAAGTTTCACTTGCATTTAGGATTCATCAATCCAACCTTAGTTTTTAGAAAAAAAATAATATATCTTTATCATAATTTATTTAAGCTTAATCATGATTAGAAAGGTGTTAAAAGGGTCACGGGACGTCAGCTAGGAAGGAAACCTTCTCAGCAATCTAAACAATATATTACTACAAAGGATGCATATGTAGTTAATTAACATTCACGGGAACCATATACAGGTGGGGTCAACCAGGATCATCTAAACAATGTCCTGGAAAAAAGGAAGAAATATACCCAAAAAAAAAGGACCAAGCTTATTAATTGGGACTCGTCCATGCATGGTTTTGCAGGTTCTTATTGTATACAAGACGAGAGTGGCATTGAAGTTGTAGGGATCAGAGTTGACGTATGTAATGGTCAACAGCGAGTATGCTGCAGCAGCAGCTATGGGATCCAACCAAATCACTTGTAGAAGTTTCATCTGCAATTCCCCTACAAATGGTTATGAATGGCCTTCTTTAAATGTCTAATGTTGCATTTTGCATAGGGATTCATATTTCATTTTTTGAGCGTTTTGTTACAATGTTCCTTTTGTGTATGAAGGGTGTGCGAGAGTAACATGTCCTGAAAAATAAAAATAAGTTTTACCCTTGTGATTTTGGTGGTGCTAAAGTTAGCCTTATGGTGTGTCTAAATGTGACTAATCGCTTGTGATGGCACGTGAAGTTTAACACTTGCATCCCATTAGTTCAATCGAATGATGATCTTGCCATGAATCAGTTAAATTAAGGCTGCTTTGGTGTTGAACTAGACCAGCGGGATGATTACGGAGAAAATAGGTGAAAAGGGAAGGGAAGAAAAGAAAACTTTTGTTTATCTAATTGTTTTTATAAAAAAAAACTATTTTCTCCGTTTCACCTATTTTCTAGGCAACCAAGACATAAAAATTGTTTAATTTTTCAAAAAGTCATTTATAAAATATACAAATTCCCAAAATTATAAATTGATAATTTTTTCGGGAGCTACTTAAAACCTTTTGTTGGCCAAAATGTGAGACAAATGAATGTTTTTAGGTCCACAAACGGTCATACATGTTTTGAGAAGGAAATATAAAATTAAAAAAAAAATAACAAAGATTTGTGTTGATACATGAAAAATAATAGAGCAGTGATTAGCATACCTGAGAAATGGATTTTAAAATCCAAGGTTGGACCTCATTGGTCCATGCCCCTCCTCTTATATACCCAACACAATTGGTGGGTTTTTAAGAAGGGGGAATGGACCAATGAGGTCCAACCTTGAATTTTACAATCCATTTCCTAGTACCATAACTAATTCCCAAAATAATAGGAAAATAGTTAACGGACCCATGGATCCCATTTGCTAACCTAAGGCATCCACCTAATAATAGGAAAATAGTTAACGGACCCATGGATCCCATTTGCTAACCTAAGGTATCCACCTACTACCAAGTATCATTCATTCAAGTCATAAAGACTTGCCACCTTTGTTGATAGTTGGCTGGATAAGTTTATGCCTTTGTGTTTGTCTCTGCGCTAAAGCCTTGGTTGTCTCCCTAGAAAGTCCTTAGTCGTTTCCCAAGACGCTCCGATAAGTCGTGCACTTATCCCTAGGCAACTTTGCCGTTGGTTGGGAGGCATATGAGCCATCCAATGGAAGTCCTTAGTTATCTCCCAATGGTGAATAAGACTTGATTGTCTCCTTGGTAGGGCTGTCAATGGACCGGATCATGATCCGGATCCGATCCGAATCCGATCCGATTAGCTGGACTTTGGACCCTATATGTGATCCGTCGGATCGGATCGGTGGAATCCGATTATAATCGGATCGGATCTGGATATAGGGTAATCCGATCCGATTAAAATCCGATCCGATAATAATAATAATTTTTAATTATTTTAAATATATTATTTAGATTTTCTATGTATAAAATATTAATTTTAAAAAAAATTAACATTAATTAGTATTAATTAAGGTATTATTAGATTTTTTATTATTAAAATAGATTTTTTTTAAAAAAAATAACCTTACTCGGATCGGATCGGATCGGATTCGGATCAGACGATATATAATCGGATCGGATTCGGATCGGTTACTTCATGATCCGACGGATCTCGGATCGGATTCGGATCAGTCGGATTCTTAATCGGATCGGATTCGGATCTAGGCAGATCCGGTCCGAATCCGATCCGTTGACAGCCCTACTCCTTGGGCAATGATGGAAGCCCTTAGTTGTCTCCCCATGGAAAATAAGACCTGATTGTCTTCTCTGGCAATTATAGAAAGGACTTTGCTACTGAGACCCCATTAGGGCCGAGACCATGCTCTAAGAGCATTGGATTTCAGTTGGGGTCCATTTCACATGGTAGGCACCACCTGAAATCCCATTAATGATCGGGATTTTGACAATATACTTACTTGAGTACTTAAGCATTCTCAGCTCAGTTATTTGCAATTGTTAGTCAGTTGTTCGTATTTCTCTTCTCCTAATCACTGACTTTATCCCTCTCATTACTCTCATTTTTTCATTTCTTCTGAGTTAAAAGCTACTGGTGACTTTACTGACAATTTTTTAAATTCTCAGATTCAATCATGGTGAGTAAGAGAGCAATACATTCTTCTTCTTTAGTTCCAGAGAAGGAGAGAGAGTAAAGACCACTTCGAATTCTATTTCCAGTTTCAAAACTTACTACTATTCTGGGATCTATCCTTGCAAAAATGTAAGTCTCCCAACATCAATTATAGAGCTAAGTTCAAGCTTCTTAAGCCTAGTTGTAGGCCCAGATTCAATTTCAGATGGAAGCTCAGATTCAAGCCTCTCAAGCTCTAATGGCTGAGCAACTCCTTAACACCTAGAAACAAAATGGAAGATGATCGCAATTTAATTATTTCTTATAGTAATAATTCCGTAGAATAGTACTCTTAAAAGTGTCGAATCTCTGAGGACTGCATTGGTTTTGTTGCATTTTATCAAAATTAATTTTAAACTAATGAGTGACAAGATTAATTGATTTGATTGATTTTAACCTAATTAAACTATCAAATTTTATTTAACATAATTACTAAGATCTTTTGGTTATATATGAGTTGAGAAAATCTAAGGTGTTTGAATCAACCACTAGCTTCATAATTAATCTTACTTTGATTTTATTAAGACCTCTCGATTTGCAAACATTACAGTGAGAGTGATGACATGTCTCCTCTCAACTGATCAAAAAAGATACAAGAGATCAAACTTGGGTATATCGTATCTTCGGTTAGCACAAGTGATATACATTAAATTAGGGTAGTATGATCACTCGTCTTCTCTTAACATAAAATATCTTAGGATTTAATTTCTTGATATATTAAAATCATTGCATAAAACTTATATTAAAATTCTAACGAAAATTAACACGAGTGGATTCAATTCCAATTTCCTAACACCTAAAACAAAGATAGAAATTCTATTGAAATCAAATTTAAATCCAATAAATCCGGTTGTTAAAACAACCCTCTCATTATGTAGTCAACGTCATACAAATAAGAAATCTAAATAAAACAAAGAAGGACATAGTTATTTGGCTAGAGTTTCATTGAAACCTTAAAATGGAAAGTTAGTTCATCGCGAGGAAGGAGCACACCATCTTTATAGACAAAAATGAAGAACTCATCCTTTTGACTTCCTTGATCTCCAGAGCTTCTCTTTTTCAAATCACAAAATCTCTACATCATGATTATGGCCAAGGGTTCTCCTTTTTATATAGAGAGGGAGTCCATTCAGATTAGGGTTCTTGTAAACCCCTTAGCACTCGAAGTCCTCAATTCTGGATGTTTTTTCTAAGGCAAAAACGTTTATATGCGATTGATCGCAAAGCAGCTGTGATCGATCGCAGATAGGCAAAATTTAATAGAAGCTCTCTGATTTCTTTGCGATCCATCGCAGCTTTATGATCTATCGCTGCAAGACCTGCGATCAATTGCAGACAACCTGCGATCGATCGCAAGGTACATAATTTCTGGATTCTTCCCTCTTTTGGTCTTTCACATTGTTGAAACTCTTCTAAGTCTTTGAAAGTCTTTAAATCTTTAATTTTAACTTTTTTTTCTCTCATGAACCTGAAATCAGCAAAGATAACCAAGTACTGTAAGATAATCCAAAAGATTATTCTAAGGAACTAACAAGTTTAGATTGAGGTGCTTAAATGTATAACAGTTAGCACCGATTACATCCCCAAACTTATATATTGCTAGTCCTCAAGCAATAATAAAAATAAAATAAAATAAGAACTAAACTAAACTCTGTCTACATCCTCTTTCATGAGATCCCTGATTGTATTTTGCATATGCAACAAGCCTTTTAAACCCCTAGGTGGTCCTAGTGGACGAGTGAAGTCTCGTGAAGGTTTACAGTGATGAAACCCACAAACATCTGTACTACTCTGTAATTGTGCAATATACTCAAGTAAAACATGCATGTTTCAAAACAGTAACTGATAAATATTCCAAACTTTTCAAAATCATAGTATATACAAGATAATCCACAAATTATTAATAAGGTTGAATTTTTTACTCTCCACATTTTCAATTTCACACAATTCATACCCAATGAGGTTCGAGGCGAATTATTTGCTAACTTCCAGCTCTTCACTTTGGTCTTCATCGTCCTCATTGCTATTGTGGGGTCATATAGTTTCGCGGCTTCAAGATATGGGCATTCTGATATGAGAAGCTTGCATGTAGCTGGTGGACTAGAAAAGGATCAAAGCGGTACCCATCTTTACTTTTCCTCCTCTGTCATTTCTTTTGAATTTTCCATGTAGTAGGATTAGTTTTTGACTGATAAACAATAGGGAAATGAGAAACAGACCACGCAGTCAACTCAGCTTGTAAGCTGATCGCACGACCACATCTTTCTTTTCACCCACTAACTGGGGTTAAGATTCAATCGCCCCTAAGGTTCATCCATCCAACCTTGGTTTTTAGGAAAAAAAAATATTTACCATAATTTAGTTAAGCTTAACCATGATTAAAAAGGGGTTAAAAGGGACATGGGCCACTGAGGTCAGCTAGGAAGGGGACCTCGCGGTCCTCTTCTCAGGAATCTAAACAATATATTACTACATAGGATGCACATGTAGTTAAACCAGGGTTACCTAGTTCGTTACCTACTAGTGCGAACCGCGAACTTGTTCGAAGCGAACCACTTCGTGGTTCGGTTCGTTTGAGTTCGTGAAATTGAGTGAACCCGCTACCCAAACCCATTAGATTTGGTTCGGCAAATTTTTTGTTTGGGTTTGGCAAATTTGTTTTTCTGGATTTGTGAACCGGCCATAACACCTATTTTTTAATATTTTTTTAATTACCTATTTTTTTAATGTTTTTTTTAAAATTAGTATTTATAATATATTTATATTAATATTATATAAGCGAATCAAGCTAGTGAACCAAACTAATGAACTAAGCGAACCAATAAAAGAACTTTCTCATCCTACCCCTGGCGAACTGGGTTCACTTCTAGAGTAGCGAATTGGGAACCTGAATTCGAACCGAGCGAATTGGCGAACTAGGTAACATTGAATTAAACAATATACAGGTAGGGCCGACCAGGATCATCTAAACAATGTCCTGAAAAAAAGAAAAAATATAACACAAAAAACAAAAGAGGACCAAGCTGATTTATTGGGACCCGTCCCTCCACCTATGATGGTCAAGGTTTTCCCGAGGTCCTAGAATCAATTCCCAAAGAAAGAGACTTGGATTAGTAGTCGTTGTTCTTCTTAACTAAGATGGTAGGAGTGTTCATTCATCTCACTCACTAACCCAAAAACTAATGTAAGTAACTACTAAAATAACACAAACTGATGTATTTTCCGGCTTAAACAACCTGAGTTTCAGTCTAGGGAATCTCCTCAAGGATGTCTGCTGAAGAATAAAAAAATCCTTCCACGGTGTTGCAGGTTCTAATAGCCATCTTTACTTTTCCTCCTCCGCCCATTTCTTTTGAATTTTCCATGTTGTAGGATTTAGACTTTTGACTGATAAACAATAGGGAAATGGGAAACAGACCGCAGTCGACTCAGCTTGGAAGCTGACTGCACTATCTCAGTGGTCCACACCCTCCTTTTTAACACTCACTAATTGTGATTAAAATTCACTTGCTCTTAGGGTGCGTTCGTTTGATGAGAAAGAAAAGAAAAGAAAAGAAACTTAAATTTTCTCGTAACCATCTAAAGATGGATGGAGTTTTTGGGAGAAAATTTGCTACTATTGAGAAAGTGCAAGAAAGGAAATGGAAGTGTTCATCTAAACAATGTCCTGGAAAATGGAAGAAATATACCCAAAAAAGAAAAGAAATTAGAAAAGGACCAAGCTTATTTATTGGGACCCGTCCCTCCATGGTGTTGCAGGTTCTTATTGTATACAAGACGAGAGTGGCATTGAAGTTGAAGTTGTAGGGATCAGAGGTGACGTATGTAATGGTCAGCAGCGAGTATGCTGCAGCAGCGTCTATGGGATCCAACCAAATCACTTGTAGGAGAAGTTTCATCTGCAATTCCCCTGCAAATGGTTATGAATGGCCTTCTTTAAATGTATGTCTAATGTTGCATTTTGCACAGGGATTCATATTTCATATTTTGAGCGTTTTGTTACAATGTTCCTATTGTGTAGGAAGGGTGTGCGAGAATTCCATGTCCTGAAAAATAAAAAAAGTTCTACCCTTGTGATTTTGGTGGTGCTAAAGTTAGCCTTATGGTGCCTTATGGTGTGTCTAAATGTGAATAATGGCTTGTGATGGCACGTGAAGTTTGACACTTGCATCCCATGAGTTCAATGGAATTATGATCTTGCCATGAATCAGTTAAACTAAGGCTGCTTTGGTGTTGAATTACACCTGGGGATGATTGCGGAAAAAATAGGTGAAAAGCGAAGGAAAGAAAAGAAAACTTTTGTTTATCTAATTGTTGTTATATATATAAAAAAAAAACTTAATTTCTCCGTTTTACCTATTTTCTCGGCACAACCAAAAGAAATTAAAAAAAAAAAAAGTCATTTTAAAAATATACAGATTCCCAAAATTATAAATTGATAATTTTTTCGGGAGCTACTCAAACCTTATGTTGGCCTAAAATGTGAGACGAATGAATGTTTTTAGTGTCCACAAACGGCCATACATGTTTTGAGAAGGAAAAATAAAACTAAAAGAAAAAAAAACAAAGATTTTGTTGATACATGAAAAATAATACTATCAAGTATCATGGTGCCTGCCATTCATCGAAGTCATACAGACTTGCCACCTATGTTGATAGTTGGCTGGATAAGTTTATTATGCCTTGGTTGTCTCCCTAGAAAGTCCTTGGTTGTTTCCCAAGACGCTCCGGTAAGTCGTGCACTTATCACTAGGCAACTTTGCCGTTGGTCGGAAGGCATATAAGCCCTCGAATGGAAGTCCTTAGTTATCTCCCCAAGATGAATAAGACTTGATTGTCTCCTTGGGCAATGATGGACCCCCTTTGTTGTCTCCTCATGGCAAATAAGACCTGATTGTTTTCTCAGGCAATTATAGAAACCTTAGTCATCTCCCCGAAGATGTTTTGAAAACCCTTGTCCGTCTCCCCAAGGAAACTTTGGGAAAACAGTGGATTTTTTAATTTTTGGTACGCAACTACATCATTTATCTATCTATGTTAGAGGTTACAACTCAGGGTGGGCACTCAGTGGTCACATTGGACTCGAACACGAGTCACACCTCCCAAAGGGAGATGCACAACCACTGGGACAAACCAAGGCATGTGTAAACCGTGGATTATCTAAGGGATATCATCTAAAAGTCTTTGATTACTCCTAAGGCACTAGTACATTTTTTATGAAACCTTTGGATGTGTTGCCTAAGGAGGTGAATGTGTCTTTTTTCAACACCTGGATTCACCCAAAAGACTGGCTTTACCAAGGTGTATAAAAAGAATTTGTTAGTAATGGGATCCCCTTGGTGTCCCACTACTAATTTGAAAAACATTCTCTCTAAGATGTGAGCTTATAATGACTTCGTTATGACTGATGTGACAAATTTCTATTGGTTGAGAACTCCAACTAGCTTTATTGAACTGTCAAATCCTAGAAAAACTATAAATAGGAGATGACCACTCATTAATGATCGGGATTTTGACAATAAACCTACTTGAGTACTTAAGCTTTCTCAGCTCAGTTATTTGCCATTGTTAGTCAGTTGTTCTTATTTCTCTTCTCCTAATCACTGACATTATCCCTCTCATTACTCTTTCATTTTTTTCATTTCTTCTGAGATAAAAGCTACTGGTACGGTTCAGTTTAATAAATTTAAGTCAGGTCAGCTGCAAGAATTTATTTGAAACCCACCTCTCAACAATTGGTGACTTTACTGACAATTTTTTAAATTCTCAAATTCAATCACGGTGAGTAAGAGAGCAATACATTCTTCTTCTTTAGTTCTAGAAAAGGAGAGAGAGTAAAGACCAGTTCCAATTCTATTTCCAGTTTCAAAACTTACTGCTATTCTAGGATCTATCATTGCACAAATGCAAGTCTCCCAACTGTAATTATAGAGCTAATTTCAGGCTTCTTAAGCCTAATTGTAGGCCCAAATTCAATTTCAGACGGAAGCTCAGGATCAAGCCTCTCCGGCTCTAATGGCTAAGGAACTCCTTGACACCTAGACAAAATTGAAGACATGACCAAAAGGAGTAAAACTGTCATGACCCAAAATCCAACCTAGAAGTTATGAGATTTTGGCTCATGACTTATTATGTCAAACCATCCCGTGAGAACACACAAGGCATGCTAATAGCGGAAGCTGAAAATTCTTTATAACAAAACATATAATATATTCCAAGTGTTGATAAAAGTTCACAAATCAAAACATAAAGTGGACATTCCCACTTATCAAAACTTATACACATCACTCCCTCACTCCCCTCAATAATAATCTAGAAAGGGCACCTATCTAGAGCCCTCTCCTCTTGAGGATGATTCATAGCAGGCTCTTCCTTGAAGTACTCCTCCTCGACCCATGGTTCCGGAGCAAACGCGTCAACAGGACCTGCCGAAGATAACAGTTCGGTTAAGCATTGAAAGGCTTAACATATACAAACTACTAGATAATAATGTTATAACATAAACATGCTTTCATATACAGTTTATCGGAACATTCATGCATACTATAATAAAATGCGGAAATCATACTTTCAATTGTGAATGTGCATACTTTTCAAAACATATACTTCGCTTTGCTTTCTTCCAAAACCATGTACTTTTACAAGCTTCTTCATGTCTTTTACTTTACAAGTGTCATCTTTGAGTTGCTTTACACATGACTTATTATGGGATCATACTTTCAATACTTTACTAATACCCACCTTGCTTGGAGTGGAGTCCATTAGTGAAATTCCTTAGTTCAATGATTCCTTTGACCTAAAGGGGGGGGGGGGGGGGGGTGAATAGGTTTACTCAACAAATTCTACCAATTTTAATTTTAATCAATCACAAACAATCAATCACAAGGGAACACGCAAAATTTTTATGTGAAAAACCCTTTCACGAAAAACCATGGAACCTAGTCCAACACAAATTTCAGTATGAGAAAATTAAAGAAGTACAAGACTCGAATCTTACCCAACCGGACACGACACACCGTTCCTTGATACCGATTATTTACCTTGCAAACCACGAACTTAGCTAGCTCGATCTTTGCCACAGCAGCTCCGGTTCCTCACCGGCCACCTCTTCTCAAAGCTATTCAACCACGATCTCTAAAGATCGATTCCCGTCCTTGACGGCTTTGGCTCATGCCAACCAACACTCACAGTGGAGCAATAATGGGATTTGAAGGTTTAATAACTCTCTAGATGGATCTCCAGAAGAATAGAGATCGAATGAAGCAATAAGAAGTTTTATGAATCAAACTTGCTTCTCTAGAGAATAAGAGGGGAGAACAATGGGGGATTACCAAATAGTGATTTGGAGACCCTTAGATATCTCTTAGAATTCTCTCCTTACTCTCTTAATGAGGCCAATTTGTTTTTAGGGTTGATTTAAACACCTAGGGAAGCCAAGAAAACCAGTTTCCTAGGGAAGCCAATAAAACCAGTTTTGATCAATTTAGAAGGTTTTTTTAGAAGAACCGTTCGAACAGTCTAATAACTGTTCTAACTGTTATGGATTCTGTTTGACTGTAGCATTGCTTAATAAAAGTTTATTCTGGCACCGTTCGAAAGGTCTAATAATCGTTCGAACGGTTTTGACTACTGTCCAACTAAAACCTTGTTCAGTAACTAAAATTCTGGCACCGTTCGAACAATGACCTCTTCGTTCGAACAGTTGAAGAAAATGTAAGCCAGTTTGAATGAGTTTCGATAATTTTTTAAAACATTCTTTGTGACCGTTCGAACGATTAAGAGACCGTTCGGACGGTTACAGTAAAACTCTTTAGAATTTCCTGAACTTCCCAACAAGGATGTAACTAACCACCTAGGCATTTTTATTCTAGGCCAATTCCACCTATGGTAAACTAGGTACCTAAGTCTCTTACCATCCTACTAGCATAAGCGAAGCTTTATGATGGAATGTTCTTCAGTCGAACCTCTTTGAGCTTCATCTTCACAGCAGGATCAAATATGACATGCAATACTGAGACTTATCTAATTACCCTTTTTGACACCGGAATTATGCCAATACAAACTATGACTTTACAATCTCTCCCTTTGGCAATTCCGTGACAAAAACACTGAAGAACATGATAGGTACTAACTCCCCAAACCTTTCAAAATAGAAAGTTACATCATTACATGACTTAGACACAATCATCATTCATGACTTAGAATCTTTCTTTGCTATACTGTTTTCTTTACAGATCCTTCTTCATTATGCCCTTTGCTTTACTCCTGCACATGCTATACATACTAACCAAGTGAAGCATGGAAAATTGGAATGAAGGTCAAGCAATCCAATAATTCAATTATTCCAATAGTTCAGTTAAACAGGCATTAGAAAACAGTTAAGCATATAAGTCAAGTCAATTAAGTAATTCAAGTCAAGTAAGTCAAGTCATTCTTCATTCTCCCCCTTTTTGGCACAGAATGCCAAAGCAAAAAGTGATGTCAGTACATATGAGGTAAAAAGGGACATATAATCTGTAGTCCAATAAACCAAAAAAGAAGAAATACATGACGATACCAAGCGGGAAACAAAAAACCAGTCACATGTCCCAAAACATAACATCAATGCACATCACAAGGTGGAGATAACAACCAAGACAAAAACCAATACAACCAAGTTAGCCCTTCCCAAAATACAAACAACCAGCTAGACATTAACAAAACTAAGTATCTCTTGGCGGAGCAGCAGCAACAACATCATCTCCTAGAATAGCATCATCATCTGGAGACTCCACAGACAGCCACAGGTGTGCACGGAACTGAGACATCTTCGTGCGGAGGTCTTCCACCGGAGTATGCAAGGACTAATAGTTGCCTCGCATCTGATCCATGAATGCATATTGGTAAGCCATGGAGACTTCATGCTGAGCATGGACTTCTGATACAAAGGCAGCTTGATTGGACATCATCTGGGCTAACTAAGATGATAACAACTCAAAGGAAGCAGAGGCCGTACCAAAGGTAGGCTCAGGAGGAGGGGACCCTGGGTTTTCTTCCATAACGACCTCGTCAATAGGGTCCACCACGCGCTAGGCTGAATGAGGTGGACGAACATGAGCAGTGCTTCAAGCCAAAGACATCTTTCCCAATGGACCCTTGGAGTCTTTATGAGGTTCAGAAGAATCAGGATGGATGCCATTTGTAGCTAGGATATTTGCAATCAGAATCCCATACGGGAGACCTTCTTTGACTATCTTAAGTTCAACATGACGAATGATGACAGAGCAGATATATGAAGGAAGACAGATGGGCTCACGAGTGATAAGGGAATAGAGGGAACAAGCTCGATCAGGAGAAAGATCAGTAGTATGATTTTTGGGGTCAGTGTTGGCACTCATAATCATATGCATCACACGATTGTGCGGAGTGAGGGATCACTGGGCCAAATGAGGAGGCTCCCAACGTAGGTCATCCTTACACAAGGATTCTCTAATAGTATCCAGATCATGAAGATCAGTATCATTCTGGATCAGATAGGGGTAGTAGTCAATGGGCACTAAGGGAGCCTTGATCATAGTCGCAATGTAGGCAGGGGAGATAGACAGTGTTTTACCACAGACAAACACGCTTGGATCTTGACTCCAAACTCATTCTCAATCATTTCTAAAGCGCTAGACCGCAGGAATTCAATCTCGAAAGGTAGATACAGTCTACTAGCTAGTCTTCTTGTAATTTCCTATTGAAAACCAAGGTGAAAACCATGTGTTTGATGAAAAGTTAGTAGGGACTCCTACTAGCTAACTTGTGATGATTTTATACTTGAAATCAAAGATGAAAAAGCATATTTTGATAAAACCATGTGTTTTAAACTATACAAATGCATGTGTTAAAGTTATGATAAAATTGAAGAAGTATGTGCCATGTGTTTTAAGGGATTCCTTGTCTACCATGTTACTCATAATTTCCATATGAACACTTTTATGCATGATCAAGCTTTTGTATATGTACGTGTATCTAAAAAGTAAAGTAAAAGAGATGAACAAATTAAGTGGTTATTGGGAGGATGTTAATAGACTCCACTCCAAGCAGGATGGGCATTAATCATCTGATTCCAAGTATAATGATCTACAAAGATGTCAGCGGGGAGGTTGGTCAAGGGTGCTAGTATACTCAGACCAGGTACAGTTTCTAGGCACGCCTATGAAGGATGCTAACTGTAAAGTCATAGTCTATATTGGCTTAATTCTGGTGTCAAAAAGGGTAATTAGATAAGTCTCAGTATTGTGTGTCATATTTGATCCTGCCATGAAGATGAAATCCAAAGAGGTTCGACTAAAGAACATTCCACCATAAAGCTTCGCTCATGCTAGTAGGATGCTAAGAGACTTAGCTACCTCGTTTACCATAGGTATAATTGGTTTAGAAAACATTTAAAAATGCCTAGATGGTTAGTTACATCCTTGTTGGGAAATTCAGGAAATTTTGGAGAGTTTTTACTGTAACCGTTTGAACAGTCCCTTAATAGTTCGAACGGTCACAGAGAATGTTCTAAAAAATTATCGGAACTCATTCAAACTAGCTTACAGTATCTTCAACCATTCGAACGAAGAGACCATCGTTCGAATGATGCTAGAATTTCAGTTACTGAACAAGGTTTTAATTGGATAGTAGCCAAAACCGTTTGAACGGTTATTAGACCGTTCGAACGGTGCCTGAATAAACTTTTATTAAGCAATGCTACAGTTAGACATAATCCTTAACCACTAGAACGATTATTAGACCGTTCTAACGGTTCTTCCAAAAAACCTTCTAAATTGATCCTGGTTTTCTTGGCTTTCCTAGGTGTTTAAATCAACCCTAAAAATGAATTGGTCTCATTAAGAGAGTAAGGAGAGAATTCTAAGTGATATCTAAGGGTCTCCAAATCACTATTTGGTAATCCCCCATTGTTCTCCTCTCTTGTTCTCTAGAGAAGCAAGTTTGATTCATAATATTTCTTATTGCTTCATTCGATCTCTATTCTTCTGGAGATCCATCTAGATAGTTATTAAACCTTCAAATCTCATTATTGCTCCGCTGTGAGTGTTGGTTGGCATGAGCCAAAACCATCAAGGACGATAATCAATCTTTGGAGATCGTGGTTGAATAGCTTTAAGAAGAGGTGGCCGGTGAGGAACCGGATCTGTTGTGGCAGAGATTGAACTAGCTGAGTTCGTGGTTTACAAGGTGAAGAATCAGTATTGAGGAACGGTGTGTGTGTCGTGTCCAGTTGGGTAAGATTCGAGTCTTGTACTTCTTTAATCTTCTCATAGTGAAATTTGTGCTGGACTAGGTTCCTTGGTTTTTCCCGAAAGGGTTTTCCACGTAAAAAGTTTGCGTGTTCACTTGTGATTGATTAAAATTAAAATTAGTAGAATTTGTTGAGTAGACTTATTCACCCCCGCCCCCCCCCCCCCCCTCCTCTAGGTTAAAGGAATCATTGAACTAAGGAATTTCAATTAGTAGTAGAGCAGGTACACTGATAAGGTTAATCCCTTAAATGTGATCTTGTATCTATCCTTAAGTCAATGACTACTCTAAGAGAGGGTGGTTCCATCTCTCGTCCCCCACTGTTTGATGGGAACAACTATGCGTATTGGAAAGCTCGAATGAGAGAATTTCTCAAATCGATAGACGAGAGAATCTGGATGTCTATTCAGGATGGATGGACCACACTGATGAATATTCTCGGTGATGTGACTATTACGAAGAGTTCTAGAGATTGGAACAAAGATGAGCTTGAGAGAAGTGGTTGGAACACAAAAGGTCTCAATACAATCTTTACTGCAGTCACTGTAGAGGAATTCAGACGAATCTCTTCATGTGAAACAACAAAGGAGGAATGAGATATTCTAGAGATGAATCATGAAGGTACCACCACTGACAAGATCTCAAAGCTCCAAATTCTCACCACTAAATTTGAAAATGGATGACAATGAAACTTTTGATGAATTCTATGTTAAACTAAGTGACATTGTTAACTCTAGTTTCAACATAGGTGAGAAAATTAGTGAGTCCAAAATTGTAAAAAAAATCATTAGATCTCTAACTGATAGATTTCAATCTAAGGTCACTACCATAGAGGAGAGTAAAAATGTTGATGCTCTCAAGATTGAGGAATTGGTCGGATCCCTCCAAACCTACAAACTCAATCTTTGGTCATCCAAGAAAAACAAGTCTGTAGCCTTGAAAACTGTCAAGGAAACCTTGGATGAAGATAACAGTGTGGTAAAAATTGGGTGAGAAGGAATTAGCTCTATTTGTTAAGAAATTTCAAAAATACTTGAAAACAAATAGGAGGTTCGATCTTAAACAAGGAGGAAAACCAGTTGAAAAGCCAAATTCAAAACCTTGGGAAAACAAGAAAATTCCCAAAGGAACTGATAAGAAATCTCGTGGCATTCAATGCTATGAATGCAAATGTTATGATCATATCTCACCTGATTGTCCTAACAAGAAGAAGAGTAAGGGAAAAGTGATGAATGCTATATGAGATGACAGTGAATCCAATGATGAAAAATCTGAAAGCTCTACCTCAAGTGAGGAATCTGAAAATCATATAGCTTTCACTATTTCCCTATCCGAGATTGTTGAACCTACTCCCACTAATGAAGAGAAAGAGAAGAGTGATGATGATCAAAAAACTGAGTCCAGTGAAGATCATGATCAGAGTCACATTGTCTCTGAATCTGATGAAGATATGGATACAACCTATGAAAGATTGTTTTCTGAGAGCCTTAAGCTGAAGAAAGTCAAGATCCCTTTGAACAAGAAACTTAAAATTGCTCAACAAGAAAGAGATACTTGCAAACTAGAAGCATAAGGGAATAATGCTCTAGTAGCTCAGCTTGAATGTAAAAAGATTGAACTTGTGTCCAAAATAAAATATCTTGAGGAAGAAAATGTCCTTCTAATCAAATGGGCCAAAGTTCTAGAAAATGAGGGAGATAATTCCATGAATGTATCTGAGGAGTCAAAGACTCTCATTTCATATTTGGAATCTGAAGGAGATAACCTTATTGAAAATGTTAGATTTCTAGAAAAGGAATTTCTCGATATCCTGAAAGTAAAGGATGGGCTAGCTAAGAAAATATTTGAACTTGAAAAAAAAGCTAGACTCCTTAGCACTACTCAAATTTTGGATAAATTGGCTAGCATGCAGTGCTCAACAGTAAACATGACCGGAATAGGACATTCAAATAGACCACCTGGTCCCATGAATGTTGGTATAATGGCTACTGCAACATTTGAACCAATACATGAAAATCCAAGATACGAGAGTTTTGCTCCCTCAAGATCAAAATCCAAGATGCCAAGTTCTCAATTGTATCAAACTTTTGTCACTCCTGGACATGGAAAGGATTCAGTTCCAACTGAAGTTGAGAGAACTAAGGTTCAACCTCAGGCTAAAAGTTCTCCTCCTCCCAGGTTCATTCCAATGTGCTTCCAATGTGGAGTGAAGGGTCACACCCGACCTAACTGTAATGCTTTTAGGAGAAATCCCCGTAATGGTTTGAAGAATCAAACTCAACATCAAGGGAATCTCCAAAGGCAGATTCACGCCTTAGCTGAAAAGTCTAAGAGTTTGAGTGAAGAAGTGATGAAAATTGCTCAACTCTCTAGTACTCGACATGGTCGGGACACTTCTTATGTTTATCATGAAGAAGGTAATAGAATGAACCAAAATGCTAGGGTTTCTTAGATGAGAAGGAAAAATAGGAGATCTAAAAAGAAAAATGTCACTCCTACAAATGAAATGGATAAAGACAAAAAGATTCACCAAAACTCTAAATTCATTTATGTGAGAAAGGATGACCTAAAGTGCCTTGTCATTCACACTGCTTTGAAAGCCCAAAATTCTGATATGTGGTATTTTGATAGTGGGTGTTCCAGACACATGATAGGTAACAAGTCTCTCTTCACTCAACTTAAGGAATGCTCATATGAGATTTTTTACTTTTGGCGATTGAAGCAAATCCTTTGTGAAAAGAAAATGTATCATCCAAGCTCTAGGCATTCCGAAACTGAAGGATGTCCTGTTTGTGGAAGGGCTGAAAGCTAATCTGATTAGCATAAGCCAATTGTGTGATGATAACCATGTTGTCTACTTTACCAATAATAAATGTTCTGTTATGGATGGTAAAGGTATGTGTGTTTTAGAAGGGTTGAGAATCACTGATAATTGCCATGACTTAATTCCAAGTGTGGGTTCTTCTAAATTCTGCAACAGGGCTAAAGTTGAGGAAGTGGATCTATGGCACAGGAGGCTAAGTCACATGAATTTCAAAGACCTAAAAAAACTCTCAAGACATGAATGTGTGAGCCATGTCAAATTGGCAAACAAATTAAATACCTACACAAGAAGGCTTCAAATATCGCTACCTCACATCCACTAGAATTTATCTATATGGATCTCATGTGTACTACCAGAACTGAAAGTCTAGGTGGTAAGCGATATATCCTAGTGATGGTTGATGATTTCTCAAGGATGTCATGGGTTGCATTCATAAGAGAGAAGTCGGATGCTTTTGAGAACTTCAATAGTATTTGTAAAAGAGTTCAGAATGAAAAAGGATGCCAAATCACTCGAATTTGAAGTCATCATGGAAAGGAGTTTGAAAACTCCAAGTACAATGAGTTTTGTAATGAGTCTGATATCAAACATGAATTCTCAGCTCCAATAGCACCTCAGCAAAATGGTGTTGTGGAGAGGAAGAATAGGGTGCTTCAAGAGATGGCTAGAGTTATGCTTCACAACAACAACCTGACTGCTCATTTTTGGGCTAAAGCAGTTAGCACTGTATGTTATACTGTAAACAAAGTCTATACTAGGCCTGGAACAAGGAAGACCCCATAAGAGTTGTGGAATAACAAGAAACTGTCAAGTACTTTCGAGCATTCGGAAATAAATGCTATATCCTTAGGGATATAGAGAAATTGGGCAAGTTTGAATCTCGTAGTGATGAAGGGATTTTTCTTGGGTATTTTACAAATAGTAGGATATATCGAGTGTACAACTTGAGAACCTCTACTGTCATGAAATCCATAAATGTGGTTGTTGATGACTTTAGAACTGAGACTGTGCAACTTGAGGATGATAATACTGAAGAAGTTGTGACTATTCCAACATCGAAATTTGAAGATGAGTCACCATCAACGTCACCTCCTAAAAAATCTACACATCCTAGGGTTATGAGACCTCACTCCTCAACTGAAATTGTTGGAAATCTTGAAGGTGGAGTGAGAACTCGAAAACAATTTGAAAATGAAGTTAACCACCTTTGCTACACTTCTACATTTGAACCCAAAAATGTAACTGAAGCTCTTATGGATGAATATTAGATAAATATCATGCAAGAAGAGTTAAATCAGTTTACAAGGAATGATATATGATTTTTAGTTCCTAGGCCAAAAGACACAAATGTAATCGGTGCTAAATGGATCTTCAATGACAAATCAAATGAAAATGGTACCATTGTAAGAAATAAGGCCAGGTTAGTTGCACAGGGATACACTCAGATTGAAGGTATCGATTTCTATGAAACCTTTGCTCCTGTTGCCCGGCTAGAGTCAATTAGAATTCTGCTAGCTGTTGCACGTCATCTAAAATTTAAGCTTTTTCAGATGGATGCCAAGAGTGCCTTTCTGAATGGTATTCTTCAGGAAGAAGTCTATGTGGAACAACAAAAAAGGTTTCAGGACCAAAATCATCTTGACAAGGTTTACAGGTTAAAAAGGGCTCTGTATGGTTTAAAGCAAGCTCCCAGAGCTTGGTATGAGAGACTGACTACCTACCTCTTAGAAAAGGGATTTTCGAGAGGGGGAGTAGACAGGAACCAATTCATCAAAAATATCAAGGGTGATATGGTCATTGCCCAGAATTATGTTGATGATATAGTCTTTGGTTCCACATCAGATTCTTTTGCTCACTCATTTACGTGAATGTAATAATGAAGAGATAACTCTATTAATTAGATCAATAGTATCTTACAAAAACATTATTTCTAACCATGATTTGCCATGATAATTGGACTTAGGTTAATTTAATTTAGTATATGATTTTAATTATCATTTAAGTCTAAATTAATTTGAGGGTGCAAATCAAATGGGAATCACCCCATGCCCAATCTCTAGACCTGATTTTAGCAAGAGAGTGATTCTGGTCAGTTTGATTTTCCATCAGACGAGCATCCACAGTTGATCATACACTGGTTAGTGTGCAAACTTCTCATTTATTGAATTTAGAATTAAGTAGAAATTGGTTTCTAGACTAAATTTGATCATTTGAGCATGAATATGACCTCCAATTTTAATTTTGATATCAAGTTTTACTTTTTTTTTATTTACAAAACACATCCTTGTATGGGAGGGGAGTTTGGGGGACCCCTACCTGTTTATTAATTGAAAAAATTGCAGAGTTCAAGAAGTCTATATGCCCTAAACTAATGTTACATTTGACAAGCAATCTAGCTATTTCCTTTTTCCAATGCCAAGCCCGCCAGGGAATAACTGTCATGGCATTAATCACATCAATCATAACCTTGGATTCGCTTTCTATTATGATATCTCAGAGCTTCCATTAAATATTCCCTGTCACATCAAATTTTAGTATTAGTAGTACAAACTAGAATTTGTTTTGGCCTATAGACCTTGTTCTTGATGTTATTTTATTCCTATTTTTTGTATATTTTATTTTCTAAAAAATTTGGAGAAGATAGAAAAACACTTAGATTAATTTGGAGTCTAGAAGACCTAGTTATGATCCAAATAAGATTTTGAATTGCAGGATTGCAGGAATTTATGTGCAATGTGATACACTAGAACCAGAACAGGGCTGCCATTCCAAACGACAACTCCTTAGTTTTTGCACAAAAATTGTGCTCTGTCTTTGGATATGTTCCCTAATGCCCCTCTGTTGTGTTTTCTCACTATTCTTTGAATTAAATTTTTTTTATACCCTTTTTAGATTAATTTCGGCCTTAGCATTAGATTAGACTTGCCTTTTTTCATGCTCCATTCCTACATGAGCTTAAACTATTAAGGTCATTAAAAATCTAAAAAATAATAAAAGTTAAAAAATTATAAAAATTAGTTGGCATGCTTGGAACTACATGTGACTTGATTTCATCAAATGGAAACGTTAGGTTATATCTCTTTTTGTTAACTGTTTGCTATTTTGATATGATTGTTATTTTAGTTAGTTTATTGAATTTGAATATCGGTTTGTATTTTCATGAATTCCATGTTTAGCATGATTACTTAAGGGTAGTGCTAGGTGCATCTCAATATTTATTGATATACACTAATCTTAAAATATTTCTAATTAAATACATGGAAAAAGGATAAAAAGACCAAAAAGCTAGCCCTCTTTTCCTTCAACCTTCTTCTTACGATCTCAAAAAATACCTTGATCAATTCAATTCGAAAAATCTCATAATCTTCAATCATAAAACACACCATCCTTCTATATATTGTTTCACGTCCAAAAAAAGGAAATTGATTTGGATATCTACAGACATAAAAAAACATTAAAATTACTCCACACCTTGCGACAACATCGAGTAGTACCCCACCAACATTCCTCTATTATTATCTTCTCTGTGAAGACTCCAAGGCTTCTACAAGCCTGCCAGCGCGAGCTAGTAGATCAACCACACAATGCTTCATGGAAGGAATGCCACGATACTCCCAACAGATAGAATTGAAAGACGTCCACGCTTCCCTGACCATCCATGTAAGGCTACAAGCTGATAAAATGCTTGTGAAGGTTACTTCATTATGCTTCAACAATTCACCAAGACAATCCAGTAGAGATTATTAGGATTCCCCAATCCCCACCATGTTTGTAGAAATTTAAATGCAAAGGACGGTTGTGGATAGGTACTTATTTGGGCTGCACACTCATTTTTGGTGATTCAATCTATAGGCTTTTTAATATATGGTTGTTTTTTTAATTATAATTTCCTCTAGTTGCAGTTTCTAGGAAGAAAGGTGGAAGGTATGGTTCTCAATCCAACTATTTTCTTTAGTCAGAGAGAGAGATGCCAGGGGGCAGTTGCAACTTTTTTTTCCCTGAAGACCATAGCAGGAATAAGGTTTCAAGAGATGAGGGGTTTTTCATCTTTCTATCTTTTCTTTTTAATTGTTTAACAAGGAATTTCTAAAGAGTGGTGTATATTAGTAAAAGTTGGTGTGCGTGTAGCAGCACCCATACTTAAATAACATGCTATTAAATAAAAAAATTGTTTAATGTTTTCAATCGTCTAGTGCAAATTTACGAAGTAGATAACCATATTTGGTGGATGTTTAAGGGTGTCTAATACCTTTTCTTAACCATAAGTGAATTTCTTACCTACATTTTTAGTTCTAGATTTGCCTTATCCATTAAATTAAGATTTTCTATTTTTCCTTAAAATTAGAATAGGTGGCGTCTCTCAATTTGGTAATTTTACATAATTCCTTAGTAGGGTTTATCCCAATTTAGAATGGTGCTAAATTCCATGTTCATAGGGATGTTTTGGCCTTGGGTGGTTATTGCTTCTCTTTGCTAGAGATTTTGGCTGCCATTCGAAAGTGAGTGTGGTCTCGTCGAGTCGGAGAGGTTAAACATATCTCTTAGATGCACATCTTGATGGCAGGAGATTCAAAGATATGATCCTTGCAATTGAGGGCAAGGTTCCTCCCCCCAATCAATATAGTCTCTCTTCCTCTGTTTGACAACAAGAAGCTACAACATGCTTATTGCCCTACTGCTTTAGGAGCGATAGATGAACCCCTGGTCCAGTTGGTCCTGGCTATAGATAGAAACAGATACCAGGTCAATCTACTAATTGAATGCATTACCTTTGAGGGAGAGAATGAACTGCTTGACCATGAAGTCGTCGTATGTGCCAGCATTGTCGAAAGTCTCAACAAAATGAGTAATATGTTGCTTCAAATTTCCCTTCACATTGAACTGCTAGAACTTGTAGGACTTTGCATAAACCAAGGAAACTTGTTGTGTGCGAGTGTGTCATCGATATTTGCTTGCACTGGACAGACAGCGAGGAGACTAATGCTTGCTGAGTGTCCTGCATAGGATGTTGCAAAACGGATGTATCCCTTGGTTGTTGTTCTACAGAAGAGCATGCTGGAGGATTGTATCCAGGTGGTGTGATGGCCCCTGACTAAATTCGGGCACATGGTTAATTTATTCCAAGCGGCTTACCAGGCTGATAATCCGGATGCCCTTGTCTTCAACCTCCTTTGTCAATTTTACGATGACACCAACTATTTTCTTTATTTGCTCCTCAAGTACTGTCACTGTTTACACCACCATGGACGATTTGATGGAGGTATATGTTTTACGGGGCTCGAGTAATTCTAAATTTGTAGTCCTCTTAGAAGCTTATCCTTGAAATGGGGAGGTCATGAAAATAAATTTGGCTGTCAACCCGACATTATACTAAACATTGAAAGGAAATTAAAAGGACTTAGCCTCAGGCATCCTGAACCGCATGGACTTAGCTATTTGGGGTAGTTTTGGAGACGTGTGTGCCTTGCCTGCTAAGACAGGGCCTTGAACAAGGGGGAGGCGCCAGACTGTGTCATCTATCGCATTGCTAGTCGATCATCATCGCTAGTTGGTGTAGATCCAGATCCAGATCCAGAGGAGGATGGGATAGTGGTTTAATTTCTGCGACAATAGTGTTGTTGGATTGGCATTGATGCTGCTAAATTTGTTGTTGTAGTTGACTGAAAGATGAGATGTTGTGAACTTGTGAGTGTCCCACTGGGCATGAAAAAATTTGTTGACACAACACAATTTGCGATGCTGAAATTAAAGTAGATCAAATTACTAGTTATAATTGTTTGAGAATGGTACCTCTCTCATAACTCCGTTGATTAACAGTTAGAGTTTTATGGTTAAAGAAGATGATGTCCAAAGTGTATTTCTCAATCTTCTATCAATGTATCGATATATCTTTTTCATTTCTTTTAGACTTAGTCGGCTAGAAAGTTCTAATGTGTGTTATTATCATTCAAGGCTGTGCACTTGATCGACTAGGAAGAGCTTCTAGAGGAGATCTAGCTTCTTCCAGGCTTTATCTTCTCTAGAGTGGTTTAATTTCTTTCCATAGAGGCAAGGTTTCAATGTTTCTCCCTGGAAAATGCTTGACTTTTGTTGATCTTCACTTCTATTGCTTCATTGTTTCATTTGTGTTACTCGACTTCACTTGTGTTGATCTCCTTTTGATGGAATCTTTAGTGCTCCTTGAACACTCCTTATCAAGATTTGGATACTTGATAAGTCATATGAGGCTTGTGGGCTCCATTTGGTGAGAATGGCCTTGCTTTATGATCAACTCATAGTTGGAGTATGATGATCCATTCATACCTTAGATTTGGATTTGGGCCTATTGTCTTTCTACTTCGTGTCCCGGCTCGTAAGAGACCTATCTTGCCATTGGGCTCAATTGAATGTATAAGCCATATTTTTTTATGCCCTTATGATCTTTTTGTAATTTGTAATTTTTAAAGTGTGTATGGACCTTTTTACAACTTTATTGGTGTATCTTTTTATAAAGTTAAGAAATTTTATTAATTACACATCTTTTTTTGGTCCAGGAACACCTAAACACAAGCAAAGTCACCAGAAAACAAAGAGTATACTCAGCAGTGGCGGAGCTAGGATTCTCTTGCAGGGATTGGTTAACAATGGGGGGTTCGGGGCATAGCCACGGGAAAAAAATTTTGAGGGCCAAATTCATGGCCCATTGCATCTGTTTATGTCCGTTTGTAAGAAAAAAAAATATTTCTCTAAAATTTAGAGAGGGGGGGGGGGTGGCGCTAGAGCCCCGTCAGCCCACTCCGCCCCTCTCTCAATTAGCTATGCTCCTATTAATAGTATAGGTATATTTTTTTCAAAATTTCAGGGGGCTTCAGCCCTCTGGCCCGGTCATGAAGAAAGCTCTCCTAATAAATCAAGTAGAATGTCTTATATTTCAGGATCTTGGCTCATTTGCTGGGTCTTGTCTATTTCAGACAAAGCTAGCTAAAAAGATCTTTGATAGAAAGATCTAAAAGATAAGATATAGATCTATACACAATAAAATCATTTGGCAACATACAAAAATAGACATAATTTTTTGTAAAACTGTGTTCGGTAACATCATCTTATTGCAAGGATAGTTTATCATTTTTTTAATAATCATACTAATAGATATTATTATCATAGTATTAATAATAACAATAACAATAATTAAAATAATAATAATACCAATAGTAATTATAATAATAATTGTTATTATAGTCGTAACAATAACAATAATAATGGACAAA
Organism: Tetracentron sinense; assembly: GCA_015143295.1. Classification (NCBI taxonomy): domain Eukaryota; kingdom Viridiplantae; phylum Streptophyta; class Magnoliopsida; order Trochodendrales; family Trochodendraceae; genus Tetracentron; species Tetracentron sinense. The sequence goes on along the minus strand of CM026572.1, from coordinate 5,380,373 downwards.
ACAGTAAAAAAAATGACAGGAATCTCAGTTCCGTCGTCTATTCAAAATAGACATGCGTTCTTCTCCCAAAAATCACAAAAAAATTGAATTTCTATTTTTGACATTTTATGTCTGTAAGGGATAAAATTCGTAAAAACTAATTAACGTTGGGGAAAGAGCTGGCTTTTGTTGTTTTGTGCACGAAAGTGACATGTGGACGTGTGTTTGAGTCACGTGCTTAAAATAGGAGGATACACATTATCTGATGCATAGCGTTCACGTTGTACAAATTAAGACGTATCCGTGGTCTTGTGAAACAACGTTCTCGTTGTGGTTTCGACAACGTTTCCGTTGTCTTGTGCACAACGTAGACGTTGTATTCTCGACAACATTTTCGGTGTTAATTGAACAACGAGCCCGTCGTGATTCAGATAAGGATGTCCAGGTCATATTTTAAGACATATACAACGTACCCGAGCTCGAGTCAACAACGAAACCGACTCGCAGGAGGGAGTAATCAGGAGGCGATCAATTGTTCTGACAAGTGGGCTGAAAGCACTGCCTTGGCATTTAATGCAGGTCACTTCTGTGTGCTGTCAGACTCAACCGATTGAACAAATGGTAGGCTTTCACGTGTGATGCAACATGTGGTAGATTTTACTGACATATTTGGTAATGAGTGCAGGGCACGTGGTATAGGCATCTATGGGCATCTATGGCCATACCAAGGTTAACCTATAAATACCCCGAGAATTTCAGTGTTACGGGGATCGAAAGATAGACATATTTTTCAGTGCTCCTGTTTGCGTTACTGTTCATCATCTTCTTCATCTACTTACTTTATCATCGGAGTACAGGTCAGGGTATCACACCCTTCAACTTTTACCTTCTACCAGTAAACCAGAGGTGAACAGTTGCAGCTGACGAGTATCCTTTCCGGTATTTTTCTCCCTAAAAAATTAGCACCATCTGTGGGAAATAATAAACGAACCTCCCTTAGCTCTTTGTGATCATGACTGATCAAACTTCTGTGCCCGGGCGTGAGAATCAAACCCCTCAGGCCACCCCCTACGCCCTTCTGTTGTGCAAACTTTAATTCCTGGGGTCAGTCCATCGTCTGACCAGCCAGAGAGGACCATGCCCCCCCATCGAACCTTCTGTCTCTGATCGTATTTTGATGATGTTGCAAAGGCAGCAATCTGCTCTGGATCAGATCACCAGACACCAGCAGATGATGCAAGAAAGACTTGATGCGTTCGAGCATAGTAGGCTCGAAGTCGATGATGGGCCATCTTAGAGATCATCAGTGAGACGTCAGCTTGACTTCTCTTCTCCCCCATTAGCACCAGAGAACCGCGACACCAGGTTCGTGTTTCCTCCTACTGAGAGAGAGGCAGGACAACTTCTAGTTCATGTGGAGCAGAGGGTCCCTTCTGATCGTATTGATTTACGAGAAGAAGCAGGACAAGAAGATTCGAGAGGTGCTGCCGAGGGAGCGGTTGTTCAGAAGACTTGGATGACTTCCAAGGAGGTGGAGGCTATGATCAGTGCTCGTGTCAAGAGCATGAAAGGAGGGATTCCTGATCACTTTTCTCAGTCGGCAAAGGACAACATCGAGAACTCTCCTTTCACAGATGTCATCATCAGTCATATACTTCCTCCAAGTTTATGACTCCAATCTTCCCCATGTACACCGGAAAGACGGATTCGGAGGAGCACTTGTTTGACTTCAAGCATGCGATGGCAGTTCGCAATCCAGATGATAATCTGTATTGTAAGGCCTTCCCCAACAGCCTGGCAGGAGCGGGATCAAGATGGTTTCGTAATCTGCCTTCTGGTTCAATCAGCAACTTCGCCGAGCTTAGGTCGGCTTTTATTGATCACTTCATTGTCAATAAAAAGAAGAAAGCAAGTGCAGATACTCTCTTCTCTTTAAGGATGAAATCGGCGGAATCTTTTAGGGACTTCATTTCGCACTTTACTGATGAAGTCCATAGCATCGATAAAGTCGATGAAGGGAGTTGTATTGCTGCTTTTAAGAATGCCATCCCCAGGCATTCCGAGCTTTACAAATCCCTGGCTCTTGACTATCCTGTCAAGATGGATGAGATGATGGTTCGTGCAACCAAGTATGGAAGATGTGAAGTGTAGAGCCCCGGACCTTTTCACATTTAATGCACGACACTTTCGTTGCCGTCTTGCCTTCAAATAGGTATAATTAATAAATAAGGAAGAAATTGGAAATTCCGAAACGTTAGAAATGTTCCTTTTCGAAGTACGAACCCAACGCAAGTTGAATCGTCAAAATCCGATGAGCGAGTCAAAAGATCTGGCTAAAACAGTCTGGACCTGCAAGCAACCGATCGCTCGGTCCATTGCAGCGATCGATCGGTCCAAAACCGATCGATCGGAGGCTATCGACTGGTCAAGATTTTTGTATGGGAAAATTTTCCAGAGAGTGAAATTTTAACCGATCGCTCGGTTATGAAACCGATCGATCGGTAGGCAACCGATCGATTGGTCATTAACACCGATCGCTCGGTCTTCGTGTTTTTGCAGAAATTTCAGTAAGGGCTTTTTCGTCATTTGGGCATTTCACCCTTGCTTTATAAGCCTTGCACGAGCCTAAGGGTTTCATAAACCCTTAGGGCAGATATTTGAGAGAGAGTGGGAGAGGAGAAAGGGGTTCTAACCTAGGGTTTCAACTTGAGAGTGAATCAAGGGTTTAAACACCCAAGATCATCCCAAAAAGGGCTTGGATTCATCAAATCCAACCTCAAACTCGTGTGGCATTCCCATTCCAAGCTAGGGCAGCGATCCTACGGCATTTTGAAAGGGGTTTCTTCCCCAAATCAAGCCTTCTTCAAGTAAGGGTTCTTCCCTACCATTTGAGGTTCGATTTCAAGGTTTCTTCAAGGTCAAGCCTTGATTTCAAGGTTAGTACACCCTACTAACTACTTTAGTAATAACCTAGGTTGTTTTAAAAGCATGGTTGTGGATTTCTTTAGTCTATTCTTTTCTTGTTTTACTTTATTAAATCCCTAAAACAAACAAGATAGAGAGGCAATCGTGGAGGGGAGATGTTGGATGTGGATGAGGCGATTGGATGCCATGTGTTGTGATGGATGTATATTGGAAAATGGTGGAAGGGTATTGTACTCATAATGAACACACCATGTGTTTGATGAGATGTTAGGACAAGAAAAATATGCATAAATGAGTATAACAATGTTGAACACCACATGTTTGTTAAAATGCTTGTATGAGAAGTAGTATGTTTAATTAAGTTTATAACGTGCATGATTTTGGTATTGTTCCCTAAGAGGTAAAATTGATCAAATGCTCTTTATATTGCTTACATACACACATGACTATCAATAGAAAGTGGAAATGCTATATGAAGTCCCAATGCTGAAACGCTTGAATAGGAAAAACATGAATAAAAAGATCTACAATGATGTCAAATGCTAGATGTTCGTTCAAATGCATGAATTAGAATTAGAACCAAGAATATGAAACATGAATTAGGAAGATTTTCTCAAAGGTGTACCTATGCTAGAACACTCAATATGTTGACTTTAAAACTCACATGCCTAGGGGAAATTATAAATCCCGTATGATGTCCCTTTAATTAGTTCAGGTTATTATGCTCACAAATTGTCAAGCACACGCACACGCGCATGCACGAACCTATTTCAAAAATATAAGTATATGAAACAACAAGAACAAGAATAAGAGAGGCCAAGCATAAGGGATGCTAGTTGCGACGGACTATGAACGGCAGCTAGACATACCCAATTTCAAGAGAATATGAACTGGTACAAGAACTCGTAAGAACTTGTAAATTAGTGGGACGGCCTGGGGAGCGCCACTAATCATCTGATATTCCCAAGCTACTTTGGGTGGGTGTTTAGTGGGATGGTACAAAAGGCGCCACTAAGGATGAACTTGTAAGAATTCGTAAGATAGTGGGATGGCCTGGGGAGCGCCACTAACCATCTGATATTCCCAAGCTACTTTGGGTGGGTGTTTAGTGGGATGGTACGAAGGGCGCCACTAGTGAATAACTCACAAGGACTTGTATGCTCACAAGAAAGTTATAAGAAGTCGAAAGCTCAGAAGAACTCGTAAGCTCATAAGAAAGGCTATAAGAACTCGCATAAGGAACCTACAAGACTTATAAGACATTGAAATATGTATGGTAAAGCATGAAGTTAGAGTATGATTTAATTGATTTTGTTCAGGATTATGTAACTGTTACCTTGTTTCCTTCCGCACTCTGATCATGTAACTTCATGATGAACTGTGTCCTGTATGGCATGTTAATGTTATTACTATTGTTAGCTAGTAGCTTGTACTCGCTGAGTATTCCATGCTCAGCCGTACTTTTATGTCGGCAGGTACACTATATGAGATAGGGACTCTGGTCCCTTGGATCGAGGTAGCTCAGGGAGAGCAGGAGGTGATTTGGATGGTTACCCAGATATTAGGAGTCTCGGCATGTGGCCTGCGGTTGGGTTGAGTGAGAGAGAGACATGTATTTTGGGTTTTTATTTCTGGGGATATTGCCTCACTTGAGTGGGTAACTCAGGTTAAGGATTTCTTGTATATGTTTTGGCTTAAGTTCAGTTATTGTATACAGTTGTACTTGGGATACTGTTAAGTTATTAAAGGAAATTTCAATTCACTATTTTGGCATGCCTTGTATACTCTTGCAGGATGGTTTTAAGTGTAAGTGATGTCGCCAAAGCCTCATCTCTCCTAGGTGGGTTTTTGGGGCGTTACATGAAGATGATGTCTTCGTTGTGCCGAAGCCAAGGACGAGAAGGGTGGACGTGATAGAGAAAGCACACCGGTCATCTAGGAGGAAGGAGAAGAGGCAAAGGTATGAGTCTTCATCATCTGAGGACTCACCACCTAGAAAGCAGAAGGAGAAAATAGTGTATGTAACTCAGCGGGATCAGCCGATTCGGCGCCTGTATGAAGGAAATTATAATCAAGCCCAACAGCAAGGTAGGACGGAGAGACGTCCTAGCCCGAACTTTTAGCAGCAAGCGAGGCAGCATCATCAGCCCCGCCAGGAGCAGCCACCAGTGCAGCGAGAGAGAGGTGTTCAGCCTAGTGAGAGGCGACCTTTTGCAGCTCGGACAGACCCCATCCATTTTACTGTTAGCCCAGCGACCATCATGAAGTCTATGGAGGATCAAGCATACTTCGAATGGCCTGCTAGAGCAGTACAAGATGTTACATCGGGACCACGGGCACATGAGTACTGCCATTATCATAAGTGTCGTGGTCATCTCACGAACCGATGTCGCATCTTGAGGGAGTAATTGGAGAGACTGGTCCAGGAAGGATACTTAGGGGAGTATCTCAGTTGTGATAGCGATAATACGGTGCGCACCAGAGAACCGTTATCTCAACCTCGTGCAGGAGAGCCTGCCAGTAATCCAAGTACCAGTGGAGGAGGAGGACGAGGGGGAGCCCCTTTAGGCACTATCAACGTCATCTGCCGAATACGAGCACCAGAGGAGGACGTGGAGAGAGATTTCAGAGCAAAAACGAGGAAGATGTCTCACGAAGCTGAGGTTTGTCAAGTGCAGATGTCTGCAAGAAGCATGGGACAGGTGCTTACTTTCGCTGATCATGATTTGGCAACGGTAGTTCGGCCTCATTATGACGCTCTTGTTCTCACCATGAGAATAGGAGATTTCGACATCAAAAGGGTGCTCGTGGATTCCGGGAGTGGGGCAGACATTTTGTATCTTCATGCTTTCACTCAGATGAAGTTGGATCTGTCCGTTCTCATCTCTGCTCAGACTCCACTGTTTGGGTTTGATGGCAGTTCGATGAAACCGTTAGGAGACATTGTCTTACCCGTTGTGGCAGGACCCGTTGTCCTACAAACCAGATTTTCCGTTCTGGATGCTCCATCGCCTTACAACGCGATTTTGGGTCGATGGTGGACCCACGAGATGAAGGCTGTTCCCTCCTCGTACTATCAGGTGTTGAAATACCTAACGCAGGATGGACCCCAGGAGATCAGAGGGGATCAATTGGCGTCACAGAAGTGTGACTTCCTTCCTTCCGTTGTGCCCAAATAGTAATTATAGGTCGACTCCGTTGTGGAAGAAAGCTCGGAGGCCCCATTGTGCAGACCCTCAATTGAGCCCACGAAGGCAGTCAATTTGGGAACGGAAGAAGAGCCAAAGGTGTTGCAGGTCGTGATGAGCTTGACAACGGACGAAGAGGGCGAGCTGCTAGAATTCTTAAAGAGGAACCTTGATGTCTTTGCATGGTCGCACAAAGATATGACAGGCATCAATCCGAGCATTATCTGCCACCACCTCAACGTTGATCCTGCTGTCCCTCCGGTGAAGCAGAAATCTCGGAGACTTGCCCCTGCCTATCATGATGCAGTGAATGAAGAGATAGACAAGCTGATCCAGTTTGGGTTCATCCAGGAAGTGCAGTATCCTGCCTGGATAGCTAATATAGTAGCTGTACCTAAGAAGAATGGGAAGGTAAGAGTTTGTATTGATTTCACTGGTATCAATAAAGCATGTCCCAAAGATTTTTTCCCTATGCCAAGAATTGACAGACTCATCAACGCCACTGCTGGCCATGAAATGTTATCATTTATGGATGGTTATTCGGGCTATAATCAAATCCTCCTGGTGGAAAAAGATCAAGAGAAGACCACTTTCATTACAGAGCGTGGCTTGTTCTGCTATCGTGTTATGCCCTTTGGCCTGAAGAATACCGGTGCCACATATCAGCGTCTTATGAATCTCATGTTTGGGCCACTCCTCGGCAAATCGGTTGAAGTTTACATTGATGATATCGTTGTGAAAAGCCGATTTCGGAATACCCTTGTGACGGATCTTGCTGAGCCTTTCTCTATTCTAAGAACCTTCAATTTGAAGATTAACCCAGAGAAGTGTACTTTTGGGGTCACCTCTGGCAAAATTCTTGGGATATCTTGTGAGTCAGCGAGGTATTGAAGCTAATTCAGCTCAGATTCGAGCTCTGCTGGACATGCCAGAGCCCAAGTCGAAGAAGGAGATCCAGAAGTTAACAGGGTGTATCGCTGCACTCAATCGGTTTATCTCTAAGTCATTTGATCGTTGTAAACCCCTTTTTGAGCTCCTGAGGAAGGATTTTATTTTCGCGTGGACGCCAGAGTGTTCTCAAGCTTTCATTGCTTTGAAAGAATATTTAGGCTCGGCCCCTATTCTCTCTGTCCCAGAACCAGGTGAAATTTTGTACCTGTATCTTTCTGTCTCAGCGCAAGCCATTGGCTCAGTCTTGGTCAGGTGTTGTGGCGGCGTCGAGAAACCTGTGTATTTCATCAGCAAAACTTTTCTTAAGGCAGAATGTAATTACAGCAAGCTCGAGAAGGTGTGTCTTGCTCTTGTCTTTTCTGCTGAAAAGCTTCGTCCTTACTTTTATGCTCATACTATCTTTGTCATCACAACGTATCATTTGAAAGTCGTGTTGGGACGACCCGAGTTGGCGGGAAGAATGTCGAAGTGGGCTATGGCATTAAGTGAGTTCGATATTAAGTATAGAGCGAGAAGTTCAGAGAAGGGGCAAGCAATGGCAGGATTCCTTTCAGACTTCCCTGTGGAGGAGGCAGCAGAGGTGATTGCTGATCTTCGTGAGCTCCCCGATGAGGTTGACAACGATGATATCGTTGTAGATGGAGATAAATCTTCCGGATGGGTTGATTGGCTGTTATACGTCGATGGATCTTCTAATGCAAGTGGTTCAGGACTTGGTGTTGTGCTCATTAGTCCGGGGAACGTGAAAGTACAGAAGATGTCACGTCTTGGGTTTACTGCCTCCAACAACGAAGCTGAGTACGAAGCATTGCTGCTTGGCTTGCAGAGTGCGCACGAGCTGCAGGTCTCTAGATTAAGAGTTTTTTGTGATTCACAACTTGTAGTGAATCAGGTGAATGAAGACTATGAATGCAATGATGATCGAATGAAACAGTATACTGCACTCATTCGTTCGCAGTGTGAAACGTTCACCGTTGTGGAGATCAAGCACACCCGAAGAGATGAGAATAGGCATGCTGATGCTTTGGCTTATCTTGCTTCCATGATGCAGTCTGACGAACCCAAAGCCGTTCTCATGGAATACAAAGAGTATCCTTCGATAGCACTCCAGGCTCAGCGGGAGGTATGTTTTGTTAATCCAGTACCAAGTTGGATGACAGGGTTGACGGCCTACTTGAGAGATAGAGTTCTTCCTATCATTGCAAAAGAGTCAAGACGAATCCAGTTCAAGGCACCTCGTTATGTCCTGGTGCAGGGAGAGTTGTATAAAAAGTCTTTCGGAGGACCTTTGTTGAAGTGTGTTCATCCTGTAGATGTGGAGAGGATTCTTGCTGAGCTTCATGAAGGGATTTGTGGCATACATTCAGGTGGGAGAACGATAGCTCATCGAGCCCTGGGCCAAGGATACTTCTGGCCTTACATGCAAGCTGATGCTCAGAAGTATGTTAAGAGGTGCAGTCAGTGTTAATGATATGCTCGTTTAATTCATGCTCCAGCTCAAGAGCTTAACACTGTCTCTCAACCTTGGCCATTTGCACGGTGGGGCCTAGATATTGTGGGTCCTTTCCCTAAGGCACCAGGAAATCTCATTTTTCTCCTTGTGGCAACCGATTATTTCTCTCGTTGGATTGAAGCCGCTCCCCTTGCTCGTATCAAAGAACAAGAAGTAAAGAAGTTCATGTGGGAGCATATCGTCTGTAGGTTTGGTATACCTCAATCCATTATCACTGACAACGGGAAACAATTTACAGGTCGTATCATTGCAGAGTTTTGTAGCGAATTAAAGATCAAACATATTTTTTCGTCTCCATATTATCCTCAGGGGAATGGCTTGGCTGAAGCAGCTAATAAAAATATATTGAACGCCTTAAAGAGAAGATTGGAAGACTCGAAGGGGAAGTGGACTACCGAGCTGCACAACGTATTATGGGGATATAGGACGACACCGAGGAGTCCTACAAACGAAACACCTTTCTCTTTGGCCTATGGCATGGAAGCTGTCATTCCTACTGAGATTAGTTTGCCCACAATACGCTCTTGGCATAACAAGAAGAAGAGTGGAGAGAAAGACAGGAACGCTGAGCTCATGGCCGTTCACCTCGACTTGTTAGAAGAAAAGCGAGAAGATGCCAGCATTCAGATGAGGAGATACCAGCAACAGCTAAGGAAGGCGTACAACCAAAAGGTACAGCGAAGAGTCCTTCAGGTCGGAGATCTCGTTCTCCGAAAAGTATTTCAGAATACCAGGGAGATTAACAGTGGCAAGTTGGGACCTAATTGGGAAGGACCGTATATCGTAGAACGATTGGGGAGTCCTGGCGTTTGCTACTTGAAAGATCTGTAAAGTAATCTCATCCAAAAATCCTGGAACATTATGAACCTGAGGCAATTCTTTCAATAGAATCTATGGTGAATAAATGAGTTGTTAAAATAAAAATTTTTCCAGTGTTATTACATGAGCATTTAATTTACTGCTTTGAAGTTTTTTACATCAACTCGTTGTCTGGAATGTCCGTATAATATTGTGAATGTTTTGCAAATTCGAATAAAATTCCGCTTGAACATCATACTCACAACGAGACACTAGTGGCTTATCCTAAGGATGTTATCTGAGCAAATCCAGTGGCTTATCCGAATGACATTCTCTGAGCAAGTGTCTCGAAACTGAGTTACTTTATGTTCATCTTATGAAATTTTATTCATCAGATTACATTCACAGTGAACTACATAGCGATGTATCTAGGCATATTTCTCTTTTCCGTTGTATGTATACTTCCGTTGTGTATATGATTCAGAGTGCTTTGTTCGATGTGTGCATCAATCATTACGAGGAGGATTCATTTACATATACTCAAGTGTCTACGTTATGAACTGTTATAATTATGTCTGATTCCATAATCCGTAAAACATGTTCATATACTTATATTACATTCTTTCTTGTATGCATACGTTGTGCGAGCTCTGCAAATTCAAGTTCCAATACAAAGAAAAAAAAAAAAAAACAAAAGAAAGAGAGAATGATCATTCATTTAAGAAACCCATTGCTGGGTAAAGTACAAAGAACCCCATAACACGGGGAAGAAGATGATGCATTACGAGTAACAAGAGAGAAGAATAAGAAGAGAAGAAATCAAAGGTCGGCAGCAGCAGCAGGGGTAGCGGAAGGAGAGACAGGGTCAGCAGCTTCAGCAGCAACAGGAGGATCTTCGGCAACAGGAGGAGCTTCAGGAGCAGCTGGCTCAAAGAATGGCTCAGCTGGAAGAGGTGCAGGGCCTTCGAGGGGATGTGGCTTCTCAACTCCTTCGACTTCGGGCTCGTTGTCAAGGTCGATGACATCCTTGCTCTGGAGCTCGGAGAAGGTTATCACATCCTCTTCATTGTCTTCCTTTAGACGACCTTGTTGCGGAGCATGTTGATCACCTCCTTCTCGGTCTCTGCCCTGTCCTCGTCGAGAAGAGTGTCTAGCTGCGACTGATAGTGTTGTTGCAGTCTCGTGGTCACCGCTTGCTCGATGGCCTCTTCAGCTCTTTTGGCTTCCTCGAGCTCCTCCATCAGCATGGCTCTCACTGCCTCAGTTTCCTCTAGCTGCCTGCTCAGAGTCTGGGAAAAGAGCTCCAACTCGCTGATCCGGAGAACGACGTTCTCCACTTCTTGTTTGGCTTTCTTCTCTCCCTCCTTGGCTGCTCGAGCTTCGCCTTCAGCCTTCTCTTGCCCCTTGAAGGCGGCAATGAACTTCTCCTCCACCCGCACCACTTCAGCTCAGGCTTGAGACAGATCGAACTCAATCTTGAGTCGATCCTCGACGAGAGTTCTCTCCAGCGCCTCAGTCCTTCCTTGCCAGTAGCTGATGGAGTCTTTGAGGTGATTGTAGTGGTAGGTACTACGATCACATAGCTCGTGAAGGAGAACGTTCAGCTATAATACACAAGATCGAGAATATCAGTATGTCACAACGAGAATTGAATAAGTAAATAGGGAAGAAAGAACAAAAGTCATACCGAGGCCATGGACTGGCAGGCTGCATAAGAGACCTGGGGCAAGGACATCTTGCCAGCATCAGTAATGTCTTGGGGGAGCCTCATAGAGTGCGTCAAAGCCCTAGCAACCTTCTCTGAGGTCTGCACCGAGTCATGGATGGTGGGCCTCCCGAAGCGCGTGAAGTCGGGTGACCAATTGATCTCATCTGAAGGTGGTGCTCCAAGTGGGAGAAGAGGTGTGGTTGTCTCTGTTGTGGCAATGGTGACCAGAGCGGAGCTCGAAGCAATTAGGGCAGCCACAATGTGAGTAGCAGCAGACATTGTGCTGGCTACAGGCGTCCTCGTTGCAGCCTTAGCTCCTTGGTGCATGGCAAGAGTAGAAGGAGAAGGAGTGGCAGCACGTGCAGTGTCCTTCTCTCGGCGCTGTTCTTCTTTTCTTTTCTTTCTGGCCTCGAACTCGGCCGGGGTCAGGATCTTCCGTTTCGGCTCGGAAGGCACTCCCGTTGTGGAGGGAACTATTTTTGGAGGAGGTGGAAGAGGGGGCAGCGCAGTTGCAGGACGAGTTGTCCTTGGCTTTCGGATCAGCGCAGGAGGGTTGGTGCCGGCCATATCTTCTTCTTCCGAGCTTGGCTCAATTACGGGTGAGGAGGAAGAGGTGCCTTGTTGCCTTTGTAAAGACGGGTTCGAGCTGCTAAAAAGGCTCCAAGTATCAGGTGGTAGTGGCGTCCACCGGATGTAATTCCCACCTCGTACGCGCTTGATGTTGGTAAGAAGACCTTTCTCTTCGGGCGCGAGTTTTTTGAACGGAAGTTTCTTTCCTTCAACTGCAAAAGTAGAAATTAAAGTGTCAGACAACGAAAGTAAGCAGGACGAAGAAAGTAAATAGATAACGGACGATGGGACGGAAAAACAGAAGAAGTAAAAGCACAACGGACAACGGACAATGGTATCATGTTACCTGGTTTATCTTGGAAAACATTGGGCACAGTGGAAGTCTCAGCCTTCCAGCCCCCAGAGACAACGAAGGGAGTTGCTTTCCACCCTCTTTCTCTATCCAAGATGCCGGAAACGAGGTCTGGGTATAACGGCTTCTTGTTCCAGGAATAATAATTGTGTGGGCCATCGTCAGTACCTCTACATCTGACGGCATGACAGAAATGAAAGATGTGTCTAACTTCTATAGGGTATTCGTCCTTCATGAATTTGATCATCATGGACATATATTTGTAGAAGCTGGGGTGCATTTGCCCTGGGGCAAGGTGTAGGGTGGAAAGGACTTCATCCAGAACGGGATGAAGGGGAAATCGAAGACCAACTTCGAGTTGGGAGAGGTAGACAACGATGCAGGCTGATCGTTTGTCAATATAGGCATCTTCTCTTTTGAAGTGAAGGTTGACGTGGGAGGGAAACTCAAAACGTTCCCTGAGATGGTTAAGATATGCTAATTGTTGTTGGCGTAGGGCTGAAGATTTTTCTATGTAGGCACCATACGGTGCACTACCAGTACAGCTAGCCTCATCTTCGGATTGGCCTCTAACTTCATCTATCCTAAGGGATTTCATGGAGGTCTCGGCAGCCATGGGTTGAGGGGAATGAAACAAAGAACAGTGGATAGGAAAAGGGAAAAAATGGGTAGACTGACGACAGAGAAAGAAAGAGAAGAAGAATCAAGAAAGAGAGTAAGAAAAAGGAGAAGAGCGTACCACAAAGAGAAATGAGAGAGTCTGAAGAGAGTTTGAACTTTTGCTTGAGACGCAAGTGAGGCAGAGTAACAGTACTTCAATGGCGAGATAAGTGAAACGAGGCAACCAAGAAGGATTTTTATAGATACCTTAGAGAAATGAAAAGACGAGAATACCCTCCATCAGAGCCGTACACCTGTGAAGAAGCCGGAAGGAGTGGTGGCAGGATCGACGTTTCACGCAAAGAGAGTAACCATCAGAGATATAAAGCGTTTTGAATTCCGAAACGGTAATAATGACACCCTGTCTTGCATTAATGAGGCGTGACGGTTCGCACGCGTAAACCAGCTGGCTTGGGCGTTCTATCTTCTCAGCGTAAACCACGCAGCGATTCAGATTCTGGAAGAAGAGTAAGGTATGGACTGTCGCTCTTTTGTCCGTTTATGATACTTCGAACTACATTCTAAGCCTCATAAAGGGGCAAATTGTAAAGGATAAAATTCTTAAAAACTAATTAATGTTGGGGAACAAGCTGACTTTTGTTGTTTTGTGCACGAAAGTGACACGTGGACGTGTGTTTGAGTCATGTGCTTAAAATAGGATGATACACATTATCTGATGCATAACGTTCACGTTGTACAAATTAAGACGTATCCGTGGTCTTGTGAAACAACGTTCTCGTTGTGGTTTCGACAAAGTTTCCGTTGTCTTGTGCACAACGTAGACGTTGTATTCTCGACAATGTTTTCGATGTTAATTGAACAACGAGCCCGTCGTGATTCAGATAAGGATGTCCAGGTCATATTTTAAGACATATACAACGTACCCGAGCTTGAGTCAACAACGAAACCGACTCGCAGAAGGGAGTAATCAAGAGGCGATCGATTGTTTTGACAAGTGGGCCGAAAGCACTACCTTGGCATTTAATGCAGGTCACTTTTGTGTGCTGTCAGACTCAACCGACTGAACAAATGGTAGGCTTTCACGTGTGATGCAACAGGTGGTAGATTTTACTGACATATTTGGTAATGAGTGCAGGACACGTGGTATGGGCATCTATGGCCATACCAAGGTTAACCTATAAATACCCTGAGAATTTCAGTGTTACGGGGATCGAAAGATAGACATATTTTTCAGTGCTCCTGTTTGCGTTACTGTTCATCATCTTCTTCATCTACTTACTTTATCATCGGAGTACAGGTCAGGGTATCATACCCTTCAACTTCTACCTTCTACCAGTAAACCAGAGGTGAACAGTTGTAGCTGACGCATGTCCTTTCCGGTATTTTTCCCCCTCAATGTCTTTTTTTCTATAGCAAGTAGATGCACTATAAAATGGTTTAAAACGTGAAAACACCTACTTGCAATAGACATATAGACAAGTAGACCTGAAATTTAGACATTCCAAATTTTTTAATTGACGTTCAATTTTCTTTACTTGGTCTCAACCCCATAAGGATAGAGGCTGAGCACCAGCACATTCGTTTTCATTGGGGGTTGATATAGCCCACGGTCATATAATTGCATCTTCTTATTCAATTTTTCAAGATAAAAGGTCCTTTAGTTCGCATGGTTGATAGCGAGTTATAGGAAAGTGATCATTTTGGAATGATTTCGAAGCTTCATTCAGGTCGTAAGCAGCTCCCTGGAGTATCAGATTTGTTATGCATGACGTTATTTTATTTATTTATTTATAACTTGATATGGTAATTCCATTTCGGAGAGTGATTTAAAACTCGATAGCAGGTACTATCGAGAGAGGCGCCAAATATTTAAGTGGGACTTACCATTTAATGCACATATACCTTGGGGCAATTGGATTTTCAATCGAGCGGCTCAGCTCTCGATAGTACACCTACCGAGAGTTTCAAAACACTTTCCATTTCTTACTTTCAGCTATTATTTTTATAGGGAAGGAAAATCTGAAGATTATCTTATAGCAGCATCTCATAATGGTGAGCCATCTAACTCATAGAAATATTGAGAACTTACATGTAAACCATGAAGTTTTGCAGGCTCTTCTCCATCGGTCAAATCTGAGAACTTAATTGGTCTTTGGGACGACCTTGGACATGTAATTCTGTAGTTTAATTTCAATCGAATGAAATATGGCTTACTCTCACCAAATATAAAAATATCAAGTTCACTGTCTAGTAGAGCGAATTGTGAATCAGAGCGAACGGAAATACGTTCATGGTTCGGTTCAAATTAGTTCATGAAATTGAAATGAATCACACGGTGATTCCAAACGCTGAATTTTTTTATTCAATTCTTTGATATTTTTCTTTGGATTCCGCAAATTTATACTTTTAAGTTTGACGAATTTTTCTTCATAAAAAAGATATTTCTTTAATAATGTTTAAAAATAAGTATTTATAGTATATTTATTTACATGCTTTAAATATATATATATATCATTCTACTAATAAAAGTACAAGGAGTATACTAAACTTTACGTGAATATAATTATCCTTCATTTTTATTAAAATTTTATAATGTATAATATTACGTGGGACCCATGAGATCCACTATTACTAATTGCTATTCTTATTAAAAAGAAATCTCAATTATAGAGAATTTATTGATAAGGACTATGCTTCTAATTTTTTTCTTTTTTGTATACACGTAAATCACACACATAGATATGGACTCTCTATCAAAGTAGAGAGTTGGAACGACTGTTTATACATATCTTTCACTCTTTTGATTAGGGCTGCACAAAGCCCGATTAGCCCGATGGTGCGGCTTGGCCCGGCTCGATTGAGGTTCAGTTTGGTTCGGCTCAACTCGGCTCGAATAATATTAAAAAAAAATATATATATATATATATATATATATATATATCATTATTATATATATATAATATTATTATTTAAAAAACGAAAAGGATTCAAGCCGAGCTCGAGCCAAGCAAGCCCAGCTTGAGCTTGAATCAACTCGGGCCGAGCCGAGCTTCGAGCGACGATTTTGAATTCAGGCCTAGCTTCGGGCCGCACTTTTAAGTTCCATTTCGGGCTGAGCCGGGCTTCGATTAAATCCATTCAAGCCGAGCCGAGCTGGGCTTGGCCAAGCCCGGCCTGAATACAACCTTACTTTTGCTCTTGCTCTACCGCATCTCTCAGTTATAAATATAAATAGAATCCATTACACCAAGGTTGTATATCACAAACTTACGTGAATGAATCTTTTGGACTGTTTGTGAGCTCCATTAGGAATCCATCAATGGCACCAAGCACCTCAGTGACCAAGGCTGCCAAACTGGCTTTGCTATTGATTCTAGCCCTGGTGATAGGCTAAGAGGCCAAAGAAAGAAACAGTCTGTTCTACATGCACTACTATTTGATCGGTACCATTCTTCGTTCTGGTGAGTTGTTGTTCCTTTTGTTTCCCTTCCCAGTGTGTCTCAGTTCTTGTTTAGTGTTTTCTTGCGGCGACGAAGCGACGCCTGTAGCCTTCTTAGGTGACGAGAAAATTAAACATGATGCATCGCACCGCATCCCATTGAACTGCATCCTCCCATCACATACTAGTACTGATGGACCCCAATGAGCTCTTCTTTAATAAAGCAATCATCAATCAACAGTTCAAAAAAGGGATTGATCAGTGATGGTCCACATGGCCGGTAAAGATGCTTGGATGCAAGATATGCCCTATCGTCTGAAAATAATTAGACTTAAAAATTGGTGCAATGTCCATTTTTGCTAATGGTACAACAAACAAAAATGATCAGTAGTGATTAGCCCATCCCGCATTTGACTACATAATCAAATGTCTTCCCATTTCATTCCCTTTAACTATGGTTAAGCTTGGAACAGAAGTTAGCTAAAAAATCACTTTCAATGTATTAGGTTTCGGATGAAATTTTTAAACGAAATAAGGTTTTCAAAGTGACTCTTAAGAATGGAGTAACATACTGCTGTCATTATCATTTCGTATACAGGAGATTAACCAAGTTCAAATCTCGGGACATAGTCCGCAATGGTCTGTATGCACACAATAATAGAGGTTTAGTATTGCATAAATGGGTTCCAGTCCCAGCCTAACGACAACAAAAAAAGGTCTCTCAAATCCCATTTCCCACCTCTCTGTTTCTCCCATGGTAGGGAGGGGCATAAAGAGGGAAAATTGATTATTTTAGCCAAATAGAGCCTTCAACGCATCAAATGACAATTTTTACAATCCGATCCGACGGATCCGATCCGAATCCGATCCGATTAGCCGGACTTTGGACCCTTTATATGATCTGTCGGATCTGGATATAGGGTGATCCGATCCGATTAAAATCCGATCCGATAATAATAATAATTTTTAATTATTTTAAATATATTATTTAGATTTTCTATGTATAAAATATTAATTTTTAAAAAAATTAACATTAATTAGTATTAATTAAGGTATTATTAGATTTTTTATTATTAAAATAGATTTTTTTTTTTTAAAATAACCTTACTCGGATCGGATCGGATTCGGATTGGACGATATATAATCGGATCGGATTCGGATCGGTTACTTCATGATCCGACGGATCTCGAATCGGATTCGGATCAGTCGGATTCTTAATCGGATCGGATTCGGATCTAGGCAGATCCGGTCCGAATCCGATCCGTTGACAGCCCTAAGTTCAGTCTGTTCACTCTAGACTAGCGAACTGCAAACCGCGAACCCAAATTTGAACCGACGAACCAGGTAGCATTGCATTAAACCATACATCATTCAAATATAATATATTTATTTAATCCCGGGGTAAAAAGTATTCATTCCTATGTTAAAGCAGAACAAAGACGAAGACAGGTGCGTCAAATACATACTTCCTTGGCGAACATTAGTGATGAGCAACGACCAGCTAAAATTGATAAAATCTTGTAAATGTTCCCACGGCTCCAGATATCAGATTCTTGTGATTACCTTATAATTCAAACACCACACCACGCATCATCACAATCTACCTTTCCATTAGAAGATTGTATAAGAAAAATGAACTGCTCAAGTTTTCTATTTTTCTTGATCTAAATCCAATTTCATCAATTTCTCCACTGCCTCCATTATTTTTATTATCTTTTCCACATATATATAGATATATTGAACAAAAAACAAAATAGAAGCAAAGTGTCCACCTGATTATGGCATAGCTAGCTCACCAGATAGGGTTGATTTAGCATCAAACCATTCGCATTGAGCAGCCTTCTCAATCTTCAGAATATATTCTCTATAAAGAATCATTTTCCAAAATATCAGTTTATTCGATCTGAAATCTGTCAATTTTTTCTCCAAAGCCATCACTAAAATCATGGAATGAGCATCTTCAGACCACTAAAACAGATTTATACAGTACACAGCATTAATGATATTCCTTCTTTTCAAATTTTAAAAATGATCATTATAATTTTCTCTATGATATCCAATCAAGAACAATGGGAAACCAATCAGATTGGAATGACTGCCAAACCTCACATTATTACAGTATAAAAAGCATAATTGGATCATAACTAAGAGCTATGCTACTTTCATTATCCCGTTGTTTTCTTTAGTGGCCAATTGACTCATCAAGTTGCCACACTATTGGTTAATAAAGATTCTTATAAATTGGGATGTTTCATAAGTTCTCTCAAACATTTACCGATCAAAAAAAAAAAAAAAAAAGTTCTCTCAAACATAAAGCAAAACTGGAGAATCATTTACAAAAAAAAACATTTTGTAGCATTCCAAACACAAAAATCAACTTTCTCCAGAAAATAATTCAGTGCACCTATTTTCCCTCAAAACAAACACAGCCTAAGGAAACACAACCACATCTAAGACAGTCAAAAAAGAGATATCACCTAATATTATAGATCCCCTTTCTTTATTCTGGTTCATATCAGTGTCATATAGGGTTTTATTATAAGAATTAAGCCTTCCTAGTGTAGATTATGTTGGTTATTTCCATTTGAACCAAAAAAAAAAAAGGGGTAAGCTTTGAAATAAATGAAGATGAAGCAAAGAGACATGACAGAACAACATATCTATCCAAAAAGATGAGCATCACAAGGCCAGATAAATTCAAAAAGCAGATACAAATTCTACATACCTGAAGGCACATCAAAGCACAAAATTGGAAAAAAAGCCTCTTTCCTGAAAATATAACCTTTGCAGAAATCAAAATAAGTATAAAACAAGGTAAGAAGCCTCCATGTCAGTTAAATGTTCTATTACGATCTTCTAAAAGCAATAAATCAAAGGAAGGGCACGTAGAGCAACATAAATATAAAATACACAAGTTTATCAATGTAATTGTTCAAACAGATAACAACCATACAACATAAGTTTCCTTTTAATCTGATGAAAATTTGGATTTCTCCACCAGCCAAAGGTTTGAATCCAAACCGAAAATATAGTGACACGAGCATTAACAACCCATCACTGCACAGTTGTACACAAAAGCACCTGCACGCTCCCTGGTGGAAAGGACGTTCCACTCTGGTCCTTCACTGTTTCCATCTTCAGGATGCCAAGAGTGCAGCACAATGACTTCACCTTCAGACCCTCTATGTCCACCTATTACCAGTAACTTATCACCACATGCCTTAAATGCTAATCCCCAACCATTAGAAGAGTCAGCCCTAACAGGCAGCCTCTTCACAACATTCCATGTCTCATTTGCCTTATCATATTTCTTGACCTCGTTTGTTGCTTGAACAGCGGCATAAAGCTGATTATTTACAACAGCAACCAGAGGAGGAGATTGCATAGCAGGAGGAGCTTGGTTAGCTCTATTGGAACCAGGATACATGTTTTCTATCCTAGTCCATGTCCTCGTCTCAATGTTATACTCTTCCCCACAAGTTAAACAATCTGTATGGCTTGACATGCCTCCAATGACATAGAATTTTCCATCCATAAAGAAGCCCGAACACAGTTTCCGTGGCAGGTTCATATCGGGTAAAGTTTCCCAAGTACCCAATTCAGAACTGTACAGCTCAGCTGACTTTAAAACATGGCCATTCTTATCACTTCCCCCAGCAACAATAGCGATTTCTCCACGGCTGCTTGAACCAAATAGACAACGTGGTAAGTTCATCAAAGAGCCTCTAGACCAATCACCGGTAAGCAAGTTATACATCCAAATTGCAAATCCAGACAACTCCCGACCAAAAACAAGTAACTCAGTCCCTACAGCGAGAGACTCCTTGTCAGCATAAGTAAAACATTCATCGCACGGCATTCTAGGTAGCCTCATCCATCTTTGTTGTAGAGGATCAAAAGCTTCCCAAGGCATTAATATACAGGCTAGATAAACCCAGTGTTCAATAACACCCAGTCGCCTCCTAAGTTTATATAGATATCCGCTGACAATCAACAAATTAAATTTTTTACTCACAGAGGCAAGTTTTGGGTAATCAGATCTGCAGGTCCTAGCAAGTATATCTAACGCAGCATCATCGTGAAGGCCAGGGAGGATACTGTCATCGGATGCTTGACCATCATAATTCTCTGCAGGACATGTCTTAACTTTAGGCTTCTTTTTCATTAAACCTATACGGTCAATACTAGGCATAAACATTTCCCTGTCGAGCACGTCTCCCCGAACATTTTTTATCAGATTATTGTTTCTATCCAACAACATGTACGCTAATAGATACCAATTATTCGGGAAAGATCCAAAGTCTTGACTGAAGGAACTTGGAAATTGTGTAATGACACATCCTTGTGCACGAACCATGGCTGGTGATTTGCAATCTGGCCCTTTCCTCTTTCCTTTCAGTTCTTGAAGAGGATATCTCAAAACCATCTGAAAATTTGCAATACTGAACGGTTTTAATTGAAATAAAAGGAAATAAGAAAGTCAAAAAGGAAGAAGAAAATGAAAATACCCAACAAATTGCCTCAGTGACAAGAGAACCATCACTCTGCCAAAATTTATGGATTTTCTAAGACAGATATTTTGTTCCGTCCTTAACCGGATGTTTTTAAGTCATCCATCAGCAACAAATAAAAGCAAAGCAAGAAATACTTAACAATGTCCAATCTTTTTTTTGATCGGTAATCAAAGATATATATAAATAAATAGAAAACTAGAACAACAAGCAAGAAATACTAAACAATGTCCAATCTTTTTTTTGATCGATAATCAAAGATATATATAAATAGAAAACTAAAACAACAAGCAAGAAATACAACCAATCTTAGTCAGATCAAGACATTCAGTATTTGGAGCCATCAAACAAATAAAATGAGCAGATAACTTTTCTTGGTAGATAATATCCATAGTTTTAAATCGGATGTTCAACAAGAATAAAGTCAGACCAATGCAATATTATAATAGAGTTTTCAACAGCTACTGATCCTTCTTCCAGATAAAAACTACAAGGAAGCAATGCTAGAGGAAGTAGAAAAGCAGATTGAAAAGAAAATTTAAATCAGACCTATGAATAAGCATGCAGATTTGTGAAAAAGGAACCTCCCTTATATGGTACAAGAAACCTCATCACCATAATAATCCTTGTCCCAACTATTTGGTTTTCTCATATGACAAATCTCTTACTAAACTTGAAGCGAAAAAAATTGTCACTTCATCATTGTTGCACCTTTTTCCTTCTGCAGAGATTTGGTACTCAAATCACACATAATATAAGCCAAACAGTGGATTGAAAGAGAAAAATGCTCATGACATGCATGTGGATTCAGCATTCACATTTCTCTTTCACAATTGTGTCCTTTTTCCATGTAGAATTGCATGAACTGGAGCATTCTCACCTCAAAAGGATATCCCCGTGGTTTTTTTTTTTTTTTTTTGGGGTTAAATCCTCATGGTTCCTCAATAAGCAGCTTTTGACATAAAAGGCTTTAACTTCATTGCAAAATTTCCTCAGTTTTATTTTTTCAATGAATTGTGCAGAGTAGATACAGATCGGCCAAATAGATCAATATAATACAATATATCCTTCATCCATCATTCGTAATCTAATATTTCCAGGGCCAAAATGAGCTTCTAAACCCGAGAAAAAGGACTTTCGATTATATAATACCAGATTCATTTTTGAATAAAAGGCATATTGGAACAATCTTCACCATTTCTGAGAGGATCACACCGTATTTAGGCCGAAATATGCTGAAAATCACCGCAATCGCATATTCCGGTTTCCAGACAACGTAAATTTATTTTTTTTCAAAGGAACAATTTTTAGCAGATTAGCGTTGCTTCCCCAAAATATATAAATAAAAAGAAAAGATCAAACATAATGGCTGAACAAAGAAATCTATATGAACACAATATCTTCAATCCAAAAGTCATCCAGAAACACAAGATGAAAGCGAAGAAACGGGAATTCTTCAATTAATGAATGAAATCTCACCTAATTTCTGCTCCAGAAATGGCGATTTGAACAAAGGATGAGCGATTTGAATGGATCGATTCTAAGTAAAATGAATCTCCAGCGTTTCGATCGCCGAAACATCACAGTCTTCTGCCGGAAAGAGGCAGAAAGAGAAGGCGGAGAGGCATCGAAGTCTGAGAGAACCGATCGGAAAAGAGATTCCCGATCGGAAGAGTTCAATTGGAAAGGCCCATGGGATGAAATCGGAGAAGGAGAAGTCTCAAGGCTTCTGCTTTCTCTTCCGCAGTTCCCACTCCCGAAAGATATTCTTTTCTCCCCTTCTTACCCATTTCTTCTTTTTATTGCATTTTTGACAGAAACGGTAGCTGTTTGGATAAGTACTCCAATGGTGGAATAAGCCCTTAGGTCTCTGACATTTACAAAATGATCCTTATGTTTTCACACAATCTAGCAATTCTCCTCAAGATTTTTAAATTACAAATTTTAGTATATTTCATTTCATTTTATTTTTATTTTAATAATTTTCTTTTTCATTAGCATGTTATTATTCTAGATGAATTAATGTTACTAAAAATAGTTGTAGCATGTTTACGTCTTGCTTAACTAACTCGTTGGGCTGTCAATGAGCCAAGCCAGCTCATGAGCCGGCTCGATTCGTTTCGAAATGAATCGAGGCTTGTGTTGGATATTTGAGCTCGTTTGTTTATCAAGCCGGACATAAGCCACGTGCGGCTCGACTCGGCTCATCCCGATTAATTTTACTTTACTACTTATAATATCTTAATAATATTAGTTTTCACATATACAATTTTTGTTGAGGTAAAACTTAAAATGTAACTTCAACTTTTCAAAATTTATAGATTCTCTGTATCATGTTTCTTCAATTAGACTCACGAGAATAACTTTGTTTAGTTCTTAAAAAAAAATTTGGGAAAGGAGACTCTGATGAGCATGTTTAACTCATAGGATTTTGATTTGAATTCCTTTTATTAAAATTAGGTTAAACGGGCCTAAGCCAGATCGAGTTTGATTATCTATAGAAGAGTCAAGCTCAAGCTAACATTCTAGGGCTCGAATTGAGCTCGAGATGAGCTTGAGCCCAACATATATATGTCACGATCCGAGCTTGAGCAATACTCGGCTTGGCTCGACTCAACTCAGCTTGTTTGCACCCCTACCCTAGAGGGTGTAGCCCAATGGTTGAAGGAAGAACCGTAAACCTGGAGGTCTCGAGGTCAATTCCTGGACTCTCCTCAATATCGGTTGTATGGGGTGGGGGTATTCCTTATGCAACATGTGGGACTAGTCTCAATATTTAAGGCTCATGATATCCACGTTTATGAAAAAAAAAATGTTTACGTCTTGTCTTGTTTTGATCACTTGATGTCACAAAGATGTATATCTATTTTCTGTATCATTTCCTAAATATCATATCATTTAATTAAAGATTTTACTTTGGTTTTCCACTTACTAATTTTAATCTGAATTTTAAAAGTCTAACTAATTTTAGCAAGTGTATAAAGGTGTCTAACACATTATTTAGTACAATCGAATCCCTTATCTAGACTTCTTATTTCAGACCATATTGCCTACCTTACTGTAGGATAGTTTAGGTTTCCTTTTCTTTCCCATAATTAGAACATGTACCGACTCCATCCCCTTTTAGTCTTTGTCATTATTTTGAACTAGAAAATATTTCCATTTGGAATGGCAATCAAAATCTACCACTTAAAGCTTGGCGACTCCGTTGGGAACACTTTCTAAGATTCAAGCCAAAACTTTAATCACATTAAAGCTTAGAAACAAAATTAGTAATTTTTATATCCTTTTTATTCACATGCTATTTGTTCTTAATTTAGTTTGTAAAATCATTAGTTTTCATTTTTAAGGACAAATCTTTGTGTGAAAAACCTAGAAATATCCATTGACAATCTCATCCTACTTGTTATACGGATACTTGTTTATTCATTTATTTACATTATTCTTGAATTAGGAACCCTATTTTTCTATCTACGTGCACTACTACAAATATGCTCATTCATCACGGATGTATTTCCAAGATCAATGATGGTTTACATTGGAATGGTGATAGAATTCTTTATAAATCGCAGTAAAGATGGCGGAAAGCTTTTTACGGGTGTTACCATCACAGTTTTAATAGAAACAGTGATAAATATTTGCTATGGGAAATATAAGCTCACGGTTATTATTTTACCGTGATAAAACTATTTTATTAAATCGCAGTTAAATATATAGATCACGGTTATTATTTTTATCGTGATTGTAAGACTTACGTTTCGTCTTAACTTTAGTTAATTTTTTTTTTTTATGATCACGGTTATACAATTAATGGTGATTCTATAAACGAAACAACCACGTTTTTATTATTGGCAGTGATTGTAAGAGCTGTCTTTTCAACTACAAAAATATAAACTTTAGTTAATAATTTAGAGTTACGATCACGGTTACAAGAAAAACATTGATGATATAGAACAATGGATCACGCTGAGAATAATATCCGTGATTGATACTCCTATTTCCACTTAAAAAGTCACTTCGTCTCTCTCTTCGCACTCATATTTTGAACATAATCTCTATGCTTCTTCTTCTAGAAACCATTGTATTATTCTCGCATGCAAAAGTTTCATTCCGTTCAACCTCCGACATCTATTCCGTCTTTGACATCCTTTTTGTTCAACCTTCGACAACTGTTCCCTCCTTTCATCAGGTATGTTTTTTTTATATCTCTTCTTTTATTTATTTTCACCCAAATGATTAAACAAATGCTCAGAACATATTGAACAAAGGGTTTCCAATGACAAAACCATTTTCAGTTGGGTAAGTTTCTATCACGCCCCAAAACCTATACACAATAATACTCATATTTGTACAGATATTAAGGCGTGAATCGGAAACAAAATTTCAATATTAATGAAAATTAAAGTCATTTAATGCTCATTTAAACAGATATAAATATCCAACATAACTTAAAGACTCAACAACATGAGTTCTCCCAAATACTAAACCATCTAAAGTTTCCATATAGTTTCCCTCACTATAGTTCTCACACTCTAACATGGAAGAAAACTCTAAAGCTGGACACACTTGCTCAAACGAGAGCAATTCATATTCTTCTTAATCACCACCTAAAAGGAAGAATCAACAAGGGTGAGTTCACAACTCAACAAGAGAATACAATTATAATTTAGATCCATTAACAATTCATATGATAAGATGACTAACAAATTATGCATATTATTCAAGTAAGTCTTTACTTATGTTTTAGTCAGGTCAATAGGGGTTTTATACAACTTACTCTATTGACCAAGGGAATCCTTGGGATCTCACACAACTTACCCTATCCCTTGGGTCTCACACAGTTCACTCATCTAAGAATTGAGTATCTTACATAACTCAATTCAATCATCTGTTTCTGGGTAGGTACTGTAGTCCAAGTATTGACTCTACAGGGGGGGTGAATAGGGTCTTGGCAAATTTAAAGCTCTAACTTAGTCCATTTTACGGAATTTAAATTAATCAAGGGAATGCAACTAGCAATTATAAAATAAAAGCAATAGAGAGAAATAAGGAAAAAGTTAAGAAATTCAAACACAAAGACTTTGCTTATGAGGTTCGGCAATCCCGCCTACGTCCCGACTTCAAGCTATACCCGCTAGAGGATTCATCACTATTTATTCCCAATCGCAAGTCTTCTTATGGATGAAGACCAAACCGTTATACTTGCAAAAGAATCCCCTCTCTTGACTTTCAAGATTTTTTTCGGGTGAAGATTCAACCTTACAATGAAGCTTCTCACTTCAAGTACAAGAATCTACCGATTCTCAATTTCACACTCTTTGTATAGAAGTGTTTTTACAGTCATAAAATGGTCCTTAACATGAGCTGGATGATCACTTTAAAGCTCTCTAAAAGTCTCTCAAAGATTGAAGTTGAATAGCTCAAGATTGGGCTTTTGGGATTTCTAGGGTTTACTCAATAGATTTGGAAATCTAAGCTTGTGAGTGATTGATTGAATGATTTAGAGTGATTGGAGTTTTTTCATTTTGATCATAAATCACTCATTTTATAGCCAAACAAGTTTTATGGCCATTGGAGTTGTATTGAATGCAAAAAGAGTCATTAAAAAATAGTTCTTACAGAGTGAAATACTCTATCTCGAGCCATCCAACTGTCTGGATGAGTCCATCTAGTCGACTGGATGATGCTCCGTTTTTGCCTCTCGATATTTAGACTATAACTTTTGATTGGCTTATCGGAATTAGGTGATTCAACTTCTATTAGACTCAAAATTCAAAGGGGAACAATTTTGTGTCTAATGTAAAAATCCTAATTCTACTTTATGTTTAGTCTAAGTAGGTCCCAACGTTGACTGGTCCATCCAATCGACTGGATGGTGCTCCATTTTGTCTCCTTTATTATTTCGACCATAAAATTTGATTAGCTTAATGGAAGTAGGTGATTCAACTTCCTATTTAACTTAAAAGTCAAAGGGTAACAATTTTTTGTCTAATGATTAAATCCTAATTTTGCTTTATTCATGGTAAAAATAGGTCCCAAAGATGACTAGATTTGGAACAAATGGCCAGAGAAAAAAATGGCTCATCCAGACGACTGGATGACCCCATCTAGACGTCTGGATGGTGAAATTTTTGTACAGAATCCATTTTTTGAGACCTTAATGATGGGATTTGATTCTAAGGTCTTCTCCTTCATCTTAATTAAGATGATTACCAACTTTTTAGGTCCCTTAAGTGATTTTCAATTTGATCCTAAGGAACCTAGGGTAAATATAAGTTTATGAGCTTTTCAACAACCAAACTTTGAGGAATTTTTACACAAGTCCTAAAATCTCTTAAAAGATAAAAAATGATACTCTAAACCTTCTTGAGAGTTGGTCTTTAACTTGATCTTGGATCTTCTGATTTGATTTCTTTAGCTTCAAGATCATCTTTCTTCTTCTTTAATCTTCAATTTGATCCACATGACTTTCCTTGACTTGATGAAAGATCTTCTCATAGATGGTCACTTTCATGTTTTTTCCTTGAATGATTTGCTAATGATCTTTACATTCTGATTTTCAAATAAACTCAATAGAAGCATTGGTAACACATATCATATTCCATTGTTGTGTTATCATCAAAATCAATGATGTTACCTTAGGTAGAAAACCTATAGGCTATCAGTTACTCTACACCTGTACAACCCAGGAACTTGACTTCATAGCATTGTGAATAGTGTTGTGAATAGTGTTTTGAGAAATTGAAGCCTTATGTATTGCATTTAATGCTATAAAAGTTTTGATTTTTAATTAAAGTGTTAAATATGTTATAAATGTTTTAAGGTCTTAAAGGGGTGTCATTTGATGTTATGGGTGTTGAAAACAAAGGGGAAAAGGTTCTAAGTATGAGAAAATTGGAAAAAATCAACAAAATAGGCAAAAACAGAACTCACTAGTTGACGAGTGAAATCTGGGGTGATCCACTCGTTGATGATTCCTCTAACAGTGTGTTGGCAGATTTTCCAGAAGACATACTCGTCGATGAGTACTGTTTGGAGACCCAAACTGGTCGACGAGTCCAACGCGCAAAAATCGTGAACAGTTACGCGTGAAGGGTATTTTTGATTTTTAACAACCCTAACTCTATAAATACCCAAGTTTTGAGGGATTAATTGTTCTAAAACCTTGAGAGACATCTTTTGAGAGAAAAATAGAGTGAGCTAGTGTTTCAAAAAGGGGTTTTCATTTGGGATCAAGAAAGAGCTCGATTCTTCCTTCCAAAGCTTTCTCAAACTTGGATCTTCTTCCTTGAGTGTGTATCTTCTTCCTCAAGCTCAAATTTCTTGTCCAATGCATTTATCAAGCTAAGAATTGATCTTTAAAAGGTAAATACACCTACTCACTAGCTTTGCTATTGATTCAACCTAGAAATGAGGGTGTAATGTTTGGTTTTTTTTAGATGGAGAAAAAGACTTCTATGCGTGATTGGTTGAGGTTTTTCCTTAAATAAATTATGATTCTAAGTAAATAGGCGTAGTAGCAATGATTACTATGATTCCATTGTTATGAACGATGTTCTATGACCATGCTTGAATTCAAGGGTTTCCTATGCTTACTATGATGTTCTTAAATTACATATGATTATGGGTAAGGGTTGCAAAGTATATTCTAGTGCTTCTATGATTTTACCTAAGCATGTATTGAATGTTTAAAGCTTTCCAAGTATATGATGATGCTCACAATTACCTTATGTGCACTATACTTTGCAGTATCAATGATTTCTCATAAGTATGGGTATTCGACATTCATGAACTCAGAAGTTATAATACGAATTAATAAGCTATAGCTCACGAGCTCAAAAGCATTGATAAAGCCAAACATTGGGTTGATTAAGGATATGGCATATCCAATGATATGTCATATCTGGCTCAAAGTAAATCTCATAAGTGGATAAAGCCAAACTAAGGGTTGGTCAAGGATGATGGCACGCCTCTTTTATGTACCTTCGTTGAAGGGAATTTACATGCCCGACTCAGAAGTCTCTAAAGGGTGCTATCATCTGGCTCAAGTCTCATAAGCTCATAAGGATGTCATAAGGTCATAAGTCTCATAAGCAAAGATCTTAAAAGAACTCATAAGTGATTCTCATAAGCTCAAAGATGTCATAAGAACCTTGATTCACACAAGAACTCAAAGTCTCTCCTACCTCCTAAGTGGGATTTTGGGTGGGGCATTAGGTTCCCTAGGTCTAAGTTGTTCTCTAAGTTGAACTTAAAACTCAGATGAATTCTAAATGATAGGTCTAATACCAGAGTTGGTATTTAGACTCTCTAGGGTCATTAGAGTTCGATACCACAATTGAACCAAGACATTAAATCCGAATAAGGAGTCGCATTCCAAGTATAGACTAATCACTTAGTCTTAGATATTCCAACCAAGTTGTGTCTTAGCTTCGCTAGGAGCCTCAACGATACTATTATGCTAGTATGTGAATACCTCGATGTATACTTTATGCATATATAAGCACCTTATGTTGTTGAACTTCAATGCTTAAATTACCATTATTTCCGAGTTAGACTCATGTTTTGCTATTGTTCTCAGGACTCAGTCATGAGATGTGGCAACTAGGGTCGTGGATACCATACTCGGGGTAGTGAGATGTCTCCTCATCTAGCAGGTGATACACCACCCGATATCTCTCGATTATTGAGCACAATGGTCGATACTATGGCCATGCTAGCAGCCAGGCCGAATGCTGCTACACCACCACCTGCACCTCCTCATGTCCACCACACTGCTGGACTTGAGGCATTTAGGAGGCTACATCCTCCTACTTTTTTTGGTACCACTGATCCTATGGCTGCCGAGGCATGGATTCATGCAATTGGAGAAGATATTCAGGGTTCTTCGCGGATGAGCAGAGGGTAGACTAGGCCTCCTTCGTGATAGAAGGTGAAGTTGAACACTAGTGGAGGTATGCACTGAGGCAGAGAGATGCTACTAGGGTCAGAGTACCATGGACATGGGCGAAGTTCCTTGACGCTTTCTATGGGCAGTATTTCCCCAAGTTCGTCAGGTAGCAGAAGGAGATGAAGTTCATGTCTCTAGTCCAGAGAGAGATGAGCGTGGCCGAGTATGAGGCCAAGTTCATCGAATTATTGCGGTTCACACCGTATATGGTCGCAGTAGATGAGATGCGAGTCAGGAAGTTTGAAAATTGGTTGAGGGCTTTCATCCGAGATCAGGTCTCCATACTCTAGGTAGAGACTTGGAGAGAGATTGTGGAGAAGGAGAAGATCGCCGAGAGGAATTCAGAGGAGTTTTTTAGGAGAGGCATAATGAGAGGTCAATCTAGTGGCTCAGCACCGCCTGAGTAGAGGGCTAGGGCCACCTCTTACCAAACTTACCAGTCTACACCTGTGTAGAGGCTTCCCTTTGTACTGTAGATGCCTCACCCTTCTTCTACGCAGACACCTCGCCCTACTCTGCTCCTCGCCTTACTTTACACCGGTCACTCGATATGTGTCGCCTTCATCCTCTGCATCTGCAATAGATACATGTGCCTACTGTGTCAAGAGGCACAAGGTTAGAGAGTGTCATAGGCTTTCTGATGGATGTTTTCACTGTGGTGACCAGGGTCACATGATCAGAGATTGTCCACACCGTCAGTCTCAGACCCAACCCTAGGGAAGTAGGCCCCCAGATCGGCAAACTTCTCAATAGGGGTCGTCTCAGGCTACTAGGCCCTCAAAGTCCACATAGCTACCTCATCAAGCGAACTAGAGCCAAGTCTTTGCTATGCCCGAACGGGACGAACAGGCATCTGACAATGTTATGCAAGGTACGCGAAAGTTGTAAATTCTTCAAGTTATGAATAATTTTTTTTATATGTCCGCTTATGTGTATAACATGCTACCTACATCTTATGTGTGTCCTTCCTGAAATTTATTGACTTAGTTAATTATAATGCACAAGCACTTTACTAGTGAACGAGTGTTTAGCCCATATGTTGATTGACATTGGATTAATACATTCCTTTGTTTTGCCTAGTTTCGCCAAAGGCTTTTCTTCAGAGGCGAGTCGACTACGTCAGGAGTTTTCCATTTTGACTCAACTCGGTAAATCAATCATCACAGACCAAAGGTATCGGGATTGTATGGTTTAAGTTAGGAAGCATGAGTTTTCAGCCCACTTGATCATCCTAGACTTCCAGGATTTCGATGACATCTTGGGGATGGATTGGATTTCGGCTCATCACGGGTACGTGGCGTGCTTCAAGAAGATGGTGAATTTCAGGCCAAAGGGTGTAAAGCCCTTCCACTTCCGAGGGCTACGGAAGAGGGACATCGCTCACCTAGCAGCTTTGAGTCTTTTGAATCCGAAGGCACGAGACTCTTTAGCCAACCCAGTTGTGAGTGAGTATTTAGATGTGTTTCCTGAGGATTTTCCAGGATTGCCTCCTAATCGAGAGATAGAGTTTTCGATTGAGTTGACTCCTGGTACGGTTCTAATTTCTAGGGCTCCGTACAAAATGGAACCAGTTAAACTTAAGGAATTCAAGAAGCAGATAGAAGAGCTTCAATAACTTGGTTTCATTTGACCGTGTCACCATGACGAGCTCCAATGTTCTTCGTGAAGAAGAAGGATGAGTCAATGAGGATGTGCATCGACTATCGGCGTTGTACAAGGTTATAATCAAGAGTCATTATCCACTGCCTCAGATAGATGACTTGTTTGACCAGTTGAAGAGGGCAAGGTTCTTCTCCAAGATTGATTTGCGATCTGGGTATCACCAGTTGAATATGAAGGCAGAAGATGTTTCTAAGAGTGCTTTTAGGACTCGGTATGGGCACTACGAGTTTCTAGTCATGCCTTTTGGTCTGACGAATGCGTCGACTGCTTTTATGGATTTGATGAACTAGGTGTTCAGACCTTCTCTCAATCGGTGCGTCATTGTCTTCGTAGATGACATCTTGGTGTATTCCCAGACACGGGAGGATCACGATCGAGACCTTCGCCTTATACTTGAGACTCTTTGAGAGCATAGCATGTATAGTAAGTTGAGTAAGTGCGAATTCTAGCTAGAGAAGGTGTCATTCCTTGGCCATGTGGTGTTTGCGGACTGGATCTCAATGGATTTTGTGAAGATTGAGGTAGTGATGAACTGGGAGAGGCCCAAGAGTGTCACCGAGATCTGGAATTTTCTCAGTTTAGCAGGCTACTATAGGAGATTCATAGACGGGTTCTCCAGCTTAGCAGCACCGCTCATGTATCTTACGCGTAAGAATTCTAAGTTTGTTTGGAGTGACAAGTGTGAGAATAGCTTCATAGAGTTGAGAAGCGGCTTACTACAGCTCCCGTTCTCATAGTTCCATCGGGGATTTGTAGTATACACTGATGCCTCGCACGTCGGGCTAGGATGTGTTCTTATACAGCACAGGAAGGTCATCGCCTATGTATCTCGACAGTTAAAAGAACATGAAAAAACTATCCTACACACGACTTGGAACTTGCCACAGTTGTGTTTGCATTGAAGATTTGGTGGCACTACTTGTATGGGGAACAATTTGATGTGTTCATGGATCACAAGAGCTTAAAGTATCTGGTTTCCCAGAAGGATCTGAACTTGAGGCAGCGTAGATGGATGAAATTCTTGAAGGACTACAAGTGCTCTATCCAGTATCACCCGGATAAAGCGAACGTGGTGGCAGATGCTTTGAGCAGGAAGCCTCTTGGACTTGTGGCCTACATGATGGTTTGTGAGTGGAAGATGTTGGAAATCATGTTGAACCTCGATACCAGTTTCAACATTCCTACCTTTGGTCCAGTCATGGCTAATCTTACGGTCAGGCTTTATATCCTGGTCCGGATCCAAGAGTTACAGGGTTTGGATGTAGAACTACTTGTTTACCAAGATAAGGTAATTAGCAATGGGAGTGATGAATTCTCTTTAAATGGTGATGGAGCCATCACATTTAAGGGAAGGTTATGTGTTTCTACTGATGTAGAGTTGAGGAGTGAAATCTTGGATGAAGCTCATCGGTCCAAGTACACGGTGCATCCCGGGGGTACGAAAATATACCCGAACTTAAAGAAACAGTTTTAGTGGAGGAACATGAAGAGGGAGGAGGCGGAGTATATGTCTCGATGCTTGGTGTGCCAGCAGGTCAAGGCTGAACATATGAGGCAGGCAGGTCTTTTTGCAGACCCTTCCGATTCCCGAGTGGAAATAGGAGAATATCTCCATGGATTTCATTGTTGGGTTGCCAATGCTATTAGGGTGGTGGTTGACCATTTGACGAAGTCCGCCCATTTATTGCCTTATCAAATTATGTTCAACTCGAACCAGCTTGCGGGACTGTACATCAAAGAAGTGGTTCGGTTACACAGGTGCTAGTTAGCATTGTATCAAACAGGGATCCAAGGTTTACTTCCAGGTTCTGGAAGAGTTTTTAGAGCGCCATGGGTTCCCGTTTGGACTTTTACATTGCCTCTCATCCACAGACTGATGGGCAAATTGAGAGGGTGAACCAAATCATAGAGGATATGCTTCGGGTATGTATGTTGGACTTCCGGGGTAGTTGGGAGGATCACTTGTCATTGGTTGAGTTTGCCTATAACAATAGTTAGCAGGCGAGCATCCAGATGACACCTTTCGAGGCCTTGTATAGAAGAAGTTGCCGGTCTCCTCTATGCTGGGATGAAGTTGGTGAGTGGAAAGTTCTGGGTCCTGAGTTAATTGAACAGACAGCGGACATGGTCAAGATCATCAGGGAGAGGTTAAAGACTGCTCAGGATCGGTAGAAGAGCTATGCCGACACCCGTTGAAGGGATCTTGAGTTCTGTATTGGCGATTATATGTTCGTCAAGATTTCGCCGACAAAGGGTATATGAGGTTTGGCAAGAGGGGCAAGCTCAGCTCTAGGTATGTGGGTCCATTTGAGAACGTCACCAGAGTCGGTGAGGTTTCTTACCTGGTAGCCCTACCTTTTCACATGGCCACAGTACATAATGTGTTCCACATTTCTATGCTCTGGAAATACATCCTGGATCGGTCACATGTCATAGATTTGGATCCATTGGAAACCAGGAGGATTTCACGTTGGTGGTGCAAACGGCTCCGGTCTTGGATAGGCGAGATCAAGTCTTGCAGACCAAGACAATTCTTTTAGTGTTCTTGAGGTGACAACATCATTCTGCAGAAGAGGCTACGTGGGAGCGCAAGGCAGAAGTGAGGAAAAAGTACCTACATTTATTTGTAGTCTCTTTGGTAATTCCATGTAATTTTGTTCTTTTATGCTCTTTAGTATCGTCCAAATTTTGGGGTGAAATTTCTGTAAGGGGGGAGGGTGGTAGGATGTAGCCCCGGATCTTGACTTCATGGCACAATGAATAGTGTTTGTGAATAGTGTTTTAAGAAATTGAAGCCTTATGTATTGTATTTAATGCTATGAGAGTTTTGATTTTTAATTAAAGTGTTAAATATGTTATAAATGTTTTAAGGTCTTAAGGGGGTGTTATTTGATGTTATGGGTGTTGAAAACAAAGAGGAAAAGGTTCTAAGTAGGAGAAAATTGGAAAAAATCAGCAAAATAGGCAAAAACAGAAGCCACTCGCCGACGAGTGAAATCTGGGGTGAACCACTTGTCGAAGAGTCCTCTAACAGTGTATTGGCAGATTTTCCAGAAGACATACTCATCGACGAGTACTGTTTGGAGACCCAAACTATTCAACGAGTACACCCACTCATCGACGAGTCCAACGTACAAAAATCATGAATAGTTACGCGTGAAGGGTATTTTCGATTTTTAACAACCCTAACTCTATAAATACCCAATTTTTAAGGGATTAAGGGTTCCAATACCTTGAGAGGCATCTTTTGAGAGAAAAATAGAGTGAGCTAGGGTTTCAAAAATGGGTTTTCATTTGGGATCAAGGAAGAGCTCAATTCTTGCTTCAAAAGCTTCCTCAAGCTTGGATCTTCTTCCTTGAGCATGGATCTTTTTCCTCAAGCTCAAATTTTGTGTCCAATGCATTTCTCAAACTAAGAGTTGATCTTTAAAAGGTAAATACACCTACTCTCTAGCTTTGCTATTGATTTTTTTTTATAAAAAAAAACCACTCAGGGAGAGTGGGGGGTTTGGCGGACCCCTACCTGTTTATTAAATGAAATTTTTAAGAACAAATAAAAGGGGGGGATATAAAACCTTACCCCTACTAAGACTCAAAAAAGAGGGGGGGAAATAAAACCTTACCCCTAAAAAGACACACACAAGGAAAGGGGAATTAAAAACCCCCATCCTTTTACAAACAACAAACCACATTACAAATCAAACTAATCTAATGTCACCGAGCCCCACTTTATCCATAAATATAAGGGCCTTAAGATGAGGGGAGCAATCTTGAGAAGACTGAAACAATCCCAAGCTTTGAAGGTCACAACCATAGTTAGCTAAAAAATTAGCAACCTGATTAGCTTCTCTGTTAATGTGAGTAATAGAAGAGCAAATATTGATAGCTTTTTTTTATTTTTTGGTTCCAATACCAAACTGACCAAGGGTGCTGAATGTGACCATTCCAGGCTTCTACAAGAGTTTTAGAATCAGACTCTACCTCAATCCGAATATAACCCAAGGTCTGACAAAGCAAAATACCATCCAATAAGGCTCTAGTCTCAACAACATAGCTAGAGCAGATGTCATAAAATGAGTAGAAACAGGCTACCATGTCGCCATGTTGGTTACGGATAATACCTCCTCCATTAGCTAATCCAGGATTACCTCTAGAAGCCCCATCCACATTAAGCTTTATAATACCTTAAAGAGGCCGGATCCATTTAACAATAGAGATAGTATTTCTGACCTTAGGAGGAGAAGACGGAATACAGAAGAGAGAGAGATCCAGTCTCTTTTTTGAAGGTATACTCCCCAACTCTTTTAACCAAACTTTAATGCGAGTAATTACACTTGCCGAAGTCTTCCGAATGTTCTTGATTCTTCTTGAGCATCTCTCTTTCCAGATTTCCCAAATGATAAGTAGAGGAAGAAGGTTGTGGAGCTCATTTTGATACCTGTCATAAACTCTGAACCATCGCATAAGAAGACATTGAATAGAGTCACTAGGTTGAGAAAAAATACAACAATATCTATTAAAATGTCTCCAAATACTACCTGGAAGATCGCTCTACAAGAGAAGGTGAGATAGGGATTCTATATTACCAGAAGTACAACAAGAACAACAACTAGCTAACTGGATACCTATTGATTGAATCATATTATCTGTCGGAACAACAACATACATTACCTTCCATCCGAAAATTTGGATTGTTTTTTGGGTAATAGAGTTCCATATGTTCTTACTCCAGGTCTTTCGAGCTCTATTAATTCTAATTGAATCCCAGGCAGATTTTACAGAGAATTTGCCATTTGGACTGGGATTCCAAATAAAGTTATCTTCAGAATCAGAAGTAAAGAAACCTGCAGATCTAATAGCTAGCTTCAAATGGTTACAAAAATATAATTATCAGCTAGGGAGATATCCCAAACACCATTAGAATTAAGCATATCGGAAATAATAGGAAAATTCTGTGGGATAGATAAAGCAAGATCAATAAGAGGGACCTCTCCAAACCAATAGTCTAACCAAAAATTTATCTTATTTCCCTTCCCAATTAATGAAGTAGATTTATAAATCACTTCTTTACACAATTGACTGATTTTAATCCAGGTTTTGGAGGCACCAAGCCTATAAGAGGCTTGCCATATATGATTAAATTGAAATTTTTCTCTAAAAAAGTTTGGCCATAGATTATTTGATCGGTATAGATTCCAGACTTGCTTCATTCTAAGAGCCTTAGAAAAATCTTTCATCTTACGGATACCAAGACCTCCTTCCAATTGAGGGCAAGAGCATGTATTCCAATAAGGGTGTATTTTTTTTTTTTTAAGTGGGGAAAATACTTCTATGCTTGATTGGTTAGAGTTTTTCCTTAAAGAATTTATGATTCTAAGTAAATAGGCGTAGTAGCCATGATTATTGTGATTCCATTGCTATGAACGATGTTCTATGATCATGCTTGAATGTTTAAGGGTTTCCTATGCTTACTATAATGTTCTTAAATTGCATATGATTTTGGCTAAGGGTTGCTAAGTATATTCTAATGTTTAAAGCTTTCCAATATAAAATGATGCTCACAATTACCTTATGTGCACTATGCTTTGCACTATCGATGATTTCTCATAAGTACGGGTATCCGACATTCATGAACTCGTAAGTTATAATAAGAATTAATAAGCAATAGCTTACGAGCTCAAAAGTATTGATAAAGCCAAACATTGGGTTGGTAAAGGATAGGGCATATCCAAGGATATGTTATATTTGGCTTAAAGTAAATCTCATAAGTGGATATAGCCAAACTGAGGGTTGGTCAAGGATGATGGCACACCTCTTCTATGTACCGTTGTTGAAGGGCATTTACATGCCTGATCCATAAGTCTCTTGTAGAACCCCGAAAATTTTGCCAAGTATTGGAACTCGTGCCAAGGCATTTTGCCTTTGTAATCCTCCTATTTCTATGAAATGAGAAAATTTAAGGAACCCTAAGTGTTAAGAAGTAGTATTCCTGAGTCAATTATGTCGAAAACCCGAGTTACTGAATCTCAATTGCGGATCAGTCGACTTTAGGGGTAATTGGGTCAATAAATAAAGAAGAAATTGGAAATTCTAATACACCAGGAATGTTCCTCTTTGAAAGACGAATCCAATGCAAGTTGAATCGTCCAAATCGGACAACCGAGTCAAAAGTTATGGCCGAATTACCAAAGTAGGGGAAAATGGAAGAAAACAACAAAATCTGAAGGGTGCGATCGATCGCAAGTCAGGTGCGATCGATCGCATGCAGGCGAAACGGATCCCAAACTCTCGGGGTCAGATGCGATAGATGGGTTCCCCAGGTGCGATAGATCGCAGGGTTCTGGAATCGATCGCAAGTATGTGCGATCGATCGCATACAGAGGGAATTTCAGACCAATGTGTTCGGGTTCATGTGCGATAGATCGCATCCAGGTGCGATCAATCGCAAGGACCTGTGATCGATCGCAGATAAATGCGCGATCGATCACATGCGGTAACTGATGCCGGATTTGAGGGTCTTAAACCCTTGTGTTGTGAGGGATTTTCATTTTTGGGCTTTTCTAACCTAGAGGAGAGAAAGAGGGAAAAAAGAGGAAGAGAGGATTTTGGGAAATCTCTCCAAGGAAGCTTGGATTTGGTGATCAAGGGAAGCACAACCTTGAAGATTTGCAAGCAAGATCGTCCCCAAAGCAACTAGAGTTCCTCAAACCCAAAGAGGGGTTCTTCCTCAAGTTGGAAATCCACATCAAGGGTGTTCTTCAACCCAAATCAAGGTCAGTACCCTATACTACCCTCCTAGTTCACCTTCTTCTCTCTTTTCTTCCTTTTTCTTTGTTTTCCCTAATTTCTAAGAATAAGGATGGTTGGGATGTCTGGATGGAGTGTGTATGGGCGATTAGATGCCGTGTGTATGTTATGTAATGAACGAAATGGGGAGGGCAGTGTACTAATAACGAACACACATGTATGTTGTGAGCATTAACCCACCTAGAAATCCAAGATTTAGGATTTACCATAATACACATACCAAGTGTTTGATGAAATGCCACAATGAAGAAAATTCTGATTTGTTCTTAGAAAATGCATGCGTGAGTTTCCTTAAATTCTAGAATGGCATGTGGATAGATTAAATGCTTAATTGTTAGATTTAATTCTTGATTAAATGCAAATGCTTTCTATGCCAATGTCATCCTTTATTTTACACAAAACCACAAGCACGGTATATAGTCCACTAGTAGGGTTTCAAGCATTAAACACCGTGTTTTGTTTTCAAGGTTTTATTCCCGATTTACGAACACCATGACAAGGCCAAACGGAAGGGTCGGTAAATAGAGGTGGGACATATCCTACGATATGTTTTAACTCGCTTTTGGCAAGAACAAGACTAGTATGCATTTAGGAACAAGGGTCTCCCTTCCCTCACAAGTAGTTTATTTTCCAAGCAAGCATGATCAAAAGTAAGAACATGACATGACAAGTTGCATTCATATAGGAAGAAGGGCCTCCCCTCCCTCACAAGTAGCAAGAACATGTTTACTTTCCAAGCAAACAAGCATGACAAGCATGACACGCATGACACGCATGATACAAGCATGACACGATACGATACGACAAGACAAGACACACGACAAGACAAGTTTTGAACACGAAAGGAGTATTTCAAGGCAAGCCAAGCACATGACGTTTTCACGAGATTTCCGACTTTGATGTTATGCAAGCATGAACTATAAACTGTTTGCTTTCCGGTATAATATAAATTGCTTCCTGTCTTATATTGTTATTGCTATGCTATGGCTGTTGGTTAGTGTTTGGTACCCGCTGAGTATTCCATGCTCAGCCGTACTTCTTATGTCAGCAGGTGATAGCGGAGCGGCTGCTCCTTTTGATATTTGTGCTCCGAGCCCTTGGGTGGTAGAGGAGTATGTCGAGGAACCTGTGGAGGAACCTCCGGTAGAGGGTTATTATTAGAGGTGGTAGATTCTGAGTGAATAGCTGTGGATGAGTTGAGAGAGATGTATTCATGTATTTTGGCGGGCCTGTCCACACTTTCTTGTGTGTATCTTTTTGTATAAACTTGGATCACATATATATATACATAGAGGTTTGGTTAAGTCTTCCGCTGTGCTATGTTAGAGTATGTTTCCGCTATTATGTCATCTATTGTATATGCTCCAGGTCTTTTGCAGGTTATTTTGGTCAAGCAAGTCATGCAAGTTATGATGAGTCGTCCAAGATTCACTCTAACTCCTAGGGTGGGTTTCTGGTCATGACATCTCTAAAGGGTGCTATCATTTGGCTCAAAAGTCTCATAAGGATCTCATAAGCTCATAAGTCTTATAAGCAAAGATCTCGAAAGAACTCATAAGTGATTCTCATAAGCTCAAAGATCTCATAAGAACCTTGATTCACACAAGAACTCAAAAGATTTATTAGTTAGGGTTTCTCACAAGACTCATAAGTTTGATTTTCAACGAAAGATCATAAGATTATATTTTTGGAAAACTTCAAAACATTTCTAAGTTAAGATGGATATATGGATTCCGATCTATGCGCTATGATTTTGATGAACTGTTGCATGTTAATGTTTCATAACATTGTTAGATAGTAGCTTGTATCACACTGAGTATTCCATGCTCAGCTGTTCATGTTTATGTCTGCATGTCCTTTTGATATTTGTGCTCCCGGTCCTTGGGTCGAAGAGGACTACAGTGAGGAGGAGCCGTTAGAGGCTCAGTCGGAAGAGGATAGGAACCTGGACAGGTGGCCTTATCCTGGATACTACTGAGCAAGAGTGAGGGAGTAATTGTATTTTGTTGTTTATTAAAGTGGGCATGTCCACTTCATAGTTTTGTAATATATAGTTTTGTTGTAACTTGGAATACTGTTGATATATAAAATAAATTTTTGGTTCACGCTTCCGCTATGTTAGTTGCCTTGTTTATTTATAATATGAGATAATGTAATGTCACACTCAAAGTCTCTCCTACCCCCTAGGTGGGATATTGGCCTTTAATTGTCATACACACACAATCATTAACACAAGAAGAAAGCACATTAAAACTATTGTGTGATCACAACACACTCTACATCTAAACTACAGAGGTATCCACTTGCCTTTAATTCCAGATCTTACAAAGACAGCAAAGAAGATGATCGCTAGATGAGTTTTGATGTTATCCCGGATGATCCAATGCTTCGAACTCCAGTTCTTTACGAGCATTCACCGATCTCCATAACTCTATGGACGTTCTCCTCTCCTTCTCCTAAACGTATGTGTTAGCCTTATAAGTTACAATCATAGAGACCTTTAATGATTTTGATGTTAACACAATAATGAAATGACCATTGTGTTACTAATGTCTCTATTAAGTTCATGTGATATTCGGTTTACAAAGAATATTAGCAAACCATCCAAGGCACAAAGCAAGAAATTGTCGCAAAATATAGCAAGGATCCAAAATCAAGCCTCAAAGCAATCCATCCGAACAAGATTAAGATCTTATCATTCTTTGTAAATAGACTAGACTCCTTGACATGAAGATGAACTCTCTTGGAAGCAATCTTGGTTAATAAAGAAAGTCATGAAGATGAAACCAAAGAAGAATGAACCAAAATCAAGCTTGAAGAACTTTGAAGACTCTCTCCTATGAAAGTTAAAGGCTTTTAGATTTTTAGTTTGAGAGTTCTTAAGACTTTTGTAAAAAGTTCATAAAGATTGAAGATTTAAAGCTCATTCACCTAGAATTACCTTAGGAACCTTAAAAGTATTTTATATATCATTATAAGGTCCGAGAACATCTTTTTAAATTAATATACCCTTGATAAAGATAAGCTAATTGACCAATCGAATCATTCATATCATCAAGGCTGGTTAAAAGGATTTTTCTATGAAAACAGAAAATCAGTCGACTAATTCTTGAGGCACATAAAACCAATCGATTGATTTATGCCTTGTATCATGAAAAGATACTGTTATCAAAACAGTCGACTGATTCTCACTGGTATAAAAATCAGTCGACTGATTTAGGCTCTGAATTTTTTGAAAATTGGCTGGTATAAACCAGTCGATTGATTTTTCAAGAGACAAAAAACCAATCGACTGATTTGCTTATGGCAGAACATTAAATGTTTCGTAACGACTAGTTTTCAAAAGGCCATAAATGCATTCAATGCACCTCCAACGACCATAATTCTTCTTGGGCTATAAATAGGGATCATTTATGAACTAAAGAATAACTCTTCCATTCATTGATCATCCTATTAAGTGTTATTAAGCATTCATTGATTCATTCTTTGAAAAGAAATCCTTGAAATCAAAAGTGTTATATTGAGCTATTCAACTCCAATCTTTGAGAGATTTTTAGTGAGCATTCAAGAGATCTTTCAGCTCATTTAAAGAATAATTTTAAAATAGTAAATCATTCATACATCCATTTTATTCGAAATCAGGAGTCAGTGTGATTCTTGTCATAGAAGAGCGAAGCTTCATTGAAAGGAAGTCAAGAGAGGGATTATCTTGCAAATTGTAAAGGTTTGGTTTTCAGTACCCATGAAGAAGGTTGTGCGATAGTTGATCGTGTTGAATCCTCAAGTGGGTAGCTTGAGGCAGGGACGTAGGCGCGAAGTCGAACCTCGATAACATATCGCTGTGTTTGATTTCTCTCACTCTTCTCTTTTAGATACTGTTTCATTGCTTATTATATTACTGTATTTTAATTGCCATATTTATTAATTGCTAAAAGGATAACTTAATGGATTAGGAAAAAATTTTAATTTTCCAAGAACCTATTCAACCCCCCCCCCCCCCCCCTCTAGGGTAAACTATTTGGGCAACAATTGATATCAAAGGATATGATGGGTTCTTTCTAGCTCGATTCACCTTTGATGATTTCCTTGGAGAATTCCTACTTGAGTGACCTCTTCTTGAAATTCTTTTTGTGCTTCAAGAATTTCTTGAAATTTGAAGCCATGAGAGCTATTTCTATAGACACTAGGCTTAATGATCTGTGTGTGAATATGGGCATTTTGAAGAATAGGATTGATGCCACTACAAAATCAGTAGAG
Source organism: Tetracentron sinense (assembly GCA_015143295.1). Lineage (NCBI taxonomy): Eukaryota > Viridiplantae > Streptophyta > Magnoliopsida > Trochodendrales > Trochodendraceae > Tetracentron > Tetracentron sinense. Next base: position 5,338,142 of record CM026572.1, on the reverse strand, counting down.
AGGAAAGGAAAAGATTCATTTGAGCAAGTTCAGAAGTTGATTGATGAGCTTTCCATCATCAGGGGTCGAGCAGAATTGTTTGACTAGAAGCTCAGATCTTCTAGACCTATGCTCCACCAGTTAGCATCTCAAGTGAATGGCCTAGCTCTTGATGTGCAAAGTGTCAAGACCCAAGTTGGCATTCCTTGATGATCTTTTCTCTCTCCTATAGCCTGTTGTATTATTTTTTTGATGTTGCCAAGGGAGAAAAATTGAATGAAATGTTAAATTGTATTTTATACTTTTTGTGTATGAATGTAATAGATGTATGCTTTGATGTGAGCATCTTGTGCTTTTTGGCACATCAATATATTTTAATGCATTTCTTATACATTGTGACTTTTGAGAATGACTACGTTGATATATTGTGATTATGAATGGTTATGAATGACTTATGCAAATGAATAAGAATGAATAGAATTTATATCTTGAATTTATTGAAATTCATTAATGCAAATGGTTAGGGGGAGCCTCAAAATTTTATTTGATTTATATATTAAGGGGGAGCTTGTTCTCATTTTATTCCATTATTATGTCATCATAATAAAAGGGGAGATTGTTAGCCTTCTAGATTACAACCATAGGGACCCTCACTGATTTTGATGATAACATAATAATGAAATGATCATTGTGTTACTAATGTCTCTATTAAGTTCATGTGATATTCAGTTTACAAAGAGCATTAACAAACCATCCAAAGCACAAAGGAAGAAATTGTCACAAAATATAGCAAGGATCCAAAATAAGGCCTCAAAGCAATCCATCCGAACAAGATTAAGATCTTATCATTCATTGTAAAAAGACTAGACTCCTTGACATGAAGATGAAGACTCTCTTGTAAGTAATCTTGGTCAATAATGAAAATCATGAAGATGAAACCAAAGAAGAATGAACCAAGATCAAGCTTGAAGAACTTTGAAGACTCTCTCTTATGAAGGTTAAAGGTTTTTATATTTTTAGTTTAAGGGTTCTTAGGACTTTTCTAAAAAATCCTCAAAGATGGAAGATTGAAAGCTCATTCACGAAGATTGACCTCAGGAACCTTAAAAGTATTTTACATATCATTATAAAGTCCTAGAACATCTTTTTAAATGAATATACCCTTGATAAAGATAAGATAATTGACCAATCGAATCATTCATATCATCAAGGCTGGTTAAAATGATTTTTCTGTGAAAAACAGAAAATCAGCCACTAATTCCAGAGGCACATAAAACCAGTCGACTGATTTATGCCCTATATCATGAATAGATACTATTATCAAAACAAGTCAACTGATTCTCATTGGTATAAAAATCAATCGACTGATTTGGGCTCTGAAGTTACTGGAAATTGGCTGGTATAAACCAGTTGACTGATTTGTTAAGAGAAAAAAAACCAGTCGATTGATTTGCTCGTGGTAGAGCATTAAATGCTTCGTAACAACTAGTTTTCAGATGGCCATAAATGAATTCAATGCACCTCCAACGGCCATAATTCTTCTTGGGCTATAAATAGGAATCATTTATAAACTAAAGAACAACTCTTGCATTCATTGCTCAACAAACATTCATGGATTCATTCTTTGAAAAGAAACCCTAGAAATCAAAAGAGTTATATTCAAATCTAATCTTTGAGAGATTTTTAGTGAGCATTCAAGAGATCTTTCAGCTCACCTAAGGATCAATTTGAAGATTGTAAATCGTTTATACATCCTTTGTATTCGAAATCAAAAGTCGGCGTTATTCTTGTCATTGAAGAGCGAAGCTTCATTGAAAGGAAGTCAAGAGAGGGATTCCTTTGCAAATTATAAAGGTTGGGTCTTCACCCGTGAAGAAGGCCATACGATAGTGGATCGTGCTGAATCCTCAAGTGGGTAGCTTGAGGCGGGCACGTAAGCGGGAAGCCGAACCTCGATAACATATCGTTGTGTTTGATTTCTCCCACTCTTCTCTTTTAGCTATTGTTTCATTGCTTATTGTATAGCAGTATTTTGATTGCCATATTTATTAATTGCTAAAAGGATAGTTTAAGGGATTATGAGAAAGTTTTAATTTGCCAAGACCCTGTTCACCCCCCTCTAGGGTCAACTATTTGGGCAACAATACGTATCTCAAGCTCCTAACTCAAGTTATCACAAATGAGGCTAATTAGGTTTTTAATAAGTTCTATTTATTTTAAACCCTACTTAGAGAATTACTAAGGTAACCTTACTAAGGTCTGTTTGTTTATAACAAATATTAAACTAATTAAACTCATTAAATTCGATCATTTGATTAACCCTAACTCATTGACATTAATGTTAGCCACTATGACTTAACACTCCAAGTCTAATTACTAGACTACCCTCAAGGTATAAATTACCAAAATACCTCGAGTGCCAATTAATAAATTAGGGTCACTACAGCTTCCAATAACAAATTTATGCTATCAACATAAATTAGACAATACCTTTCTATGCTTTCAGCATTTGAACAAGGTTTTATTATTTAACTATGCATTTGTTCATAATAGAAATGTCAGGAACACAACATTTTGACACAGAACCAAGTACTAGTGGTCCTACCTTGAAAAGAAAATCCAGAGGCCCCCCCATGCTTGGAAAGAAAATTCAGACGTAAAATAACATCATTGGTGAGAAGAAAATCGTCGAATTGAATCCTAATGGAATTCCAACTTGTGGAAAGAAAAAAGATTTGAGTTCTACCATTGGTATACACATGCGCGTAAAATTCTAATTTTTATAGGAATTTGGAAAAAGTTGATTGTAAGAATCATTGCATATATAATTCTTTGAAATTCCGCAAAAAGACACTTAGAAAATATAAGTTTACACTGACTGCTAGACATTTGTACCCACAAAAGCCATTCCAGACTTGTATTAATCTACATTACTAATATATAGCATCTTTACATTCACATGTCTTCTACATTGGGTAATATATTATAAAGTATCTCATAAGATGAGACTACTTTGTCTCATAGGTAACATTGTAGGAAAACATACAATTGGTTTTGAACCAAATGCTAAGGAGATATTGTTTTTGTTAGACATATATGCCCACAAAAGCCATTCCGAAATTGTAATAGTCTACTTTATCAATAAAAGCATATTTACTTTCACACATTGTCTTCTAAATTGGGTAATGTATTAAAAGTATCTCATAAGATGAGACTACTTTGTCCCTTAGGTAACATTGTAGGAAAACCATCCAATTAATTTTTAACCAATTGCTAAAGAGATATGGTTTTCCAGTTCCTTGTAGACCTAGAATAGTTCTAAGTTATTTAGGATACTCTAGACAATGTATTCCTACTAACTTACACACTGTTAGTTCCATATGATGGAGTGATGAATCTCAATCACTGAGATTCTAATGGTATTATAGGAAAATGTTTCCTAGTAACAAAGCTTCAACCAAAAGGTGAAGCACTTAGTCCTGTTGCCCAAATAATGGACCCTAGAGGAGGGGTGATTAGGGTCAATGGCAATTAAAAAATTATCTAAGTGATTTATGCGGAATTAAAAAGTTAATCACTAATGCTACAAGCAATAAACAAGATAAATAGATAGAGGGAGAGATAAAGAATACCACACATAGGATATGTTATCGGGGTTCAACATCTTGCCTACGTCCCCCCGCCTTTAAGCTTCCCGTTTTAAGGATTTTTCCATGATTTCACTAATCGCACTCTTCTTTACAGGTAGAGAGTAAGCCTTTACAGTCATTTTCATAGGCTCAGGATAAAACCTCTTTAAGAGAAACCCTCTCTTAGATACAAGAAGACCTTCTTCTCAACTGGTGCAAGAATCCTTGATTCTTAACTTTAGCTTTTACAAAGAATTAGTAGATATTAAAATCCGAAATTGAAAGCTCTTTACTGAGCTAGATGAGAATGGAAATCAAATCTAATAATCACTCAAGATTGATTGGAATTGAATGCTCAAACAGAGTGTGATTGAGATTCTAGGTATTCAATGAAAAACAGAGTATTGATTGCTAGAAGTTATTGATTGATCAATGAATGAATGAATGAATAGTGTTAGAATCTTGTGATCTATTTATAGTTGAGCAATCAAATATGGCTGTTGGGGAACATTTAATGCGAACTAGCTGTTGAAAACTAGCCGTTACACTCAGTTCCCGCAAGCACTCATCGACGAGTGAGTCTAGAGAGCACCAAAGTCGTCGCCGAGTGAAAACAGTAAGCACTTGAGAATTGCTGTACTCGTCGACGAGTCCACTAAAATTTTTCAGGGAACTCATCTTAATGAGACCAAAATGATGAGAATTTTTGTATGGTCCATGGGCATTCATAAATTCAACATTTTAAACATTTTTAGGGTCTTAGAATGATGTCCAAATTATTCTAAGTCTCCTAGGGTCTATCTAGGTCACTTTGAACAATCAAGTTCCAATGTCATGAGGACTTTTACAAGGTCCTAGACACTCTTGATTATAACACTAGACACCTTGAAAGTTGATTTTCGTACTGAATTTATGGAGCTTCACTCTTGATAGGTCTTCATGAATTGGCTTGAGACTTTGAAGCTTTTTCTCTTGAAGGGACTGATACTTGGACTTTGAATTTGATTCCCTTGAATGATTGATCTTTTCAATTCTTCACTTCTTGAATGATGTCTTAATATTCTTTTTCTCTAAAAGTACACATTCTAAATGGAAATATTAGTACTGTAAAGATCATTCAATTATTATGTTATCATCGAAACTATTAAGGGTACTTAGAGTTGTAACCTTGAGGCTAACAGGTCCCACAACTGGAAATAGGAGATCCCTTTTTAGATCCCACACACTAGGACCTTCTTAAAGATTTTAATTTAATTATAAATTAAATTAATTAATTTCTCCAAGTAAATCACTATATGGTATAGTGAAGCTCTAATAGGTGAAATCACATAAGATGTGATTAACCAAATGGGTAGGACCCATATGGGATTTTGATCAAGATCAAAACTTGACCAACAAGAGTTTAGAACTCTAAAAGGAGCGTGAGATTGTGGGGCCCACCTAGGGTGGGATGCCCACTTAATGATGGAACTTATTAATTAGTTGGTAATCTTATCTCCTATTAAATAGGGATTAGATTACTTGGTTGTTAATTAATGGTTTCCTATTAAGTAGGGATTGAATTAGTAAGTTACTAATTGGTTTTCCTATTAAATAGGGAAATGATATTGTTAGTTTCTTATTTTGATAAATCCTAATTAATTAGGAATTATCATTAAGGAATCAACAAGAGAGAATTCTAATTGGATTAGAATTAGAAAGAGGAGTCTTAGACTGCAAGTAAGCAATCCAAGAGGGCTATAAATAGGGTGGGACGTCCATCCCTTTGGCTATTGATATTCTCCAACGTGTTTCTCTCTCTCTCTCTCTCTCTCTAAAAACTCATGCCCCTCTCCCTCCTTTGGTAATTATACGGTCAACACTCCCATTCTATTCTCTTGATTTTAGTTTGGATCTTGAATAATATCAGAACCAATTTTGTTATCAAGAAAGGATCTTTAATTCAAGAAAGAATAAAAGATCATAGAGCTTGAATTGGAAGGGCCATTAACTTCCATTAGAGAAAATCTTTAAAGAATTAAAGAAGGTTCGTGTGAATCGCGAATGAGACTTTTCACTTGCGAAGTTTTGCGGGTATCGTTCCATCCTTCAAATCGTGGAATAGACTTATTAGTTTCATAGTCGTAAAGGTGATTGTTATTTTATTCTTCATTGAAAAAAATCAATTAGAACTATAGTCAGATCTTGGGATTTGATGTGTGCCCCCAAGAAATATTTTTCTAAAATTAAAAAGAGGCATACTTTCAGTGGTATCAGAGCCCAGACTATGCTTCTCTTTGATTTTATTGTTCTTGATCATTATTTATATCAAGATATACCCTCCCATGAATTTCGGTCACCCTATAGGATTGAATCTTTTTGATTTTTGATGATTTAATAATCATATCTTGATGATTGGATAATCATTAAATACTTAGGGTTAAGGGATCCCCCTCTATTTTGAATTTAGGGTGGATAGAATTGATTTTGATCAATCCCTTATAATTAGTGAGAGACTAATTTGGTTATGGATGATTTCAATACCTCTTGAAATTTGATAGGGATAGGTATATAGAGATATAAATTTGGTTAAAGTCCTTTGAGGATTTACAGATCCTTTTTTAGCATATTAAATTAAATTGTTTAATTTATTCTTGAGAGGCCTGGGCTAATAAAATAATAATATATTATATTTATCATGATAAATAATTATATTGTATGTGCTGGATGGGTTCCACTAATGATACCTCCTTCTCTTTCCCTCCCCTTCCCCTTTTTCTTGTTTTACAAAAGTTGAAATTTTAGAATAGGGTAGATGATTTATGGTGGAGCAAATCAACTGAAGGAGTTTCCCGGTAACCATTGCGAGATAGAAGATCTTCAATAGTTATAGGGCTTTATTTAATTCCATTGTTGTAATTAAATAAGGTCATATGATTTTTGTGAAGCAATTGTGAGATTATTATATTGTTATAACAATATTATTATTGTTTATGTGATGATAAATATTTCTTCTAAGCCTGGCAGCTTAGATAATTATGATTATCACTTTTTTATGAGAATTTAGGATAATTGGATTATACCCCTTTTTATGAGTTGTGTTTAATTGTAAATTGTTTATATTTAGACACAACACATTACTAGTACTCTTTTGGACGTGAAGTTTGTGACCCATGCGGAAATTTTTATGTAAAACCTTTGCTTACAAGATTATATGATAATCATGTCTAAAAAGACATTAAGCACTGTAAAAAGGTTGATAAGTAAGATGAATCACTAAACTGACATCCAAAAACCCTAAGGCTATAAGGGATAAGTAGGTTTTGACCATAAGGTGAAAACCCTAGTGGCCAAAACCCTATGAGGGCTAGTGGGAGTTAATCACTGCTTTGATTATCCTATTATCAAAAATTTTCATATTTCATATGTTGATTATATATATGATTATTTTATTCCCTTCAAGAAAAATATTAAGTGATGTTAAATGGAATTATTAATCCTATGGCCTTCCATTATCAATAAGACTAAGAATTAATTAGCCTGACTTATGTCTTGCCAAAAGGTATTGACATAATTCAGTCTGAATTAAACTTCTAGATCCTTATTTCTATTGTAGATAGGTTTGTGTGTGGCCTGATAAGGAGTGTCAACTAAAATGGGGGCACAGCCTTGCTTGATCATATGACGAACCAAAATAATGGGTTTCACTTAAACAAGGAATAACGGCTGGAACAGTGATAGTCATGTTGTCCTTAGAGGTTGCAAGAAAATTGGGAATCACTAATTTATATGAGGAGTTATGCATAAGATGTTTAGTATAATGGATAGTTACTATCCACCTTGTAGTGCATGTGTAGTACTATCATAAAATGGAAGATTACATGTGTATTATAAGGATTCCAATGCTCATCAGAAATGAATGGTTTATTTCCTAATTTCATATAATGAAGAAACATATGAAATTTGAAGAATGATGAAAGAATCATCGCAAATTTAAAATCCCAAAATCCGATGAATATATGTGTGAAAAATATTGTAATAATTTTTGCTTTATTTTTTTTAGACAACCATGAATCCCCTTTCCAAGATTCTAGATGAGAATCGTTTGACTGGTCCAAATTATGTGGACTGGAAAAGAAACCTTGACATCATGCTAACCTCTCAGAAGATTGCTTATGTTCTTACTTCCGATTATCTGGAATTTGTTGAGGCAATTCAGACCCTAGAGCAGGTTGAGAAAGCCTCTAAATGGGATGAGTCAAACAGTTTGGCCAAATGCTATATGTAAGCACCCAATTTTTACATCCTGCTTTAACCATGGTTAATATCTTTTAGCCATGGTCATCCCTAACTTATCCCCAGTCAAGCCCTAAACCATATGCAAACCCTGATCAAACCCTAGGCCTAACCCTAGGTGAACCCTAGTCAAGCCCTAAACCCTAGGTAATCCTAGTTAAAAACCCTAGACTAACTCTAGGTAAATCCTAATCAAATCCTAGGCCTAACCCTAGGTGAACCCTAGGCAAACCCTAATTAAACCCTAGGCCTAACCCTAGGTGAACCCTAGGCCTAACCCTAGTCAAGCCCTAAACCTTAGACAATCCTAGGTAAAACCCTAGACTAATCCTAGGTAAACCGTTATCAAAACCTAGGCCTGGCCCTAGTTGAATCCTAGGCCTAACCCTAGTTGAACCCTAGGCCTAACCCTAGTTAAACCCTAGTCTAACCCTAGGTGAACCGTAGTTCAACCCTAGGGTCCAAAAACCCTAAAATCAAACCCAGAACCTTTTGTGGGCCCAAACATGGGCCCACAGGCCATTTGGAGCAATTGTAGTGGGGCCCACCATCCATTTTAAAAAATCCCAAGAATGGCTGTAATAACTTTACCACCATTTTCAGTTATGGTAATTGCTATAGTGTACCAGGCCAAGTGAGAATAGGTTGGGCATTTTTTGGAAAAAAATTGATAATGGCAGTAATACTATTACCGCCATTAGTTATTTGGCCTACTTCAATAATGGTGGTAATAATATTACCACCATTACCCAGTTTCTGTTCAAACTTGCTGCCACCCCCTGCACTGCTCTTGCTCTGCCCCCTCTTGGTCTAGCACGCCTCTAGTAATCCCTAGAGTGCCCCTGGGCTTGCTCGTGCCCTATAAAATCCCCCATCCACACTTCAAATTCATTCAAAAAAAACTCTCATACCTTACCTCTGTTAGAGCTCGGCCAGCCTGCAGCCAAACCCTTCCAACTTTGATCCCTTACCCTGTGCAATCCCTGATGAAATTTATCCAGATCAATGATCTCTAAGACCTAAAGGGGGGAGGGGGGTGAATAGGTCTATCTAATAATTTCTAACCAATTTTAATTTTTCAATTAATATGTTTAGAAATCAATGAACAAGTCAATCAGACAATCCACACAAATCAAACACGGAAGATTTTTACGTGGAAAACCCTAACGGGAAAAAACCACGGGCCTTGTCCAGCAATAAACTTCACTATGAAAAGATATCAAGTACAAGACAAGACCTTACCAAAACAGAAACGACGTTCCTAGGTATAGACTCTTACTCTTGATTTCCACGAACCAGCAGGTTCGATCTCCGCCGTAGCAGCTTCGGTTCCACACCGACCAAATCTTTTCAAGCTACTTCATAACCACGATCACACACGATCGATCTCCTTCCACGAAGGCTCCGGATCAAACACCGGACACACACACAAGGTGTAGGGTTGTGAATCAATTTAAGAAATTTCAAACCCTAGAGGGATCTCATACAGATCTGAGATCACACAATGCAAGATCAAAGGTTTAGATCTATACTTGCATTCTCTAGGATCAAAGAAAGAGGAGGGATCAACAAAGATCTAATAAAAGCAATAAGAAAAACCCTAGAAGAGTTTCTCAGACCTCTACTCTTTCAAAAATATCAAAGACACGAATTAGGTATCCAAAAAGTTGTTTATATAGGGTTTAAAAAAAGAATCCAGAAAAAGAAAAATTCTTTTTACGGGGACCGATCGATCGGTGCTCACTACCGATCGCTCGGTCCAAAACGGATCGCTTGGTCCAAATGACCGATCGCTCGGTTATAAATCATCTCTCTGGAAAAATACCCCATACAAACTTTTTGTCCAGTCGATAGCCACCGATCGATCGGTCCCAATACCGAGCGATCGGTTGAGACAGAATTTTAGCCAAAACAATTTTCTTTTATTTTTGATTGATTCAAACAAGACCAAAAGACTTTGTTAGGCTTAAAACTGTCCTCCTAAGTATGTTTAGATTTATCTAAGTCAAATTCAACCTAGGTAGGGGTCTCTAAGTCCATTACCTGTCTAGATCCAGAGTAGGAGCTTTTTCTTCTCTTTCTTCAATCTTCTTTAATCTTTAGCCCTCTCTTTTGACAAGTTGAACATGACTCAACGACTCGACTTTCATGACCTATCTAATGATCACGGAATTTGCCAACACCTATTTAGGGATTTACAATCTCCCCCTTTGGCAATTCCGGGACAAAACAAGACTAACTCATATACTAGGTTCAAATTTTCCCAATTGATTCAAAAATGGAAAATTGACCTTTACATGACTCAAAAATATAATTACAGGACTTTTGACATGTTAGCTTGTCATGATTCACCAAACTTAGAACCTGTTTGCCTGCACATGCTAAATCAAAAACCTGTGAAGCATGGGAAATAAAATATGGGATAAAATATTGGAAGAATGAAAATATGTATAACATAACATCCACAAGTCCACAATACTATATCCATAACAGGTTAAGCATTCCATAACATCATCCAAAACATTTATAACCTCATCCAACACATTAACACATCAATTTATAACATCAATCATAACTCTCCCCCTTTTTGGCTCGAAATGCCAAAGGTGGACTAGAAAATTAATGCATAACCATCCAAATGAGATGAGATAGAAGATAATGATACCATTCAAATGTATACATCCATAACAAGTCAATAATATCCAAGTAGGTTTGTACTAAGTACAACCAAGACAAAATACATCAAAATGTCAAACAAAAACTATCACTCGACTAAGATAAACTCCAATCACGAACTATCCCTCCTGTTCATAATCAGAAGTGAGCTGGGACTCATAGTAAGCTCGAAAATCTCGAACATCTCTCTGTACGCCCAGCACCGCTGCATCGAGAGATCCAAGTCTACCACGAACCTCTGTAGTAAACTCCTCGTATGATGAAACATGAGTCCGGAGATCCATCTGCATCTCTCGCATCATCCTCCCAAGATCATCCATAGTGGTCGGAGGAGGACGAGATGACCCAGCACCAACTTCTGCTCCCTCCTCTGTATCTCGAACTGAGGCATGTGAAAAACTCTGAGCTAGGGTCTTTTTGTTGATTGGACCCTTAGGAACTCGAGTAGGAACACCAGGAGGAGCGATAACTCCTTGAGAACCAAGAAGTTTAGTGATGAGTGAACCAAATGGTAGGGCTCCAACTGCTGTACTAGTTTGATGGGCTTGGATCATCAAGTCAATGATGTGAGCGGCAAGATCAATATCATGCCCACGTAGAAGACTAAACAGAAATCTAGCTCTATCTTCCCTAAGGTCCGCAGTATGAACCTTTGGATGGATATTTGCACTCATAACTAGGTTTACTAGTCTAGCATCCTTAGTGAGTTTCGTCACTTCAATAAGAGACCCAACCCAAAACGTAGGAGTACCACTAAGAAAGGTAACAACATGTTCCATGGAGTCTTTATCCTCATCAATCTTATAAATATAAGGATAATATGCATTTGGAACTCGAGGACAACCAAGGAATTTAGAAATCAAATCAGCATTTATGACAACAGATTGTTCTAATGCTCGAGATTTGAATGACCATTTTTTCTGGTTGATTTCAGAAAAATTAGAGTAAAATTCTCTAACTAACTGGACAGAAGCAGGACCGGATAAGGTAAGTATACCTTCCCATTGACGATCTGTAATGAGTGTAGGAAGATAATAATCACCAAAATCAGAAATATGTATGTCCCTTTCAACCATAACACCTTTCTTGCTAAAATACTCACTATAGAGTTGAGCAGCAGTAGGACTTATAAACTGGGATAACTTACTGAACTGGGAAGATGAAGCTTTACCTTTATTTTTTCGAGTTTTATCAGCCAAAGATTTTTGACGATTCTCAATTGTAGAATCTATCATTCTACGAATTGGCCTGTCCCCAATGGAAATACCATGCCCTATTGGAGTGAAAGTAAAAGGCTCTAGGTTTTCCTCATCTTGAGGAGGGTCCTCTTGGTTGTTGAGGACCAACCTCTGACGTTTGAGAACGCCAGACATGAGATAGGCAAGAAGGATTAACGACAAAACGAAAGCCATGGAAGAAAACGCAAGAAAACGATGCCCTAGATGAGAAAATCAATCTAAATCCAAGAAAATGCACAAATCTTACCTTTTAGATGCTTGGGAAACCTTTAGAATAGAATGGAATTACTGTAGGAAAGATTTGGAGAAGAGGTAACCGAGAGATCGCTTTGGAGATCGGAGAACAAGTGAACAAAAAAAATAGAAATGAGGGTTTTATAACTCTGTTCACGAAAGACCGATCGATCGGTCTTTAGCACCGAGCGATCGGTGGTCTGAAAATTTTTCAAAAATTTTACATTTAAAACCTTTTCTCCCCCTCAACCAATGGAACATTGAAAACTCATTTTCACCTCAAAATTACCAATTGACCAAAAAATATGCAACATTTGATTTCATTAAAATCATAAATAATAATCACCCAAGAATTGATATATCAAGTATAGTCATAAACAAGGATTATGTATACATTAATTGATTTTCACCGGTGATTAAATATGGTATTTGCATCAAATTCACAATCAGAGTCAAGAAACAATTAGAAGTAATGTGAGTATGAAATCAAAATTCATTACTTGACTCTTTGAATTAGTTTCCTTCCTTAATCTAGATTTTGACATTATAATTCAAATGGGACTCTAAAATTTTCAAAAACTAGTTTTAAAACCAATAATCATCCATATTTATATGATGAGCAATTTTTATCCCAAATTTGACTAACAAATTTATTTCATTTCTTTTTCAGTCAAATTGTACTCATTGTGAAAATTCTTTTTGGAGTACACATATATAGTTTTTAGTACACTGGTGACTTTCACTCAAGTGAGAAGGTAGCTCTTTCTAATGACAGTAGGGGCTTTCACACTAGCAATCCATATAGATACCTACTGTTTGTCTAGGTAGCCATTACTCACTGTTTGCATTCACTAGTAGCTATCACACAAACTCACAGGTAGTCCTCTCCATGTCAATAATTTTTTATTTTTTATTTTATAACTAGGGGGCTCACCTTATGGAATTTTTTATGACATTGGTTATACTAGATTTGATTAATCTAGGGAACCATATGGTATAATATCAGAACCTTTAATTAGGAACTAATACCATCTAAAGAATCAGTCAGAGTGCATGTACAAAATAGAACATCTTTGTATGCTCAACTCTAACTGAGATTAGTTAGCATGACCAAATTCAATCACAAGATCGAACCAACAATTGAACTATCCTATATTACTCAATCCTATGAAATATTTATCCTTGGATTATATGTTTAAATATGATTTCAAGGAAATAACATTAAGCAAAAAGATAGGACAAATAAGGTCATACAAACACATTATTTTTTGCAATATTTTTTTTTCAATTTTTTGAATGTTTTTGGATTTTTATTATAAAAAAAATAACAAAAAAAATATAGCTCTATGAAATAAATAGAACATGAAGAACACATAGGCTATGAAACAAGTACATCTTTACTCAACTCCGCACAAACCTATGAATTTCCTAAGGAGTTCAAACCTAAGGGAATCTAAGGGTTTTGTTAGAATGTCCGCAAATTGATTCTCTGTTTGGACATACTCTATAGACACAATCTTTTGCTCAACAAGATCACGGATGAAGTGATGTCTATGTGTTTTGTGCGAGAATGTTGAACGGGATTTTTGGAAATATTGATAGCACTTGAATTATCACAATACACAGTCATAGTGCTCTGTTCAATCCCATAATCATTCAACATCTGCTTCATCCACAGAAATTGAGTGCAACAACTTCCAGCTGCTATGTATTCAGCTTCTGCAGTGGACAATGAAATTGAATTCTGCTTTTTGCTAAGCCAAGCAACTAAGCAGTTTCCAATATAGAAACATCCTCCAGAGGTGCTTTTCCTATCATCAGCATTTCCAGCCCAATCGGCATCGGAATATCCAACTATCGTGGCATTTGTATCAAAAGAATACAAGAGTCCAAATGATAGAGTTCCACTCACATATCGAATGATACGCTTAACTGCAAGTAAGTGAGACTCTTTTGGGCTCGCTTGATAGCGGGCACAAGCACCAACACTAAAGGCTATGTCAGGTCTAGTAGCAGTTAGGTAGAGTAAACTACCAATCATGCTTCTATAAGAAGTTTGATCAACATCTTTGCCTGTAGCATCTTTACTAAGTTTTGTAGTAGAACTCATAGGAGTTCTTACATGCTTAGCAGAGCTCATGCCAAATTTCTTCACTAGATTTTTAGTATATTTGATTTGAGATACTGAGATCCCAGAATCCAATTGCTTGATCTGAAGACCAAGGAAGAAACTTAGCTCACCAACCATGCTCATTTCAAATTCATTTTTCATTTGTTCAGCAAATGAACGAGCATGTAAGTCTAATGTGGAACCAAACACTATGTCATCAACATATATCTGGGCGATGACAATATCACCTTTCACATTCTTTATGAAAAGGGTTTCGTCTACTCCCCCTCTCGAAAATCCATTTTCCAAGAGATAAGTAGTCAGCCTCTCATACCAAGCTCTTGGAGCTTGCTTTAAACCATAGAGGGCCCTTTTTAGCCGATAGACTTGATCAAGGTGATGTGGATCTTCAAACCCTTTTGGTTGTTCCACATAAACTTCCTCATGTAGAATGCCATTCAGAAAGGCACTCTTAACATCCATTTGAAAAAGTTTGAATTTCATATGGCAAGCCACAGCTAGAAGAATTCTTATTGATTCTAGCCTGGCTACAGGAGCAAACGTTTCATCGAAGTCAATACCTTCAATTTGGGTGTATCCTTGTGCAACTAACCTAGCCTTATTTCTTATGATAGTACCTTTTTCATTAGATTTGTTCTTGAAAATCCATTTGGTACCTATCACATTTGTATTGTTAGGCCTAGGTACTAAATACCAAACATCATTCCTAGTAAACTGAAGTAACTCTTCTTGCATTGTATTTATCCAATTATCATCTGCAAGAGCTTCAGTTACATTCTTGGGTTCAAAAGATGAAGTATAGCAAATGTAGCTAACTTCATTTTCAATTTGTTTCCTCGTTCTCACTCCACTTTCAACATCACCAATTATATCAGTGGGGGTGTGAGGACTCATGACCCTAGAATGTGTAGGTTTTGATGGAGATGATTGCTTATTTATAGGTGGAGTTGAAACAGTTTCAACATTTTCATTTTCAGCACTTTCATCATCCTCAAGTTGCACAGTTTCTACACCGGAGTCATCCACAACTACATTTATGGACTCCATAATTGTAGAGGTTCTCAAGTTATACACTCGATAAGCTCTACTGTTGGTGGAATATCCAAGAAATATCCCTTCATCACTCCGGGATTCAAATTTGCCCAGTTGCTCTCTATCCTTAAGGATATAGCATTTACTCCCGAATTCTCGAAAGTACTTGACACTAGGTTTCTTGTTATTCCACAACTCATATGGGGTTTTCCTTGTTCCAGGTCTTACAAAAACTCTATTAACTATATAGCAAGCAGTGTTAACTGCCTCAGCCCAGAAATGAGAAGCTAGATTGTTGCTATGAAGCATAACTTTAGCCATCTCTTGGAGAACCCTGTTCTTCCTCTCTACTACACCATTCTGCTGAGGTGTAATAGGTGCAGAAAATTCATGTTTGATACCCGACTCATCACAAAAATCGTTGTACTTAGAGTTTTCAAACTCCTTTCCATGATCACTTCGAATTCGAGTGATTGGGCATCTTTTCTCATTTTGAATTTTCAAGCAAATACTTTTGAAATTGTCAAAAGCATCGGATTTCTCCCTTATAAATGCCACCCATGACATTCTTGAGAAATCATCAACCATGACTAGGATGTATCGCTTTTCACCTAGACTTTCAGTTCTTGTAGGACCCATAAGATCCATATGAATTAATTCCAGTGGATATGAAGTAGCAATACTTGAAGTCTTCTTATGTGGGGTTCTAATTTGTTTACCAATTTGCCATGGCCCACACACAGCAGTAGAAGGCTTTCCTAGTTTGGGAACACCTCTCACAAGCTCTTGCTTAGAGATTTTACATAGGTCTTTGTAGTTCATGTGACCTAGTCTTCGGTGCCACAAATCAACTTCCTCAATTTTAGTCTTATAACAGACATTTGAGGGATTAGGACTAGGAGTTAAGCCGTAGCAATTGTCAGTGGTTCTCAATCCTTCTAGAACACACTTACCTTTACCATTAATGACTAAACATTTATTTTGGGTAAAGTGTACAGCATGGTTATCATCACATAATTAACTTATGCTAATTAAATTAGCTTTCAGTCCTTCAACAAACAAGGCATCTTTCAATTTAGGTATGCCTGGTGAATCGATGATACCCTTCCCTTTGACTAAAGACTTGCTTCCATCACCAAAAGTAACAGTCCCATCTGGACAGTCCTCAAATTGAATAAATAAGGACTTGTTACCTGTCATATGCCGAGAACACCCACTGTCGAAGTACCACATTTCTGTGTTTTGGGCTTTCAAGGCAGTATGAATGACAAAGCACTTAAGGTCATCCTTTCTTACATACACAGTCTTTAAACTTTGTTTAGATCTTTGATCATTAATCTGTGTAGTAGAGACCTTTTTCCTTTTTGTCCACCTTGATCTTTTTCTGTTTTGTTCAGTTCTAGCTTTTTGATAAGTCAAATTGTTTCCTCTTGAATAATCTTTTGGAATAAATTGACCAGTTCTTATCCTAGAGATTTGAGCAATTTTATTAACATCATCGCTCAACATTCTAGACTTTTCAGCTAGAACCTGAATCTGCCTTTGAAGAGTCCCTTGACTTTGATTTTGGTTCCATGAACCATTTCGGGGGCTCTCCTAAAAGCATTACAATTAGGTCGAATATGACCTCTCACACCACAAAAGTGACATGTGGGTATGAATCTTGGGAGAGGAGGAGGATTTCTTCTAACAGGAATTTGATTCCTCAAAGCATTCACTCTAGGAGCTGTATTTCTAGGCTTTACAAAATTTGTATAAGCCTTAGTACTTGATGTAGAAGGTAAATTTTCTTTAGGATCAGAATGTATTGGCTCAAACACTGCACTAGCCATTGTACCAACAGCTAAAGGACCAGCTGGTGTGTCAGCATGTCCTATCCCAGATCTACTCGAATTTGATCCATACTTTCTAACTAATTCATCTAGGCAGCTAGTGTTACCAAACATTCTTACTTCTTTTTCAAGAGTATAGACCTTCTGAATCAAGTCAGTCTTGTCTTTAAGGGTAATTTGATGTTCTTTTTCAAGAAATTTCACCTTATCAACAAGAGAGTCTTTAAAAGTTTCCAGCTCCATTTGCAGAGTTCTTAACTCTTCAATTTCTTTCATGGAAGTGTCTCTTTCAACTTCTAATTTTCTGACCACATTAGTCAATGAGACATTCTCTTCCAAAAGACATTGAACTTTTATAACAAGTGCTTCTTTTTCATTTTCCAACTGACTAACTAGAGCACTCTTCTCTTCTGCTACTAGTTGACAAATATCTCTTTCATTTTGAATGATTTTGAGTTTTTTGCTCAAGGAGATTTTTGTTTTAGTCAGCTTCAAACTTTCAGCATACAACTTATCATAAGTTGTTTTCAAATCTTCATCACTTTTAGAGTCAGTTTGACTCTTCTGTATGTCATCACTAGACTCAGTATGAACACTCTCATCACTTCTATCCTTTTCATCAACCGCAGAGGTAGTCTCAAGAATCCCAGAAAGGGAAACAGTGAAAGCCGTATGATTTCCAGTATCTTCACTTGAAGAGGAACTGTCCGATTCTTCATTCTCGGAATCACTGTCATCCCAACAGGCATTCATCACCTTGCCCTTACTCTTCTTCTTGTTAGGACAGTTAGGTGAAATATGACCGAAGCCATGGCATTCATAACATTGAACACCTTGGGATTTCTTGTCGCCACTCTTGGAATTTCTCTTGTTTTCCCAGGGCTTAGACTTTGACTTCTCAAAAGATTTTCCTCCCTGTTTGGGATTAAACCTCTTTTTCGTTCTAAAAATTTTTTGAAATTTCTTAACGAAGAGAGCCATTTCTTCCTCATTCATATCTCCATCACTGTCATCCTCATCCAAAGTTTCCTTGATGGATTTCAAGGCTAAAGATTTGTTCTTCTTGGATGGACGGAGATTGAGTTCATAGGTTTGGAGTGAACCAACCAATTCCTCAATCTTCAGAGAGTCAACTTTTTTACTCTCTTCGATTGCAGTGACTTTGGGTTGAAATCTCTCTGGGAGAGATCTAAGGACTTTTCTAACTATTTTGGACTCAGATATTTTCTCACCTAAATTGAAACTAGCGTTGACAATGTCACTAAGTTTTGCATAGAATTCATCAAAAGTATCATTGTCTTCCATGTTTAAATGTTCAAATTTGGTGGTTAACATTTGGAGTTTTGAGATTTTAACAGTGGTAGTACCCTCATGGGTAATTTCAAGAATGTCCCAAGCCTCCTTTGCTGTTTCACATGAAGAAATTCGTCTGAATTCCTCAGCAGTGACTGCAGTAAAGATAGCATTGAGACCTTTAGTGTTCCATCCACTTGACTCAAGCTCTTCTCTGGTCCATTCATCAGAATATTTGACCACAGTCAAATCTCCTACAATTTTTATGGGCGTAGTCCACCCATTCTGTATAGACATCCAAATTCTCTCGTCAATAGATTTAAGAAAGGCTCTCATTCTAGCTTTCCAATAAGCATAATTATTCTCATCAAAAAGTGGGGGACGATAGACGGATCCACCTTCTCTTAGAGTACTCATGATCATGGATAATACAGGATCACACTTAAGGGATTAGCCTTATCAGTGAACTTGCTCT
Organism: Tetracentron sinense; assembly: GCA_015143295.1. NCBI lineage: Eukaryota > Viridiplantae > Streptophyta > Magnoliopsida > Trochodendrales > Trochodendraceae > Tetracentron > Tetracentron sinense. The sequence continues at coordinate 5,319,348 of CM026572.1, read as the reverse complement.
GATACCAATTGAAATTTATCCAGATCAATGATCTCTAAGACCTAGAGGGGGGGTGAATAGGTCTATCTAATAATTTCTAACCAATTTTAATTTTTCAATTAATATGTTTAGAAATCAATGAACAAGTCAATCAGACAATCCACACAAATCAAACACAGAAGATTTTTACGTGGAAAACCCTAACGGGAAAAAACCATGGGACCTTGTCCAGCAATAAACTTCACTATGAAAAGATATCAAGTACAAGACAAGACCTTACCAAAACAGAAACGACGTTCCTAGGTATAGACTCTTACTCTTGATTTCCACGAACCAGCAGGTTCGATCTCCGCCGTAGCAGCTTCGGTTCCACACCGACCAAATCTTTTCAAGCTACTTCAAAACCACGATCACACACGATCGATCTCCTTCCACGAAGGCTCCGGATCAAACACCGGACACACACACAAGGTGTAGGGTTGTGAATCAATTTAAGAAATTTCAAACCCTAGAGGGATCTCATACAGATCTGAGATCACACAATGCAAGATCAAAAGTTTAGATCTATACTTGCATTCTCTAGGATCAAAGAAAGAGGAGGGATCAACAAAGATCTAATAAAAGCAATAAGAAAAACCCTAGAAGAGTTTCTCAGACCTCTACTCTTTCAAAAATATCAAAGACACGAATTAGGTCTTTAAAAAGTTGTTTATATAGGGTTTAAAAAAAGAATCCAGAAAAAGAAAAATTCTTTTTACGGGGACCGATCGATCGGTGCTCACTACCGATCGCTCGGTTATAAATCATCTCTCTGGAAAAATACCCCATACAAAATTTTTGTCCAGTCGATAGCCACCGATCGCTCGGTAGGCCACCGATCGATCGGTCCCAATACCGAGCGATCGGTTGAGACAGAATTTTAGCCAAAACAATTTTCTTTTATTTTTGATTGATTCAAACAAGACCAAAAGACTTTGTTAGGCTTAAAACTATCCTCCTAAGTATGTTTAGATTTATCTAAGTCAAATTCAACCTAGGTAGGGGTCTCTAAGTCCATTACCTGTCTAGATCCAGAGTAGGAGCTTTTTCTTCTCTTTCTTCAATCTTCTTCAATCTTTAGCCCTTCTCTTCTGACAAGTTGAACATGACTCGACGACTCGACTCCCATGACCTATCTAATGATCACGGAATTTGCCAACACCTATTTAGGGATTTACACCTGAGCCTCCCAAGAACATCCCTAGGTCACCCGGGCTTCACCACTGTCTGCCACCACCATGTGCAGAGCCACCACCGTCCCCCCCTCTGCTGTGTGAAGGATTTACAGCAGGGTAGGTTTATCCCTACCCCTTTATTTTTTACTCTCAAACATTGTAAGACCCCTGTTCCTACTCTAGGGGCCATTCTTTTATGTTTTTCTTGCTCTTCAAACCAAGGACAGGGGGTCCCCAACCTTCCTCATAGGTATGGGGAACCCCCTTGAGGTTCCGAATCATAGGTACAGGACTCACTAGCTCACAGGACCTCCCTTAGGCTTCTGGGGGTCCCTCAATCCATGAGGGAACCCCTGAACCCTCTGGTGCAATCCCTGTAAGGGAAAACTAGTTTACTGAAAAAAACCAGGAATGGTATTAGAATAATTACCGCCATTCGTGGACTCTTCCTTTGTAGCATCTGTTGCACAACTTTTTATGGGCCCTGATCTATTCCAGAGCCATGTTTGGGTGCCCCCGATGTCCCTCTACTTAGCCTGGTCCTTCCAGGCTCACCCCTTGACTTTAACCACAGTTAACATGGCCTGAAACCCAGAGTTAGCTTAATGGCGGTAGATAGTCTACCGCCATTACCGTATACCAAATATGGTGGCTTTGGCTCACTGTGGGACCCACTACAGAGCACTCCCTGGGCCTAACAAAGGCACAGGGTCTTCCTTGGACTTCCCTCTTCACCCCTATGGGTCTAAAACCCCTTGGGTTAGGTCCTAACTCAAGCTACAGCCCTACAAACCATGGTTGGAAATGCCTGATAATGGCGGTTATCTCTTTACCGCCATTATGTTTTTTTCCTGATTTTTTGGGCTTTTGCACAGGGGCTAGACCTGGTAGGAGGCCATTCTAGGCCCTGCCATACTCTTTGGGCCACCCTGACCAGACCAACAACCTTAACTGGGGTTAACCTAATCCCGGTTAACATTTAACCATAGTTAAGCAACCCTTGCCCTTTTGAAAAATCTAGAAAAATGCTACAAAATTTTTATGCTTTGGCCCATTTACCATGGTTAGCAGCCCTAACCATGATTAACAATCATTTAACTCCGGTTAACAACTTGGTTAAATCCGTTTTTCGGCCTATTGGGCTCATCTTGGGCCTACTGGGCCCAATCTCAACCTACCAGGCTTAACCTTATTATCTTCAACTATGGTTAGCAACCCTAACCATGGTTTGTTTGACCCTAAACCTTGGTTAGCAACCTTAATCTTGGTTATTTTCTATTTTTGACCTACCGGGCCTAAATCAAGTCTACCGAACTTACCCTTTGACCTACCGGGCCTAATCCCTAGTTTATTGGATTAACTCTAAGCCTACCTGGCTTAAACCCTTCACTTGACCAAACTATGTCAACCAAATCGTAGTCTGCTAGACTAGTCCATTAGCCACCTTTGGTGCACACACATACACCCCTTAGCCTTGGCACGGGCCCATGTGCCAGAATACGCTCGGTCTGATCTCACCCTTATGAGTAACTAGGCAACCAAACCCGGGTTCGACCCTAGTTAGCTTTCTCCTTCTTGGGTTAGTATCACCTTAAAAACATTTGAATAAATCTTGATTTTAATTGGCTTACACCTAGAAAGTAGTGAACCATTGAAAAATGGAAGTCTCGGGGTGCTTAACACCTTCTCTGGACTTAACTGAACCTCTTACCTAGACCTTTACTATAGATCAAGACCTTATCCACTACCCGGGGACTTATCCCTTCTAAATTAATAGGTGACGAATCTCAACATCTTTTTTTTGTGACCTAGAGTAAATTTCGCGCTCACAGCTCTGGCGACTCTGCTGGGGATTGTGCCCAAGGTTGAATCCGGAACCTAGGTCTAAGCCAATTCAAATCAACTTATTCAAATGCCTAAGTATTTAACTTAATACTAAGTCTTTCATCTCATTGGTTTAATTGTTTTCTGTTTATATCATACATATCATAGTAATATAATGACCAATTAAACTCAGTAGTTAGGCTTGTTATGCTTATGACTAGTGGATGATCATCCTCAGTGTCAGACGTTTAAAATTCTTAGAGGTCCACAGAATTACACCTGGTGGGTGATTACCCTCAGGGAAGGATTCTGAACGCTTTCGCTTACACCAATCATCCATTTTCAGGTATGTTCTATACCGGGGAGTCGAATATATGGTGGTAAGTGACCCCTTATCCTACTAGGAACACATTTGCATCAAACCAGAATTTATACATGTAGATTAGGGTCTAGCATAGTCTACAAGTAGTCCGTCTGGGGAGGGTTACTCTGAATCCTAACCTACTTACACCCTATACCTGCCCCCAATCATGGTTGACTATCTGGGCACATTCTCCCGTGATAAGCACCCATCTAGGGGCATGTAATAAGCTAAACCTGTTCTTGTAATAAACTACATTAAACCCTATAGCCCGAAATAACATATGAGGTCCAAATCCCAGGCAGACAGTCCTTAACAGGACCTATCCCCAACCTTGACCTGATAGGCCCCGGTTACCAACAACCTGGGTAAAGTACGTCGGACCTCCGTCCGTCAGCCTTATTGGATCACATGTGCCTTGTTACACCCGATTAAAATCAAGAAAAATCAAAAAAATACATTCATCATCATCTCTGCATTTTCTCATCTACATACACAGTATGCTCACATTAAGTCCCATGCATTTGACATCTCAGGCGGCATGTGACGACAACCTCCGAAAATCAATTGAGGCCTTCACTCCGAGTCAGCGTTTCGCTTGGGCCCAGTACAACAAAACCGGGATCATCTTTGACCTGTCCATAGTTAAACCGAAATTGTGCCTCATGAACGCTGTTGTCCAGTGTTGGAACCCATCACATATGGTGTTCCGTATTAGTAAGAATGAACTATGTCCAACACTGGAAGAGATTCAAAACATTTTGGGTTTAAACATGGACGGCGAAGCTATAGTACCGCGCTACAAGAAAACATATGAGACAGACCTATCAAGGTTCTTACATATTAAGCTTGCCTGCTTGCAGCACGGTCTTAATGGCTCATTTGATTGGATACCTGTAGAGTATCTTGAAAAGCAGTACAAGCATAAGTGGAACCCTGACTCCATTACATCTGAATTTTTGGGTCTCAATGCCCTTGCACTGATAGCTATGTTTCAGTTGGTGTTCCCGAAGTGCCGCTCCCTCGCCGAATCAGTACTGGTAGGGATCATTGAGGACATGCACAACTTTGGATCAGTCGTACCTGTTAGCCTTGCAAAGCTTCTCAGGGCTCTTAATCAAGCAGTAGATCGTAGAAATGGCATTTTCCATGCCAGTTCACCTCTACTGCACCTATGGTTGGTGGGACACCTACCCACGATCATCCCAGTACCTGCTGATCTCCATGATGCATACAGTCTACCCCAGAAGATTTCTTAGAATCAGAGACAGGTAGTGACTACTGCGTCATAAATCTCTACCAGCTTCTCCAAGGTCTGTCAGAGGAAGAGATTATATGACAATGCAAGTGGTTTGTTCTGAAAAAGCTGCCTCGTGTCGTCATAACTGTGAGACAATGCATGATCCTTGCCGGTCTAACTGGTTTAGCAGTCTATGTACCACTCTGAATCCTTCATCAGTTTGGACTCCCTCAATGCATCTCAGTAATAGACCGACAGGGAAATGATTGGATCACCTTCTCAGTGCACTCCGACAGCCTCACTCGGCACTTCCAGTCAGATTGGCAAAGCTCCAAGTGAGAACAGTGGGTAGACTTTACGGTTACATCAGGACGGCCAACTGACTTAGCATACCAACTGTGGGTGGAAGATCCTGACATTCCATCCAGTATGCCCGCACCCAGGGAACTACCCACACCAATCTCAGCTCCCTCTCACGGAACCATAACCATAGCAGAGATGGTGGTTCCCTGGAGAGACATCTTCCTGGAGAGACAGCTTTAGATCCAATAGAAGGAGAGAAGGTTACGAAAGGCCCAACAAGCATTTAGGCAACAAGAAGCGGAGTGGAACTGCGATCTTTAAGCCATACAGGGGAAGGTCGAGCAGCTTGAGCAAACAGTCCAAGCTCTCCAGAAGAGATGTAGAGGTGATGCCAGAGAAACCGCTGTCATCAAGACCCAGCTATTAAGGCAATTGAAAACATGGAGGTTGAGGTCACATCCCTCCAACAGCAGATCATGGATCTCAACGTTGTGCCCCGGTTACTTGACTTCGCGATCCCTGATGGACCTGCCTAGGATCAAGTCTTTTTCCTTTTTTGAGTTGCACAGTCCTTTACTCACTTTGCATGCATCAATAAAAAATCCTTTTCTTGCATCTTCTTTTTGACATCATGCATATTCATGTTTAGTCATTGCATCATTTTCAGTTACATGAGTCGACCCATTACTCGGTCTATGACTGTAATTCTTACAGAAGCAATAGCTATAGACGCAGTGCTAACAGAAGTTCCAGTCATGAAAAAAGCATACAGTGCAGCGTCTACTGAGAGCCAATCAGAATTAATGGCAGAACCATCCGACCAGCATCAACGAACCAGTGAGATCCTACAATCTCACGAGATAGATATCACGGTCATGTAAGCAAAGTTTAACAATGTTCTAGAATCCTTGAAGATTCTCATTGGTGCTCGAATCAAAGAACCCTCCATCTGAAACCCTACAGGAGAAACCTCTTAACAACCTCATCCAGAGCCACATTAGCTTATCCCTATCATCATTCTAAACCCTCTGCCCTCACCAGGTAGAGGAATAGAATATGATCAGTATGATGAGCAGCCTAAGGCCTCGCACGTCAATCAAGACCAACCGTCATTTTCAGATCCTATTCCGTCCATCAAGGACCGGTACGAGGAAATCAAACAGATGAAAGAGGAGATGAGACGCATGAAGGGAGCATTTGCCAGCTCCAGTCTTGTAGAGACCCCGAATCTTTTTCATGTTTTTACTTCATTGTATTAGGGGTATTAGGGGTATTATAGTCCTTGTGATGTTTTGATGTTTATTGTATTATATATTTATTTGGTGTGGTGTAAACTAGGCTTAATCAAATTTGTAACAGAGGGATGTCATATCACACCCTAAACTTAGGAAGCTCTAGTTTTGGTACCGTTTACTGGAATTGAGTGATTCTTGAACCATTAGAAAGGTGTTGGAACCCTCTTCAAAGTTCATGTTTAATGTTTTTCCTTATTTTGAGTTTAAGCCAAGTCAATGGTGGGTTTTATCTAATGGAATTGCAGATCAGTCAACTTTGGGGACAATTTAGTCTATTAATTAAGTGGAATTTAGAAATTCTAAAATGTTAGAAATGTTCGTTTTCGAGAGACGAATCCAACCCAAGTTGAATCGTCAAAATCCGTCGAGCGAGTCAAAAGTTATGGCTAAAACAGTAGAGTAGGTCAAAAAAAAATCTGTAGGCAACCGATTGCTCGGTCAGAAGTAGCGATCGATCGGTCCAAAACCGATCGATCGGTATCTATCGACTGGTCCAAAATTTTGTATGGGGAAAATTTCTAGTGAGTGCTTTTTTGACCGATCGCCCGGTCAAGAGCACCGATCGCTCGGTTGAGAACCGATCGATCGGTCATAACCACCGATCGCTCGGTCTTTCGTGATTTTTACAGAATTTTAGTATGGGCGTTTTGGTCTTTTTGTTCTCAGACCTTGGGGCTATAAATAGGGGGTCCTACTCGAAATATTAAAATACTCTACCTATTTCTAACCTAATTTGGCAAAAAGGGGGAGAAAACCTAGGGTTTGAGGGAGAGGGTTGCTTGGAGAAGAAGGAGGTTGCTAGAAGATTGAGAGAAAAGCTTGGAGATCGACCTCAAAGCTTCTCCAAATCTCCTCGGGAGCGTTTTGAATCCAAGGGAAGGATTCCTAAGGTCGATATACTATCCTAATCAACTCTATTTTAATGTTTTGTGAATATTAATTTGATAGAAATGATAGAATAGAGATTAAATGCATTTTCCCCAAATTTTCTATGAAGTAAGCTAATTATTGATGGAAATGTGGATGGAAATGTGGATTGGATGTGGATAGAATATATGGAGGATAGGAAATGTATGGAGGATGGGAAATGTATGGAGGATGGGATTAATACGTGGATGTGAATAGTGAATTAATTGTATGGATGAATTATGGTTTGATGAATGCTTGAAATATAGAAGGGAAATGGATTCATATTATGCGTACACAAGGTGTTTGTGAAAATGCTTGAAAGGATAAATGCTATTATACTCTTATAAAATGGTGGTAAATTGATTATGAATTGCGATATGAATTATGATAAGATATGTATATGTGAATGGTTTGTTAAGTATGTCTAATTATTTGCATGGAAATTGATAGTCGGGAAGGAAAGAACTTAGAGGAACATCTCTCAAACCGGGAATTCTCTAACTATTTGGTATGGGACAGTATAGTGGAGTTTCCATGGTGGGAGATCGGAATCTAAACAATTACCAACTCAAATGTTAATTTCGACACTTAAGCACATATGCACGTGTATGTTAAGATAAGAGTCTCACAAGTCACACATGTGGACCACAAGCATGAGCATGGCATACGTATGACATTCTGAATAAGCATAAGCATGGCATGGTCCGTATCCGCCAAGAACGGCATGTCAATTACATTTGATTCTTAGGCATGGTCCGTATCCGCCAAGAACGGCATGTCAACCATTTGATTCTTAGACATGGTCCATATCCGCCAAGAACGGCATGTCACATCATTGTATGATCTAAATAAGTGCATAAGCATAAGCATCTCACAAGCACGTGGTCTCATAAGCATAAGCAACTCATAAGTGTAGTGCCTTCCAAGTCTAAGATTCTCACAAGTACACGAGTCAAGGTGATGATATGATGCATATGCGCACACGTTCTTCCACACTCTGATTATGTTATTATGTTATTGGATATGTTTCTGACTAAGTGCAGGTATATTATTATTGTTGGTTGGATTTTATATACACTGAGTACCTTTGTACTCAGTTGGACTTTGTCTTGGCAGGTTTAGAGCAGGAGTACACGGCAGAGCCGTGGGTTGAAGAAACATACGCAGAGGAAAGAGGTGAAGGTGAGCCTTCTGAGGAGGGAGCCAGAGACTTGGGTGGCTACACCTCTTAGTTTTTATTTCATTTGATTGAGAGAGTTGTATTAGACTTGAGTAGATGTTGCTTAGTAGACTTTTTAGTTGTGTATCAGACTCTTTGGTTTTAGAGTGAATTGTATATGTTTACCGTAAACTTTTGCTATTTGATTATAGTTTATATACCAGAATTTTATTATCCTCATTTTTGGAGACTCGTGTTAGTGTGCCTTACATGTCATGGATTTTAAGCAGGTTAAGAAATATGGCGATCCTAAAGTCCTATTTTAGTCTTGTGGGATTTTGGGGTCGTTACAAGTTTGTCTCTTGAGGATTTGACATTCTCATCAAGGGATGCTATTCCCCAGGGTTCAAAATACCAGACTTTGACATATACGACGGCACAGGCTATCCAAAACAACATCTATAGTTATATCTGGGGGACATACTCTAGCATAACAAGAACCAGCCTTTCCTCATCCAGTACTTTCAGAAAACTTTGAAGGGGGCAGCCCTTACCTAGTGGATGTCAGTTGACAAGCAACAAATCAAGACATGACAGGATGCCATGAACATCTTTGTGGAGCAGTACTCTTTCAACCAAGAGCTTTAGTCTTACCAGAGTCAACTAGAACAGATGTACCAGCAGAACAACGAGTCCTTCATGGAGTATGCTACCCACTGGAGGGAAATGACAGCTAAGGTGACTCTGATGGTAACTCTACTAGTTGTAGACTTCGGCACCATCGCCAAGACTAGTGCTCGCATCGAGACAACCATCCAAAATGGAGCCATTCACTCTAGTCTAGGGCTTGCTCCCCCCAGAATAACAGCACCACAAACAGAAACAGTGGTCCCAAGGACCAGAGAAGAAAGGAGGATGCTCAGATGGTATCTTCCGTAGCACCCATCAGATTAACGGCTCCAACCACTCAGTCTCAGCAAGCATCTGGAAACACCCGGTCAGTAAAACAAAACCAGGGGCAGAACCGTCCCCATAGAAACTTCACCCTTCTTCCATATATTCTTAGCCAGTTATTGGACTTTCTGACCAAGCAGGGTTTTCTCGAATTGAGAGGCCCTACACCTCTCTTACCTCCCGACACACCTCTCTTACCTACCGATAATCGAAACAAAAATTACCGGACCGATCATCACTGCGCCTTTCATCGAGGCCTAGGTCATGCTATAAACTATTGCATTGGTCTGAAGTGATCCATCTAGAATCTTCTAGATAAGGGTAAGGTTGAACTAGCTCCTGGCAATATGAGTATCAACCAGGTACCCCAGTCAAATGTACAGACCATCCAGTCTCCAGTACAGATCCCTGTCCCCGAACAGATCATCTACACTATCCTTTACCCTGTAAATTAGCCTATGACCCCAGCTCAAGCCTCCACCTTTACAAGCCCCATCCGGATCCCTTACATCCCCTCTCCACCTTTTGACCTCAACCAGGTACCCGTTCCACGCTCTCTCATCCTTGAGAGTGAGATCATAGCCTACCTTACCAGATCTAGCCGGGTGTACCTCTAGCAACTGAGCCAGTAAAGGCAAAGGAAACAAAGAAAGAGATAGCAGGGGTGTCAGACCCAGAGAAAGAAGCAGCAGACTCGGTAGTCTTGTTGAAAATCTTGGAAAAGGCAAAAGAGTTCAACATTACTCAGCAATTGAGCAAAGTTCTAGCACAGATTTCCATCTTGAGTCTTCTTCTAACTTCCGAGTATCACTGAAAGTAGTTGCTCCGGGTATTTAACAATGCCCACGTAACACCAGACATATCGCCCGAGAAACTGGGGCACATGGTGGGGTAGATACTCGAATCCAGAATCATCTCCTTCATAGAGGAAGAAATACTAGACAGCGATAGGAATTACACCCGGGCTCTTTACATTGTAGTTCATAGTGTGGACAAAACTCTATCATCAGTGCTCATCGACAATGGCTTTGGCCTAAACATCTTCACTCTGTCAACATTGCAAAGTCTGGGTTTGGACCTCAGCCGAGTAAAGAAGAGACCAATGACCATCAGGGCATTTGAAAACTCTACCAGGCAGAATTTGGGTGACATTGACTGGACCATCAGGGTCGGACTTGCTCAATTCACTATAAATTTTCAAGTCGTGAATGTGCTAGCATCATTTACCATACTCCTAGGGAGGCCATGGATACATACGGCCTGAGCCATTCCCTCCTCTTTTCATCAGATAATCAAATTCATCCAGAATGACTACTTGGTTGTAATCCCATCAGAGGAGTTGACAAGTTCCTTTGGGGACATCTAGGAACTGGGGCAAGGAGCAGCCTTTATGACGTACCAGTTTGAGTAGGTCAGTTCTATCGCTCAGGCAGAAGAGCAAAGCAAGCAAGTAATACCGCTATTTGTTAGGATGATGGCTAGGTTGAATTACCAACCAGGGTTAGGCCTGAGATCCAGAAACCAGGGTATAAAGAAGAGATATACACCTCCTCGCTATACATCTCCATTTGGATTGGGGTACAAGCCCAAGTTCGAGGACTATCTTTCCGAGGTAACCAAAAAGAACAGCCGGTCCCGGTGGCAATGTTCAAACCCTACTTAGATACATCTCTTGCACCAGTTCCCAGTATCTCAAACCCCAGCCTAATGATGAGTCTTCAGGGATTCTAGATCCAGAAATATTGAGCATGACACAGATTTTTGACGAGCTGACTGTCAAAGATGCCATAAAAGCAGAAGATCTAGCGGGAGAGTAGGTCTGCACCCTCTCCAACAACGCCGAGGCATCATCCAGTCGCTGACCACTGATCCATTGGTGGGCTGAGGCTCTCACCATCGAGAACATTTAGGGTCGGGGTAAGCAAGTTATAGGGCAGGTTGGTTCGATTAAGCAGTGACCGAAGCACCATACTTCTCCTCTTTCTACCTTCTCTTTTGCTCTTTTTGTAAAATCCAAATACCGGCCATTGTCGGCCTCTTTTTGTTGAGTTACATTTTGTAAACAACAGTCATCTATTTTATAAATGAAAAATCTGATATTTTGACTCAACAACATGTTTTGTATTTTCATCTGGCTGATGATGAAATCACACAGAATCTTCCCGTGGAAGGCCTAGTGTCCCAAGGCCACTAAACATAACAAAAGCATGCTAAACTAAACTCAATGATCTACCAGGAAATTGCCTGCACTAAGGCTACCCCTGAAACCCTTCTTTAATTTTTAGAAGTTGAGTATGACTCAGAATAGGAAGAGGAATCGCCTCAAGAGATCTTGGACCTGTTAAAGAAAAGTGAAGAGATCCTACAGTCTAACATCGAGGACACTGAGACCATAAACCTCGGTTTTGAAGACAACCCCCAGCTTGTCAAGATCAACACAACCATGAGCTCACAGTAGAGAACAGACATGATCACCTTCCTGAAGAGGTACAGTGATGTCTTCACCTGGTCATATGCAGACATGCCCAGCTTGGGCCCAGCATTGGCGGTACACAGACTGCCTCGAAAACCTAAAGTCAGACCAGTTAAGCAGAAACTGAGACAGATGAGGCTCGAATGGTCGTAGAAGGTCAAAGAAGAGGCAGAGAAGTGGATCAAAGCAGGCTTCCTGGCAGTAGCAACCTACCCTGAATGGTTAGCCAACATCATACCGGTGCCCGAGAAGGATGGTAAGGTTTGAATGTGTATCGACTACCAAAATCTGAACAAGGCAAACCCTTAAGACAACTTTCCTCTCCCACACATCGATATCCTAGTCGACAACACTGTAGGGCACGAGACACTCTCATTTATGGATGGTTTCTCCGGGTAGAACCAAATCAAAATGGTAAAAGAGGACATGGAGAAGACCTCCTTAGTCATACCTTAGGGCACGTTCTACTACAAGGTAATACCCTTCGGACTTAAGAATAGAGGGGCAACCTACCAGAGGGCCATGACAACACTATTCCACGACATGATCCACAAGTCAATTGAAATCTATGTGGATGACATGATTGTCAAATCACCAATTACCAGGAAGCACCCTGAAGACTTGAAAAGACTGTGTGACAGACTTAAAGAATTGACCTGCGACTAAATCCAGTCAAATGTGTCTTTGGGGCCTCATCAGGAAAGCTCATTGGCTTCATAGTCAGCAAGAGAGCCATTGAGATCGATCCAGCTAAAGCCAAAGCTATCATCGAAATGCCAACTCCCTAAATCGAAAAGGGAGTCTGCAGGTTCCTGGGCAGAATTCAATACATCAACCGATTCATCTCTCAACTCACTCCGATATGCGAGCCGATCTTCAAGCTTCTTCGAAAGAGCATACCCACAGTTTGCGCAAACGAGTGCTAGGATGCCTTTGACAGAATAAAATAGTATTTTCTCTATCCTCTAACACTTTTGCCTCCTACATCGGGACGACCACTACTACTCTACATCTCGGTACAAGAAACCTCCATGGGGTGCGTCTTGGCACAACATGATGAGACAGGTAGAACAGAGCAAGCCATCTACTGCATCAGTAAGCGTCTGTTGGAGTATGAAGAAAGCTACATCCCGCTCGAGAAAACTTATCTGGCACTGGTCTGGGCTACTCACTGTCTACAGCACTATCTGCTCTCCTATCCGGTAATTCTGATCTCCCAAATGGACCCACTCAAGTACCTACTAGAAAATCCAGCCACCACCGGGAGGACAGCTCGATGGCTCATGATGTTGTCTAAATTCGACATCACGTATATGACTCAGAAGTCAATCAAAGGGCAGCCGATTACAGATCACCTAACCCACAGTCCAGCACAGGATTACGTCTCAGTACATGACCAGTTTCCAAATGAAGCCATCCTGTATACAGAGTCTGAAGAGCAGCAATACCTCGGTTGGGAGCTATACTTCGACGGAGCCGCTAACATTCATGGACATGGGGTAGGAGCAATCCTGATCTCACCCAAGGGAGCCCACCTCCCTATCTCAGTCAAACTATGATTTAGATGCTCAAACAATGAAGCAGAGTATGAGGCATGCATAGCCGGCCTGCTGAAAGAAGCCCTGGTCATTACGATTGAAGAGATAGACGTCTACGGTGACTCGTCTTTGGTAATTTTTTAGGCAAACGAATCTTAGGCCATCCGAGAAGCAAGGCTAGTCCCGTACCTGACCTACCTCAACATGCTGATTACTCAGTTCAGGAGAATCACCTTCAGTCATAGGACCAGGAACCACAACAGATTCACCGACACACTGGCCACTCTCGCCTCTATGGTTCAGATCCCCAGGGGAGTCATGCTCTAGCCAATCGAGATTTAGCAGTAGGATCAGCTTGCCTACTGCCTTGAGATTGAAGAGGTAACCGACGACAAGCCTTGGTATACAGACATCAAACAGTATCTCAAGGACGGGACCTTCCCACTCAATGCCACCAAAACTGACCATTGGACGATCAGAAGACTGGCCATTCAATTTGTCCTATCCGAGGGAATCTTATACAAGAGATCACTAAAATTGATCTGGCTCAGATGCCTCGACACTCGTGAAGCTGTACAGGTAGTTGAAGAAGTTCATGGAGGAACTTACGGCCCCATGTATTAACAGGTTAATGCTCTCTAAGAAGATACTCTGGCTGGGCTATTATTGGTCTACAATAGAATCTGACTGTTGGCAACATGTACAAAAGTACCATCAGTGCCAAATCTATGCCGACAGAATCAATGCACCACTGACCAGACTGCTCAATCTCACTGCTCCATGGCCATTCTCAGCTTAGGGCATCGACATCATCGGACCCATAACCCCGAAAGCATTAAACGGATATCGATTCATCTTGGTAGCAATAGATTACTTCACAAAATGGGTCGAGGTAGCCTCTTATGCCAATGTCACAACCTTAGTGGTTCAGCGTTTTCTAAAAAGGGGCATCATCTGCTGATACGATGTTCCGTTCGAGATTGTAACAGACAATGCTCTTAACTTCTGTACCAAGGGGATGATAGATCTCTGTCAGAAATTCAAGATACAACATCACAACTCCATGCTATACAGGCTACAGACCAATGGTGCAGTTGAAGCCGCTAACAAAAACATGAAAAAAATCATAGAGAAGATGACAACCAACTACTCTGCCTGGTATGAGATGCTCCCATATGCACTCATAGCCTATAGAACGTCTATCCAAACTTCAACTGGAGCAACACTATTCTCTCTAGCCTATGGTATGGAAGCAGTCCTCCCTATTGAAGTAGAAATTCCATCACTCAGTGTTAATGGAAGCAGAAATCTCAGAGGCAGAATGGCTACAGACCCGGTATGAGCAGCTGAATCTGATCGAAGAGCGGTGGCTGAAAGAGCCATCAACCACTCTTATACCTATCAGAGGAGTATGGCTGGACATTCAACAAGAAATTCGAGCCCCAAAGCATTGAAGTTGGTGACTTGGTTCTCTAAAAAATGTTGCTAAACCGCCCTAACCCATGGGGTAAGTTCACTCCTAATTACGAAGGCCCATACATCGTCTGAGACAAATTCTTCGGCAGTGCCCTTCGACTCGGACGAATGGATGACGAAGACCTCCTAGAGCCCATCAACATAGACAAAGTCAAACGATACTACGCTTAGGGTCTAGATCTGATAGGCACTTTACACTTGTAGATTCTCTAGGAAATGACAGGAGGTCATCCTTGACACACTCCTTATCCCCAGTAATGTAAACCATTCTCAAATAAATGAAATCTGCTAGTTAGCCCATTTGAGCCTAATAGCTCTTCTTTCATGCAACCTTTTTAGGGACACTCTCCCTCACCCTCTACGGCATTTGTTTGGACTACGTCATGATTTGATCCCATAAAGAGTACGTAGGCAACCTGACAAATCAGGTGCGATCACTAAAGGGATCAAGATATTTCCAGAATCATCTCCCAAGCAGAGTCCAGGCATCCCCTAAATCATCCCCAATGGAGCCAAAGCCTCTAAAATGTCTCCCTACAGAGTCCAAACAGAGCGAGAATCCTCTCGACGTCCCCAGCCTAGTCAACTCTCAAGGTTATAAAATTTCTATCAAAGTAAGCCCAAAATAGAAGTCGAAACATTTTCAAAGCCAGAGACTCCCCCACAGAGACAAAACTCTCCATGACTCTTTCCACAGTAGAAATCTCTCGGGCAACCTCTTCTAAACACCCCAAGCAGAGACAACCTCTCTCGAAACTCTCCCCAGTAGAGACAACCTCCCCAGTGGAGTCAAAAAAAAAAATCCATCGGAAACCTCAAAGTACAAATCCCTAGGAGAGTACAAGTCTACCGCGACAAGAGAAATCCCCAACAGAGTATAGATCAACTACAAAAAGAGAAATCCCAGGGTGTCCTAAACTTCAGTTCCCCAGCCTACATTTTGTCTCACTCTAAGTCCTCTTAGATCCCCTAGACACTACAAGTGCAAGCGTAGTATCACATCTACATCCTCAGTGGAGCATAAATCGTCAACAGAGCGCTATTCAGGGCAATAAAGGGAGAAAAACTATTTTTCCCAACAAATCGCTGCCATGAGTGAAAATTGGCAACGGCCTCATTACGTAAAAATCATGCGACCCCAGACCTAGTCTTGTGACTAGGGGTATAAAAGGGACAAAAATCAACCAGCTTCGTAGGCGTGAGTAAAAACCGGTAACGGCCTCATTGCGCAAAAATCATGCGAACCCCATGACTTGGTATTGGTAATTCCAAGGGTAAAAAAGAGAGAAAAGTTGAAGAGCAATTTGATAACAAATTTCTGGCAGCAATCAGTCTCGTCGGATTCCCAACAATCCCTCATAGGTCGCCAACAGATGGTATTGAGAAACGGATTCCTCGACAGTAATCTCCAGTAGAGTTCCACTCTCCAACAATCCCCAACGGAAACAACTCTCCAGTAGAATTCAACTCCCCAGCAGACAGTTGACAACCTCCAGTAGAGTGCCACTCCCCAACAGATCTCCAACAGTGGTCTACAATAGATTCACATTCCACAGCGAACCCCCAGTAGGAGCCTCCATTTGCTCTCTACGACACTCTCCTCAGTAAGAGTCTAGAAGTTTTCAATTACTCTCCAACAAGCTTCTCCCCAGCCAGACTCCAATCTCCAACAGTGATAAGACAAGCAGGTCTACCACCAAACCATCCCCAGTGATGACAAAACCACTTCTGGGTCATACTTCGCTCTCTAAGAGTAAATGACAGATTATAAAATCCCCTAAGCCCTGACAAAGGCAATTTCCTGGCAAATTTAAAAGCTGGCTAAGCATTCTTTTTGTCAAAATCAAAAACTTTTGCAAAAGTCTTACACTTTTCTAAAGACATTTTTCAAAACAGAACTTCCGGTACTGAGACCTGGTCGAACCAACCTGCATCAAGCAGTCCCGTCAAGCAAAGCATAAGAAGTCGACAGTATGCATCCCCACGAATCATAATCAACAGAGTCATGAGAAAGCATCCTCGCCTTTACACCTTGCATGACATCATCAAAATCTAGCACCCCTGGGCCACTTCTAAATCCATCTAGCTAGCGCCTCCGGGACATGCCATCTCAAAATCATTTTGGCTAGCGCCTCCGGGACATGCCACAACCCTTTCGATACCCCCGTGTGTCTCTGACATCCAAGGTGTACCATTGACATAATACACCTTGTCAACATGTCGGCAGCTCACATGTCTCATTTTGACACCCCCGTGTGTCTGACATCCCAGGTGTACCATTGACATAACACACCTTGTCAACATGTCGGCACTTCGTATGTCCCCTTTTGACATCCTCGTGTGTCTGACATCCCAGGTGTACCATTGACATAACACACCTTATCAACATGCTGACACCTCGTATGTCCCCTTTCAACACTCCCGTGTGTTTGACATCTCAGGTGTACTATTGACATAACACACCTTGTCAACATGTCGACACCTCGCATGTCCCCATTTGACACCTCATGTGTCTCTGACATCCCAGGTGAGCATTGACATAACGTATTTTGTCGGTACGTCACATGTCCCCCTTTGACACCCCATGTGTCTCCTACATCCCAGGTGACCATTGACATGACACACTTTTTTGGTACCTCACACGTCCCCATTCAGCACCCCGTGTGTCTCTGACATCGTAGGTGAGCATTGACATAACACACTTTGTCGGCACCTCGCATATCCTTCTTCTGACACTCCATGTGTCCTTCGTTTGTTTTGGCTAAACACCTCCAGGAAATGCCATAGCAATCAATCCTGGCTAGCACCTTTGGGTCATACCATCCTTTATAACATTCATCAATCCACAGTATAAGTAGCATGGACTACTCTTCATTCCCCAGAGAGCGGCCCTGACTATTTTCATTCTCCCCAAAATCATATCACTCATTATACCACTTGCACAACATGCATGCATATCATCATCCCTTAAAACTCAATCCTGGTGTAAAATTTGGATGATTCCAGTTTTTGCCGTTCAATTACCAATTTGGCACACTCTGGTAAAGAGGGGCAGCTGTAAGCAAATAATTTTTATACCCTGCCTTAACCATAGTTAATATCTTTTAGCTATGGTCATCCCCAGCTTATCCCCAATCAAGCTCTAAACCCGAGGTAAATCCTGATCAAACCCTAGGCCTAACCCTAGTCAAGCCCTAAACTAGACAATCCCAGGTAAAACCCTAGGTAAACCCTGATTAAACCCTAGACTAACCCTAGGTAAACCTTGATCTAACCCTAGGCCTAACTCTAGTTGAACCCTAGGCCTGACCCTAGCTGAACCCTAGGCCTACCCCTAGGCTAAACCTAGGTGAACCCTAGTTCAACCCTAGGGTCTAAAAACCAAAATCAGAGCTAGAACCCTTTGTAGGCCCAGGCCAAGTGAGAATAGGTTGGGCCTTTTTTGAAAAAAAATTGATAATGGCGGTAATACTATTACCGCAATTAGTTATTTGGCTTACTTCAGTAATGGCGGTAATAGTATTACCGCCATTACTTAGTTTCTGTTCAAACTCGCTGCCACCCCCCTCCACTGCTCCTGCTCTGCCCCTTTTGGTTTAGCACGCCTCTAGTAATCCCTAGAGTGCCCCTGGGTTTGCTCGTGCCCTATAAAACCCCCCTTCCTTCACACTTCAAATTCATTAAAAAAAACTCCCATACCTAACCTCTGTTGGAGCTCGGCCAGCCTACACCCAAACCCTTACAACTTTGATCCCTTATCCTGAGCAATCCCTGAGCCTCCTAGGAACATCCCTAGGTTACCCCGGGCTTCACCACTGTTTGTCACCACCGTGTGCGAGCCACCACCGTCTCCCCTCTCCTGTCTGAAGGATTTGCAGCAGGGTAGGTTTATCCCTACCCCTTTATTTTCTGCTCTCAAACATTGTAAAGCCCATGGTCCTACTCTAGGGGCCATTCTTTTCTAGTTTTTCTTGCTCTTCAAACCAAGGACAAGGGTCCCCTACCTTCCTCATAGGTATGAGGAACCCTCTCGAGGTTCCGAATCATAGTCACAAGACTCACTAGCTCACAGGACCTCCCTTAGGTTTCTGGGGGTCCCTCAATCCATAAAGGAACCCTTGGACCCCTAGTGCAACCCCCGTAAGGGAAAATAGGTTTTCTGAAAAAAATCAGGAATGATGGTAGAATAAGTACCGCAATTCCTAGACTCTTCCTTTGCAGCATCTGTTGCACACCTTTTTCTAAGCCATGGTCCATTCTAGGGCCATGGTTGGGTCCCCCTGATGTCCCTCTACTTAGCCTAATCCTTCCAGGCTCACCCTTTGGCTTTAACTACGGTTAACATGGCCTGAAACCCAGAGTTAGCTTAATGGCAGTAGACAGTCTACTGCCATTACAATATACCAAACATAGTGGCTTTGGCCCACTGTGGGACTCACTCTAGACCACTCCCTAGGCCCACCAAAGATCCAGGGTCTTTCTTGGAATTTCCTCTTCACCCCTATGGGTCTAGAACCCCTTGGGTTAGTCCCTAGCTCAAGCTACAGCCTTGCAAACCATGGTTGGAAATGCTTGATAATGGTGGTAATCTCTTTACCGCCATTATTATTATTATTTTTTTTTTAGGTTTTTATAGAGGACCCAAACCTAGTAGGAGGCAATTCTAGGCCCTGCCATACTCTCTGGGCCCACCCTGATCAGACCAACAACTTTAACTGGGGTTAACCTAACCCTAATTAACATTTAACCATGGTTAAGCAACCCTTGCCCCTTTGAAAAATTTAGAAAAATGCTACAAAATTCCAAAATATTCTGAAATGCCCAAAATGTTTCTATTTTGACCCATTTACCATGGTTAGCAGCTCTAACCATGGTTAACACCCATTTAACTTCGGTTAGCAATCTTAACCTCGATTAAATGTGATTTTCGGCCTATTGGGCCTAATCACTTAGGCTACTGGGCTCATCTTGGGCCTACCGGGCCC
This sequence comes from Tetracentron sinense, assembly GCA_015143295.1. NCBI lineage: Eukaryota > Viridiplantae > Streptophyta > Magnoliopsida > Trochodendrales > Trochodendraceae > Tetracentron > Tetracentron sinense. The sequence goes on along the minus strand of CM026572.1, from coordinate 5,299,638 downwards.
AATCTCAGCCTACCGAGCTTAACCTTGTTATCTTCAACTGTGGTTAACAACCCTAACCATGGTTAGTTTGACCCTTAACCTCGGTTAACAACCCTAAACTTGGTTATTTTCGATTTTTGGCTTACCGGAGCTAAATCAATTTTACCGAACTTACCCCTTGGCCTATCGGGCCTAATCCCTAGTCTACCGAACTAACCCTAAGCCTACTGGGCTTAAACCCTACACTTGACCAAACTCGGTTAACCAAACCCTAGTCCACCGGACTTATCCGTTAGCCGCCCTTAGTGGACACGCACACACTCCCTAGCCTTGGCACGGGCCCATGTGCCAGAATTACGCTCGGTCTGATCTCACCCTTGTGAGTACGTAGGCAACCCAACCTGAGTTTGACCCTAATTAGTTTTCTCCTTCTTGGGTTGGTATCACCCTTGAACAAATCTTGATTTTAATTGGCTTACACCTAGAAAGTAGGAAACCATTGAAAAAGGGAAGTCACAGGGTGCCTAACACCTTTCCCGGACTTAACTGAACCTCTTACCTAGACTTCTACCGTAGACCAAGACCTTATCCACTACCCGATGACTTATCTCTTCTGAATTAATAGGTGGCGACTCTCAACATCTTCTTTTTGTAACCTGGAGCCCGCGCTCACATTATATTCCTGCATCAATGTCTAATGTCCTACAGTAGCAGCACGAGGGTTTTGGTACTACTAAGGACGTTATGAAAAATCTCAGGGAGATGTTTGGGGAACAGAATAGTATTGGACATTATGCCTTGAAAAGTCATTTAGATTGTAAGAATTTTATTGATTAGATTAATGAAGGCATCTTCTTTATCTATTGTGAATTCATTATGGGTAATTGACCAAGATCATGAGATGATCTATACGATATGAGATATCGAACAAGGTCCATAGGATATATTGTAGGAAAGTTATGTGATTGGTTATGGACTATTATAGGCAGATATAGCTTTTCAGTTCCTTATACCTTATAGAGTCACAACTATGGGTGAAGCTAGAAACTTCACTTATATGGCTATCTTAATGCTAAGATGTTCTCAATGGTTGAGGTGTAATTTTATCTCAAACTATTGTAGTGAAAACTACACATCGGCATATGGGTACTTAAATGTACATTGACAGATTGCATTCAATGACAGACCTCTTATATAAACATACTATTAGATAGATGGTCTCTCATTCACATTGAACAGTTTTGATGATCCTTAGATCTGATGAGTTCATTTATAAATGAGCAGTGATCTGACTGTTTTGATTGCACCTAAACACTCTCTACCTGAGGGACTATGATAAGGTGACAGTTGGATAATCAGAAAGCTATTCGAGTCATGATGAATTTTAAACAAGAAATCCATGCTCATTAAATTGAGAGATTATCCAAGTTCCGAGTAAGATAATCCATTAAGCTTAAAGCATACGTCGGTGATTTTGAAATCAAACATGTTTGAAATATATTCCTAATAAAATATATTATACTAAATAAAATATTTTTTCAGAATGTTTTAACATTAGAAATAGTTTCTCATGGCTTAATTAAATGTCTTGGAAACCCAGATGATATACAATAGACTATGAGTTAGATAGTATATTAATCTCGAATGCCTATTAGGGATAATGATAATAGAAGGATTAATCGAATACATAAGTTCATGTGGCGGGATCCTTATTGGTTTATGTTCTTACACTGGGATTCAATTGCAAGATGGATATCTCACGTGACTTGCAATTCTGGTGTCCTTCCTATTAAAGGGTCAATAGGATAACACTAGATAAGCCAGGGTTAGAATATCCCAGAGCAATCTATGGAGGTGCTCATAAAGAAATACAAGCTCTTAATAAATAGATTAAATGTTAATCTATAATTTTAGATTAAATGTTAATCTAAATTAAAGGGATAAAATAATAATTATTTGACCAACCAAACATAAGGAAATAGGGGTTGGACCCATATTCATAAAACCCATATAAAAATGACCTTATAGGTGGGCCCAAGCCCATGAGATAGATATCCTAAAGATGGCGCCTACTTTTAAGTTCCCTATGTTTAAGGGATTTTGGTTAGTAGATAATTATTAATTAATTATCTCTTATCTAATGAGATTAGGTAATTACTTGGCTTTGAAGAAACAAAAGAAGAGATAAGAGGAGAAACCCTAATCCCTACTATGTAGCTCACGCCCACCCCTTGCTCATGCCCCCATCTTTGTGGAGAATCTAGATTGTCTAGATTCTATAATCCCTATTTTTTAGGGAGTTAGTTATATCCCTATTATTTAGGAATCTTTTTTGGAAAAGGAAACCTAAAATAGAAGTTATGTGTTAACAAACCTATTGGGGATAAATTTGGAATCAATTAATAGCAAGTGTTATCATTATTAGAAGCTTTAATAGATAATGATCAAGATATGGACAAGATCCATATCTATAAATGTTAGACATATATGCCCACAAAGCCATTCCGGAATTGTATTTATCCATTTTTAAATCAATAAATGCAAATTTTACATTCACACATTGTCTTCTACATTGGGTAATATATCTAAAGTATCTCATTGGATGAGACTACTTTGTCCCTTAGGTAACATTAGGAAAACCATCCAATTAGTTAATAACTGATTGCTAAGGAGATATGGTTTTTCCGGTTCCTTGTAGACGTAAAATTGTTCTAAGTTAATCAGGATGCATCTGGACAATGTATTCTTAATAACTTACACATTGTTAGTTCCATATGATGGAGTGATGAATTTCAATCATTGAGAGAAGGGTCTTTTGAATAAGATGTGGATATAAGTGAGAAGTACTTATATTGCAACTAGATCACTCAATGGATACCCTTAGAAATAGACTATTTTTATATTTAGGGTAGTCCATTTGACAGATTGTCCTTAACTTGAGAGGTCGACATCTTCTCTAGTATTTGCCTATGTAGCTTTGATGTAGCCAATCGTCAATGTCCAACACACCGGACTAAATACGAGCTCGTTGGGTTATGTACGCTGTACTGGAAGAAGTGTGTGCACGCTCAACAAGGATTCCACTACTCTTACAGAATAAATAATATTGAGTTGATACTTGTCAATACCGGACTTGAAAAACCCAGCGCTGGTATTTATCAATGAAATGGTTTTATCGAGGAATTTATTTTCTGTATAAAAGAAATGTAATTATTATTATTATTTCTTTTAAAGAATTTCTAAAATGTTTTGAAAGGTCAAATTTGACTAAAAGTATCAAAGAGAATGAGTTCTCAATACAAGCCAAGGATTAAAGACAGTATTGGATATTGTCCCGTAAGCTTATAACAATATTGGAAGTGGAGGGACTGATCTATAAACAAATCTTGAGAAAGAAATGCCTGTAAGTAATTCTCTATTTTCTGGAGGTTAATCACATTGTGTTAATGGACATTAATTGTGATTGGTGGAAGTCTAGAGATATAGATAAAATTCTATAATCCTAATGGAGTATAGGAAAGGTGTTTCTTAGTAACAATGCTTTAACCAAAAGGTTGAGTACTTGGTCCCACAATTGGAAATAGGAGATCCCTTTATATCCCACACACAAGGACTTTCTTAAAGTATTTAATTTAATAATTTATTAAATTAATTAATTTCTCTAAGAAATCACTATATGGTATAGTGAAGCTCTAAAAGGTGGAATCACATTAGATGTGAAAAACCAAATGGGTAGGACCCATTGGGGAATATTTTAAAAGAATATTTAAATTGACCATAAAGGGTTAGGAACCCTTGAGGACGTGTGGGAGTGGGGCCCACCTAGGGTGGGATGCCCACTTCATGGAGGATTCTATTTTATTAGTCATTAATTAGTTTCTAATTAATTAAACACCTTATTGGATAAGGTTTGTTAGTTAGTTAGTTAGTTACTAATTAAAGATTCCTTGTTGGACAAGGAGTCGATTAGTTTCTTGCTAATCAAGGAATCCTATTTGGATTAGGATAATGATAAGATTAGCTGGATACTAATGGATAAGATTAGTTTCTATTTTGATTAATCCTAATTAATTAAAAGGAGAAACCAAATAGGAAAATAATTGAGGACTTCTAATTAGAATAGAAAGTGGAGTCTTGGGTTGCAAGCAACCCAAGCATATCTTATTTAAAGGGTTGGACGTCCAAGCATGTGTGACTTTCAATAATTTCCAGAATTTCCAGATTTGGAAATATCTCCTCTCCCCTCAATCTCACGCCCTCCCCTCTCCAATTAGAGGTGTACAGTCAGCCCCCTAATCCCCCTTTCTTGTTATCTCATGTTCTTAGTTTCGAATATCAAGAAGAGATTGAAGAACCCCTTCTTAAATATAAAGATTGGATCTTTTAATCAAGAATCAAGAGCTGGAATTTTTTGGAAGAGCCATTAGCTTCTATTAGAGAAAGCTTTAAAGAAAAAGAATGTCCGTGTGGATTGCGAAGGAGACTTGGCACTTATGAAGTTTTGCCGGTATCGCTTTTATTATGGATTTGACTTAACAATTTCAAAGTTGCAAAGGTATTGTGATTTTTACTCTCATTGAATAAAGTCAATTAGAATCTTAGTCAGATCTTGGGATTCGATGTATGCCCCCCAAGAACTGTTTTTCTAAAATTAAAAAAGGCATACTTTCAGTGGTATCAGAGCCTTAGCTATGCTTCTCTTTGATTTTAGGGCATAACCAATTTTTATTAGATCATATTACCCTCCGTATAGATTTCGGCTACCCCTAGTGATGAATCTTTTAGATACTTGATCACTTCTTGATTATGAGATAATCATTAGTAGGGCTAAGGGGTTCCCCTGTTATTATTGAGAGAATAAAAATTAAGCCCCACAAATTAGTGTGATACTAATTTTTGTTTTGGATAATTTCAAAACGTCTCTCAATTAATTTAGAGATAGGTATATATAGATAAATAAATTTGGTTAAAGGCCTTAAGGATTTAGAGATCTTTTTTAGTAGTAAATTAAATTGTTTAATTTATTCTGAGAGCTCCGGGCTAGCATAAATAATATATAATATATTTATCATGATAAATAAATATTATTTTATGTGTTTGATGGGTTCCACAAATCATACCTCCTTCTCTTTCCCCTCCCCTCCCCTTTTTCTTATTTTTAGAATAGGGTTGCTGATTTATGGTGGACTAAATCAACCGAAGGAGATGCTCGGAGAACCATTAAAAGATAGCAAATCAACCACTATGCTAAAATGTTCTTAATAGTTGAGATGTAGTTTTATCTTGAACTATTATAGTGGAGACTACACATCAGCATATGAGTGCTTAAATATACACTGACTGATTTCATGCAATGGGAGACCTCTTGTATAAACATACTATCGGATAATTGGTCTCTCATTCACATTAAACAGTTTCAATGATCCTTAGATCTGATGAGTTCATTTATAACTGAGCAGTAATCTGACTATTTTGATTCCACCAAAATATTCTCTACCTTAAGGATTACGACACAGTGACAGTTGGATAGTTAGAAAGTTGTTTGAGTCATAATGAATTTCAAACAAGAAATCTATACCCATTAATTTGAGAGATTATCCAAGTTCTGGGTAAGATGGTCGATTAAGCTTAAATCCTGCGCAGGTGATTTTGAAACAAAATAAGTTTGAAATATATTTTTATTTAAATATATTATACTTACAAAAAGTTTTTCTCAAAATATTTTACATGAGAAAATGTTTCTCATGGCTTAATTAGAAGTCTTGGAAACCCGGATGATGTGCAATGGGCTATGAGTTAGATAGTATATTAATCTCGATGGCCCATTAGGGATAATGTAATTGGAATGATCAATTGAATTAAAAAGTTCATGTGATGGGATCCGTATTGGTTAATGTTCTTACACTGGGATTCAATTGCAACATGGATATCTCACGTCACTTGCAATTCCGATGTAATTCCTGTTTAGGGTCAATGGGATAACATTGGGTAAGCGAGAGTTTGAATGTCCTAGAGCAATCTGTGAAGATGCTTACATTAGAAATACAAGCTCATTTAATTGATTAAATGTTAATCAATTAATAAAGTGATTAAATGTTAATCACTATTAAATAGGTTAAAAGTTAATCTATGATTTGAATTAATTGTTAATTTAAATTAAAGGATAATAATAGTAATTATTTAATTAACCTAATTAAAGGGGAAATGAGTTTGACCCATATCCATAAACCCATTAAGAATGGACCTTAAAAGTGGGCCTAAGCCCATGGGATTTAATCCCTAGGGTGGGCGTCCATTGGCGTATCCTAATTGGATTAGGATTTGGTTAGTTGTATAATTATTTAATTATTAATCCTTAATTCATGGAATTAAATTCCAATACTTGGATTGCAAGAATGATGGAGATAAGATGGAATTGGAATACAACTAGGAGTCCAAGACTCCCCTAAAGCTCACGCCCCCCCCCCCCCCCCCCCCCCCCCCCCCCCCCTTGGTTGCTTTCCTAATTGGATTAGGAGTCCAATATTGAGGGAGTTGGTTAATCCCATTAAGTAGGGAATCCTTTTGAGAAAATAACTCCTAAATGAGTAGGTTTATTATAACTAAAGTAGTTATAGATAAACTAGGAGTTTATTATTAATGATAAGAGTTATTATTAATTAATAATTCCTAAGGGATAAACTTCTAATTCGATTAGGATTGAGATATGATCCAAATCCTATATATATGCTAATACCCCAAAACCTGTGGGGGTATTCATTTAACTCTCTCTCTCAATATTCTCTCTCCAAACCGTGAGCCCCAAGGGAGTTCTCCCTTGGATTTTCGTAAGCTACATAGGGTATTCCTAGTTGGTTTTTTGAAACTTAGGGTTTTGAATTCTAGGATTTTGGTTGATAGAAAGTCTACACCAACATTCCGTCTTCTTCTGTTGCTTCTTCAATTCCAAGTAGAGATTCTAAAGCTTCACGGGGATAGCGAAGAACAAGGATTGAGCTTCGAGTATTTTTTCAAGAAATCTCTACAAAGAGTTTTGACGGTTCGAGTTGGTTTTTGCTTCACCGATGAACATCATTCGCCGAGGTAATATGACTAAAACTTATAGATAGAATTATTTGTATTCTGTGGTGTAAAGATCCTCGGAATCCCATTTTTCGCATAAATTTTTATCTGGATTCCTTTTAAGTGTTATCAAAGCTCATGGTTAGGGAGTATTTTCTGTTTATTTTAAAGGATAATTAAATAGATTAATTAATTCATGAGATGAATTTAATTCTATTTATTTAATAATGCTCATTGTTTTTGATTTTTATTTGTTCATGAGATGAATAAATAAATAATTAATTTTATTATATAATCGAATAAGACTTGATAATGATAATTAAATAATTTTAAAAACTAGTATTGTATGTGATATAATTATTTTCGAAAGGATCTTGCATTCGAGAAAGGATCTTGCATTCAAGTAAGAAATAAAATATTGTAGAGATTTAAGAAAATTCTATCTTATATTTTAAAAATAATTTTATGAAAATTGTTTGTTGGAAAATATAATTGTTTTATTTTTCTCGGGGTTTGATCAATATGAGATATAGATTTTTTCGAGCAAATTGATAATTTTTATTAATTTTTTAATCCTTTTAAATATCAGAAAATTACTCCATCACCATGTTGCATCTAATTATAAGAGATTATAGTTATGGGTCAAATATAATCAATGATAAATTGTTTATCATGCATTCATATTATAGGATAATATATAGTAGGTTTTTGGCAAATCTGTAAGGAGCAGATTCATTCGGTTTCTCTTAAAAGGGCGAATGGAAATCTGGTTTCCCTAATGCCATTTAATTTCCATATTATGCATTGGTGGAGATGCTGTAAAGGAGGATACTGCGATGATGATCTCGATAAGATGATAAAGGAAGGGACCGCGAAGGAGTTTGCGAGCTGCCTTTATTTTTATCTCATTCTCTTGCATTCATGCATTTTATTAACTCATAGCGATTATTCTCATATGATGTTTATTATTGTTTAATTATCATGAGATGATACTTATTTATATTATCATGAGATGATATCGTTATTTATGTTTAATTATTATGCTGAAATAATTGCCCTAATATATCATGTGTATATAAGACTGGAGACAAGTCCCTAAGTATTATGATCTTCTGCCATGCACTATGTGATCTTATAGTGGGGAGTGTGAGTAAATTGGTAGGCCAAAGCCCGGCCCAATCCCTCTCACCTATGTGAAAACATGTTGAAAACTTCATAAGCAAATAGGGGAAGCAATAACTCCAAAGTATGAGCTTTCGCTAGGTGTTTATTAGGTTCATGGTAGGTGGGCACATGAATAAGAGATGTTGTACAATAACGTCAAAGCATGCATATAACATCTTATAGATCAGACAGTAGATCGAATGCTCCAAGATTCACAAGATGAGATCTGTGAAAATGGAGAAGATAGTTTCTATCTGCCTATTTAAGGCGATGTGATATTGTGCCCAAAGGTAGGATTACATTAAGCTAGTGTCTAGGTTTTCAATGCCAATTAATACTTCCTAAACTGGCAATACTATTAGAAACAGACCCATAATCTAATAGTAATTAATGAATTCAATAGATCCCTAATACTATCTTATTTGTCATTTGATTAGATCATGATAGGCCTTCACCCATTAACTGAAATTCTTTGTGATGAAAAGTTAGTTGGAACTAACTATGTTGACTAGAAAAGAAAGATTAGAATAGTATTTTCTGCGGATAATCTTGACCTATGTCTTAAGACACCTAAACCCGAAATTCCTATTGTGAGCACGGATTTCGGTTTACTCATATGGGTTTTATGTTCAGAGTCACCACTTATTAAATTGGTAGGATAAGTCTGAGGTAATGGATAAGGTCTTAAGTCTGCTTGAGTTCTGAGTAAGAGGTTCGGTTAAGCCCGAGGAAGGTGTTAGGCACCCCGGTGCTTCTGTTTTATAACGGTTCCCTACTTACTAAGTTTAAGCCAAATTAATGTCAATTGTTAGTCAAATGACTTAGATTTAGTTTATACTAATCCAAGAAGGAAAAACTAAACTAGGGTCAAATCCGGGTTGGGTTGCCTACGTACTCACATTGGGGTGAGATCAGACTGAGCGTAGTTCTGGCACATGAGCCCATGCCATGGCTAGGGGAGTGTTGTGTGTGCACCAAAGGTGGCTTAGGGTCTAGCCGGGAGGCTAGGGATAGTTGATTGGGTTGGTCAAGTGCTTGGTTATATTTGATTGGGCCTGGTAGGCTAAAGGATAGTCCGGTAAACTGAGGGTTTGGGCCCAGTAGGCCAAGAATGGGCCCGGTGGGCCAAGGGTGTAAGCTTGGAGGCTAGGGTTTAGTCCGGTAGACTATGGTTTGGGCCCGATAGGCCAAGATTAGACCCGGTAGGCCTTAGATGGACTCAGAGGTCAAGAGTAAGTCCGGTAAGCTTTGGATTGGGCCCGGTAGGACAAGGGTAAGACCGATAGGCTTTGAGTTGGGCCCGGTAGGCATAAGGTAAGCCCAGTAGGCTTAAGGTTAGGCCCGGTAGGTCAAGAGGGGTGTAACCGTAGTTAGGATTGCTAACCAGGGTTGGGCAAGGTTTAAGGTATGTTTATGATCCTTAAGTGTGATTTGAACATTTCTTAGGGATTTTTCCCAAATCTTCCCAAGTTAAATGGGGCTAACCATGGTTAAAACATGGGTTTAACAATGGTTAGTCCGATTAACCAAGGTTAGGTAGTGTACAAAGTAGGATTTTGACTTATACTGCCATTTTAGATTTTTCTTATTTTTTAGGATTTTTCAGGGTTTAAATGGGCTTAACCATGGTTAAACCAAGTGTTAACCATGGTTAAGCTCATCTAACCATGGTTAAGTATGCTTGCATTGCCAAAAGTTTACATTTTCAGGAAGCTCAGAATATTTAGGATTTTTTGTGATTTTCTGGAATTTTTCAAGGTTTGTGAGATGGGCTTAACCAAGATTAACTCTTAACCATGGTCGAATTAACCATGGTTAAGGCAAGGGCAGGGCCTGGGCAAACTTGGGATGGACCCTAGAGGTCAGGTCAAGTCTAGTGGAGGGCCCTCATGGGCTGTGGGCCACTAAAAGGCCCAAAAAAAAAACCAAAATTCAGAATTGTCGGCAGTCGGATTGCCGACAGTTTATGGCCATTTTAACCAGAGTTTGATGCTTTGTAACTCGGGTTAAGGGAAGAGCTATGGGATCTATGACCTATGGTTTTGAAGCCCAGGATTAGGGGAATTTCCTGGGCCTGTTATGGGCCCCAGGGGATGTTTTATGAGGGCCTGGTGTGGCCCAAACATCACTGAACATGAAATAATAAGTGCCGGTAATGTGATTACCGACATTCTACTACTTTTTTTTTTGTTTCGTAATTTAATCATGGTTAGGTTAAGGTTCAAGGGCTAAAACACTCAGGTTAAGCTCAGGAGAGCCTCAGGATTCCAACCCCTGCCTTGGAGTAACTTAGGGGATACTCAAGTGGGGCCCACAAGCTTTAAAACAAAAAACACCTTGAGTGTCGGTACAGAGTTTACCGACACCCTACAGTTTTTTTAGAAATTTAAAATTACCCAATAGGCTGCTGTAGGGGAAGAACCAGGGGTTCCCTCATAGTGTGGGGGACCCCGAGTGGTCTCTGAGGTCCCCAGAGTAGTACTATGCCCTTGGGGGAGTTTCCCCACACCTATGAAGGAGGGAGAGACCCCCCCCCCACAGTGGGTTTATCTGCAAAATGAAAAAAGGAAACTCCCCTGGACGGACCAGGGGCTCACAAAGGTAATAAAAACAAGGAAAAAGGTGGATAGGGGGATGCCCTACCTTGCTGCACGTTGGTGAGGATGGTGGAGCTACTGGTGGAGGTGGTGGAGCTTGGTGGCTCATAGTGGTGCTCCACAGGCGCAAGGGGAGAGGCTGGGAGTGATCTTTGGGAGGTCTCGAAGCTTGGAGGGGCCTTGGTAGGGGTTGGTGCCTTCGGATTTGAACAGGGGTTCAGGTTGGAGCTTGTGGAGTGGGTTGAGGGCCATGGGGGCACTGCCATTTATAGGGAACCCCAAAGGGGACACCCCTGGTATTAGTACCACGGTGGATGGGTGCTACAGTGGCCGGAGAGGTCAGCTGAGGTTGGAGAGGGGGCTCAAGTGGCGTGCTTGACCGTGTAGGGAGTGGCTATGCCACTGGTAATGATTTTAGGGAATGGCGGTAATCAGTTTACCACTATTCCCCTACCTGTGCAAATTGGCATTGTCGGTGAATAGTTTACCACCAGACCTGGGTTTTACCCAACTGATCTGGCTCAGGCTATGTAGGTGGTACAGGGCCAGTTTTTTTGAAATTATTGGCCCTGGGCTTGGGCCTAGGCCGAGAGCTTTGACCTTAGGGGCTTTATGGACGCTTAAGCTAGGGCTAGGCTTTAGATTAGGGTTTACCTAGGTTTTGAATAGGGTTGTGTCCTAGGGTTAGACTAGGGTTTACCTAGGGTTAACTAGGGGTCTTCCTAGAGTTAGGTTCTAGGGTTAGATTAGGGTTTACCTAGGGTTAAGGTTTAACTAGGGTTAAGGTCTAAGGTTTGTTAGGGTTTTGCCTAGGGGTTGCTAGGGTTTTACTTAGGGGTAAAGAGTATTCGGTTAAGGGCTAACCATGGTTAAGAAGCCTTAACCATGATTAGGAGGGGTGTAAAAATTGGGTGCTTACACCTATCGATGCATCACCGACCCAAAAGGCTGAGTTGGAGTAATGGGAGAGGCCTAATCAGATGACCAAGTGTTACATACTGGCTTCGATGTGTAACATTTTGCAAAGCCAACATAAACGCATGGATAAGGCTTCTGACATTTTGCAAAACCTGCATGAGATGTTTGGTGAGCGAAATAGGTCAGCTTGACAAGTAAAGTTGAAAACCCTAGTTAACTCCAAGATGGTTGAGGGAACTCCAGTCCGAGAGCACATCATAAAGATGATGGGCTTATTAAATGAGATGGAAATTCTTGGTGGAGAGATGGATGCCATCACTCAGGTTGACACCATTCTACAGTCACTCATTTCCTCCTTCAATGCGTTCATGTTAAATTATAACATGAACAAGAGTGAAATGTCACTAAGTGAGCTTATGAACTCACTTGTGGCTGCAGAAGATTTGATCAAAAAGTCAACAAAGGATGAAACTTTAATAGTCGATAAACCTGATACCTTGAAGTGATCTAAAAAGTTTAGAAAAGGGAACAAGGGCAAGGGTAAGTTTAAAGACAATAGGGGAAGGCAAGAGTTGCCAAGGGTTCTTCTAGTGATGCTGGGAAGGATAACAAAGGCAAGGAAAAGTGTTTCCACTATGGTAAAATAGGCCACTGGAAGAGGAATTGTAAGACATACCTCGCACTCTTAAGAAGGGTGTTGCAAATACTCAAGGTATGAGATGCTTTGAAGTATTAATTATTGTTGAGTGAAGCTTTCTGAATGGTCCTTCTAACTCATGGTGCGTGGATTTTGGATCCATTGTACATGTTTGCAATTGTTTGTAGGGGTTCAAGAAAACCAGAAAGCCGACCAAACAAGAGCAGAAGCTTAAAGTTGGCTCGGGTGCAAATGTTGTAGTGAAGTCAATTGGCTTGTTTACTCTTTATTTACCAAATGGAAAGACATTAATTTTAGAAGACTGCTTTTATGTGCTTTCTGCACACAGAAATTTGATTTCAGTATCTAGACTTTTACTTTGTGGATTCTCTATCAATTTTAATTCAATTGTTGAAATTAAGAAAGATGGAATGGTCTTGATTACTGGTAATCTTATTAATGGTCTTTATTTAATATTTCTTTTGGTAAATAATGAATGTCTGCAAAGTGACAATGCCTCATAATCTAGAATTTCTAGAAGGAAGAGACATTGCATAGAGTCTACTTATCTTTGGCATAAGAGACTTGGTCATATTAATCTTGATAGGATCAAGAGGTTGGTAAAAGATGGTCCCCTTGAATTCCTCAAGGCAGAACCACTCCCTACTTGCGACTCTTGTTTCGAAGGGAAGATGACCAAGAAGCCTTACCCTAAAAAGGTAGGAAGAGCCGAAAAAAAGTTGAGACTCATACATAGTGATATATGTGGTCCATTTAACATTGTTGCACGAGGGCAATACCAGTATTTTGTCACATTTACTGATGACTATTCTAGATATGTATATATCAATTTAATGCAACATAAATCTGACACCTTTGAAAAGTTCAAAGAATTCAGATTAGAAGTTGAGAATCAAACAGATAAATCCATAAAGACACTTTGATCAGATCGAGGTGGTGAATACCTCACCAACAAGTTTATGGATTACTTAAGGGATAATGGGATTATCTCGCAATGGTCAAGTCCTACCTCACCTCGACAAAATGGTGATCTGAAAGAAGAAACCGGACCTTATTAGATATGGTTCGCTTCATGATGAGCCATGCCGATGTACTTTCCTATTTTTGGGGGTTTGCTTTTAAAACTGCCATTTACATTTTGAACCAGGTTCCTTTTAAGTCTATACCGGTTACACCCTATGAATTGTGGATTGGACGAACACCTAGTTCACAATATCTATGGTTATGGGGTTGTCCTGGGCATGTTCGCAAACTCGAACCCACTAAATTGGAATCTAGAATAGAAAATTGGAACTTTGTAGGGTATCCAAAAGAAACTAATGGTTTCTATTTCTACTCTAAGGCAGACCAAACAATAGTTGTTAGGAATCATACTACCTTTTTGGAGGAAGAAATGAATCTTCTTTAGAAATTTGAATTTAATGAGATGAAAGACAACTCAACCAGTGTCCAAGATGAACCTAATCCTTCCACTATTGAATCTTCTAATTCTGTTCCATTGAGAAGATCTGAAAGAGTTTCTTCACCACCAGATAGACTTCAGTATTATAATAATGTGGTTTATCTAGTTACCCCTGATGATGAGGATACAGATCCTAATACTTAATTAGATGTAGATGTATCTCAATGGAATAAAGCCATGAATGTTGAAATAGATTCCATGTATGACAACGGCATCTGGACTTTAGTAAATCCACAAGATGGTGTAAGGCCAATTAGATGAAAATGAATTTACAAAAGGAAGAAGGGTGCCGATGGTAACGTGGAGACCTATAAAGCTAGACTTGTTGCAAAAGGTTACAATCAAATTCAAGGAGTTGATTATGAGGATACCTTTTTACTTGCAGCTATGCTAAAATCCATCAGGATATTGCTGGCTATAGCTGCACACCATGACTATGAGATATGGCAAATGGATATTAAAACTGCTTTCCTTAACGAAATGTTAGATGAAGACATCTATATGAAGCAACCTGAGGGCTTCATTGCTCTTAACCCGGAGAACATGGTATGCAAGCTCAACAAGTTGATATATGGTTTGAAACAAGCTTCCAGAAGCTGGAACCAAAAATTTGATCTTTTGATCAAAGAATTTAGATTCCAAAAGAATTTAAAGGAATCTTTTATATACAAGAAGGACAGTGGGAGAGCGATAGTATTCCTAATTCTTTATGTAGATGACATCCTACTCATTGGAATGATGTAGGGATATTGTCATCAGTCAAGATTTAGCTTTCTCAACATTTCTCAATGAAAGACTTGGGAGAGGCATCCTATATTCTCGGAATAAGGATTCTAAGAGATAGGAAATCTTGAATGTTGGGATTGAGTCAAACTTCCTACATAGGCAAGATTTTGTCTAGGTACAGTATGAGTGATTATAAGACAACTCTCATTCCTTTTAGACATGGTGTTGCTTTGTCTAAAAAGATGGCCCCTAGACAGAAGGTTTTTGCAAGAGCTAGGAAATGTTCCTTCAGCACTTGAACCTATTACTCTCTTTTGTGATAGTAATGGTGCGGCAGCTCATAGTAAAGAACCTAGGAGCCACAAGAAGATGAAACATGTGGAGCGGAAGTATCATCTCATTTGTGAGATAATTGAGAGACAAGATGTTATTGTTACAAAGATTAGGTCTCAACTTAATGTTGCTGACCCGATGATTAAAGCTTTATCAGATAAAGTATTTGTAACACACTTAGAGAGTATGAGATTGAAATCTATGACACAGTGAATTTTAGGGCAAGTGGGAGATTATAAGACTTGATGTCCAGAAAAGTCATTTAGATTGTAAGATTCTTATTAATTTGATTAATAGAGCTTCTTCTTTGTCTATTGTGTATTCATTATGGGTAATTGACCATGATCATGAGATGATCTATATGATATGAGATATCGATAAAGGTTCTTAGGATATATTGTAGGAAAGCTATGTGATGGGACTATCACAGGCAGATATAGCTTTCCAGTTCCTTATACCTTATATAGGCACAGCTATGGGTGAAGCTGGGCACTTCACTTATATGGCAGCCACTATGCTATGATGTTCTCAATAGTTGAGATGTAGTTTTATCTCGAAAACTATTGTAGTGGAGACTACACATCAGCATATGGGTGCTTAAATGTACACTGACTAATTGCATGCAATGAGAGACCTCTTGCATAAACATACTATCAGATAATTGGTCTCATATTCACATTGAACAGTTTCAATGATCCTTAGATCTAATGAGTTCATTTATAACTGATCAGTAATCTGACTATTTTGATTCCACCTAAGTATTCTCTACCTTAGGGATTATGATACAGTGACAGTTGGATAGTAAGAAAGTTGTTTGAGTCATAATGAATTTCAAATAAGAAATCCATACTCATTAATTTGAGAGATTATCCAAGTTCCGAGTAAGACAGTCGATTAAGCTTAAATCTTGCGTAGGTGATTTTGAAACAAAATAAGTTTGAAATATATTTTTATTAAAATATATTATAGTTATAAAAAGTTTTTCTCAAAATGTTTTACATGAGAAAATGTTTCTCATGGCTTAATCAGCCTGGATGATGTGCAATGGGCTATGAGTTAGATAGTATATTAATCTCGAAGGCCCATTAGGATAATGTAATTGGAAGGATCAATTGAATTAAAAAGTTCATGTGGCGGGATCCGTATTGATTGATGTTCTTACACTGGAATTCAATTGCAAATATCTCACGTCACTTGCAATTCCGATGTAATTCCTATTTAGGGTCAATGGGATAACATTGGGTAAGCCAGGGTTTGAATGTTTCAGAGCAATCTGTGGAGATGCTCACATCAGAAATACAAGCTCATTTAATTGATTAAATGTTAATCAATTAATAAAGTGATTAAATGTTAGTCACTATTAAATAATTATACAGGGAAAATGGGTTTGATCCATATCCATAAACCCATTAAGAATGGACCTTAAAAGTGGGCCCAAGCCCATGGGATTTAATCCCTAGGGTGGGGTGCCCATTGGTGTATCCTAATTGGATTAGGATTTGGTTAGTTGTATAATTATTTAATTATTAATCCTTAATTCATTGAATTAAATTCCATTACTTGGACTGCAAGAATGATGGAGATAAGATGGAATTGGAATACAACTAGGAGTCTAAGACTCCCACCCCCTTGGTTGCTTTCCTAATAGGATTAGGATTCCAATATTGAGGGAGTTGGTTATTCCCATTAATTAGGAAATCCTTTTGAGAAAAGGACTCCTAAATCAGTAGGTTTATTATAACTAAAGTAGTTATAGATAAACTAGGAGTTTATTATTAATGGTGAGAGTTATTATTAATTAATAATTCCTAAGGGCTAAACTTCTAATTGGATTAGGATTGGGATATGATCCAAATCCTATATATATGCTAATACCCGAAAAATGTGTGGGGCTGTTCATTCAACTCTCTCTCTCTCAATTTTCTCTCTCCAAATCGTGAGCCCCAAGGGAGTTCTCCCTTGGATCTTCGTGAGCTACATAGGGTATTCCTAGTTGGTTTTTTGAAACTAAGGGTTTTGAACTCTATGGTTTTGGTTGATAGAAAGTCTACACCAACATTCCATCTTCTTCTTTTGCTTCTTCAATTCCAAGTAGAGATTCTAAAGCTTAGCGGGGATAGCGAAAAACAAGGATCGAACTTCGAGTATTTCTTCGAGAAATCTCTACAAAGAGTTCTGATAGTTCGAGTTGGGTTTTGCTTCACCAGTGATCATCATTCACCGAGGTAATATGACTAAAAATTATAGATAGAATTATTTGTCTTTTGTGGTGTAAAGATTCTCGGGATCCAGTTTTCCACATAAATTTTTATCAGGATTCCCTTCACCTAATACTATCTTCATTTTGTCATTTGATTAGATCATGATAGGCCTACACCCTCTAACTAAAATTTTACGTGATGAGAAGTTAGTTGGAACTAACTATGTTGACTGGAAAAGAAAATTAAGAATTGCATTTGCCGCAGACAACCTTGACCCGTGTCTTAAGACACCTAAACCCGAGATTCCTGATGATGCATCACCAGCCCAAAAGACTGAGTTGGAGCAATGGGAGAGGTCCAATCAGATGACCAAGTGTTACATTCTAGCTTCAATGTCAAACATTTTGCAAAGCTAACATGAACACATGGTTAATGCTTATGACATTTTGCAAAACCTGCATGAGATGTTTGGTGAGAAAAAGCGGTCAGCTCGATAAATGAAGTTAAAAACCCTTGTCAACACCAAGATGGCTGAGGGAACTCTAGTCAAAGAGCACATCATAAATATGATGGGCTTATTGAATAAACTGGAAATTCTTGGTAGAGAGAGATGGATGCCATCACTCAAGTTGATACAGTTCTGCAGTCACTCCTTTCATCCTTCAATGCGTTCGTGTTAAATTATAGCATGAACAAGAGTAAAATATCACTTAGTGAGCTTATAAACTCACTGGTGGCTGTAGAAGATTTGATCAAAAGGTCAACAAAGGGTGAAACATTAATTGTCGATAAACCTGATATCTCTAAGCGAAACAAAAAGAATAGGAAAAGGAATAAGGGTAAAGGGAAGCTTAAAGACTATAGGGGCAAGGCAAAAGTTGCCAAAGGTTCTTCAAGAGATGCTGGCAAGGATAACAAAGGCAAAGGAAAATGTTTCCACTGTGGTTAGATAGGCCACTGGAAGAGGAACCGTAGGACTTACCTCACAAATCTTAAGAAGGGTGGCACCGGTACTCAAGGTATGAGATGCTTTGAAGTACTAATTACTGTTGAATCAAATTTTTTGGATGGTCCCCCTAATTCATGGTTCGTGGATTCTGGATCCATTGTACATGTTTGCAATTATTTGCAGGGATTCAAGAAAACCAGAAAACCGACAAGATAGGAGCAGAAGCTTAGAGTTGGCTCGGGTGTAAATGTTGCAGTCAAGTCAATAGGCGTTTTTATTCTTTATTTACCTCAAGGAATGACTTTAAATATAGAAGGCTATTTTTATGTGCCTAGTGCACACTGAAATTTGATATCAGTTTCAAGACTTTTACATTGTGATTGCTTTGTCATTTTTAATCCAATTGTTGAGATTAAGAAAGATGGAATGGTCTTAATTACTGGTAATCTTATCAACAGTCTCTATTTGATATTTCCTTTGGTAAATAATGAAAGTCTGCAAAGTGGCAATGCCTCATCATCTAGATTGTCTGGAATGAAGAGACATTGAATAGAGTCAACTTATCTTTGGAATTAGAGACTTGGTCATATTAATCTTGATAGGATCAACAGGTTGATAAAAAATGGTCCCATTGAATTTCTCAAGGTAGAACCACTCCCTACTTGCAAGTTATGTCTCAAAGGGAAGATGACCAAGAAGCCTTACCCTAAAAAGGTAGGAAGAGCTGAAGACAAGTTGATACTCATACATAGTGATGTATGTGGTCCATTTAATATTGTTCAAGTGGTCAGTACCGGTATTTTGTTACATTTACCGATGACTTTTCTAGATATGGATATGACTATTTGATGCAACACAAATCTAACACATTTGAAAAGTTTAAAGAATTCAGATTAGAAGTTGAGAATCAAACAGACAAATCCATAAAGACACTTTGATCAGATCGAGGTGGTGAGTACCTCACCAACGATTTTATGGATTACTTAAAGGTGTAGAGCCCCGGAACTTTTGCCATGTATTGGGACCCGTGCCAAGGCATGAAGCCCTTGTAATCTTCCATTTCTATGAAATGAGAAATTTTGAACAACTCCAAGTGTTAAGAAGTAGTATTCCCAGGTCGGATGTGTCAAAAAAACCCGAGTTACTGAAACCATTGGCGGATCAGTTGACTTCAGGGGCAATTTAGTCAATAAATAAAGTATAAATTGGAAATTATGAAGTATCAAGAATTTTCCTTTTCGAAAGATGAATCCAATGCAAGTTGAATCGTCAAAATCGGACAAACGAGTCAAAAGTTATGGCCGAATTACCAAAGTGTGAAAAAATAGGAGAAAAACAACAAAATCTGAAGGGTGCGATCGATCGCAAGTCAGGTGCGATCGATCGCATGCAGGTGAGATAGGTCCCAAACTCTCGGGGTCATATGCGATAGATAGATTCCCAGGTGCGATAGATCGTAGGGATCTGCGATCGATTGCAAGAATGTGCGATCGATCGCATGCAGAGGGAAAACAGACCAGAAATGTTCAGGTTCATGCGTGATAGATCGCATCCAGGTGCGATCGATCGCAAGGACCTGCGATCGATCGCAGATAAGTGTGCGATCGATCGCATGCGGTAGCAGATTCTGGATTTGAGGGTCTTAAACCCTTTTCTTGTTTAGGGATCCTCATTTTGAGGTATTTCTAACCTAGAGAGGAGAGAAAGAGGGGAGAAATGAGAAGAAGATTTTGGGGAAATCCTCCAATGTGGCTTTGATTGGAGATCAAAGGGGGTTCAAACTTGAAGATTTTCAAAGAAGGATCCTTCCTCAAGCAACTAGAGTTCCTCAAACTCAAAGAGGGATTCCTCCTCAAGTTAGAACTTCAGACCAAGGGTGTTCTTCAACCCCAAATCAAGGTCGGTACCCTATACTAACCTACTAGTTCACCTATGCTCCTTGTTTTTCTTTTATTTGATGATTTTCCCTAAATTTCTAAACAAGATAAGGAGAATGGATGGATGGATGGATGTTGGATGTGAATGGGCGATTGGATGCCATGTGTTTGTTGAAATGAATGAAATGGGAAGGGCATTGGACTAATAACAAACGTACATGTATGCTATGAGCTTAACCCACCTAGAAATCCAAGATTTAGGTATTAACCATAATGCGCATACCATGTGTTTGATGAAATGCCTCAATGGAGAAAATGACAATTTGTATTGGAAAAATGCATGTTTAAATGTTTATGGAATTGCTAGGGCTTATGATAGTATGCTTACTTGTTTTCCCAAAATTTGAATGAATGATTACTTGCTCAAATTTTAATGTTATATAATTGCGAAATCCCCAAATTGTCATATTAAATTTCAAATGAAAGTATGCACACGATCCCATGAGCACGGCATGCATGACTTGTTTTATCGGTATTCTTAAGAACAAGACTTAGAGGTGGGACATATCCAACGATATGTTTCACTTCGCTTTTGACAAGAGGACAAGAACAAGCATTTCTTAGGAGGGAGTTTACACTTCCCTCCCTTCCATGAGGGGTCTCCCCTCACTCACAAGTGCATTGCATCAAAGAAGGGTCTCCCTTCCCTCTCAAGGCATATCATGAAAGGAGGGCCTCCCTTCCCTCTCAAGGCATCTCACAAGTGCATCTCACAAGTACATGAGCCTGTTGAACTCCCAAGCAAGCACGCATGACAAGCATGATACAAGCATGACACGCATGACACGATAGACAAGTTTTCAAGTACGAAAATGGTATTTTAAGTCAAGTCAAGTGGACGATGTTTTTCAAAGATTTTATCGGCTTTCACGAAATGCAAGCATGATTATCAACTGCTTTACTATCGCGTGATGATATGAATTGTTCCTACTTTATATCTGTGAACTGCTTCCTGCTTTCCATATAGTTATTGTTTGCTATGACTGTTGGTTAGTATTTGGTACCCGTTGAGTATTCCATGCTTAGCCGTACTTCTTATTTCGACAGATGATAGCGGAGCGGCTACTCCTTTTGATGTCTGTGCTCTGAGCCCTTGGGTGGAGGAGGAGTACATGGAGGAACCTTTAGAGGAACCTCCGGTTGAGGGTTACTATTAGATGGTAGTAGATTCTGAGTGATGTAGCTGTGGGTGAGTTGAGAGAGATGTATCCATGTATTTTGGCGGGCCTGTCCGCACTTTCTTTTGTGTATCTTTTTGTATAAACTTGGAACATGTGTGTATATATACATAGAGGTTGTTAGTCTTCTGCTGTGCTATGTTAGTGTATGTTTCTGCCATTTATGTACTCTATTGTATATGCTCTGTGGGTTTTGCAGGTTGGTTTGTCAGGTAAGTCATAATTAGTCTTTCGAGATTCACTCTAACTTCTAGGGTGAGTTTTGGGTTCGCGAAAGAGGTGGCATTAGAGCTTAGGCTTTAGGTCTCTAGGGTCACTTAGAATCTAATACCACGGCAAGAGCATATGTTAGGAAACAAGTTAGGAAGGAAGTAATTCAGAAGCGAGTCGTGATC
Source organism: Tetracentron sinense (assembly GCA_015143295.1). Classification (NCBI taxonomy): domain Eukaryota; kingdom Viridiplantae; phylum Streptophyta; class Magnoliopsida; order Trochodendrales; family Trochodendraceae; genus Tetracentron; species Tetracentron sinense. The sequence continues at coordinate 5,278,079 of CM026572.1, read as the reverse complement.
CCAGTGTGAGACTAAATTTTAGTCTTAGTCCAAAATGGTTGCTCCAACCAAGTGCGTGTCTAGAAACGCTAGAACACTAAGTCTATTATGTATACACCGATGGGTATGATGCAATGTATACTAATATTATATCAATAGTACTACCTGAATTATTGTGAAATGAAAGTATGATGAATTTTGGTTCCAAGTTAGACTCATGTGATGCTATTAATCTTAGGACATTAGTCATGAGGCGGGGCACACGGGGTCGCGGACCACACACTAGGGCTTCATTTTCTTCTCGAGATGAGGGTGAGCAGCCGGACCTCTCTTAGGTTCTCGGCTCTATTACAGAGACTTTGGCCTTACTGGCGGCTAGGCAGGCTACTCCATCGTCTGCATCACCTACTCCACCGCCTACAGCTCTAGTATATCGTACAGCTGGGGTTGAGGCATTCAGGAGATTGAGGCCTCCATCATTCCATGGGAGTGTGGACCCTCTTACCGCGGAGGCTTGGATCCTCCTGTTGGAGAAGATCTTTGCGGTCCTCTCGCCTTCAGAGGAGGATAGAGTAGCATGGGTAGTTTTCATGCTCGAGGGTGAGGCACACCATTGGTGGTTGTCCGCCTTGAGGACTCGAGAGTTGACTATGCAAGGTCAACCCTGGACTTGGGAGGAGTTCAAGGACACCTTCTACAAGAAGTATTTCCCAGTTGGAGCTTGGGAAAAGAAAGAGAGAGAATTCATCAACCTAGAACAAGGTTCGATGTCGGCGGCACAATATAAGGCCAAGTTCTCGGAGCTATCACACTTCGCGACTCATATGATCGCTACCGAGGCGATGAAGGCGAGAAGGTTTGAGCAAGGGCTCAAGGATGTTATTATGGAGAAAGTATCAGTATTTAGGCACGCCACTTTTGCTGAAGTGGTGGATAAAGCCTTGTTGGTCGAGACCAATTCTGAGGTGGTGTCCAAGAAAAGGGAATTAGCGAGAGGCCGATCTAGTAGTTCAGCACCTCCGGAGAGGCGGGCCTGGACTGGTCCTTATCAGTACACGTGGCTAGTACCACCGATGAGGCCATCTTATACGCCTCCAGTTCCACGGCTGTACATGCCTCAGGCACCACGACCTTAGGCTCTTCCGGCTCCATGGCCAGTTGCACCTCAGGTAGCGAGGTATGCTCCACCTCCGGCCCCTCCGACTTACACGTATGAGGCTTGCACTTCATGTGGTAAGAGGCACCCGGCAGGAGATTGCCGAAGGGCATTGGGTGGATGTTTCCATTACGGTCGCCAGGGCCACGTGATCAGGGATTGCCCTAGCCGACTTTACCAGGCCAGTCTCAAGGCATTAGGCCGCTAGCTCGTCCAGTAGGATCTTACCAGGCATCCTCCCAGCCTACCCAGTCTACACCTATATCTCGTCAGGTGAACCAGGGGCGAGTTTTTGCCTTGACAGAGGGTGATGCACTTGCATCTGATGATGTGGTGCAAGGTACGCGTTTAGAGTTATTCTTTTACCCATGATTCATGTTGTGCATTATTCCTTGTGTACGTATGTGGCATGCTATATATATATATCTCTATCTATACATATGATGATTGATGCATGGATTGACTTAGCTAGCTAAAATTTCAGGAACCTTACTAGTCAATGAATGTTTGGCTCGAGTATTGATCGACACTGGGTCTACTCATTCATTCGTGTCGTCGAGTTTCTCTCAAGGTTTTTCCTCTGGGCCTAGCCAGCTGGAACCGGAGTTGGCCATTTCGACTCCTCTCGGCATGACAGTATTGACGAATAAAGTGTATATAAACAGTGTGGTTCAAGTGGGAAGCCACGAGTTGGCAGTTGACCTAATCATCCTCGGATTTCAAGACTTCGATGTCATCTTGGGAATGGATTGGTTAGCAGCACATCATGGGCATGTAGCTTGCTTCGAGAAAATGGTCATCTTCAGGCTGGTGGAAGGGAAGCCATTCCATTTTCGGGGGTTGAGAAGTAGAGATATCGCTCGCTTTGCAGCACTAAGCTTAGCGAACCCCAAGGCAAAGGACTCTTCGACTATCCCGGTCGTGAGTGAATTCCTGGATGTATTTCCAGAGGAGTTGCCAGGGTTGCCTCCAGATAGGGAGATTGAGTTTGTGATCGAGCTTGCACCAGGCACAGCTCCCATCTTTCGGGCTCCGTACAGAATGGCCCCGATTGAACTCAAGGAGTTGAAGACTCAATTGGAGGAATTACAAAGCCTTGGTTTTATTCGACCAAGGGTCTCACCGTGGGGTGCCCCGGTCCTATTTGTTAAGAAGAAAGATGGCTCGATGCAGATGTGCGTCGATTATAGGCAGTTGAACAAAGTCACTATAAAGAATAGGTATCCATTGCCTAGAATTGATGACTTGTTCGATCAGTTGAAAGGAGCGAGATTTTTCTCTAAGATCGATCTTCGGTCGGGTTATCACCAATTGAAGATCAAGGCCGAGGATGTGCCCAAAACTGTTTTCAGGACTCGGTACGGACACTACGAGTTCTTGGTGATGCCGTTTGGTCTCACGAATGCGCCGATAGCCTTTATGGATTTGATGAACCGGGTGTTCCGGCCATATCTTGATCGATGCGTGATCGTGTTTATCGATGATATATTGATATATTCCCAGACACGGGAAGATCATGTACGAGACCTTCGCCTAGCTTTGGAAATGCTGAGAGAGCACAAGTTGTATGCCAAACTTAGCAAGTGTGAGTTTTGGTTGGAAGATGTGGCATTCCTAGGTCATGTTGTAACGACCCCAAATCCTACTAAGGCTAAAATAGGACTTTGGAATCGCCACATTCACTTAACCTGTTTAAAATCATGCATACAAGGCTACTACACGAGTCTCCAAAAATGAGAGTAATAAAATTCCGATATATAAACCCAATCCAACCTGCACAAGTCTAAGGTCTATATATACAACTCACAATGAACCAACAAGTCTGATACATAACTAATGAGAAGTCTACTGAGCAACATCCTCTAAAAGTTAATTACAAAACTCTGTCAATGAAAAGAAATGTAAGCTAAGAGGTGTAGCCGCCCAAGTCTCCGGCTCCCTCCTCAGAAGGCTCACCTTCACCTCCTTCCTCAATGTATGTTTCCTCAACCCACGGCTCCATCGTGTACTCCTGCTCTATACCTGCCAAGACAAAAGTCCGGCTGAGTACAAAGGTACTCAGTGTATATAAAATCCAATCAACAATAATAATATACCTGCACTTAGTCAGAAACATATCCAATAGCATAATAACATAATCAGAGTGCGGAAGAACGTGTGCGCATATTCATCATATCATCACCTTGACTTGTGTACTTGTGAGAATCTTAGACTTGGAAGACAATACACTTATGAGTTGCTTATGCTTATGAGACCACGTGCTTGTGAGATGCTTACACTTATGCTTATGCACTTATTCAGATCATACCAGGATGAGACATGCCGTTCTTGGCGGATACGGACCATGCCTTATGCACTTATTCAGACCACACTGTAATGAGACATGCCGTTCTTGGCGGATACGGACCATGCCATGCTTATGCTTATTCAGAATGTCATACGTATGCCATGTTCATGCTTGTAGTCCATATGTGTGACTTGTGAGACTCTTATCTTAACATACACGTGCATATGTGCTTAAGTGTCGAAATTAATATTCGAGTTGGTAATTGCTTAGGTTCCAATCTCCCACCATGGAAACTCCACTATATGTCCCATACCAAATAGTTAGAGAATTCCCGGTTTGAGAGATGTTCCTCTAAGTTCTTACCTTCCCGACTATCAATTTCCATGCAAATAATTAGACATACTTAACAAACCATTCACATATACATATCTTATCATAATTCATATCGCAATTCATAATCAATTTACCACCATTTCATAAGAGTATAATAGCATTTATCCATTCAAGCCTTTTCACAAACACCTTGTGTACGTATAATATGAATCCATTTCTCCTCTATATTTTCAAGCATTCATCAAACCATAATTCATCCATACAATCAATATATTCATCCACATCCACATCCACAAATTAATCCCATCCTCCATACATTTCCCATCCTCCATACATTCTACCCACATTTCCAATCCACATATCCATTCACATTCCCATCCATAATTAGCTTATTTCATAGAAAATTAGGGAAAATGCATCAACTATCTATTTCTACAATTCTTAGCACATCAACATTCACAAAACCTTAAAATAGAGTTGATTAGGATAGTATATCGACCTTAGGAATCCTTCCCTTGGATTCCAAACGCTCCCGAGACGATTTGGAGAAGCTTCCCAAACTTTTCTTGCAATCTCCTATCAATCTCCTCCTTCTCCAAGAAAACCTTCTCTCAAAACCCTAGGGTTTCTCCCCCTTTTTGCCAAATTAGGTTAGAACTAGGTGGAGTATTTTAATATTTCGAGTAGGACCCCCTATTTATAGCCCCAAGGTCTGAGAACGAAAAGACCAAAAAGCTCATACTAAAAATCAGCAAAAACACGAAGGACCGAGCGATCGGTGGTAATGACCGAGCGATCGGTTGTCTACCGATCGATCGGTGTTTATGACCGGGCGATCGGTCAAAAACACACTCTCTGGAAAATTTCCCCATACAAAATTTTGGACCAGTCGATAGATACCGATCGATCGGTTTTGGACCGATCGATCGCTTGTTCTGACCGAGCGATCGGTTCCTGCAGGTTTTGACTCCCTTTACTGTTTTGGCCATAACTTTTTACTCGTTCATCGGATTTTGACGATTCAACTTGCGTTGGATTCGTCTCTCGAAAATGAACATTTTTGGCATTTTAGAATTTCCAATTTCCACTTAATTTATAGACTAAAATATCCCCAAAGTTGACTGATCTGCAATTCCATTAGACAAAACTCACTATTGACTTGACTTAAACTCAAAATGAGGAAAAAGACTAAACATGAATCTCGAAGAGGGTTCCAACACCTTTCTAATGGTTTAAGAATCACACAATTCCAGTAAACGGTGCTAAAACTAGAGCTTCCTAAAGTTTAGGATGTGCTATGACATCCATCCGTTACAAGTTGATTAAGCCTAGTTTACATCACCATAATTAGATATGAATACACACACTTTAACATCTTATAAAGACTAAAATACCCTTAATGCAATGCACTAAAAACATGAAAAAGATTCAGGTCTCTACACATGTTGTGTCTGCAGAAGGTATTTCGGTCGATCCAAAGAAGGTAGAGGCAGTCATGAGTTGGGCGAGGCCCAAGAGTGTCACAGAGATACGCAGCTTCCTTGGGTTGGCAGGCTACTACAGGAGATTTGTAGAGGGTTTCTCTAGCCTTGCAGCACCACTTACATATTTAACAAGGAAGAATGCGAAGTTTGTATGGAGTGACAAGTGCGAGATCAATTTTACGGAACTGAAGAAGAGGCTTACTACAGCCCCTATCCTTACTGTGCCATCCGGACCTTATGGGTATGAGGTGTATAGTGATGCCTCGCACGTTGGACTTGGTTGTGTGCTCATGCAACACAAGAAAGTCATTGCCTATGCATCAAGGCAATTGAAGGAGCATGAAAAGAATTACCCCACGCACGACTAGGAACTTGCCGCAATCGTGTTTGCACTTAAGATTTGGCGTCATTACCTTTACAGGGTAGAATTCTATGTGTATACGGATCACAAGAGCCTCAAGTATCTCTTTCCCCAAAAAGAGTTGAATCTAAGGCAACGACGTTGGATAGAACTTATAAAAGACTACGACTGTACCATTCAATACCACCCGGGTAAAGCAAACATTGTACCGGACGCCTTGAGTAGAAGACCTCCGGGGTTATTAGCATACATGTTGGTGCAGGAATGGAAGCTACTAGAAGATTTGGCAAATCTGGACATCAGTGTGAATGACTCTGTCCGTATTCCTATCTTGGCAAATGTCACGGTTTGGCCATACATTATAGGTTTGATCCAAGAATACCAAGCCACGGATGCTGAATTGTTGGCTTATCGAGACAAGGAAGTTGCCAAGGGTAGTGAAGACTTTTCTCTCACTAGTCAAGGTGCTATTACGTTTAAAGGAAGGCTGTGTGTTCCGGCCAATGCAGATGTTCGACGAGAGATCATGGATGAAGCACATCATTCGAAGTACACAGTGCATCCTGGGGGTACAAAGATGTACCGGAATCTTAAGAGTCACTTTTGGTGGCGGAATATGAAGAGGGATGTTGCGGAGTATGTGGCACGGTGCTTGGTATGCCAACAGGTGAAGGCAGAACACATGCGACCGGCAGGTCTATTGCAGTCTCTTCCTATTCCCAAGTGGAAATGGGAGAACATATCCATGGATTTCATAGTTTGTTTACCAAGGACGGAAAGGGGCTCAGATGCAATTTGGGTTGTAGTGGACCGTTTGACAAAGTCCGTGCACTTCTTACCCTACCGGACTACTTTCAACTCTAGTCAATTGGCCGCTCTGTACATCAAGGAAGTGGTTAGGTTACACGGGGTGCCAGTCAGTATTGTATCAGATCGGGATTCAAGATTTACATTAAGGTTCTGGAAAATTTTTCGAGAAGCGATGGGTTCCCGACTTGATTTCAGCACCGCCTTTCACCCACAGATGGATGGACAGACCGAAAGGGTGAACCAAGTCATTGAAGACATGCTTCGGGCGTGTATGCTGGATTTCAAAGGCAGTTGGAAAGAGCACTTGCCTTTGGTAGAATTCGCCTACAATAACAGCTACCAGGCAAGCATCCAAATGACATCATTTGAGGCCTTGTATGGGCGAAGCTACAGGTCTCCTCTCTACTGGGATGAGGTAGGAGAAAGAAAAATACTTGGCCCAGAGTTAATCGAGCAAACTGCGGGTATAGTCAAGATCATCCAAGATCGGTTGAAAGCCGCTCAAAATCATCAGAAAAGCTATGCTGACACATGCTGCAGGGACTTGGAATTACAGGTTGGGGATCAAGTCTTTGTGAGGGTATCTCCTAGCAAAGGAGTTATGAGATTTGGTAAGAGAGGCAAGCTTAGTCCTCGATATGTCGGCCCGTTTGAGATCATCACGCGATATGGTGAAGTTGCTTACCAGGTAGCTCTTCCACCTCACATGGCCACGGTCCATAACGTGTTCCATGTGTCTATGCTTCGGAAGTACATTGCGGACCCTTCGCATGTACTAGAATTGGAACCATTGGAAATTCGAGAAGATCTCACGTTGGTTGAAAAGCCGGTCCAAATTTTGGATCAAAGAGATCAAGTGCTTCGCAACAAGGTTATTCCCTTGGTTCTTGTGCAATGGCAGCACCATGCTCGAGAAGAAGTTACATGGGAGCGTGAAGCTGAGGTCAAAGCAAAGTATCCCGAGTTGTTCGAATAGGCTTGTGTATATGGCTTGCGATTTTGTAATGCATGTCCCATCCAAATCTCGAGGACGAAATTTTTGTAAGGGGGAGGATGTAGAGCCCTGGAACTTTTTCCATGTATTGGGACCCGTGCCAAGGCATGAAGCCCTTGTAATCTTCCATTTCTATGAAATGAGAAATTTTGAACAACTCCAAGTGTTAAGAAGTAGTATTCCCAGGTCGGATGTGTCAAAAAAACCCGAGTTACTAAAACCATTGGCGGATTATTTGACTTCCGGGGTAATTTAGTCAATAAATAAAGTATAAATTGGAAATTATGAAGTATCAAGAATTTTCCTTTTTGAAAGATGAATCCAACGCAAGTTGAATTGTCAAAATCGGACAAACGAGTCAAAAGTTATGGCCGAATTACCAAAGTGTGAAAAAATAGGAGAAAAACAACAAAATCTGAAGGGTGCGATAGATCGCAAGTCAAGTGCGATCGATCGCATACAGGTGAGATAGGTCCCAAACTCTCGGGGTCATATGCGATAGATAGATCCCCAGGTGCGATAGATCGCGGGGATCTGCGATCGATTGCAAGAATGTGCGATCGATCGCATGCAGAGGGAAATCAGACCAGAAATGTTCAGGTTCATGCGTGATAGATCGCATCCAGGTGCGATCGATCGCAAGGACCTGCGATCGATCGCATGCGGTAGCAGATTCTGGATTTGAGGGTCTTAAACCCTTTTCTTGTTTAGGGATCCTCATTTTGAGGTATTTCTAACCTAGAGAGGAGAGAAAGAGGGGAGAAATGAGAAGAGGATTTTGGGGAAATCCTCCAATGTGGCTTTGATTGGAGATCAAAGGGGGTTCAAACTTGAAGATTTTCAAAGAAGGATCCTTCCTCAAGCAACTAGAGTTCCTCAAACTCAAAGAGGGATTCCTCCTCAAGTTGGAACTACACACCAAGGGTGTTCTTCAACCCCAAATCAAGGTCGGTACCCTATACTAACCTTCTAGTTCACCTATGCTCCTTGTTTTCCTTTTATTTGATGATTTTCCCTAAATTTCTAAACAAGATAAGGAGAATGGATGGATGGATGGATGTTGGATGTGAATGGGCGATTAGATGCCGTGTGTTTGTTGAAATGAATGAAATGGGAAGGGCATTGGACTAATAACAAACGTACATGTATGCTATGAGCTTAACCCACCTAGAAATCCAAGATTTAGGTATTAACCATAATGCGCATACCATGTGTTTGATGAAATGCCTCAATGGAGAAAATGACAATTTGTAGTGGAAAAATGCATGTTTAAATGTTTATGGAATTGCTAGGGCTTATGATAATGTGGTTACTTGTTTTCCCAAAATTTGAATGAATGATTACTTGCTCAAATTTTAATGTTATATATATTGCGAAATCCCCAAATTGTCGTATTTAATTTCAAATGAAAGTATGCACACGATCCCACGAGCACGGCATGCATGACTTGTTTTATCGGTATTCTTAAGAACAAGACTTAGAGGTGTGACATATCCTACGATATGTTTCACTTCGCTTTTGACAAGAGGACAATAACAAGCATTTCTTAGGAGGGATTTTACACTTCCCTCCCTTCCATGAGGGGTCTCCCCTCACTCACAAGTGCATTGCATCAAAGAAGGGTCTCCCTTCCCTCTCAAGGCATATCATGAAAGAAGGGCCTCCCTTCCCTCTCAAGGCATCTCACAAGTACATGAGCATGTTGAACTCCCAAGCAAGCACGCATGACAAGCATGATACAAGCATGACACGCATGACATGCATGGCACGATAGACAAGTTTTGAAGTACGAAAATGGTATTTTAAGTCAAGTCAAGTACACGATGTTTTTTTAAGGATTTTATCGGCTTTCACGAAATGCAAGCATGATTATCAACTGCTTTACTATCGCGTGATGATATGAATTGTTCCTACTTTATATCTGTGAACTGCTTCCTGCTTTCCATATAGTTATTGTTTGCTATGACTGTTGGTTAGTATTTGGTACCCGCTGAGTATTCCATGCTCAGCCGTACTTCTTATGTCGGTAGGTGATAGCGGAGCGGCTGCTCTTTTTGATGTCTGTGCTTCGAGCCCTTGGGTGGAGGAGTACATTGAGGAACCTTTAGAGGAACCTCCGATCGAGGGTTACTATTAGATGGTAGTAGATTCTGAGTGATGTAGCTGTGGGTGAGTTGAGAGAGATGTATCCATGTATTTTTGCGGGCCTGTCCGCACTTTCTTTTGTGTATTTTTTTGTATAAACTTGGAACATGTGTGTATATATACATAGAAGTTGTTAGTCTTCCGCTGTGCTATGTTAGTGTATGTTTCCGCCATTTATGTCCTCTATTGTATATGCTCTGTGGGTTTTGCAGGTTGGTTTGTCAGGCAAGTCATGATTAGTCGTCCGAGATTCACTCTAACTTCTAGGGTGGGTTTTGGGTTGCGACAAAAGGATAATGGGATTATCTCACAATGGTCAAGCCCTGCCTCACCTCAACAGAATGGTGTTTCTAAAAGAAGAAACTGGACCTTATTAGATATGGTTCGATCTACGATGAGCTATATTGATGTACCTTCCTATCTTTAGGGGTATGCTTTAGAAATGACCCTTTATATTTTGAACTGTGTTCCTTCTAAATCAATACTAGTTACACCCTATGAATTGTGGACTGGGAGAAAACCTAGTTTACAACATCTAACGGTATGGGGTTGTCCTGCGCATATTTGCAAGCTCGAACCTACCAAGTTGGAATCTAGAACAAAAAAATAGAATTTTGTAAGGTATCCAAAGGAAACTAAGGGTTTCTATTTCTACTCCAAGGTAGACCAAACAATTGTTGTTAAGAATAATGCCACCTTCTTGGAGGAAGATTTGGATCTTCTTAAAAAGGTCGAATTTCATGAGATGAAAGACAACACAGCCAGTATCCCACCTGAACCTAATTCTTCTACTACAAACTCTTCTAATTCAATTGCACTGAGAAGGTCTGAAAGAGTTTCTAGACCACCAGATAGACTTCAATATTAAAATAGCGAGGTTTATCTAGTTATCCATGATGATGAGGATACAGATCCTAACACTTATCAGGAAGCTACATTAGATGTAGATACATCTCAATGGAATAAATGAAGAGAATCCAGATCAAATAATTATGTGGAAAACTAGATCCCGAAGATCTTTATAGTATAAAAAACAAATAATATTAACTACATGTTAAAAGATTACATCAGTGAATGATGTTCACCAGTGAAACACAAAAACGATGAAGCTTCAGAACTCTTTGTAGAGATTTCTCGAAGAAATATCTAAAGCTCAATTCTCGCTCTTCACTATCCCCACGAAGCTTTTGAAACTTTCTGTAGTACCCGGAACTTTTTATGGCTAATGAATAGTGTATTCAAAACCAAATGACATTTCCTGTGTTTGAAATTGATATTTATGATGAATTGGGTGATAATTGTCGTGACCCAAAATACCCCCTAAGAGTTAGGGATACTTTAGCTCGTGACCGCCGTATCATACATCCCGTATGATACATAAGGCATACATATCAACCTGTCAGAGTACACAAGTTATAACACACAGTGGAAACAAAACGGAAAGAGTTTATAATAAAATACTCCTATCATTCGGTTCAAGTCTGAACCAACTAAACATGCCAAAAGGATGGAGTGGACAAGTCCCACTCTCAATACCATCAAAATATAAGTATACTTTCTCTCACTCTCTCAACAGAAATTGAAATCAGGTCGCCTATCTAGTGCCCCCTCATCCTGGTAATGATCCATGGTAGGCTCCGACTCGTAGTATTCTTCCTCTATCCAAGGCTCCGTGCCACAGACATCGAAAGGAACATGTGCACCTGCCGAAGTCAATAGTCGGCTGAGCATCGAATACTCAATGATATACAAACTACTAGCTAACAGTGAGATAATAATAACATGGAGCATGCAAGACATAGAGCCGTGGAACATAGAAATCCGTCAAAACCCGTACCAATTCCAAAACCGTTTCCTTATGAGTTCTTATGAAGTCCAAAACCATATGAGTCTTATGAGCGTATGAGAATCAAGTCTTATGAGTTCTTTGAATTCCTTAGAGTTCATATGAGATCCTTAAAGTTCTTATGAGTTCTTGTGAGCCGTGAAATCTTAGAGCACTTATGAGCTTGTGAGCGTTCACTTATGAGATCTTATGAGCTTATGAGGTTCTTATGAGTTCTTGTGAGCCAGAGGTTAGTACCCGCGCAACCCTGGGCTACCAACCTCCTTGATTCTTGTGAGATTTCTTATGAGCATTAACTTAGAGCCAGACCTTAGCACCCGTGAAAAGACTTAGAGCTGGGCATGTAAATACCCTTCATCGAATACATAGAAGTGGGCTACCAAGATCCTTGATTTCTTGTGAGATTTCTTAGAGCCAGGCATGATATATTCTTGGATATACCCTACCCTTGACCAACCTGATGTTTGTCTTTATCAATGCTTATGAGCTTGGTAGCTTATGAGTTCTTAGAGATTATTATGAATGCTTCGATAAACCGCACTTAAGAGAAATCATGGAGACATGCGAGACTTATGAGCCTTAGAGTAATTGGAAAACCATAGAGTGCATGTGAACATCATACTATACTTAGAAAGCTTAAAAACATGGATTCATAAGCATAGAAATTCAATAATCGTGATAGCTTATAAACACCTAGATTTCATCATCCAATTCATCCAAGAACATGCTTTAAAACATGGTTTTATTTAAATAATAGTCAAGGGTAGATAGTAGAGTGTATCTACCTTAAAAGGAAGTTTTTACATTTTTGTAGACTGAATCAAACTTGAGGAAACTTGATTGAAGCTTTGAGAAAGCTGGAACCTTAATTGAAAAACAAAACCAAAACCCCTCTTTTGATTTCAGAATTTAAGAATCATTTTGGGCAGAAAACCCAAGCTCTAAAACACCAAAAATAGTAAAATACTAACCTTAGAAGCAAGGATTTAGCTTCACTTTGGTCTGAGAAGAATGGTTTGAGAAATCAAAGTATTCTTCTTCTTCTCTTCTTCAATCTCTCAAAAATCCAAGCTTAGGGTTTGAGTAGATCAAACCCACGAAATCCTCTTTTATTTATACTCTAAAGGTTTCCAAAAACCCAAAAACTCCTTAGAAAAATATTCCCCAAGGTCGGTGATGAGTTACAAGCTGTTTTGGGGGTTTTTGGCTTTTTTTGGGCTGAATTCGCCGACGTAATTCAGCCCCCAACTCAATTCGTCGCCGAAATGGAACTCTATCTGGGCAGGTGTTTCCTGCCTTGGTATTTTGATCATACCTTTTGACTTGCTTATCCAATTTTGATGATTCAACTTGAGTTGGACTCGTATTTCAAAGGGAAACAACTTTCATGTTTTATACAAAGCCTAATTTTGAGTTCTAAATAATCTAAATGGGTCCACAAGTGGATTGGTCCTGGGATGACTTTCAGCAGACCAAAATTTACAGCAGACCAATTTGTGAAAATCTGACATTTGACTAACTTTTACTCAAAATATGAAAAAGTGATAAACATGAACCTCGAAGAGGGTTTCCATACCTTTTCAAAAATTCAAGAATCACTCAATTCTGATCAGCGATGAGAATTCTAGAGCTCTTCAAAGTTGAGGGTATGTTTAGGCATTCCTTTCTCTTTCAAACTTATTACTTTTACAACTTATGCTTTAACTCTCAAACTTATTACTTTTACAACTTATGCTTTAACTCTCACAACATTAATTGAAATCCCTTAAGACTTTAAAACATTTCTAATTCCATGACCATTCATTATAAACCAAAATCCTCTTTCACATATAATACCACAACCATTACCCAACCCAACGCTTTAAGCCTTAACACACTATTCACAACACTCTTCACAGCACTATTCACACACTATTCACATACAACCCTTTAAGCACTTTGGGTATTTTATACCCTTGCTTTTACCCACTTAGAGTATTTCCTTTACCCTTCCTTTGCACACTAACACCACTCAATTTCTTCTAGAGTCCTTTTAATCTTTTCTTCATCACCCACATACCTCGAGTCGTGAATACTCTTTGTTTAAACTTCCAAGGACTTTTTTTTTTTTTGTGGGAGATACCGAACTCCCAAGGACTTAGAGCATTTCATACTCTTTTTTTCAATGCACCAACATATACCACACATATTTCTATCCAACAAAACTCCAGGTAAAATCCCTCCTTATCATTTTTCTATAACATCATAACAATACAAGAAGACTTTTGGCCTTCAACCCCAATGCCCTCACACTATTCACAGCATTGTGAAATTGATTCCCGAGGTTCTACATTCACACTTAGGTTATTTTATACCCTATGTGTTTAGATACTTAGAGTATACTTATACTCTTGTTTTGAGACTCAACATACACATATAAAATCCCACTTCACTTTCCTCAAACCAAGGACCCATGGAAGGCTTTAGGCCTTTGCATACCCTATGCAAGTGTACTATTCACTATCCTATTCACATGAATAGGGAACCCAAATTCTGGGGCTCTACAATAACGACCCATGTGCAGCATGAAGGAGGGAGTTTAGAGCCATAAGGATGATCAAAATGAGGTTGGAAACACCCCTATAGATCTGCAGGGGAAGAAACCAAAATCTGGGGAGTGCGATCGATCGCAGGTTAGGTGCGATCGATCGCATAAAGGCGAAATTGAACAAAAACATTCTATACCAAATGTGATAGATGGGTCTTCAGGTACGAAAGATCGCATGCAGGAAAAAATCAGACCAAAACTTTTGGGTTCATATGCGACAGATCACCCTAGGCTACAATAGATCGCACTGGATCCGCGATCAATCGTAGTTAGTGTGCAATCGATCGCACGCGTGTGCTGAGTCCGAAATTAAGGGTTTTAAACCCTTGGCTTCTAAGTGAAACACATTTGGGGGTTTCTTAGACCTAGAGGAGAGAAAGGAGAAAGGGGAAATCCAATAGGGGTGTTAGATTTGAGATCAAGGGAGCTCAAGCTTGAAGAATTTCGAGCAAGAATCATCTCCATAAAACAAGGGTTCCTCAAAATCTCAAGGTGGGACTCCAATCAAGGGATTCTTTTCAAGTAAGGAGTAATACTAAAGGTTAGTACACCCTTACTAGTTCACTTAGTGATAACCTAGATTTCTTTGAAATGAGAATGGTTTGAGCATGTGTGAATCCAAATTTCCTACCTTAACCCATTGATTTCTAAAATAATGCAAGATAAACTAAGTGTGGAAGGGTGGATGGAATGTATGGTTGGATGAGGCGATTGGATGCCAAATGGTTGTGGTGAATGATGTGTAATGAAAATGGTGGAAGGGCATTGTACTCATAATGAATCCCACATGTTTGATAAAATGCATGAATGAGTTTGAAAACCTATGACTAAGGAAACTTGTATAAAAGAGGTAACAAGACATTGCATGCAAGGTGTTTGATCTAATGCATGTGTGAAATGTGAAACAAAATCTATGAGATATGAGATAGGGTTCTTTCCCCAAATAAATTAGTAAATTTGATAATATGCTTTATGAGTTTCCTAAATTTCGCATCTACCTATATAATTGTTGAAATGCCATATGTTGCCCTCAATCATTTCTTGTCATCACTATGCACACAAATTTCCATGCACAACATGCATGCATGCATGAATCGGGTTTTCTAAAAGTATATGTATATGAGGAAACAACAAGAGCAAGAAATATGATTCACGAAAAGAATTGATAAAGCCGGACATTGGGCCAGTCAAGGGTAGGGCATATCGCAAGATATGTGATACCTGGCTCACAAGAAAACAAGTTGATAAAGCCGGATATCGGGCTGGTCAAGGGTAGGGCATATCGCAAGATATGTCATACCTGCCTCACAAGAAAAAAATTTGATCAAGTTTGTAGCACCCTGGATATTGTTGACGAGTATTAAAACCTTAAGTCATTTTCTTGGGTTATAGGTTGGACGTCCTAAGTCGGATCTATTGAACATCCGGGTTACTGAACTCCAATTGCAGATCAGTCAACTTTAGGGAAAATTTGGTCAATGAATAAAGTAGAATTGGAGATTCTAAAATGCTGAAAATATTCCTTTTTGAATGATGAATCCAACACAAGTTGAATTGTCAAAATCCGACAAACGAATCAAAAGTTATGGCCGAAATACGAAAATGAGAAAATCTAGAAAATTTCTGTCAGATTTACGAACGATTGAATAGACCCTACAAACGATCATAGGTGAAGCTATGGTCGATCGTATAAAATCTACGATCGATCGTAGAATCCAGAAAATGGCCAAACCCTCTGTAGCATTTATGATCGTTCGTAGAAAACTTACGACCGATCGTAGATGCTACGATCGATCATAGAAAACCTACGACCGATCATAGGTCGCGAACCCAGAATTTTATGCGGGGTTTTTAGGGTTTTCTACCCTTTCCCTATAAATAGGGCTTTGCCTTGGGGGTTTTGGGTTTACCCTAAACCTAGAGAGAGACTAAGAGAAGATTGAGAGAGGAAGAGGAAGGAGATTTGGGGGTTGTGGAGTAAAGAAGGAGAGATCAAAGGAAGATCCCTCAAGCAAAGATCATCCTCCATCAAGCTAGGAGATCCCTACTCAAGGACTTTCAAATCAAGGGTTTTCTTCAAGATCAAGTGTTGATCTTCAAGGTTAGTACACCCTTACTAACTAATTTAGTAGTAACCTAGGTTTGCTCTTAAATGGGTTATGATTGATAATATGAATCTTATTCTTGCCTCATAAACCTTGATTTCCTCAAATGATGCAGGAAAAACTAAGTAGAGATGGCTGATGTGTGATAAAAATGGTGGAAAGGTTTGGTATACATAATGAATACACCTTGATGTTTTGATGAAATGTATGCACCTAACAACTTAAATACATGGCCTATGAAGATGTTGCATACCAAGTGTTTGATAAAATGCTTAAATGATAATTTGAATGAATTAATGAAAATTATGAAAGCATGAATTGAGTGATTCTTCCTAAATGATTATCTTGATCAAATGCTCTACATGTTGTCTACATTCCCACATGCTTATATTAGAAATTGAAATGCTACATACCATCCTTTGAGTTATACAAGTCACCATGATTGCTACAAATGCTAGACACACACACGCATGCATGCATGGACTGGTTTTTTAAGGTATATGTATATGTTCAAGAAAACTATAAGAACAAGAATGTGATTTACGAAACGAATGATAAAGCCTGACATCGGACCAGTCAAGGGTAGGGCATATCCCCCGGATATGTCATACCTGGCTTCAAGAAAACAAGTTGATGAAGCCGGACATCGGGCCGGTCAATGGTAGGGCATATCGCAAGATATGTCATACCTGGCTCACAAGAAAACAAGTCAAGGAGGTTTGTGTACCTTTTTCTATATATATATATATATATTTCGCTGAAGGGAACTTATGTTCCTGGCTCACAAGTCGCTTCAAGGACACTAACCTCTGGCTCACAAGAAAACAAACAAGTCAAGTCAAGAACATGACAAGAACAAGCAAGACAAGTGATTCCAAGCAAAACAAGACAAGCATGTGTGATTCTAACGAACAAGACCAAGACAAGAACAAGTTTTCAAACATTGACAAGCAAGTTTTGAAAGAAACACGAAAGAATATTTTCAAGAATAAGACATAATTTTTAAAGTACGAGTTTTACCGGGGTTTTCACATTCATTCAAGCATGTCAAGAATTATCACATTGCTTTACTTTAATGTTATTTGTCATATGCTGTTATTCTTTTTTTAAATGGATATGATGAATTATATCTTGCTGCCTTGTCTGATGGTTATTGCTATTGTTAGCTAGTAGCTTTTACTCGCTGAGTATTCTATACTCAGCCGTACTTTTATGTCAGCAGGTACCGAGGATGCCCTCAACCCTGAGCCTTGGGTTAAGGAAGAGTATATAGAGGAAAAGAGCCTCCTATCCTAATGCAGTAGTAGGAGAATAGAGATCGTGACGTCTGGCCGTATTTAGATTATTGTTGAGTATAGTAGGCTCGATATGCCTTTTGTATTTCGATAGTTGGGCATGTCCACCTTTGACTTGATATGTTATGTATATAAACTTGGAATACAGACCACCTTATATAGAGAAGAAGAAGTTAGTTCACGCTTCCGCACTCATGTTTTAGCTTGTGTACTCTGATTATTGTTGTTATGGTATCATGTTCACCATGTTCACTACAAGATGGTTTGACTGGTAAGAATAGTCACCTCTAAAGTATCCCTTAACTCCTAGGGGGTATTTTGGGGCGCGAAAAAGCCGAACAGAGGGCTGGTCAAGGATGTTGGTATACCCCATTTTCTATATATATATATTCACTGAAGGGAATTTACATTCCCGGCTCACAAGTCACTACAGGGGCACTAACATCTGGCTCACAAGAAAACAAGTCAAGTCATGGCAAGCAAGACAAGTGATTCCAAGCAAGTCAAGATACATGTGATTCCCACAAGACAAGAACAAGTTTTAACACGACAAGCAAGTTTTGAAAAATACAAAAGACTATTTTCAAGAACAAAACATGACTTTTAAATTATGAGTTGTATCGGAGTTTCCGCATTCACTCATGCATGTCACGATTATTACACCACTTTAACTCTGATGCTATAAATGTCGTATGTTCTTATAATTGCTTTAAATTGATGTGATGAATTATATCTCATTCTTTCTATTGTATTTTGTTATTACTATTGTTAGCTAGTAGCTTGTACTCGCTGAGTATTCCATACTCAGCCGTCATGTCGGCAGGACCGGAGGGTGCCTTCGACCCCTAGTCTTGGGTTGAAGAGAAATATGTGGAAGAGAGAGAGCCGCCTATTCCAATGCAGATGCAGGCGGATAGAGATCTAGATGTATGGCCGTATCTAGATTATTTGTTGAGTGGAGGGACAGTGAGATTTTACCTCTTTTGTATTTCGATGGGTGGGCATGTCCACCTTTAGTTATGATGTTTTGTATATGAACTTGGAATATAGAATATGTACAAAAAATAAAAAGTGGGATTACGCTTCCACACCTTTTATGAGCTTTTGCACTCTGATTATTGTCGTTATGGTATTATGTTTTACCTTGTTTATTACAGGATGGTTTGCCAGGTCAAGAATAGTCAGACCTAAAGTATCCCTTAACTCCTAGGGGGTATTTTTGGGTGCGACAGAAGTGGTATCAGAGCTTAGGCGTTAGAGTCCCTATGGTCACTTAGAACTGATACCATGATTTGAACAAGGCATTAGGCTTTAGGAAGAAGAGTTGTCTTCCAAGTGTAGACTAATCCTTAGTCTTAGTCATAGTCCATAACCGGTTGTAACCCAATTGAACTTAGTTTCATACGCTAGAGATACGAATTGTATGCCTATTATGTTGTTATGTATACCTTGGCGTGTTGTTATATGCTTAGTCCGTGTTGAGTAAATTATGAACCGGTTATTAAATGTATATCCTCGTTCTTAAGAGTAAATCATGAGACGCGGTGCATAGGATCATGGATATAATATAAGGGGAAATGGAGGTGATGCTCCATCGAGTGATGAATAATCCGACTTCGCTCAAGCCTTTGCATCCATAGCTGAGACTTTGGCTATGCTAGCAGCGAGGCAACCTGCTTCGCCTACTCCTGCTACCACTCTTATAGTTGCTCTTCCAAATCGAACACAAGCCGGAATAGAAGCCTTTCGGAGGATGAGGCCTCCAGTGTTTTGTGGAAGTATTGATCCACTAGTGGCCAAAGGATGGGTCAGATAATTAGAAAAGATCTTTTCAGTCCTATCGCCTACTGAAGTAGAGAGGGTCACTTGGGCTGCCTTTATGCTTGAAGGTGAGGCTGATCATTGGTGGAGGTCCGCACTTAGGACTTGGGATTTGACCCGACAAGGTCAAGATTGGGCTTGGGGAGAGTTCTTGGACGTCTTCTACAAGTACTTCCCAATCGGGATGAAAGAGAAAAAAGAAGTTGAATTCATTACCTTGGAGCAAGGTAATATGTCAATGACAGCTTATAAAGCCAAGTTTTCGGAGCTATCCAAGTTTGCTCCACATATGATAGCAACAGAAGCTATGAAAGCCCAAAAATTTGAGAGGGGTTGAAGGCCTACCTCAAGGATCAAGTCTCGATGTTCAGGCATGAGCGATATTTAGAAGTGGTTGATAAAGCACTCTTGGCCGAGGCTAATTCTGAAGAATTTTTCAAGAGAAGAGGAATGGAAAAGAGCCAGTCTAGTGGCTCAACAGAGAAGGGAGTTAGGACTATGTCATATCAGCCTTTAGGGCTAGCACAGTCACAGAGGTTGTACTCTGCACCTCAGTCTACTCGCCCTTTTGTTCCTCCAGCTTCACGCCCGGCTACTACACAAGCTCCCCGCCCTGCACTAACTCAAGCCGTGGGATATACGCCCTCCACTTACTCATACGAGTCATGTACGTATTGTGGTAGGAGGCACTAGGCTGGAGATTGCCGGAAGATCTCAGGTAGATGTTTCCATTGTGGTGACCAAGGCCACATGATTAGAGATTGTCCCCACCGACATTTGCCAGCTCAGTCTCAGGGGAGTAGGCCCCTTGTTAGACAGTATTCGTAGCAAAGCTCTTTACCAGCATCGAGACACACACTCAGACCTATCACTCTCTTCTGTGATAGTAACGGTGCAGTAGCCCATAGCAAAGAACCTAAGAACCACAAAAGGATGAAACATGTGGAGCGAAAGTATCATCTCATTCATGAGATCATTGACAGGCAAGATGTAGTGGTTACAAAAATTAGGTCTCAACTTAATGTTGCAGACTCGATGACCAAGGCTTTATCAGATAAAGTTTTTGTAACACACTTAGACAGTATTGGATTGAAATCTATGACACAGTGACTTTTAGGACAAGTGGGAGATTGTTGGACATGATGCCCAGAAAAGTCATTTAGATTGTTAGACCTTATTAATTTGATTAATAAATGCTTCTTCTTAATCTATTGTGTATTCATTATGGGTAATTGACCATGATCATGAGATGATCTATACGATATGAGATATCGATAAAGGTCCATAGGATATATTGTAGGAAAGTTATTGATTAGATTATCACAGGTAGATATAACTTTCCAGTTTCTTATACCTTATATAGTCACAGCTATGGGTGAAGCTGGGCACTTCATTTATATGGCTCCCAGAATGCTAAGATGTTCTCAATAGTTGAGATGTAGTTCTATCTCGAACTATTGTAGTGGAGACTACACATCAGCATATGGGTGCTTAAATGTACATTGACTGATAGCATTCAATGAGAGACCTCTTGCATAAACATACTATCAAATAGTTGGTCTCTCATTCACATTGAACGGTTTCGATGATCCTTAGATCTGATGAGTTCATCTATGACTGGGCAGTGATCTGACTGTTTTGATTCCACCAACATATTTTTTAACTTAGGGAATACAATACAGTGACAGTTGGATAGTCAGAAAGTTGTTCGAGTCATGATGAATTTCAAACAAGAAATCCATGCTCATTAATTTGAGAGATTATCCAAGTTCCGGGTAAGACAGTTAATTAAGTTCAAATCCTACGGAGGTGATTTTAAAAAAAAAATAAGTTTTAAAATATACTTTTATTAAAAGGTATTATACTTATAAAAGGATTTTTTCTTTTTCATGAGAAATTGTTTCTCATGGCTTAATCATAAGTCTTGGAAGATGATTTGCAATGGGCTATAGGTTAGATAGTATGTCAATCTCGAAGGCCCATTAGGGATAATGTATTTGAAAGAATAATCGAATTTAAAAGTTCATGTGGTGGGAATCGTAATAGTTAATGTTCATACAATGGGATTCAATTGCAACATGGATATCTCACGTCACTTGAAATTCCGATGTAATTCCCATTTAGGGGGATAACATCGGATAAGCCAGGGTAAGAATGTCCCAGACCAATCTGTGGAGGTGCTCACATAAGAAATACAAGCTCAATAATTGATTAAAATTTAATCATTTAATTAAATAGATTAATAGTTAATCTATTGTTTAAATTAATTGTTAATTTAAAATAAGGGATTATTTTAGTAATTATTTGATTAACATAATTAAAGGGGAAATGGGTTTGACCCATATCCATAAACCCATTAAAATGGACCTTTAATATGGGCCAAAGCCCATGGGTTTAAATCCTAGGGTGGGGCGCCCACTTGAGGAATCCTAATTGGATTAGGATTTGTTTAATTGAATAATTATTGAAATATAATTCCTTTTATTATGGAATTAAAATCCAAGTGTTGGATTGCAATTAGGATTAAGATGTTATTGTAATTAGATTACAATAAGGAGTTTTAACTCCTCAAATCCCATGCCCCATAAAAGCTCACGCCCCCCCTTGTGGATTCCTAGTTTGACTAGGTTTCCTATTTTGGTGTAGGATGTTGACTTATCCCTTTTAATTAAGGAATCCTCTTATAATAGGGACTCTTTAATTAATAGGATTACTATAACTAAAGTAGTTATAGATTAAGTAGGAGTTTATTTAATTAATAATAAGAGTTATTGTTAATTAATAAATCCTACTAGATAAGATCAAGTTGGAGTAGGATTAGGATAAGATCCTAGTCTACAAATACCCCAACACCCTAGACAATTAAGTAGAATTCTCCCAAAAAATTTCTCTCCTCTCCTCTCTCTCTCCAAACCCTGAGCCCTAGGGGAGACCCCTAGGGATTTTCGTGAGCTATATTGGTGGTCCTAGTTGGGTTTTGCAAATCTAGGGTTTTGAATCTTAGTATTATTGGTGATAGAAGGTCTACACCATTGATCCATCTTCTTCCTCTTGCTTCTATAATTCCAAAGGAGATTCTAAAGCTTCGTCGCGATAGCGAAGAACAAGGATCGAGCTTCTAGTATTTTTTTTCGGAGAAATCTCTACAAAGAGTTCTGACGGTTCGAGTGGATTAAGCTTCACCGATGAAAAACATTCACCGAGGTGATATGACTATAACTCTTAGATAATTTTGATACTTTTTATGGTATTAAGATCTAGGGGATCCAGTTTCCGCATAAATTTTTATCCGGATCCCCTTTCAATTGGTATCAGAGCACATGGTTAGGAGTATTTTTTGTTTATTTTGATAAGGTAATTAAATGGATGATTTAATTCATGAGATGAATTAATTTATATCTATTTAATATTGCTCGTAGTTTTTATTATTTTATTTGTTCATAAGATGAATAAATAAATATTTATTATATTATTGAATGAGATTTGATAATTAAATAAATTTTAAAAACTAGTATTATATGTGATATAATTAAATTCAAAACGAAGAGTTTATTTTGAAATTCCTTTTAAATGATTTGATCATTAATTAATAAATCCCATGGTGTTTGACAACCTTGCTTAAGCGTTCTTGGAGATTAAAGCTTATTTCGATTTAAATTGATTCATGGATTTTCGGATTTGTATTTGATTAGAAGAATCGATACAGTTTCGGTATTTTGGCCATAAATTTATGACCGTAAGTCCGATTTAGGTCCATCAGTACATTTTTTCGAAGCCGTTGAAAAGATCTACAACTTTCGTGAAGAAAGTTATTCCAGAATCAATCTTTTTGAGGGTCAAAACTTGAGTCGAAAATCTAAAGCGGGAAAAGAAGTTTTCTAAATTAATTTTCCAAGAGGCTTTCAAATTTTTCCTAAATTGCGTTATTTGATTATAAAAATTGTTTTATGGAAAATATAATTGTTTTATTTTTTCTGGGGTTTCATCTATATAAGATATAGATTTTTATCAGGCGATTTAATAATTGTTATCAAATTTTAAATCCTTTTAAAAATAAGAAAAAGTACTCCATCACCATGTAGCATCTTTTTTATATGAGATTATAGTTATGGGTCATAATATATGATAAATTGTTTATCATTCATGCATTCATACTAGAGGTTAATATGTAGTAGGTTTTGGCAATCTGTAAAGGGTAGATTCATTCGATTTCCCTGAAAAGGGCAAATAGAATACTGGTTTTCCTAATGCCATTTAAATTCTATTAAATGCATTGGTGGACATGCTACGAAGGAGGATGTTGCAATATGATCTAGATAAGATGATAAAGGAAGGGATCGCGAAGGAGTTTGCGAGCTACCTTTGTTCTTATCACATTCCCTTGCATCCATGCATTTTAATTTATTGACCCATAACGATTAATCTTATATACTAATGTTTTATTATCATAAGATGATAACTGTTGTTTATTTATCATGAGATGATATCTGTTTATATGTTTAATTATTCTGTTGAAATAATTGCTCTTGATATATCATGTGTATATAAGACTGGGGACAAGTCCCTAAGTATTATGATCTTCTACCATACACTATGTGATCCTATGGTGGGGAGTGTGAGTAAGCTGACAGGTCAAAGCCAGGCCCAATCCCTCTCACCTATGAGTGAACATGGTGAAAATTGAATAAGAAATAGTGGGAACAATAACACCAAAGCGTGAGCTTTCATTAGGTGTTTATTAGGTTCATGGTAGGTGGGGACATGAATAAGAGATATTATACAATAACGCCAAAGTGTGAGTATAACATCCCTTATAGATCAGACAGTAGATCGAATACTCCAGAATTCACAAGATGAGATCTATGAAATTGAAGAAGATAGTTTCTATCTGCCTATTCAAGGCGATGTGATGATGTGCCCAAAGGCATGATCACATTAAGCCAGTGTCTAGGTTTTCGATGCCAATTAATTCTTCCCAATTTGGCAATACAATTAGAAACAGACCCATAATCTAATTGGTATTAACGAATACAATAGATCTCTAATACTGTCTTATTTGTCATTTGATTAGATCATGACAGACCCACACCCATTAACTCAAATTCTTCGTGATGAAAAGTTAGTAGGAACTAACTATGTAGACTGGAAAAGAAAGATTAGAATTGTGTTTGCCGTGGATAATCTTGACCTATGTCTTAAGACACCTAATCTCGAAATTCCTCCAGATGCTTTACCGGCTCAAAAGGCTGAGTTAGAGCAATGGGAGAGGTCCAATCAGATGACCAAGTGTTACATACTGGCTTCGATGTCTAACATTTTGCAAAGCCAGCAAGAACACATGGGTAAGGCTTCTGACATTTTGCAAAACCTTCATGAGATGTTTGGTGAGCAAAATGGGTCAGCTCGACAAGTAAAGTTGAAATCCCTTGTTAACACCAAGATGGTTGAGGGAACTCCAGTCAGGGAACACATCATAAAGATGATGAGATTATTGAATGAACTAGAAATTGTTGGTGGAGAGATGGATGCCATCACTCAAGTTGACACTGTTCTGCAGTCACTCAAGTTGAAATCCCTTCACTCAAGTTAACATGAATAAGAGTGAATTGTCACTAAGTGAGCTTATGAACTCACTTGTGGCTACAGAAGATTTGATCAAAAAGTCAACTAAGATGAAACTTTAATCATCGATAAACCTGATACCTCCAAGAAATCTAAAAAGTTTAGAAAAGGGAAGAAAGGCAAAGGAAAGTTTAAAGACAATAAGAGTAAGGCAAGAGTTGCTAATGGTTCTTTAGGGACAGCTGGCAAGGAAAACAAAGGCAATGGAAAGTGTTTCCACTGTGGTAAAATAGGCCACTAAAAGAGGAATTGCAGGACTTACCTTGCAACTCTTAAGAAGGGTAGCGGAAGTACTCAAGGTATGAGATTCTTTGAAGTACATATTATTGTTGAGTCTAACTTTCTGGACAGTCCTCCTAACTCATTGTGCGTGGATTCTGGATCCACTGTACACGTTTGCAATTCTTTGTAAGGGTTCAAGGAAACCAGAAAGCCAACCAAACAGGAGCAGAAGCTTAAAGTTGGCTCCGGTGCAAATGTTGCAGTGAAGTTAATCGGCTTGTTTACTCTTTATTTACCTAATGGAAAGACATTAATTTTAGAAGGCTGCTTTTATGTGCCTTTAGCACATCAAAATTTGATTTCAGTATCTAGACTCTTATTTTATGGATTTTCTATCAATTTTAATTCAATTATTGAAATTAAGAAAGATGGAATGGTCTTGATAACTGGTAATCTAATAAATGGCCTTTATTTGATATTTCCATTGGTAAATAATGAATGTCTGCAAAGTGACAATGTCTCATCATCTAGAATGTCTGGAATGAAGAGACATTGCACTGAGTCTACTTATCTTTGGCACAAGAGACTTGGTCACATTAATTTTGATAGAATCAAGAGGTTAGTAATAGATGGTCCCCTTGACTTCCTCAAGGTAGAACCACTCCCTACATGCGAGTCTTGTCTCGAAGGGAAGATGACCAAGAAGCCTTACCCTAAAAAGGTAGGAAGAGCCAAAGAAAAGTTAAGACTAATACTGTAACGTCCCCAAAATCCTACAAGGCTAAAATAGGACTTTGGGATCGCCACATTACTTAAACCTGCTTAAAATCCATGACATACAAGGCACACTAACACGAGTCTCCAAAAATGAGGATAGTAAAATTTTCGATATATCAACTGTAACCAACTAAATAGCACCAGTCTATAGTCAACAAATACAACCCACTAAAACCAAAGAGCCTGATACACAACTATAAAAGTCTACTAAGCAACTTCTACTCAAGTTTAATACAACTCTCTCAATCAAATGAAATAAAAACTAAGAGGTGTAGCCACCCAAGTCTCTGGCTCCCTCATCAGAAGGCTCACCTTCATCTCCTTCTTCTGCGTATGTTTCCTCAACCCACGGCTCCGCCGTGTACTCCTGCTCTAAACCTGCCAAGACAAAGTCCGGCTGAGTACAAAGGTACTCAGTGTATATAAAATTCAACCAACAATAATAATATACCTGCACTTAGTCAGAAACATATCCAATAACATAATAACATAATCAGAGTGCGGAAGAACGTGTGCGCATATACATCATATCATCACCTTGACTCGTGTACTTGTGAGAATCTTAGACTTGGAAGACAATACACTTATGAGTTGCTTATGCTTATGAGACCACGTGCTTGTGAGATGCTTATGCTTATGCACTTATTCAGATCATACAATGATGTGACATGCCGTTCTTGGCGGATACGGACCATGCCTAAGAATCAAATGTAATTGACATGCCGTTCTTGGCGGATACGGACCATGCCATGCTTATGCTTATTCAGAATGTCATACGTATGCCATGCTCATGCTTGTGGTCCACATGTGTGACTTGTGAGACTCTTATCTTAACATACACGTGCATATGTGCTTAAGTGTCGAAATTAACATTCAAGTTGGTAATTGCTTAGATTCCGATCTCCCATCATAGAAACTCCACTATACTGTCCCATACCAAATAGTTAGAGAATTCCCAGTTTGAGAGATGTTCCTCTAAGATCTTACCTTCCCGACTATCAATTTCCATGCAAATAATTAGACATACTTAACAAATCATTCACATATACATATCTTATCATAATTCATATCGCAATTCATAATCAATTTACCACCATTTCATAAGAGTATAATAGCATTTATCCTTTCAAGCATTTTCACAAACACCTTGTGTACGCATAATATGAATCTATTTCCCCTCTATATTTTCAAGCATTCATCAAACCATAATTCATCCATACAATCAATTCACTATTCACATCCACATATTAATCCCATCCTCCATACATTTCCCATCCTCCATATATTCTATCCACATCCAATCCACATTTCCATCCACATTTCCATCAATAATTAGCTTACTTCATAGAAAATTTGGAGAAAATGCATTTAATCTCTATTCTATCATTTCTATCAAATTAATATTCACAAAACATTAAAATAGAGTTGATTAGGATAGTATATCAACCTTAGGAATCCTTCCCTTGGATTCAAAATGCTCCCGAAGAGATTTGGAGAAGCTTTGAGGACGATCTCCAAGCTTTCCTCTCAATCTTCTAGCAACCTCCTTCTTCTCCAACAAACCCTCTCCCTCAAACCCTAGGTTTTCTCCCCCTTTTTGCCAAATTAGGTTAGAAATAGGTAGAGTATTTTAATATTTCGAGTAGGTCCCCCTATTTATAGCCCCAAGGTCTGAGAACAAAAAGACCAAAACGCCCATACTAAAATTCTGTAAAAATCACGAAAGACCGAGCGATCGGTGGTTATGACCGATCGATCGGTTCTCAACCGAGCGATCGGTGCTCTTGACCGGGCGATCGGTCAAAAAAGCACTCTCTGGAAATTTTTCCCATACAAAATTCTGGGCCAGTCGATAGATACCGATCGATCGGTTTTGGACCGATCGATCGCTACTTCTGACCAAGCGATCGGTGCTCTATTTCGACTCATTTTACTGTTTTGGCCATAACTTTTGACTCGTTCGTCGGATTTTGACGATTCAACTTGCGTTGGATTCGTCTTTCGAAAACAAACATTTCTGGTATTTTAGAATTTCTAAATTCCACTTAATTAATAGACTAAATTGTCCCCAAAGTTGACTGATCTGCAATTCCATTAGATAAAACCCACCATTGACTTGGCTTAAACTCAAAATAAGGAAAAACATTAAACATGAACTTCGAAGAGGGTTCCAACACCTTTCTAATGGTTCAAGAAACACTCAATTCTAGTAAACGGTGCCAAAACTAGAGCTTCCTAAAGTTTAGGGTGTGATATGACATCCCTCCATTACAAGTTTGATTAAGCCTAGTTCACACCACACCAAATAAATATATAATACAATAAACATCAAAACATCATAAGGACTATAATACCCCTAATACAATGAAGTAAAAACATGAAAAAGATTCGGGGTCTCTACATCCTCCCCCCCTTAAAAGAATTTCGTCCTCGAAATTACGTACCTTAGGTGAATAAATGTGGGTACTTTTCACGGACTTCGGCTTCTCTCTCCCAAGTAGCCTCTTCTCTAGAGTGATGCTCCTATTGCAAGAGCACAAGAGGAATGACCTTTGAACGCAAAACTTGCTCTTTCCGGTCCAAAATTCGAGCCGGTTGCTCTACTAGAGTCAAATCTTCCCGAATTTCCAACGGTTCCAAATGAATGACATGTGAAGGATCAGCAATGTACTTCCTCAACATAGAGATGTGAAAGATATTATGCACACCTTCCATGTGATGTGGTAAGGCGACCCGATAAGCAACTTCCCCGACTCGAGTGATGATCTCAAAAGGACCCACATATCTCGGACTGAGCTTGCCTCGCTTGCCGAATCTCATCACCCCCTTCGTAGGTGAGATCTTTACAAATAAAAAATCTCCGACTTGGAACTCAAGATCTCTCCTCCGAGTATCGGCATAGCTCTTCTGTCTACTCTGAGCTGCTTTCAACCTCTCCCTGATCAACTGAACTCTATCCACAGTCTGACCAACGAGCTCGGGACCCAAAAGCTTCCTCTCACCAACTTCGTCCCAACACAAAGGTGAACGACAACTCCTCCCATAAAGTGCCTCAAACGGTGCCATCTGAATGCTAGCTTGATAGCTGTTGTTGTAGGCAAACTCAACCAACGGCAAGTGATCAACCCAACTACCCTGAAAGTCTAACATGCAAGCTCGTAGCATGTCCTCTATGATCTGGTTCACTCTTTCAGTTTGCCCATCTGTCTGCGGATGAAATACCGTACTAAAATCCAAATGGGAACCCATGGCTTGCTGAAACTCTTCCAGAATCTGGATGTAAATCTCGGATCTCGATCAGAAACAATGCTAACTGGCACTCCATGCAAACGAACTATCTCCTTGATATAGAGGTTAGCCAATTGATTGGAGTTGAAAGTGGTCCGATATGGAAGAAAGTGAGCTGATTTAGTCAATCGGTCAACCACAACCCAAATGGCATCAAAGTTCTTGGCCGTCTTTGGCAAACCAACAACAAAATCCATGGAGATATTTTCCCACTTCCACTCAGGAATAGGAAGAGACTGAAGAAGTCTTGCCGGCCTCCTGTGTTCGGCCTTCACCTGCTGACACACCAAACACTTGGATACAAAGGTAGCCACATCTTTCTTCATACCTTTCCACCAGAAATTCTTCTTAAGGTTCTGGTACATCTTAGTACCTCCCGAATGCACGGTGTACTTGGACTTGTGTGCTTCATCCAGAATCTCCCTTCTTAAATCCTCATCATCCGGAACACAAAGTCTACCCTTGAAACAAACTCCACCATCCCTCCAAGAGAAATCCTCAAACCCGCTGTTAAGCGACTTATTCATAGCAGCGTGCAGTTCTCCATCATTCCACTGCAGGTCTTTAATCCTGTTCAACAAGGTTGGTCTGACCATAATGTTAGCCAACAAGGCTCCAGATGCTCCCACACTGAAACCCGCATCAAGGCTAGACACCTCTTCTAGTAACTTCCATTCTTAGACCATCAAGTGTGCCAAGAACCTAGTAGGTCTCCTACTTAGCGCATCTGCCACTACATTCGCTTTCCCCGGGTGGTATTGGATAGAACAATCATAATCCTTGAGGAATTCTACCCAACGACGCTGCCTCAAATTCAGCTCTTTCTGCGAGAATAAATACTTTAGACTTTTGTGGTCGGTGAAAACTTCAAACTGCGCACCGTACAAGTAGTGTCTCCAGATCTTAAGAGCAAAAACCAAGGCTGCTAACTCCAAATCATGGGTAGGATAGTTCTTCTCGTGGTCTTTCAACTGCCCGAGAAGCATAGGCAATCACCTTCCCGTGTTGCATAAGAACACAACCTAACCCAACGAGTGAGGCATCACTATACACCACAAAATCTTCACTACCCGATGGAACAGTCAAGATCGGAGCGGTGGTGAGACGCTTCTTCAACTCAAGAAAACTCTTCTCACATTTCTCATTCCACTCGAATCTAGCGTTCTTTCGAGTTAGATGAGTAAGCGGAGCTGTCAAATTGGAAAATCCTTCTACAAATCTTCGATAATATCTAGCTAGGCCCAAGAAACTTTGAACCTCTGTAACACTCTTTGGCCTTCCCCATCCTTCCACTGCTTCTATCTTAGCAGGGTCAACTGAAATCCCCTCTTCTGACACCACATGGCCTAGAAATGCTACTTTTTTTAGCCAAAACTCGCACTTGCTAAGCTTAGCATATAGCTTATGCTCACGGAGTGTCTTCAGGGTGATCCGGAGATGCATCTTATGCTCCTTCTGTGTCCTGGAGTACACTAAAATGTCATCCACAAACACGATCACAAAGCGGTCCAGAGTCGGCTTGAAGATCCTGTTCATGAGATCCATGAATGCTGCCGGGGCGTTTGTCAAACCGAACGGCATGACTAAGAATTCAAAATGCCCATATCTGGTCCTGAAAGCAGACTTAGGCACATCTTCCACCTTTATCTTCAGCTGATGGTAGCCCGACCTCAAATCAATCTTGGAGAAATACTTAGCTCCTTGCAACTGATCAAACAAGTCATCGATCTTAGGTAAAGGATATTTGTTCTTGATAGTGACCTTGTTCAGTTGCCGATAGTCGATGCACATCCTCATCGAACCATCCTTCTTCTTCACAAACAACACTGGAGCTCCCCAAGGTGATACACTTGGGTGGATAAATCCAAGACCAAGCAATTCGCCAATCTGCTCCTTAAGCTCTTTCAACTCTACTGGAGCCATCCTATATGGCGCTTTAGAGATGGGTGTCGTACCCGGAGCCAACTCAAATGCAAACTCTACTTCTCTATCCGGTGGCAAACCCGGTAAGTCTTTAGGAAAGACATCCATGAATTCCTCTACAATAGGGATACTTGAGAAATCTGGTGCTTCCGAGGTAGTAAGACTCAATGCCGCGAAACGAGCTAAGTCCTTCTTCTTCAACCCTTAAAAACGAAAAGAGGGCTCACTGATTGGTCTAAAGTTGACCACTTTCCCAAAATAGTCGACATGCCCATGGTATTTGGAAAGCCAATCCATGCTTAAAATGACGTCAAAGTCTTGGAACTCAAGGACAATCAGATCAGCCGGCATCTCTCTCTGACCTACTTGAATGTCGCAATCTCGATAGACCTTATCAGTGATGACTGAACTACCGACAGGAGTAGTGATAGACAATTCACGATCTAACAGACTTGGCTCCATCGGAAACTCTCGTGCAAAACTAGGTGTAACGAAGGAGTGAGTGGAACCAGTATCGATCAAAACATGAGCGAGGAAATCATTTATCAACAATGAGCCTGAATTAATATACAAAGCTAATTTTTCAAATCATGAATACATACATGCATCTTACATCATACCACATAACATTTAATATCACACACATAGCCTCAGAACAATATTTTAATTGACTAAAACACAATTAAATATACCCTGCACAACGTCGTCGGACGCCTGTGCATCCCGCTCCGAGGTAGCAAACACTCGACCCTGAGCTGGCTGGCGAGGCTGCTGAGGTCTAGGACCCTGTGGTGGCCTCTGCTGTGTGGACTGCCTACCTGGGGGCCTGACTCCCTGTGGCTGAGTCGACTGAATCCCCTGCTGAATGCGGAGTGGGCAATCTCGGATCCGGTGTGAGACCTCTCCACAATGGAAACAACCTCCAGTAATTGCCCTACACTCTCCCACTCTATGCCTCTTTCCGCACTGGCTGCAGGCATCATACAACTGGGTACCAGCAGTAGGCGGAGCCACCTGAGATGCTCGAGGGGCTGCCTGAGTAGGCCTCTGATACGGGGTAGGCCTAGCAATGGGCATAGGACCTGCTATCCTCGACCTCTTGTCCTGGGGGACAAACCTGCTTGCTTGCATCTTCTCCCTCTTCTTCAAAAATTCCTGTGAATTCTTCTCAGCTATCAAGGCGCGCTGATACACCTCCCTACATGTTTCGAGTTGAAGTATCGAAACCTTCTCCCGGATAAAATTCTTCAAGCCTCGCTCAAACCTCTTTGCCTTCATCCTCTCCGTAGCAATCAAGTGAGGAGCGAACCTAGAAAGCTCTACAAACTTGGCCTCATACTCGGCCACTGACATCCTCCCTTGCTCCAAGGTAGAGAATTCAATCTCCTTCTGATCTCTCACAAACACCGGGAAGTATCTCTCATAGAAGATGTCGAGGAACTCTCCCCAAGTCCACTCTTGTCCGGCTCGCACCTCATTCCTCTGCCTAGATGCGGCCTTCCACCAATGTTCAGCCTTGCCTTCCATGACGAAGGAGGCCCATTTCACCCTCTGCTCATCGGTAGCCTCAAGCACGGTGAAAATCTTCTCTAGTTGCATGATCCACAATTCGGCAACTGAGGGATCCGTACTACCATAGAAGGCTGGAGGACTCATCCTCCTAAAAGCTTCCACTCCGTTGTGACGGGGTGGGTGAACATCAATCTGCCTCTCTTGCCTAGTTTGACCAGCCGCTAGTAATGCAGTTTGCTGAGCCATAATTTCAGCCTGCCTCTCCATGGCTGCAGCAATAGCTTCCATGGCCCGACCCATATTTGCCTGGGGGTACCGTCTGGAGTATCCCCATCAGTCACACTGCCTCCTCCATTCCTATTATTTCTTCCACCCCTTCTCATGCTTACAATCCTCAGAAGAAGAAAACAATCTATTTAGAACACACTCACATAAATTCCTAAGTCTACGCTTAATCAAAACTCAATCCTCAACAATTTTAAAGTCCTGAACTTGATGTTGCTTCCCTAAGGTTCACATCTTCCTATACCCTACACTAAATACCTTAGCCCTAAGGACTCTAATGCCTTGAGCTCTGATACCACCTCGGGTATCAGACCCGGAGTGACATAACATGACTCCTACTAAGAGGACAACTTAGCCCAAGGGAACCTAATGGCTTGAGCTCTGATACCACCTCTGTAACGACCCCAAAATCCTACAAGGCTAAAATAGGACTTTGGGATTGCCACATTACTTAAACCTGCTTAAAATCCATGACATGCAAGGCACACTTACACGAGTCTCCAAAAATGAGGATAATAAAATTTTCGATATATCAACTGTAACCAACTAAATAGCACCAGTCTATAGTCAACAAATACAACCCACTAAAACCAAAGAGTCTAATACACAACTATAAAAGTCTACTAAGCAACATCTACTCAAGTCTAATACAACTCTCTCAATCAAATGAAATAAAAACTAAGAGGTGTAGCCACCCAAGTCTCTGGCTCCCTCATCAGAAGGCTCACCTTCACCTCCTTCCTCTGCGTATGTTTCCTCAACCCACGGCTCCGCCGTGTACTCCTGCTCTAAACCTGCCAAGACAAAGTCCGGCTGAGTACAAAGGTACTCAGTGTATATAAAATCCAACCAACAATAATAATATACCTGCACTTAGTCAGAAACATATCCAATAACATAATAACATAATCAGAGTGCGGAAGAACGTGTGCGCATATACATCATATCATCACCTTGACTCGTGTACTTGTGAGAATCTTAGACTTGGAAGACAATACACTTATGAGTTGCTTATGCTTATGAGACCACGTGCTTGTGAGATGCTTATGCTTATGCACTTATTCAGATCATACAATGATGTGACATGCCGTTCTTGGCGGATACGGACCATGCCTATGAATCAAATGTAATTGACATGCCGTTCTTGGCGGATACGGACCATGCCATGCTTATGCTTATTCAGAATGTCATACGTATGCCATGCTCATGCTTATGGTCCACATGTGTGACTTGTGAGACTCTTATCTTAACATACACGTGCATATGTTCTTAAGTGTCGAAATTAACATTTTGAGTTGGTAATTGCTTAGATTCCGATCTCCCACCATAGAAACTCCACTATACTGTCTCATACCAAATAGTTAGAGAATTCCCGGTTTGAGAGATGTTCCTCTAAGTTCTTACCTTCCCGACTATCAATTTTCATGCAAATAATTAGACATACTTAACAAACCATTCACATATACATATCTTATCATAATTCATATCGCAATTCATAATCAATTTACCACCATTTCATAAGAGTATAATAGCATTTATCCTTTCAAGCATTTTCACAAACACCTTGTGTACGCATAATATGAATCCATTTCCCCTCTATATTTTCAAGCATTCATCAAACCATAATTCATCCATACAATCAATTCACTATTCACATCCACATATTAATCCCATCCTCCATACATTTCCCATCCTCCATATATTCTATCCACATCCAATCCACATTTCCATCCACATTTCCATCAATAATTAGCTTACTTTATAGAAAATTTGGAGAAAATGCATTTAATCTCTATTCTATCATTTCTATCAAATTAATATTCACAAAACATTAAAATAGAGTTGATTAGGATAGTATATCGACCTTAGGAATCCTTCCCTTCGATTCAAAATGCTCCCGAAGAGATTTGGAGAAGCTTTGAGGACGATCTCCAAGCTTTCCTCTCAATTTTCTAGCAACCTCCTTCTTCTCCAAGCAACCCTCTCCCTCAAACCCTAGGTTTTCTCCCCCTTTTTGCCAAATTAGGTTAGAAATAGGTAGAGTATTTTAATATTTCGAGTAGGACCCCCTATTTATAGCCCCAAGGTCTGAGAACAAAAAGACCAAAACGCCCATACTAAAATTCTGTAAAAATCACGAAAGACCGAGCGATCGGTGGTTATGACCGATCGATCGGTTCTCAACTGAGCGATCGGTGCTCTTGACCGGGCGATCGGTCAAAAAAGCACTCTCTGGAAATTTTCCCCATACAAAATTTTGGGCCAGTCGATAGATACCGATCGATCGGTTTTGGACCGATCGATAGCTACTTCTGACCAAGCGATCGGTGCTCTATTTCGACTCATTTTACTGTTTTGGCCATAACTTTTGACTCGTTCGTCGGATTTTGACGATTCAACTTGCGTTGGATTCGTCTTTCGAAAACAAACATTTTTTGCATTTTAGATTTCTAAATTCCACTTAATTAATAGACTAAATTATCCCCAAAGTTGACTGATCTGCAATTCCATTTGATAAAACCCACCATTGACTTGGCTTAAACTCAAAATAAGGAAAAACATTAAACATGAACTTCGAAGAGGGTTCCAACACCTTTCTAATGGTTCAAGAATCACTCAATTCCAGTAAACGGTGCCAAAACTAGAGCTTCCTAAAGTTTAGGGTGTGATATGACATCCCTCCGTTACAAGTTTGATTAAGCCTAGTTCACACCACACCAAATAAATATATAATACAATAAACATCAAAACATCATAAGGACTATAATACCCCTAATACAATGAAGTAAAAACATGAAAAAGATTCAGGGTCTCTACAAATACATAGTGATATATGTGGTCCATTTAACATTGTTTCACGAGGTCAATACTGGTATTTTGTCACATTTACCGATGACTCTTCCAGATATGGATATGTCTATTTGATGCAACACAAATCTGACACCTTTGAAAAGTTCAAAGAATTCAGATTAGAAGTTGAGAATCAAACTGACAAAACCCTAAAGACACTTCGATCAGATCGAGGTGGTGAATACCTCACCAACGAGTTTATGGATTACTTAAGGGATAATGGGATTATCTCGCAATGGACAAGTCCTGCCTCTCCTCAACAAAATGGAGTTTCTGAAAGAAGATTAGATATGGTTCGCTCTATGATGGGCCATGCCGATGTTCCTTCATATCTTTGGGGATATGCTATACAAACTGCCATTTATATTCTAAACCGGGTTCTATCTAAGTCTATTCCGTTTACACCCTATGAATTGTGGGCTGGGCGAAAACCTAGTTTACAACATATAAGGGTATGGGGTTGTCCTGCGCATGTTCGCAAACTCGAACCCACTAAATTAGAATCTAGGACAGAGAAATAGAATTTTGTAGGATATCTAAGAGAAACTAAGGGTTTCTATTTCTACTCTAAGGCAGACCAAACAATAGTTGTTAGGCTTCATGCCACCTTCTTGGAGAAAGAAATGGATCTCCTTAAGAAAGTTGAATTTCATAAGATGAAAGACAACACAGCCAGTATCCAAAATGAACCTAATCCTTCGACTTTAATTTCTCCTAATTCTGTTGCACTGAGAAGGTCTAAAAGAGTTTCGAGACCACCGGATAGACTTCAGTATTACAATAATGAAGTTTATCTAGTTACCCCTGATGATGAGGATAAGGATCCTAATACTTATTAGGAAGCTACATTGGATGTAGATGCATCTCAATGGAATAAAGCCATGAATGCTGAAATAGATTCCATGTATAACAACGGTGTCTGGACTTTAGTTGATCCACCAGATGGTATAAAGCCAATTGGATGCAAATGGATTTACAAAAGGAAGAAGGGTGCCGATGGTAACGTGGAGACCTGTAAAGCTAGACTTGTTGCAAAAGGTTATACTCAAATTCAAGGAGTTGATTATGAGGATACCTTTTCACCTGTACCTATGCTTAAATCCATCAGAATATTGCTGGCTATAGCTGCACACCATGACTATGAGATATGGCAAATGGATGTCAAAACTGCTTTCCTTAATGAAATGTTAGATGAAGACATCTATATGAAGCAACCAGAGGGCTTCATTGCTCCTAACCAGGAGAACATGGTATGCAAGCTCGACAAGTCGATATATGGTTTGAAACAAGCTTCAAGAAGCTGGAACCAAAGATTTGATCTTTCGATCAAAGAATTTGGATTCCAAAAAAATTTGAAAGAATCTTGTATATACATGAATGACAGTGGGAGAGCGGTAATATACCTAATTCTTTATGCAGATGACATCCTATTCATTGGGAATGATGTAGGGATGTTGTCATCAGTCAAGATATGGCTTTCTTAGCATTTCTCAATGAAAGACTTGGGAGAGGCATCATATATTCTGGGAATAAAGATTCTGAGAGATAGAAAATGCTGAATGTTGGGATTGAGCCAAACTTCTTACATAGACAAGATATTGTCTAGGTACAATATGAGTGATTGTGAGACAACACTCATTCCTTTTAGACATGGTGTCACTTTGTTTAAAAAGATGGCCCCTACATCAGCTGATAAGATCGAGTAGATGAAGAGGTGCCCTTATGTTTCGGCAGTTAGGAGCCTCATGTATGCCATGTATGTACTAGACCGGATATCTGTCATGCAGTGGGAGTTGTTAGTAGGTTCCAAAGCAATCCAGGTGTTAATCATTGGACTGCAGTGAAGCACATTATGAAGTACCTGAAAGAGACCAGCGATTATGTGCTTACCTTTCAATCAGAAGACTTAGTTGGACTGGGTTATACTGATTCCGATTTCCAATCTGATCCGGACAATAGAGCTTCCACATTTGGGTATGTGTTTACACTGGGTGCTGCTGCTGTCAGTTGGCGCAGCATAAAGCAGAAGAGTATTGCTGACTACACCACAGAAGCAGAATATATTACAGCTTCAGAAGCAGCGAAAGAAGCAGTCTAGTTTAGAAGGTTTTTGCAAGAGCTAGGAAATGTTCTTTCAGCACTCAGACCTATCACTCTCTTCTGTGATAGTAACGGTCCAGTAGCCCATTGCAAGGAACCTAGGAACCACAAAAGGATGAAACATGTGGAGCAGAAGTATCATCTCATTCGTGAGATCATTGACAGGCAAGATGTAGTGGTTACAAAGATTAGGTCTTAACTTAATGTTGTACACCCGATGACCAAGGCTTTCTCAGATAAAGTTTTTGTAACACACTTAGACCGTATTGGATTGAAATCTATGGCACAGTGACTTTTAGGGCAAGTGGGAGATTGCTGGACATGATGCCCAGAAAAGTTATTTAGATTGTTAGAACCTTATTAATTTGATTAATAAATGCTTCTTCTTAATCTATTATGTATTCATTATGGGTAATTGACCATGATCATGAGATGATCTATACGATATGAGATATCGATAAAGGTCCATAGGATATATTGTAGGAAAGTTATGTGATTAGATTATCACAGGTAGATATAACTTTCCGGTTCCTTATACCTTATATAGTCACAGTTGTGGGTGAAACTAGGCACTTCACTTATATGGCTGCCAAAATGCTAATTCTCAATAGTTGAGATGTAGTTCTATCTCGAACTATTATAGTGGAGACTATACATTAGCATATGTGTGCTTAAATGTACACTGAATGATAGCATTCAATGAGAGACCTCTTGCATAAACATACTATCAGATAGTTGGTCTCTCATTCACATTGAACGGTTTCGATGATCCTTAGATCTGATGAGTTCATCTATGACTGGGCAGTGATCTGACTGTTTTGATTCCACCAACGTATTTTCTAACTTAGGGAATACAATACAGTGACAGTTGGATAGTCAGAAAGTTGTTCGAGTCATGATGAATTTCAAACAAGAAATCCATGCTAATTAATTTGAGAGATTATCCAAGTTCCGGGTAAGACAATTGATTAAGTTCAAATCCTGCGTAGGTGATTTTGAAAACAAAGTAAGTTTTGAAATATACTTTTATTAAAAGGTATTATACTTAAAAAAAGATTTTTTTTTAAAAAAATTTTCATGAGAAATTGTTTCTCATGGCTTAATCATAAGTCTTGGAAACCTGGATGATTTGCAATGGGCTATGGGTTAGATAATATGTCAATCTCGAAGGCCCATTAGGGATAATGTATTTGGAAGGATAAATCGAATTTAAAAGTTCATGTGACGGGAAGATGAGTGGACCAGTCTTTACGAGTAGTATTGACTGTTTTCTCTAAGATTTACTTTATCTGACGGTTTGAGACTTCTACCTGACGACTAGTCTGAGGATGATTATAAGCAAGGGCGACCTTATAGGTGACCCCATACTTTTTCAG
The DNA here is from genome assembly GCA_015143295.1 of Tetracentron sinense. Taxonomy (NCBI): domain Eukaryota; kingdom Viridiplantae; phylum Streptophyta; class Magnoliopsida; order Trochodendrales; family Trochodendraceae; genus Tetracentron; species Tetracentron sinense. The sequence goes on along the minus strand of CM026572.1, from coordinate 5,238,921 downwards.
AAAATGTTCAAAGACTCTATTGCATAAATGTTTTCCCCCATCACTGATGATAGCTTTGGGGGCTCCAAATCGAGCAAAGATGTTCTCTTTAAGAAATCTGACCACAACTCTATGGTCATTGGCTTTTGTGGGAATTGCCTCTATCCATTTAGAGACATAATCAACCGCAAGGAGAATATACTGAAAACTATGTGAGATTGGAAATGGTCCCATGAAATCAATGCCCCAAATATCAAAAATCTCATCAACCTGAATAAGTGTGAGGGGCATCATGTTTCTCTGAGAAATTCTGCCTAGATGTTTACATTTTGGGTAGGCCTTGGAGTAGATATGCGCATCTCGAAAGAGAGATGGCCAGTAGAATCCACACTGTAGAACTTTCTCTGCAGTCTTTTTAGTGTTGAAATGACCACCACATGGATGATCATGATAGGAGGAGAGAATATTCAACTACTCAAACTCAGGGACACACAGACGAAGGAGCTGGTTTGGACAATACTTATAGAGATAAGGGTCGTCCTACGAGTAGTTCTTCACCTTGGCCAAGAATTACTGTTTATCTTGTTTGGACCAGTGGGAAGGAATGGCTTCAGTCACGAGGTAGTTGACAATGTCAGCATACCACAGAGAATTCGAGACCGCGAACAGTTGTTCGTCAGGAAAGGTCACAAGATGGGTATAGGCTCAGAGATGGACTCTATAGTCAGTCGAGATAAATGGTCAGTGACCACATTCTCAGTTCCTTTCTTGTCCCAAATTTCTGGATCAAATTCTTGTAATAAAAGAGTCCAACGAATCAGCCTGGGCTTGGTATCTTTCTTGGAAAGAAGATAGTGCAGCGCTACATGATCTGAGTAGACTATGACCTTCATGTCAAGTAAATAAGATCTAAATTTATCCAAGGCAAATACTACAGCCAAGAGCTCTTTCTTAGTGATGGAATAATTTAGTTATGCTGAATTTCAAGTCTTGCTAGCATAGTACATGACATGTGGCAGCTTGTTGACTCTTTACCCTAGAACTGCACCTAAGGCATAATCGGAAGCATCACACATCACTTCGAATGGAAGGGTCCAATCGGGAGAACGAATGATAGGAGCAGAGGTGAGCTCAGATTTGAGGCGCTCAAATGCAGTCATACACTCGGTGTTGAAGTCAAAAGGGCTATCGTTAGCCAAGAGACTACACAGGGGATGAGTGATTTGAGAAAAATCCTTGACAAGTCTCCGAGAAAAACCAGCATGTTCGAGGAAAGATCGAATGTCACGAATAGACTTAGGGATTGGTAGAGTAGAGATAACATCTATCTTTTCCTTATCAACCTCGATCCCTTGATCGGATATCACATGGCCCAAAACTATGCCTTTCTTCACCATGAAGTGGCATTTCTCCCAATTTAGGACAAGGCGTTTGTCCTGACAGCACTCTAAGACCAGACTGAGCTGATGGAGACACTAATCAAAAGATGATCCAAAAACAGAGAAGTCATCCATGAAGACTTCAAGAAATCTCTCTACCATGTCACTAAAAATGTTAGTCATGCACCTTTGAAAAGTCGCAGGTGCATTGCAGAGGCCAAAGGGCATGTGACGATAGGCAAATGTGCCAAAAGGATAGGTGAAAGTGGTTTTCTCTTAGTCCTCAGGGGTGATGGGTATTTGATTGTACCCTGAGTATCCGTCTAAGAAATAGTAGGAGTGACCAGCCAGTCTTTCCAACATCTGATCAATAAAGGGCAGCGGAAAATGGTCTTTCCTAGTGTTAGTGTTGAGTTTTCTGTAATCAATACAGACTCTCCAACCTTTTTTTAGTCGTTGGGTGACCATTTCCTGCTTCTCATTTTCCACCACTATGAATCCTGCTTTCTTGGGCACAACATGAATAGGACTGACCCACTTGCTATCTGAGATTGGATAGATGATTTATGCATCCAGTAGTTTAAGGATTTCATCTCGGACAACTTCCTTTAGAATAGGATTTAGCCTCCTTTGAGGCTCCCTAGAAGTCCTAGAATAATCTTCCAGGCAAATTAGTGTTCACAAACAGAGGGGTTTATCCAACGAATGTCATCGATAGTCTAACCAATGGCAATCTTATGCTTTTTCAACAATTTTAGAAGTTTCGCTCTTTGGAATTCAGAGAGAGCAGAAGCGATGATGATGGGATAAGTTTCCTCTGTTCATGTGAGCTTTGAAGGAAGAGGTGTCAGTTCAAGCTTAGGCACTGAGGCATCAATGGATTCAATCTCAGTGGATACGAAGAGGATGGAAGGTGGTTCTCTATCCAAGGTTATCAAAGGCTCAAACTCATTGAGTGGAGCAGGAGTAGAAATCAAAGGAGCAGACTCTAAGAGATCATTAACTTCAGAAATGGCTATTTCAGATTGAAAATCAGCCCCAAAGTGTTCGAGACACTGACGGAGTATGTCTTCGGGAGTGTCCTGAGTTAGAATCTCAACAGCACACATTTCTTCAACTATGTCGACATCGGTAGGTTGGTGCATTAAGCGAAAGATGTTGACCTCTGCTTTGAGGTTGCCAAAAGCGATCGACATGTTCCTCTCCCTACACCCTATGTGGGCATCAGCAGTGGCTAAGAAAGGTCTGCCCAAAATGACGGGTATCCTATTATCCAGACATGGTTCTATGTCGATAATGATGAAATCGACTGGATAGTAAGAGTCTGCAACTTTTACTAGGACACCCTCGATGATACCTTGAGGGATCTTTATAGATTGGTCCGCAAGTTTTAAGTGACCCTAGTAGGCTTCATGTCCTTTAAGCCTAACTGCTGATAAACTGAGTAGGGTAGGAGATTCACACTGGCTCCTAAGCCGAGCAAGGCGATGCAGGTGAAATCATTCCCTATTCCACACGGAATGGTAGGGCTTCCAGGATTCTTAAATTTTATAATACCATTACGTTGAATGAACGCAGTGGTCTTCTCTGCCAAAAAGGCATCCTTGGGTACATGAGTACACCGCTTGACTGTGCATAAGTCCTTGAGGAACTTAGCATAAGTTGGAATCTGCTTGATAGCAATAAGGAATGGGATGTTGATCTGTAAATCTTTGAAGACTTCCATGATCTCTGAGAATTGTTGATCCCGTTTATTCTGGACAAGCCTTTCTGGGAAAGGTGGCTTCAACTGACAAATCGGCTTGTCCTTAGCCTAAGGTTTCTGGACCGGAATAGCAGATTTAGGTGCAGAGGTAGAGGCAACAGCTTTGGAGCTGGGTTCCTCCAAGTTAGCAGTTGGTGCTTTTGATGGCACTGAGCATGCTTGTACTCCCATGTCTACATTTCTGCCCGAACGGAGTGTGGTAATAGCTTGTACCTCACCCTGAAAGTTGGGGTTCGTGGATTGCGAACCGACTTCATAAGCTACCTCCTTGGCATTTCCCTTTGGATTGGCAATAGGTTGGCTAGGGAATTTGCCTTTCTCTCTCTCTGCTTCTAGTTGACCTAAGCGTTGCTCTAGAAATTGGTAAGATTGTTCTTGCCGTGCTATAAACTGAGAGAGAAGGTCTTCTAGACCAGGTTTAAGAGCATGATGTTGTGGTGCAGCTAAGGGAAGCTATTGCACCAACTCTCTATTGGAGCTCAGAGGGGCAGGGTAATTATAGGACTGGGGAGCAACTGGGACTAATTGCTGATTTTGCAGATGTGGAGGGGCTCTCTGCTGTCCAGAATAAGAATTCTGGTGAGGTTGCTGATACTGGTGGTACTGCTATTGTGAGTACTGCCCATTATATGGCCTATTGGGTTGGTGAAACCCTGAAGGATAAGTGCCCTATAGTGGTTGCAGTTGTGGGGTAGACTGTTGCTTCCAAGAAAATTTTGGATGATTCCTAGTATCTGGATGGTAAGTCTGGCTATAGGAATTTGGAGTGGGAGGTTTAAAGGTACTGAAGTTGCAGACCTCTTCTTGGATTTGTAGGGCACATCCTTCATTTAAAGGACATGTAAAAGTGGAATGGGTATTCTGTAGACATAAATCACAATGCATGATTAGGTTATCCTGATCCACATGCATGACAGTATTAGAAGGTATTGGTTTCTGAACTGATACAGCTAGGGCTGAAACAGATTTTGTGAGTTCTAGGAGTAGGGATTTCAACTCTGGATCACTTTCGACCTCGTGTCTCGTGGAAGTCCTAGAGGGTAGAGTAGTTCGACTAAATTCAGAATTAGTCGTCCAATGCTGGGAGTTTTCTCCTAATTCCGTGAGGAATAAGTAGGCTTCTGTAGGAGTCTTGTGCATGAATTTTCCTTGACACATAGATTCCAGCATGTTCCGGAACTCATCAGTAAGTCCTTTATAGAAAAAGTTAACAAGGCTGCCCTTGTCAAAGTTATGATGGGGACATTTGGTTTGAAAATCCTGAAATCTATCCCATGCTTCATAGAATTTTTCATCAAACTTCTGTTGGAAGTCTTGCATGAATTGTTTCATTTCATTTGTCCTAGACATCGAATAGAATTTGGACATGAATTTGGCAACTAACTCAGCCCAAGTTGTAATAGAGTTAGTAGGAAGAGAGTAAAGCCAAGCAGAGGCTTTATCTTTTAGAGAGAATGGGAAGACCCTTAATCTAACATTTTCTTCATTGAGATACTGATTTTTAAACAATGTGCAGATATTTAGGAATTGCTGTAAATGAGTGTATAGATCTTCTCTGGCAAGACCATGGAAGGTAGGTAGCATTGTACTGTATGCGGTCTGATTTCGAATTGAGTCGCATCCGTTGATGGAAGTACAATACAGTTAGGAGGGTTAGCAGAAATGGGTGCATATGTCTCAATGAGGGGCCGTTTTGCTGCCATGGTAATTTGAAAGGAGGAGGGAGGGAAAGACTCTGGAAATGATTCTAGGAGAATTGAATGACTCAGATCGAATCAATCGTTTGTTGGATCGGGCCCAACAGGGCATATACTTGAAAAATATGCCCTAGAGCTGGCAAAAAGTGACCAAAGGAGACACTAACCTAAGTGAATCTATATGATGCGCACAGCACACAAAGATAACCCTAAGCCAGAGCTAAACAATCAATAGTTTCCTGGGCTTTATCTTTTTATCTGTGTTGGCAAGTAGGTTATGACAGTGGGTAGGACCACTGATTTTATCTTGTTTAATCCACCGGACTGACTTGCACTCTTGGTTCTCACAAAGGTTTCAATCGCAAGCTAACCTTCCAATACTAACACGAGTTAATTACAAGAGAATCCATAGTCTAGACAGACGTGTTGCACAATGGCAAGCTTAAGTACGTCCCAGACTAGCTGGATCAGTCAAGCAGTTTGACAAGTGTATTCCCGAAAGAATAACTTGGGCTAGATTGTGTTCCTAAGTCAACAAGCACAGTTAACCAACAAGATTTTGAGGAGGCCACTTAAGAGCTTAGTATACTAAAGTAGTAGGGACATGTGGCTATGTTAGGAAACAGGGACTCGCGCTCGTGGTCTTATTCGACTCAAAAATGAAGGATTCATTGATTTTGTGATGGTCCTATGAACACCAAGCTAAATTTGGCTCTAAATCTTGATTCATTTTATTAAATTGCTTTCGGGTTTACACAACTGGAGTGACGAGGCGGGTGATGAAATCCCACTAGTTTCAAATAGAGCTGGGTTTGCTCTTTTAATTAATGTATTTTTCGGCCATCCACGCAGTTCAAAAAAGTTGTACAAAAGCAAATAAACAATCACCACCTAGATGCTTAGTCAACACTCGGGATCGCTTTCAAGCGAGGTATAGAACACGAACCTACCCGTGGGCTATGTCACGAGGTCGCCTCCCTGAGGTAGGGAGGGGGAATGGGCTTGGGCCCACTCCGAGCTAGTACTCCCTACTCACACTCCTTCCCTGCAAAAAGAGTTAGATTACAGAATAGAGCAAGGTTGGGGAATTGAGTTGGAAAGTTACTGCCTTTAAGGTTAGCACAACATAGTCAAGGGAATAAGGCAGTTTTGAAGAACTTCCAATTAGGGTTTATTTCGAATTTAGAAATTTCCTATATGAGGAAAATACTATTTTCGAAATATCCTAAGGTTGGAAATTTTCCAAATAATAAATCCGGGCACTATGGAAAGTTTCCAAAGAGAAATTTGTGCTAGGAATAGACTTTCCAAAGATGGAAAAAATTAGCAAATCTTTTTTTTTTTTTTTGAACCCGCCACAATACTCATTTCCCAAAAAGACTGTTTCCTATAATAACATAGAAAGTAAATCTTTTAAAAAAAAAAATAAATCCTACGATTTTTTTTTTGTTTTCCAATGCACTCAATTAAGGGTTGCTACAAACCCTTGAACACACATCTAACATAAGAAATAAAAATATGTCCTAAAATTATTACAACTTTGCACTCGGCCATCCGAGGCTTAAAAAATAAAATAATAATTAGCAAGTAGAAAAGAAAGAGAAGAAGGGGGATCCGAAATCCCTTGTTGTTCGTTTTTTTTTTTTTGAAAAGTTTCTTCTTTCTTTATGCACTTCCTTCACCCAAGCGGCAATGGCGCCATTCGAAGCAAGACTTTTTCGTCGTTTAGAATCGCCATATTTCAACACTTTAATTAATCTGAGACCTACAAAATATGATATGTATAGGGCTTGTGTCAGATGTCGAATCCTCACTCGGGGTTAGTTAGTTAGTGCAATAAAGAAAATAAAATAAAGAAAAGATTAAAATGGTGGAATGAGAAGGGTGGAGTTGATTTTTAAAATAAAATTGATTTTAGAGATGATCAAGACCTACTACTAAGATACAATAAATAGCATGAATTAAAACATAATATTGAGAGACATCAAAAAATGCAATATATAACATGAAAAGAAATTTATTTCATTTAAACTAAAGAATCACTACAAAGCTAGAAATTAAAATACTTGCTAGAACATCCAAAAGATTAAGCGCCGGAGGTGTGTCTACCTTGAAGAGAATGAGAAACCATGAGAACTAGAGGTGTAAGAGAGAGATAGGTGACCATGCTATGGCCATTAGGTTAGAGAAAGAGAGGGTTGAGAGATGAGAGATTTCTAAGGAGAGAGAAAATGTTTAGAGATAAGGTGAGAGAGAGAAGAGAGAGGTGTGTGGTACGGTCACCACAAAGAGATGTGAAGAGAGATGGAGGTGAGAATGAGCAAAGAGGATTTTGAGAAAAGAAATTGTGTCTTGGAAGAGAATTCATGGATGGTGGAACCATGGGATATGTATATATAGGGAGAGGGGTGGCTACTAAGGTTTTGGAATTTAGAAAAATAGAAAGTTTTTGAATTAATCAAGAAGAATGGCTAGAATGGAAAGTGGGAAAGTAGGAAAGTGAGGTGTGGCCACTAATCTCTTAGATATTAGGGTTTTAGGGTTAGTGAAATGGGTGGCTAGGATTTAGCCTAGAAGGTGGTGGCTAGGTTTAGGAGAAAGAGATGGGATTAGGATTTTGAACTAACTAGGGTTTGGATGATTAGGGTTGGACGGATAGGATTAGGAGAGAGAGATTAAGGTTTTGAGAAATAAAAGAGAAAAAGAAGAGAAAATGATGGCAGAGGGTTTTGAACCCTGGTCTCTGGTATTATCTTCCATACACTTCACCAACTGACTAGCAGACAAGTTGTGTCTTCAACTGTGGTTGTTAATACTTTGGTCTCTCTTCTCGGAGATTAACTCTTCTGCTCTTTTGGTCTCCACTTTGATTCTGAGATCTTATGGCTTAGCCTACACTTGGCTTGCATCTAATTGGTATAGGTTGTTGGCTCTTTAGTCTTCGATAATGGGCTTTGATGCTTAACTATGGCCTCCGGTTCTTGAGAATCGTCTAGTCAGGGTTCTTGAGACAGTTAAAAACACGTAATGAGAAATATCTTTGTATCTAGACTTTCAGAAATGTGTTTAATTGATTCTAATATACCAATTTGACAAGAAAAGTGTGTTCTATGCAATGGAGGAAAATCTTACATAGAAAAGTTTGCAAAAATAAAAGTTTTACGTAGGAGAGTTCAATAATTCTTAGAGGATAATCGTGAAAAGCAAACACTTTTAAGCGAATATCAATGTGGAAGAGAGAGAGCCGCCTATTCCGATGCAAACGCAGGCGAATACAGATCTAGATGTATGGTTGTATCTAGATTACTGTTGAGTGGAGGGACTGTGAGATTTTACCTCTTTTGTATTTCGATGGGTCGGCATGTCTACCTTTACTTATGATGTTTTGTATATGAACTTAGAATACAGATTATGTACAAAAAAGAAAAAGGTGGATTACGCTTCCGCATCTTTTATGAGCTTCCGCACTCTGATTATTGTCGTTATGGTATTATGTTTTACCTTGTTCATTATAGATGGTTTGCCAGGTCAAGAATAGCCACACCTAAAGTATCCCTTAACTCCTAGGGGGTATTTTGGGACGCGACACTTTCCTTGGCTTTTGAAGATCAAAGAGATGAAGGAGATAATGGAGTAGACTTTCTGTCTCAATAAATCCTTAGGGTTCCAAACTGTAGCCTTGGAAAATCTTAGAGGATCTCCTCTTAAAGCTCACGAAATTCCCTTTGGGGTTTTTCTTCTCTCCCAAACTTTAAGCTCACGAAAATTGTTGGAGAATAATAATTCTCTCTCTCCCTCATGGTTTGGCTTGGAGAATAATTATTGAATCAAATCCACCCTCACGGTTTGGGTGTTGGGGTATTTATAGATGTGGATAGATATAGATCTTATCCATATCTTTAATCATTATCCTATAATGATAGTTATCCCTAAAAGTTTCTAATTAATGATAATTCTTATCATTAACAAACTCCTAGTTTATCCATAATATGTTAGTTATAACAACCTTCTATTTTAGGTTTCCTTTTCCAAAAAGGACTCCTTAAATTTAGGGATATAACTAACTCCCTAGATTCTAGGGATTCTAACCAACTCCCTAACTATTAGGGATTCTAACCAATTTAGAAACACCAAGGGGTGGGCGGGAGCAAGGAGGGCATGAGCTAGAGGGAGGCTTGAGCATCAAGGTAAGGATTATGGATAATCTTTATCTCTTTTGTTCCTTGTCTTCCAAGTAAGGTATCTAATCTCATTAGATAAGAACTAATTAATTAATAATTATCTACTAACCAAAAATCCCTTATTAAGGGGGATTCCAATAGTAGGCACCACCTTGGGGGTGGATCTCATGGGCTTGGGGCTACCAATAAGGTCCATCTCTTATGGGCTTTTATAAATATGGATCAAACCCATCTTCCCTTATATTTGGTTGATTAAATTATTATTATTATTATCCTTTAATTTAGATTAACATTTAATCTAAACTATAGATTAACATTTAATCTATTTTATTATAGATTAACATTTAATCCATAATTTCGAGCTTGTATTTCTTTATGAGCATCTCCATAGATTGCTCTGGGACATTCTAACCCTGGCTTACCCGATGTTATCCCATTGACCCTTTAATAGGAATGACACCGGAATTGCAAGTGACGTGAGATATCCATGTTGTAATTGAATCCCAATGAAAGAACATTAACCAATAAAGGATCCCGCTACATGAACTTTTTAACTCGATTGATCCTTCCAATAACATTATCTAATAGGCCTTCGAGATTAATATACTATCTAACTCATAACCTATTGTACATCATCCGGGTTTCCAAGACTTTTGATTAAGTCATGAGAAACTATTTCTCATGTTAAAAAATTTTGAGAAAAACTTTTATTAAATGTATCTTATTAAAAATTATATTTCAAACTTATTTGATTTAAAATCATATGCGTAGGATTTAAGCTTAATCGACTGTCTTACCCAGAACTTGGATATTCTCTCAATTTAATGAGCATGAATTTCTTGTTTGAAATTCATCATGACTCGAATAGCTTTCTAATTATCCAACTGTTACCTTATCGTAGTCCCTCAGGTAAAGAGTACTTAGGTGCAATCAAAATAGTCACATCACTGCTCAATTATATATGAACTCATCAGATCTAAGGATCATCAAAACTATTCAATGTGAATGAGAGACCAACTATCTGATAATATGTTTATGCAAGAGGTCTCTCATTGCATGCAATCAGTCAGTGTACATTTAAGCACCCATATGCTAATGTGTAGTCCCCACTATAATAGTTTGAGATAAAACTACATCTCAACAATTGAGAACATCTTAACATTGTGGCTAAGTGAAGTGCCCAGCTTCACCAATAGCCGTGACTCTATAAGATATAAGGAACTAGAAAGTTATATCTGTCTGTGATAGTCCAATCACATAGCTTTCCTACAATATATCCTAGGGACCTTATTCGATATCTCATATCATATAGATCATCTCATGATCTTGGTCAATTACCCATAATGAATTCACAATAGATAAAGAAGAAGTCTTTATTAATCTAATCAATAAGAATATTACAATCTAAATGAATTTTCAGGGCATAATGTTCAACATATCTCTCATCATTTTATTCCTCGAGGTGGAGGTAGAGATAATGTATCTTTCTTTGACGTTTTCTTAATGTGCTGCATTCTCACCACTAAAAAGATTGACTTACCTTTCATGTTCACTCATATTATGCGGGATGCCTCCAAGAAAAAGTCAGGAGGATTACCTTTCGGGAAAGCTCTTACCCGACTCTTCAAGTATTTTAAAGTCCCTCTTTCACTTTATGTTGATAGAGTCGATGCATTAAACACCGACTATTACTCTCGGGCTACCATCATGAGGATGAGATATACTTGGGTTGAAGACCATCATGTTTGGGTACCAAAAACAGCTTCTACCACAGCCCCTATCCCTTTAGTTTCTCCTACTTCAGCACCTTCATCATCTACTCTAGCTCCTATTCTTGATCCTACTCCTGCTCTAAACTCTACTCCAGTCATTCCTCCTACATTAACTCTAGGACTATTAGAGATTCCATCTACTTCAGCAGCAACAGCAGAACCTGAGACAGAGTTGCCTAAGTGGCCTAAGATTGAGATTGAGACTGAGATCCCAGAGTCATCACACCAGAGACAGGACTCGCCTCATTTTGAGGATACTGGACCATTCTATGAGTCCCAGAGGAGACCAAAGATGATTGCAGATCAGATGAGCCTCCTAATGGGCCAGATAGCCTCCATTGGATCAAGCTTGGAGAGTATGTTGAGCTCCCAGTCTGTTATCCAAGACCATATGATGAGCTTCCAATCCGAGACTAGAGATAAACTGTCATCTCTCGAGACTAGGATTGATGGCATTCAAACTGAGCTGAGAGATAGAGCAGAGATAGTGGAGACTCACTTAGAGGATATTGGGGTTGTTGGTGATGTAGTGAAGAATAGAGCAGTTTATATTCTCACCCTAATTGAGAGGAAGGTTGTAGATGCCTTAGAGCAAGGTGAGAAGATGAAAGCTGAAATCTCTAAAATCAGTTAAGGTGTTAAGGCTTCAGGTTCCTTCATCTATGAGATGTCATCCTTACTGGGTACTCAGGCTCCCATCATCCATCAGACAGCCACTATAGTGACTTAGGTAGCTATTGACTTGACGGACCTGAAGGTCAAGCTATCTCAGATTCCAATCCCAGTGGATATTCAAGCTTTAGAGAGACCCTAGGTCGATACTTAGTAGAGATCCCAAGAGCTAGTCATCTTGGATGATACCTCTCCTAGTGACCCTAAAGAAAAGAGAAAAGAAAATATGTCAAAAGTGTCACACAAGGCAAAGAGAAAGAGAGAAGAAAAAGATCAATATAATTTTTTTTGCTGCTTTAATGTTCACATGTTTTTTGATAATGCCAAGGGAGAGAAAATATAATGACTATATATATATATATACCCATAGTACTTTTTTTTTATGAAATGAAATATAATTTCTATATTTTTTGTTGTCTTAGAAATATGAATTAAAAAGCTCATATGAATATATTTTCATTGGAATTCCAGTTATGAATGACATGAATTTCTTTATAAATGGCTTGTACTCTTTATCAATCTTAGACTATATGAAATGTCTCACATTATACTTTCTTGTATACAAGTGACAAGCAAGTCATACTATGATTATTTTAAATAAGAATGAGACTTATCTTGTTAATATACTTTTTGTGCATTTGATATGACTTGACATTGATCACATGTAAATGCCAATACTTTTGATTGATATGAATGAAACTTCAATTTTTTTGGTATCTTAAATAGACATTGAAGATGTTCTTTGAATCTCTTTGAATTTGGAAGAGTGTTCTAAACTGTGCATATTACTTGAAAATGCCAAATTTATATGAATGCATATGTTTAGGGGGAGCCACCTCAAAATTTCTATTAAAATACATATATTGAGGGGGAGCTTATTCTCATTTCATTACATTAATGTCATCATCAAAAAGGGGGAGATTGTTAGCCTAAAAGGTTACAACCCTATGTATCCTTAATAATTTTGATGATAACATAATAATGAAATGATCACTTTGGTACTAATGGTTCTATGAAGTTTACGTAAAATTCAGATTGTAAGAACATTAGCCTAACATTCAAGGCATGAAGCAAAGAAAGGACATCACATGTCAAAGATGATTCATCAAGAAAAGGCCATCAAACTCAAAATTGTATTCAAAACTCAAATTCCAAGATCATATCAAAAGTGAAGAACTAATCATTTCAAAATTGAAGTCAAAATTGAAGATTCAATGAAAATCAAAGTTCTCACCCAAAGTCCAAGTCGGATCATGAAGGCAAAGTAAAAATCATTCAAAATCAAGACTAGAAGAATCAAGACTCTCTGTAAGGTTTAAAGATTATTTTTTATTACTTTGAAGGGTCTAGGACTTATGTAAACTCAAATGCTTGGAAAGTAGAAATGCTCAAAGTACCTAGATTGACCTTAGGAACCTAAGAATTATTGGAAAATATTATAAGGCCCTAGGAAATCTTAACATATAGTTAAACTCATGACTAAGGAATTTTAAAAGACCTAGGAAATCACTCTCATCATATTGGTCTTTGAAAACAGAGGTTTATGGGAAAATCATTCATGAACCATCGATGGCTGAGCCAAGGGATTGGCCAACCGTCAATGGTTGAGGTTACAAAAAGTTTTTAAACTTTTTGTCTCTTTAACCGTTGATGGAAACCTGCGGGAACACTCATAACGGCTATTTTGAATGGCCATTTTCACAATTAAAGAACTTTCAACGGCTAGATTAAATGCTCAACTATAAATTGAGTTCATTTATGAACATCAAACAACTCTTGAATCATTATTGATCAAATCCCAAGTTGTATTCAACTCTCATCAAGATCATATGTTGAAAACATAGAAATCCCAATCTCTTGTATTTGAGCTTTCAACTCTCAATCTTTTGAGAGATTTTTAGAGTGTGTCTTCCAATCTTATTCAGCTCACCAAGGAACCTTTGTATTTGGATTCAAATCCAATCACACTTTGTATTGAAAGAAATCAAGAATCGTGGATTTTTGTCCATGAAGCCGGATAGCTTTGTAAAGTCAAGAGAGTGTGCTCTCTTGTATTGAAGGTCGTGATCTCAACCTGTGAAAGAAGATTGTAAAGGTGGTATCCTAGCCTAGAAGGGATTGTAGAGGTTTGAGCTTCACCCGGTGAAGAAGCTTGTGCGAGTAAAATCGTGGGAATCCTTGAAGCAAGAAGCTGAAAGGTGGGGACGTAGACAAGTTGTCGAACCTCGTGAACAAAGCTTTGGTGTTTGCACTCCTTATCTTTATCTCTATTCTTCTTGTCAAATATTGCTTATTGCATTTGCCTTAAATTCTTTAATTCCGTAAAATAGACTAAGGCAAAAATTTTATTTTGCCATTGACCCTAATCACCACCCTCTAGGGTCCATATACTGGGCAACATGGTCATCATTGGGAGAAGTCCCGATTGGTTGATGATTGAGTCTATAGACTCAGAGATAGAGGTTGTACATAGGCGAATGCCCAGTCGATCGAGCCTGTGGACTCAAGGATAGAACGTGAACGGTTATCTAAAACGGTAACCTGGTGTTGAAGACAATGATTGGATGAACTTGACAATGGAAAATACTTGTAGGTTGGGAGCCTCGGATAGAGTGAAATAGCCCTGAGTGACCTCGGGTCACAGATTTCGATATTATTATTCTGCATATTACTATAATATGAGAATTGAACTGTAATACTATATCATTATTGATGGATGTTACTATATAAAAAATATTCTAGATTGATTGTGAATTTTGTTGGGCTCTTTAACTTACCCCTCATTTTATGTGTTCAGATTCTAAAGCGGTTGCCGATTGGCAAGGAGCTACGCTTGATAGAGTTCGAAAAGTCTACCGACGCAATTGTGAGACCAAAAGTAAAGACTACTATAGCCAGCGAGGTAATGCATTTGCTTATGATGACTTATTGTAATGACCAGTTGTTATTGCTTACGTAAGCTCATAAGAAAAAATTAAAAATTCTCGTATTTTCGAAGGTAAAGTCTTCCGCATGCGTGGTAATGAAGAACGGGCACGCGTCTCAGAACTTGATTCCCTAGGCGCGGGTTTAGGGTGTCACAAAAAGTGTTGTTTATTGTAGAGTTCAGTCATGTTTTTCTCTTAGTTAGGTAATAATTCTTGATTTCTCAAACGAAGAAATCTATCTTAATGGATATTTTACTTTGCTGCGATATTGCCTCCAGGTATATCATCGACCTTGGATTTTTCCAGTGAAGTTATTGTTTTGGTTAAAACTAGGTTTGGACTTGGCATCCAACATCAACAAGAAGGTGAGAGGTGGTGGGAGAAATATTGTTAATAATATTTTGTTACTGCAAGACTTGGCATCCAACATCAACAAGAAGGTGAGAGGTGGAAATCGGATTTTTAAAGTTGAAATGGCAAAATCGTATGATAGGATGGAAAGGGATTTCATTATTTGAATTTTTGAGAATTGGCTTTAGGGGCCTCAACCAAGGTGATCCTCTATCACTGGCTTTACTTATTTAGGCTAAAGAAGTTCTGAATAGGGAAGAGGTTATATAACATGGGGGGAGTTGGGCACTTCACCACATCTAGGTATGTTGTTCCTATTTCGCACTTACTTTTTACTAATGATACGTTTTTTTTTTTTTTTTGTAATGGACAAAAGGAGCTTTTTGAAGCAATTCAAGTTCCTCAAAGAGAATGAGTTAGCTTATGGGAAAAGGATTAATAAAAATAAAAATGCTATTTATGTGGCAAATAAGAGGTCCGCCATATCTCGCTCTTTAATCTCCGATGCTTGTGGGATTGACATTTGCAGCTTCCCCTTTAAATATTTTGGAATCCCTATTTATAATGACCGTATAAAAATTTCTTATTTTGATTATTTGACTAATAAAATCAAGATAAAGCTTGAAGGTTGGAAAGGTAAAATGTTATCAAGTGGCGGCAAACTTATTCTTCTGAAGCATAGTTTATCTTCTGTTCCTATCCATTCGCTAATGGGGTCCAACATTGCAAAAGGGGTAATTATATAAGATTGAGATTCTCCTCCTTTTTTGGAATGATTTTGAAGGTAATCAAAGAACCTATTGGGTGGCCAGGAAGAAAATTACTAGACCTCGAGGAGAGGGAAGTCTTGGGATTCCTAGACTCTCCGATGTATCTAATGCATTCTGAATGAAGATGGCTTAGAAATTTATTTCAAACAATGGGGTATGGTGCAATTTCTTCATAAGCAAATACCTCAAAAATAACCATCCTTGGAACATTAATAATTTTTTGAAAGGCTCTAAAACCTGGAAAGATTTAGCTGTTTGGATCAAAACTACTATGACTAATTGTAAGTGGTTGATTGAATCTGGGGAGACTATAAACTTCTGGTTTGACATTTGGCTTTCTAATCCTCCACTTATTAATTTTGCTATTGATTTCCCTAATAACTTCTCGTCAATTTTTGAAATTCTTCTTGAGGGTTCGTAGTGTATGGAAAGCATTGGGCATTGCTTCCTATGGATGTTATCCTTACACTTATCTTCTTTACTATTATAATGAGAATGATAAGATTACCCATCTACTTATATTTTCTCTATCTCCACCATTATAATTATTATTGACAAAATTACCCTGAACAGAGCCCATAAAAATGTTGATTGAATCATTATTAACAAAATCACCATTACACTATCTTCTGTACATTTATAATGAGAATTATAAAATTTTCCTTCCGTTATATCTTCTCTATCTCTACTATTATAGTCATTATTGATAAAATTACTTCTTTACTATTATGATAAGAATGACAAAATTACCCTTATACTAATATCTATTTTATCTGTACTATTATAATGAGAATATGACCCTTATTAAAAAAAATATATGTTGATTGAACAAAAGTTTGCTTACACTTATATTTTTACTAAAATAACGAAAATGACTATTATAAGGAAAATTCTAATGTTGAAAACGTTGATTAAATATTTTAAGATAATAAATTTCCCTCTTCACTTAAAAATATTTCTATTATAGATTTATAGGTAATTGTTTTTTTAAAAAAAAAAATTCTCCACTCTACGTCTCTCTCTCCTTCCATACTTTCTCATGTCGCTCTTCCTCTCATACACGTGCAGCAAGTGTGTCTAGAGTCCCTCTTCCCCCTTCCTCTTTTTCATTTGCATGGCACATGCTATTTTATAAATATAAGGAAAAAGTTGTAGGACAACTATGACTTATTGTGTATCATATATCATACAAAGCCTGGGAGTTATATTCATATGAATAGGCTAAAGCAGATTATTCACTGTACAAAGATCAAAGTCTTTTAGAAATAAAGGAAACGACATGTGTTTCAGCAACACAGTTTCTGCATAGGTGAAAATTCAAAGCCTTACAATATAGATACGAGCAATGCTAGCCCTACTCTGAAGATTTTCTTACTCTCAACCTGAGCCAACCATCGGTCTATAAAGCAATACAACCAGTTTAAAAGTGTGTACTTTATGGACAAGTGCAATGCTTTATGGACAGCTGGTTGTCTTAGACTGAGAGTAGGAAATACCTAAGAGTAGGGCTAGCACTCCTCTATATATTAAGAGAACAAATTACACCACACCCTAAGATTATGAAAGCCCAAGTATCATTACCCTTGTGATCACTGGCATATTGGTCTCTGCTTGCATTGGTAAATTTACATCCAGGTTAAGACTGCATGGGCATCTCCTCATTTTCCATGTGCAGTTGGGTAAGATGTACCTTCTGAGGTAGGAGATTGTACTTGATGCCTAGGTTCTCAAAGATTTTCTTTAACTCGAACACAAGTTTTGATCTCCGCTTGTTCCTTTCGCCAAAATCCTGATAGTTCATAGTGTGTTGTACATATAAAGACATCTTCATCTTGTTCACATCCTCGATCTCTTTAACTATCAGTGCGTGTTTCTGGTTCCAATACTTAGGCTTTCTCTCTATATATCTGCACTCATAACAGCATATATATCTTTTGGAAAAACTAGGCCTTGTTTAAAGTAGACAAACATAAATTCATACTAAACTCAAGAGTACGTATTGCACACTATTTCTATGGGTAGTGCTAGTTACAATTAAAGCTTGTGATGAATTCTTTAGGGTACATAAAATTCTCAAAGATAGATTTGTTGAAGATCATTTGTATCCAAATGGATGCGGGTGAATTACAAATATCCATGGTTGACCTCTCAATTAGTCCTCTGGTGCTACATAAGGCTCCACCCTCTCTCCTTAAGCAGCCCCTTTTGGGGAATTAGGTTGGGTTTACTCTTGTGTTGGCCAGTGTGTGTGAGTTGTGTATTTACCTTTACCAAAAAGAGTGGATTATTAGATTATACTTACCCTGACTTGGACGGTTGGTGTTACCCAACTTAGTCCCACATCGGAGTATGTCAGTTGTGTATTTACCTTTACCTAAAAAAAAAGTGTATTTTTCACCTCCATTAATTTCTAGCTACCTCATAGGAGAATCCTAATGGACCTCTCAGTTTCTAGCTCGTTAATTTTGCAATCATGTGGCAATCCTAGTTTGGTGAAAAGATTTGGCGCATATGAATACCCAATTGATATGATTTTTGGACTTGGATAATGAATTCTAGGGAAAAAAAGAGGGACAAGTGAAGAGTGGTAGCTTACGTTTGTATGGCCTTCTCAAGAGCAGTTACATTCTCAATAGACGTGGAGACATCGATGGTGAAATCAACTGAGTCGCCCATATCTGGACTTCTTTTAAAATTGCTGATGGGCTTTGTGACCAAAACTGAGTTGGGGTAGTAGATCTTCTCCATGTCGTATCGAAGGAACACTGTCGTCAAAATGTTCATCTCATCGACTACCATCTGCAAGAAATAAATCGTAATATAGTTTCTATAACATGAACAACCCATATACTTCTACTGAAGTATATAAACCTTTAACGTTCAAATGAAAACATTTACTTGAACACCGTCAATTACGCAACGATCGCCGACATCAAAAGGGTGCATGACGAAGACGAAGATGATGGACTCAAAGATAGTCTTGCAGGTGTTCTTGAACATGAAGCCCACGAGCAGCAGCTGGGACGTGACCACAAGGATTACCTTCGAGGTAGCCAACCCCATCACCATGATTGACAACACAGTTATAATTACAAGGACGACTGCACTTGCTAGCTTGTGAAGCTGATGCACTGCCGTTCTTGTGTCGTTCAAGGAATTCGCCAGATGTTTCCGCTCTGTGTAAGCTTGTAACTGGTGATTTGAAGATCATTAGCTAAGGAATTTTCGGGCAATTTACCCTCCAAAAAAGAAAAAGTCCATGATCTAACAACACCTTAGTGATGGAGAGCACAAGCTTTTGAACAACCCCATGAACATTGCAATTGCTTCTTTTCAAATTTCTGACTTTGTTCATTTCACAATGGATATCACGTTTCCCATTAAAAAAAAAACCAAACAAACATACAAAACAAAACAGTGGATGTCACATAGGTAACCTTGCCTATGCATCATGGCATTTTAGCAATATGTGACACTCCTTTATGACCACAAAAAAAATGATGCAAGGCCCCCTTTTATAACATTTGAAAATTCCATCCTAACCGGTGACGTTTAGGCCGTTCGATTTAACGATAGAAACTAAATGGTTCCCATCGGTAGAATAATTACCACTAGTCTTGAAACATATTTGAAATTTGAATTTGGCAGTTACTATTTTTCTTGTTTCTTTTTGGTTGAATGGTTAACACACATTTGGTCTACATGAGGCTAAACCCAACCTATCTCACAAAGGACCTATCTCTTGCTGAGAGGAAAAATCCTTATATGGACTCAAGGTCTGTACTGCTTTTCTTTTGCACATTCTTCAAACCAATGTGGATGTAATTATTTTACATCCATCATTTAATTTTTTCCAAAATCTTAATTTTTAGAAGTGTGGACATTGACTATCCCGTGTAACTCTATGATTGGTTAAAACCATGTTTTCTACTTTTAAAAACTATATTGTCTGATTGTCTCCGAAAAGGCCTAACTTTACTTGAATAATTTTTTTTTAATAAAAGAGTAAAAAAGGGACTTACGTCTAAAAGAGATGTTATTTTGATAAATTTACTCTCAGGAAACTCTCTAATATGTCGCATAAAGAGTTGTTAAAGAGTTGTTGGCCACATATGAGTGCAAAATTAGGTGCTTACAAACGGTAATCTATAATGAGATAAATGGGTGACTGAGCCTCAACCCAAAATTGCATGTAGGCCACTATGATGGACTAGAGTCTCTCCAGTTTTGTCAATGCGGTAGTTCTTCTGCTTGACAAGCCCATTTTGATTTGGAGAGTATGGGAAAGTGCTTTGAGGGGTGATGCCATGCATTGTGATCTTGTTTATTTGATTGTGGACATGGAATCACAAAATATTTGATTGTGGACATGGAATTTCACACCATTTTAAATTGGAAAATTCTAATAAAGAGTAATGAATAATGACTAAAAATGGAGTCACTGACTATTCTAATTTGATGAGAGAATTGTAACCTGACCTAAATTTAACCATATATAAGGCGAGTGGTCTAAAATAGAAATTTTGATAAGAGATTCGGTTAAGGTAAGGGAAGGCTTTAAGCACCCTTAGACATTTGTCAAAGATGGATTACATAGTCCCTAGATTCACTTTAGACAAATTGGAAATCATATTAAAATAAATCAACACATGCTATTACATCTCAAATTCAAGCAAGCAAATCAAACCAATGTAATTTAATAGACATCCAACCAAACTAACACATAAGCATGTAAGAAAGCAAGCAACCAATCAAATATCATCAAAATAAGAATGCAAGTAAAAATCGCACAAGCAAGCAAAGAACAATTTTTTGGTATTTTGGATTTTGTTGTAATTTTTAATTGGCCTTATTTGAGTGGGAAGGGCAAGACTAAGTTAAAATAAAAATAATAAGCTAGAATGCTAAACAAACTAAGAAACACATTCTAGAAAACTTGGAGGGCCCGTTTGGCATCACTTCCAAGGAACAATTCTCTATTCTCTGAGACTAGAAGTACAAGAGTTAGAAAATTGTTCCTTGGAAGTGATGCCAAACGGGCCAAAAAATCGTCAGGGCAGACTTTCCATAACCATTGACTAAGTCTAAAGAGGTATAGACCCAGTCCAAACAGAGGGGGAGAAGATGGGTTCTTCCCTGACAAGAAGAAACAGATAGAAGAGAAGTTTCTTCTCTTAGCCTTAGTAAAGGTTTAAAATCTCGGTTTTGTCCAACCCCAACGACATCGATACAACATGCATTTTGGAAAACAAGATTTCGGTTGGGAAATTTTGGGTCCAATTTCGGAATTCCAGGATTTTGGAATTTCGGCAATATTTTGGAAATTTATTTTTAAATAGGTTTTTTTTAAAAAAAATTAAAATTCCCTATTATTCTGAAATATTTCGATATTTTTATCAAAATTTCTTGAAATTTTGGAAATTTATTTTAAAATAAAATAATAATATTTATATAAATATATAAAACTTTAATAAAATATTATTTTTTAACAAATATATTTAATAAAATATATATATTTAATAAATCGGAATCCGAAATCTCGCTGAGATACCAATATGTTTTGGGATTTCGGTTCGGGTTGGCTGACCGATATCAGCGATAATATCAGGATTTCAAACCTTGGCCTCAGTTGCAGAGGCCTGACCCAAATAGAGAACCAGATCATATCAAACACCTCTTCAGTCTAATTTGGATTCCCCTCTCAGGCCCATTCCACATATAAAGATCTTAATCCGGTATTAACTAGGACATGATTATCCAGCCAATGGATATGGACCCGCCTGGATTGTCCTAGCAGACCGACCTTTAGGGCCCATCTCATATTTTGTCCAACTGGACCTACCTCTCCCACCTGACTTCTCTATAGACAAGTCTAATATGGCCTATACATTTGGAGCAGTCCCATATGGACTGATCTAGTGACCCACAACCCGCATAGTTACAACAGAAACTCTGTTCAAATTGAGATAGATTCACATAATAGATGATATGGAATCCCTGAACCTATAAAGGACTAAACTAGACAATGGATTAATCAACTAAAGTTAAATGATTAATCTAATTTATTATCAAAATATAAAGTTGATCTAGTTGAAATTAACCATGTATCTAAATGGATTCGAATAATTCCCAAAAGGAGACTAAGCATTGATTGTAACTAAACAGACATATGTTGAAACCATTACCAACTGAATGAAGTTAATTGGCCCATGAAGACCAGGGTCATTCGTACAACCAAACATACCCTTGAATAGTCCGGACTAGAATTGGGATTGTATCCAAAATAGTCTCAAAGGGGAGCAATTTCAAACTGTAACCAAAGAGGTAGAGTAGGTTATCAAATTTAAATTATTTCCACTTACAATTCGACAAGATTATAGAATTTGATATCACAATATCCATTATCCAACCATATTACGTTATCCTTAAAGAGAATGACCATATCGCTATCACCAAACTCTATTCGTGTTATTCTTGGTTATGCTAGGATCCCTCTAAGAAAAAGGTTAGATGCTCTTGAGTATGTGTCCAATTAAACCTCTTAAAAGACTTTAAATTAAGACTGATTTAAGAAAATGTGGGACTTTGCCAAAAAATAAAGGATATTTTAGTATAAATTTTGGGCATCCTAAATGAAGTTATGTACAGTCGACTTCCACAACGTGGTAAAAGCTTAGAGCATTCCTAGCAGCCTCCAAAAGACTAAAACGGTGCTAAAATGACTCCCAGCAGCCTCAACAGAATGAAGAAATCCCTTTGGTGAGTCTACAGTACTCACCAACTGTAGACTCACCAAAGTTAAATCTTCTCACCCTTGGGCCCACACAAAATAATAAAATAAGGTTTCTCTCTCTCCCTTTCTTTTTTGTGGTCCCACACAAACAATAAAATAATATTTTTCTCTTTCTTCCTTTTTCGTTTTCCCACACAAATGATAAAATATTGCTTCTCTCTCCTTTTGTTTTGGTTAAAATGGTGAGGCTGTTGGGAGTGTTTTAAAAAAGTGGCTCACCAAAAACCACTTTTTGTGGGTTTTGGCTATTTTGGTGAGGCTGCTAGGAATGCTCTTATAGGGATAGATAGAAGTGATTCCGAGCTAAGTTAAACTTTGAAGGTTGTACTGTCATTTTTGTTGCACGTGGGAAGAAAGACTTTAGATAAAGGAACCGAATCCCCTACGGTTATAACCAGGGGAATCCGATTATGCCCATGAGGTCTACATGTATCCCCTTTGACACCCTTTAACTGTAAGATTAACCCACCCTTAGGGTTCACTCATTCATCCTTGGTTTTAGAAAACATATTTTAATTTTAAAATATTTAATATTTTTTTTCTAAAATCCAAGGGTGGGTGGGTGGGTGAAGCCTAGGGGTGGCTAAATCTTAACCGTGGTTAAGAGGTGTCGAAAGGGAGACATGGCAACCTCAAGGGCATAACCGGATTCTCTAAATCCGCTTATAACCGTAGAGGATTGGTTCCTTAGATAAAGTACTTCGTAGAGGATTTGACTCCTTAGATAAAGTACCTCTTAGAGCATCTCCAATAGTAAAGCCAATTTTTTCCATGCTAAAGTTATTCTTTGGCATTGCTACAATGCCAAAATACTATAATATTGCAATGATGCAAAAACTATTTTTTGACAATGATACATTCAATAATCTTTTTTTTTTATTTTGATAATGATAAATACATTAATATCTCTCTCTCTCTCTCTCTCTCTCTATATATATATATATATATATATATATATATATATGTATGTATGTACATATATATATATATATATATATATCAATTGGTCAAACACCATAATGCCATTAAATGGTTTTTGTAATTTCTTACACTATTTATGACATGAAAAATGACTGAAGTCATTTTCTACCATTGCTTTTAACTCAGTGGTGGAGGTTGTCCTTTTATCATAAAAGCTATTTTTTAGCTTTGACTCAAACATTTGACACTGTATTGGAGATGCTCTTAGTTGTGCGATTCACATCTATAATACTAATATATTACATGTCATTTATGTGCTAGTTTCGGGAATTAATGGTGTTTTGTAGGATTCATATCCAATTGGGTGCTATGCCCTAATATTTATTTGGACCAACCACTAAGTACTAACCTATCTATTGAAGGAAATTTAAAAATTAGGACACTTAGTAAATACAAATATTTAATTTTTTAAAATAATCTGATTTTTTTAATATAAAATAATAAGTTTAATATTTTTAAGTTTGATAAGTTTCACGAATTTAAGAAATATATGTAATGTATTTTATCAAATTCCTTATAAATGAAATCTTAAGTGTGAAGTTATATTTATTAAGTATAAAGTATATAATTCTATGAAATATAAAGGATTGAAGTATAATGTTTAATAAATATAGATTATTTATGTAAAGATAACTTAATTTATAGCTATTATTTAACTAATTAATATGCAAAATATATTTGAATAATTTAAAAATAAGAAGAAAAAAGTCAATTTATTTTTACAAAATTTCAAAGTTTCAGGATCGTAATTTTATGAAATTTTGGAATATTTTAGAGTAATATTTCAAATGATTAAAAAATAAAGAAATTGTTGAAATTTTGACAAAATTTTGAAATATTAAAAAAATTCATCTAAGGATTGAAATGGCCGAA
This sequence comes from Tetracentron sinense, assembly GCA_015143295.1. Taxonomy (NCBI): domain Eukaryota; kingdom Viridiplantae; phylum Streptophyta; class Magnoliopsida; order Trochodendrales; family Trochodendraceae; genus Tetracentron; species Tetracentron sinense. Next base: position 5,214,781 of record CM026572.1, on the reverse strand, counting down.
ATTCAGACTCTTCATTGATTTAAGCTCTATTATAAATGAGCGCATTCAAAAGTATTTAGGTATAACTCCGATTAGGGTTCGTTCTTCTGGTAAGACTTATAAGGTCCAGCACTTTGCTTGTTTTGTCATTTGACAATATGCATTTTCTTTAGAAAACTTGATGTATTGTGCCTTATTATTTCTTAGGTTGCAATTCTTGTATGATTTCAAATTGGAACAAAATGAATGATTTCAAATCTAATAAAAATTATTAAGATTTGAAATTTCATGATGATAAGAATTAATCTTGTTCAAAACCTTGATAAAGGGATTTAATTTTCCTACTAACTAATCATAATGAAGTATAAAATGCCAAGTTTTATAAGTCTCAACAAAAAAATTGACCGTTAACGATAAATGAGGAAAATTCGACTTATATATATGGTTAGGACACAGAGAATTTTATTCTTGCATATTAGCTCAAGGCGTATTGTCAGCGGCTAAAGTCTTTTAACCTTTCAAGGTTTAAAAAAACAAGTAGGAAGTATAGAGTTTTAGAGCTAAGATAAAAATTAGGGTTTTAAAATAGTGCCATTCTTTTAATTTTAAAGGAATGGCTTAAAATGTAAAAACTCCAATATTTTACAAGTAACACATAAAATTATATGATATTATAATTTTAAGGGTTTCTTCTAAAATGTTAAAACCTAAACATTTTAAATGATTCTTTTAATTTTGCGTGATACTTAAATTAAAATTGATTTTTTTTTTCCGTAGGGGGGAAGGAAAGCTGGGTTAGGCAGACCCCTACATGCATAAACAAAAAGAAACAAATTTACATCCGTATATATCTACAACCACATTCATCATGGTTAACCCTAAGATACCCTAGGACCATGTGGTCATGCTAACCAAGCCATTTGTGAAACTATAGTGCCCCAAAAAAGGATGGCTTGGTACCCAAAAAAAAGGGCTTTATATCTTACTTATTGTATTCTTGTTTATTGTTTTTAAACGAGAGATTAACTATTAACAGGAGATCTGGTTGAAGAGACAACCGGTAGAACCCACAATAGGCCTTGATAGCCGTAGTATTTTGGAAAGAAAAATGTATTTGATAGAAATGATGTTCTTTTATATTTATAATTTCCAAACAACCCTTGCCATAAAGAAAGTTTTGTGGTGCTAGGGAATCTCTTCAACGAGAGAGCTCCTTCATCGTTAATCTCTTTAAATAAATAAATGATGCCTAAATAAATGTCCGCATATGAAACTATAGTGCCGACTTACCACCCAGTTTGTTAAAGACGACTTTTTGATCCTTCTAGTTTCAGCGGCTCCTTCAAAGAGAGGCAATATGGCATCAATCACATTGCTCGTTAAGAACTTCGATAGATCATCCTCTTCAATATACCTGCCACCAGAATGAAATATAATTCACATTTTACATTACAGCGTTATCCGGCATAGGTAACCTTTGAACCCAACTAGAAGTGCCGGATTCGTGGATTAGACTACATATAACAAGTGAAGTAAATATAATAAATTAATCTAATAGGTTTTGACATAGGTACTTCACCCCAGCTCTCTCTCTTCCCAAAAAAAAAAAAAAAAAAAGGGTACTTTATGATACCATAGTGACAAAGTCGGTTCAAAAATAATTCGGAAAGGGTTAAGATTGAGAAAATTTTAAAACAATGTAGAAAATTTTTGGGAAAAAAAATAATTATTAGAAAAAGAAATTCAATAATTTAATTAGATAATATAAAAAATAATTCGTAAAATTCAGAAATAATTCACAAAATTATGGACTAATTCAGCAAACCTAAAATTCACAAATATTTTTCACTTTTTTTTTAAATCTTATTACTATGTTCATCACCCCAAAGTGATATGCATGATTTAGTTAAACTCACGATTTCCAAGATTAAAAGCTCGCAAAAAATAGTTGCTATGTACAACGTACAGATGGCGACAACGTAAAGGAGCCAAATCATCTCCGGTGATAACTAGATTTGGCAAATCCGGTTATCACCCCTAGAGGTCACCACATGTCTCCTTTTACACCCCTTAACCGTGAGTAAGGTTCACCCACCCCTAGGGTTCACCCACCCATCCTTGGTTTTTTTTTCTTAATATTAATTTTTTAAAAAAATTAAAAAACTGCTTTCAATATTAAAAAAACTCTAAAAACAGATTTTTAATTTTTTAAAAATAATTAATATTTAAAAAAAAACCAAGGTTGGGTGGGTGAACCCTAGGGGTGGGTGAATCTTACCCACGGTTAAGGGATGTCAAAGGAGACACGTGGCGACCTCTAGGGGTAATAACCAGATTTGCCAATTCCGGTTATTACCGTAGAGGATTTTGTTATAACCAATTCGACAAATCTAGAGATATAAGAAAACAAAAAACCAAACAAATGCACAAAATAAACAAGATATACGTGGTTCGGCAAGGTGCCTATGTCCACGAGAGAAAACGACAAGAAATCTACTAAGAATACGGGAGAAAAACAGTGTACAAAAGCTCTCTCAAAACCTTCTTATGAAACCTTCGAAAAACCCTTTATCTCACATCCTTAAAAAAAATCCTATATATATCTAGAGTTACAACGAAAACACAAAACAGGTCAAAATTTCAGTCGAGGGCCCCACCATTGCCTATTAATCGGGTCGCACACCAGGTCATCAAGGATTCGAGTAAGATCCATACCAACTTCCCAAAAAAACCCATATATAAAATTTGAGCCAAAACTCACAGATTTGACTCCATACTTGTGTCATTAGAAATGGAGCCAAATCATCTATGGTGATAAATCCGTTATCACCCCTAGAGGTCATCACGTGTCTCCTTTGATACCCCTTAACCGTGGATAAGGTTCACCCACCCCGGGGTTCACCCACCCATCCTTTTTCTTAAAAAAAAAAATATATTAATTCTTTTTTTAAAATTAGAAAACTGTTTTTAACATTAAAAAAACTCTAAAAACAGTTTTTTAATTTTAAAAAAAAGAATTAATATTTTATTTAAAAAAAACCAAGGATGGGGTGGGTGAATCTTACCCACAGTTAAGGGGTGTCAAAAAGAGACGCGTGGCGACCTCTAAGTGATAACCGGATTTGCCAAATCCGGTTATCACCGTAGAGGATTTGACTCCGAAGAAATACAGAGTCTGTTATATTGTTATGACCGGTGATCTTCTCCAGTTGTAACCGGTTTTGGGCAAAACCGCTTACAACCCTGTGGTCACCACATGTCTGTTTTTACACCCCTTAACTGTGGTTAAGAATTACTTATCCCTAGGGTCCACCCATCTCCCTTTGGTTTTTAGAAAAAATATTTTTTTTAAATTAACCCTAAGAGTTGGTAAATTTTAACCACAGTTAATAAAAAAATTTATTATTTTTTTCTAAAAACCAAGAATAATTGGATGAACCTTAGGGGTGAATGAATCTTAACCATAGTTAAGAGGTGTCAAAAGAGACATTTGCCCACCTCAGTGGGGTAACCGGTTTTGGCAAAACAGGTTACAACTTGAGAAGAATACGTCCCTATTGTTATCTGCAGATAGATTGCTCGTTTTTATTCATTTCTAAATAATATGCATATCGGCTCAAAAACACACATCCAAATAAATCGATCAATGGCTCCCTTTGGCGTTATGTGGCCCCTTAGGGTAAGTCACACAGTCTAATATGTTAAGGTTGCCTTATAAAAGCGCCCCAACATCAAGGTTGCCAGTAGCAAGGGCGGTCTCCACTAATATACAATGAAGTATTTGCTACAATGCTCACCTGAGAAGAAGGTAGGCCTTTATAGGGAAACTGGGTGAAAGAAAAGAAATTAAAAAGAAAATAAAAGAAACTAACATTTTCTTTGGAAACAATCATAAAAAAACGGAGGAATTTATTGGGAAAAAGTTTGTCAATGTTGAGAAAATGAAAGTACATTTCTTACACACTAAACACAAACGTATGAAAAGTGCAAGAACACTAACTTTTCTTTTACTTTTTCTCAATAAGGCTTTGTTTTGTTTATCTGAAAACATTGTGAAAAAAAAAAAGTTTTGAGAAACGATTTTCAACTCATTTTTTAGAGAAATCTTTGTCCTCAAACATAAAATAAAAATAGAGAATTATGTATAATGAAAAGTTCATTTATGACATGTGAAATACAAGGATTAACTTTTCTCTACGAATAATTCAGTGCACCTGTTCACACTCTAAACAAGTGCAGTCCAAGAGAAAGGGACACTTCTTTGTTTCGTATTTCTTAAAATAGTTATTGACCATATTTGTTAGGGTCGCCCTTAAAGGTGCCCTCACTGACAACTAGAGGTGTCCATACATCTAGAGACCACCGAGGTCTCATACCATTTGAATTTGCTAGCTTTACTATCGACTAGAAGAACTGGTTGAATAGATAACTTTAATTCACATCTACTATCCCTTTTTAACAGGAAGACAAAAACATTTTTTTAATAGTGGGCCCTACAAAAATTACCATATTTTTTCGTCTTCTTATTTAAAAAAGAAAAAGAAAAATGCATGACAAGGAAAATTGAGATAGCATTTCCAATAGTATTCTTCTAATACAAAACTCTTCTGTATAATCTCGTGTTTCTTATCAGACCATCACCCAAGAAAAATACAACAATTTCTAGAAGAAGAGAAACCAATTCTTCGTTGAGATTAACTATGATTAGGAGCTCTAGTTGAATAGATAACCATAGTAACCAAAAAGGCTCCGACTGAGTGGTTTAGACATTGCTAGAAAATAACATTCTTTGTATTTGTAATTATCAAACTACCACTTTGATAAGCTTTTTTGGGTTCCTTAGGTTAATTATTCTGCTGGAGTTTTTGTTGACATTCTTCTTTCCATCAAAGAGAGTGTGAGAAATAGTAGCTGACATGTATAGTTGCGTAGAATTTTTTTCTTTTGTTTATAAGGAGTGCTATCTTAGGACTTTCCTACTCTCAGCCACCACCAACCACGAGTCATTTTTTAATCAGTTGTAAGTTAAAGCATGCACTTTAATATGAGAACTGCTTTTTTAATATGAGAAGTGTATGTGCTTTGGTAAAAGGACAAATGGGTGGTGCTGAGAGAAAAAAAAACATCAGAGAGTAGGGCTCTATTCCTATTTATCAATTACTTGTGTATTCCATAAAAGGAAATTGATTTAATATTATAAAAATAATTATTAAATTAACTAAGTGAAAAATATACTTTATCATTTGTTCTTCTTGGCATTTGTTTCTCTAAAACAAATATGTTTTTTTATTCTTAAAAGGAATTAGTCAATTGTGGGTTTGTCTCTGTGGTTGTGTATTTTCCTTTAGGAAGGTGTGACTTCAAGTCCTACTATTACCGTTGAGTGCTGACCTGAGTTCTAACACCTTAACGTCTAACATCTAACATTGATAGATAATTGATCTAAGCTTCCTACCATTAAATAAAAAATTAAAAAAAATTATGCATTCTATTTTTACAATAATTGACCACACCAATAAGGGCGGCTCTAAAAAGTATCTTTAACGCTAAAGGTGGCAACAGATGTTAGTGATCATCTCCATTACGTGGCCCAGAAACACAAAGCTACGTCATTTTTGTAGTTAGAATTATTGATGAACTTTTCCTAAAGAAAGAGAAAGAAAGGATCGTCTAAAAGGCAAAATACACAATAAAATATTTTTTGGTCACTAAAATACACAATAATTGACCACGTGAAGAACACGACATGGGACCACCAACCCTATGGTAGTCAAGCCCTTTTGGAGTGTTTGTGTTTGAGTGGAGTGACTCTTATGGCACTTTATCAATTACCTTAGGTCTGCATGGCTGTGTGTGCATGTTTCGAGTGTGTAGTTAGGTGATAACCTTTAAACCAAAAGAACACGACAGAATCTCTCAATATCTTATACAGGAGTGGTAGCTCTACGCTTATGGAAGAGTGTTAATTATTATTATTATTTATATATATAATGAAAAGGAATCAGTTTTTAATTGGAGCGGATCGCTATAGATCCAAATCTGATTTGTGTATAACCGGATTTAAGATCTGAATCCGAATCTGGTCTGTAATCAGATTTGAGATCTCTGATCCGTATCCGGCCAATCCGACGGATCTATAATAGAATTAGGTTGAATCAAATTCAAAACAGATCAAGATCTTGATCCAATCCATCCATTAATAGCCCTAGCTAGGATTATCTTTGTTATGGGAGAAACTATAGAGGAACTTAGGTCATTTTGCAATATAAAATTGGCTATGTCAAATCGCTTAGGACCATCTATTATGGACAGGAAAAAGAAGAAAAGATGTAAGGAAATGGAGACGATCGGATAAGATATATACTTGTCCTCAAAGACGATTTCAAGATATTTTTACTAATTGGCTACTCAGGTGGGGCCGGTGATCATGATAGTAGGCATCAATCTGTTTTTATTCCGTGTTCTTGGCAAAATGACAAACACTTAAAATATGGATCATTCTCCTTTTGTAGGAAAGGAACGTCTCAGCGCCCGCCCCTCTTCCCTTTGCTTTTACGGCTAGCACTCCCCAGCTTTAAGACCATTAAAAAATGTAACGAGAGTCGGACACTTGTTTATGTGGGCCAATCATTTTACCATTAGCATAGCTCACCGGACACCGACACAAATATTACCTAGATTATCTTCTCAGTGCACATGAGAACTAGATCACGTGGTTCTAGAGCTATTTGGAGTCACCTTTCATATCAAAACTTATCTTTCTTAATCCTTATCCTAAAGGCTTGAGGATGGCAATCTAATCAAGTCATTCACATCTTGATACATTTCCTCTTGATTGCCCAACATTTTGATCTATAAATCATAACTAGTCTTATTCCTATCTAATTGAATTTTTCTTTAGCTTGACCAAAATCAATTGGTTCTCATCACACCCCCTAAGCAAATCTCGAATTTATCTACCTACCTGACTGATTCTATGACCAAGATCCTCTTCAGTCCCTCTTATCCTTAAGAGTATTTAAATTGATATCTCCCTTTTATCCTTATGAGTTCTTAAATTGAGATATCAAAAGTAATAGAAATGAGATATTTGTTCTATTCACATTCTTAATAAGTTTCATTCCATAGGTTTTTTCTTAGTTCAGCTTATTTTAAAACCTTTAGTTTCAATTCTAGTTTTTACTCACTCATTAATTTCATAAAAAAGTAGCTGCCATTGGTCCAACAGATTTAACACATTATGTATAAGCTTTGCTTGGACTTGATATACTTATGATATGATTAAATGGAACACCCGATAAGGTATGATGGAGAAGATGGATTTGTTTCTTTGTGGGATATGTTAATAGAAGTCAAGCTAATTTCGAGATTGTTGGAAAGTGTCTAAAGTATACAATTCTATTTCTGGAATTTTTCTTATATAATGAATAATTTAGAGAAATTCCTAATTAGTTTAGGATTAAGTGAGAAACGCCCTCGAAAAGAGAGTGACTCTTGGGAGAGTGGGCTGACAAGTAATCCTAGTGTTGCAGTAGTGGAGAACAGACACTTTAGTGCTTAATTTGAGAGTATGATAAAATCCTTTTTACCTTGTAATCTCAGTACAGTGGAAGCTCTTTAATTAGTTTAAACCGGAAATGCAATCACTCACACTAGCAAGTACCTAGCACATAGATCTTGCATTATATTTGGATCTTATTGTCTAATATGTTTTTCTTTATATCTATTTTGAATTTAAACTTGAACAGGAGTTCCGGTTTAAGGAGCTCCCTAGAATAATATGTCTTCTCACATAGACATCAAGGAAATCGCACAAGTGCATTTCTTTTCTTTCTTTTTTTGTTAAAAGAATTAAAGTAACACTTAAAAACATTTATTATTATTAGTATATATATATAAGATGATTGAGAAATGGAGTGTATTTGGGCCAAAATTTATTTAATAGAAAATAAATAAAAACACCAAGTTGAAATAAAAAAAAATATCAAATTTAAACGATATGTCTAGTAGAAGAAATCACTAGCTCTGAAATATGGCTAATGACAGTGGCATAACCCTTCTCTTATTTTTGTCTTTTCTAATCTACCCCTATCAAATTCTGACATATTCTTCTGAGCTACCGTTATCTACTTAACAGGAGCTCATGTTAAACTTTGGGATCATTTGGTTCAGATTATCGAAATTGAATTAATAATTTATAATTGTTTATGCTAGAATTATGACAAAATACCAGTATTTGGTTTGACCCGTTATAATCGAGTATGAAATAATCGACTATATGATAAACAGTGATTTTAGAATCTTGTTGGGGTGAATATGGGGGAAGCAAATTGTCTCAGTTCTTCCCTATGGCCATGAGTATTGGAAGGCCATGATTAATTGGTTTGTATGGATTTAACAGTTGTAACCACCTCTTGGAGAGATCCTGGCCTTCAAAAATATTGTTGGCCACTGGGAAGAACCCAAGGAAGAACACAGAAGATATGGTTCAGAATATGGGAGCATAAGCGGTTATGCTCTCATATTCGGAACCATATCCCTTGTGTTCTTCCCTATGGCCATGAGTGTTGGAAGGCTAGGATCAATTGGTTTGTATGGATTAACAGTTTTAACCATTTCTTGTAGAGATTCTGGCCTTAAAAAATGCAGGCCACTAGGAAGAACTCAAGGGATATGGTTCCGAATATGGGAGCATATTCAGAACCATATCCATTGTGTTCTTCCCTGTGGCCATGAGTGTTGGACGGGCCACGATCAATTGGTTTATAGGAATTTAACAGTTGTAACCATCTCTTGGAGAGTTCCTGACCTTCAAAAATGCTGGTCACTAGGAAGAATCAGGGAAGAACACAGGGGATATGGTTCCGAATATGAAAGCATAAACGCTTATGCAATTTTAAGATTATGTGAATATTATTGTAAGCACCTAATTTTTCACCTTCATGAAGCCTACAAGATCCCTTTAGCTTGAGATAGATTCTTAAAAATATCTATTTTTTAAAATGACTAAATAAGTTTTAAAAAAATTACTAAATAATCACTAATCAACCGGTGCTAACCATAAATCTGACAAGATATCGCATCATGTCTGCTACAAAATGGCTCTTGTAGCAAATCCTTATTCTATTTATTATAAAAATAAAAACTCAAGGAGATGAAATGCATACTATGTATTTAAGGCAAATAAAGCTTCTAGCACCATCCTCTAAAAAAAAAGAAAAGCTTCTAGCATCATACTGTCGTAGGGTGAACCGAGACCTTGCCTAACATGTATGTTAAGCACCCAAAAATATCAAATTATGTGATTCCATAACCTTAAAGAAAGAAATCACATAAAATGCAAAATTTTAATATTTTACAATTATCACACAATTTCAAAAGCTTAATTTTAGACGATCCCTTGAAAATATTAAAATTCTAGATTAAAAAAAAAAAAGGCATTTAACTTTATCTGATTCTTATAAAATTATTTAATTCTTATTATATATTTAAAAAAATTAAAATATATTTTAACCCCAGGACCTTCGGTCCTCCTAAAAAAAGTCCATTGAAGTCAAAGGGCAGTGGTAGCCGTAGGCGCCAGTTGCTAAGTGAAGGACTGAACGGGATGGGTATTGGGTAGTGCTACATCCTACCTAATGTGGCGCAAGTTTGCAAGCGATAAAGAGACATAGGGATATAGAGAACTTACTCGGCATTCTCCTTTGCGACGTTTTTGAATATCCTATGCGCAGTTTTCTTAGCCTCCCGTTCGCTGGTAATCTCTGTTTTCCCGAATTCATCAATGGTTTTCGAAATGGTAGACAGACCCGATAATCTTACATAATTCACAAGCCTCTTCACACCCCAAGGCGAGGTAATACTCCCCGACTCAGTCAGCTTCCTCAGCTTCTCTATATCTATTCTCTTAGAGGACCCATAGTTCTTTGATTTTCTCAACCTCGTTGTGAAAGACTTGGAAGGCGTCAAATTCTGGGGAAGCGAATCCTTCCTTTGTTCCTCGTTCATTGAAAGCGTCTCCAATATGTAATGGTGAAAGACACTCTCCATCATTCGATCAAAGAAAGCCGTAACGTGGAAGGATGACGCTAGCATCTTCACCAAAACTATCTTGAGAAGCCATATAAAGGTTCCTATGAGGATTGCTATGAGAGCCCGAAAGAGTTTTCCTACGATTTTGTGATTCTTGTGGACTTCTGGGTTGAACATGCACAACCAGGCTAGCAAAACTAGGCTCAACCAGACGCAGTTCTCGAAGCTTCTTCGGAGTCCGTATACGAAGTAAAGGACTTTTTCTCTGAGCATGAAGTTTCGCTCGATGAGGAAGACGATGAGAACTACTACCCAGCCGGAGACCAGACGGCCACAGAAGATCACCATCACCATCAAGCACCATTTCCAGATTGCCAGACCCCATTTCACCTCATTTTTGAGAGATCTTACGGTGAGGGAACAGATCAAGCATGTCATTATTGCTAAAAACAAAACCCATTCGACCAAAGCTCTCCACCCAATCTTTTTCTTCTTCTTTTTCTTTTTCTTTCCGTTGTCAGGTACTGATTCTCCGTCTTTTTCGTTCAATTCGTAGTCTTCGTCGTCTTCGTCGCTCGATGGATCATATACGTTGGGTGTTGTTGTTGCTTGGGTGGTTTGGGGATTTTCTTCTCCGGGGATACAGACGCTGAGCTCTGTTTGGAGAGGTTGTTTGGGTTTCGTATTTTGACGCTCCATGAGATGCAGCAGTTGGTCTAGGGTAGGTCTTCCCTTGTCTTGACTCTGCATCTCTGCAAAGTTCGTTTGTCACACAGTTAGCGAGACAATACAGACAAGGGATGGAGTGGGAAAGCTAAAGAGAGCTAGCTGTAGACTATACTACTTAATGGCCTGGGATTGTCTCTGGCGAAGCCAGAATGGGCTTATCTCGGGGTTCATAGAATAGGTGACAAGTGGTGGAAGTCAAAATCATGGGACCCATGATTTTGACTTCTCCACCTCTAATAAGATATGTGGCGATAAGTGTGTGAGAATAAAGGAAAGAGATATCATATGGGGGAGAAGTCAAAAAAATGAGGAGAAAATAAAATGACTTCTCCCCATATTTTTGCCAACTGTCGCTAAATGTATGGAACCCCGAGAGGAGTTTCTGGTTTCGCCAGAGACAAGCCAAGGCCCTACTTTATAGTATATAGTTAAGAATCATGCGTGCTAAGTACCCAACAACATTTTCATTTTTGGTATTAGATTAGCAGCTGGGGTAAGGATCCTATTCAATCGCGCTTGAACTCGGGAGAGTTCAATCGCACCCACACCTCGACACGGCCCTTTTAACTCCATTACCTGTGGTTAATATTCACTAACCCTTAAAGATATAACTGCCGGGCTTGGTATTATTGGTTAGGACCAAGCCTCAAGAAGCAGAGGTGCTTGAAGTGGTTGAGTTCCATTTCCTTAAGTTATGTTTGGTTGCCGAGAAAATAGGTGAAAATATGGAAAATAATAGAAAATTTCAGATTTTTAATACAGTTCTTAGTTGTGTTTTCTATAATTTTTTTTCTTTTCCACGTTTTCACTTATTTTCTCGACAACCAAACATAAAGTTAAGGATTTTTCCCTTCTTTCCTAGTGCGTGTTGATTGGGGGGGCGGAGTTTACACTTGCCCAGGGGATTTAATGGGTGCTCGAAGAAACCCGAATACCCTTGTTACCAATAAAAAAAAAAACTAACCCTTAGGATTCAACAATTAACCTCCTTATTTATTTAAAATATTAATGCTAGGGATTAAAACTTCTTAGTTAGAGTTGAAAGACAATTAAAATTAAAAGGCTTTGTGAGTGTAATTGAACTTTCCCAAATTGGACAAGATCTAGAGTCTAACATAAAGCTGATCTAACCCAAAGAAAAGGCAATGGATTATCTATAGCAGATGTCCGAGTATCGTACTCGGGCATAGCCTCTTCAACTGACACGTGTAAAGGTGCTTTAGTAAGTAGGTGATAGTAGGGCTGCACAAAGCCCGATCGGCCAGTTTGTGCGGCTCGGCTCGGGCTCGGCTCGGGCCGAGCCGAGCCTAAAAAAAAGCTTGAAAATTTAATCAAGCCGAGCTCAGGCCAACCTCTATTTGATTCGGCCAACTCGAAGCCTGGCTTGATTGAGGCTCGGTTCAGTCCGTGCTCAGCTCAGCACGAATATTATTAAAAAATAAAAAATAATAAAAATACTATAATATAAAATATTATTATTATTATTATTTAAAGTATTCAAGCCGAGCTCGAGCCAATCCAAGCCAAGCCCGGCTTAAACATAAATCAATACGGGCCGAGCCGAGCTTTGAGCTAGGCTTTTGAATTCAAGCCAAGCTTCAGGCTGAGCTTTCAAGCTTAATTTCGGGCCGAGCCGGGCTTTAGGCCTAGAACAAATTCTTTCAAGCCAAGTTGGGCTTGGTCAAGCCCAGAAAATCCCAACCCGAATACAGCCCTAGGTGATAGCACGCATCTTGCACATTCCGTTCAGTGGTAACTACACTTCACAAGTTCGGCACATGTTCTCATTAACATCGATCTATTAACTCTGGTTAAGATTCATTTACTCCTATGTTTAAATAATCTAACCTTAGTTTTCAAGGACAAAATTTTTAAAAAAAAAACTAACCTTGTTTATGATTCACTCATTCATATGGTAAATGTTTTTTCTAAAAACCAAGGTTAAATTTATTTATCACTAAGGGTGAGTGAATTTTAACCACAATTGCTTGATGTCAAAGACAACAGATGACGAGCAACGTGTATCGCCCGCCCAATGGAACTTGCGAGATGTATGCTATCACCTCCTAGTGAAAGGCCTTTACACGGGTTGGCTGAAGAGGCTATGCCCCGAGTGTGATACTCGGACATCTGCAAGAGAAGATCTGTTGCCAACAAAAATAGGCAACAACCTTTCTTTTGTGGTAAACACCTACTTTCTTGAAAAAATATCAAATTGTATGAGATTACATGACCCATATTTATAATTTAAATTTATTTTTATTGTTTATATGTTGTCAAGCCAAACGCGAAAAAAATTAATTCCTTGCCCATTTTCTCATATAAAGTCCTATTTTGGATTGGCGAATTTTGATATCAAAACAATGTGTGGCATGTCTCAGTCCAAGTTGCCTAGGTGCTCAGAGCTGTATGAAGATGAAGCCAAAAAATTCAGCTAGCAAGCTTCCCTCACTCCCTTGGGATAGTAAGAAACTTAGAGACCATAAAACCTACATAGCAATTGACTTAGACAAGTGTTAAAATACCCTAGGTGGCTAGATACAAGTTTAAAATGTTAAAAATCAATTTCCTGGACAAAATAGATCAAACCGTTCGAAAAGTTTTGAAACCGGTCAAACGTGCTTGGAGACATTGAAGTATTATAATTTTTTTTTAAATCCTTGAAGGCTATCTGAAACCGGTCGAATGTCGAACGGTTTGCAAACCAATCGAATGGTTCCCTAAACTATCAAACAGTTTGTGCTGAAACTCAAGATTTAGCAACTTCTAAAATTTTCTTTTGGCTTATCTATTTAATTCATTGTTCCCCTAATTTGGATTAGGGTTGTTTAGGCAAAGAGTTAGGGCTACAAGGCTATATCTAGGGTTTCTCGATTGTTCTTGGTTGATCCCCATTGAGCGCCATCTCATGTTCTAGCTAGAGATGCAAGATAAACTTTATTATCCTATACTTGCATGTGTGATCATCATACTTTGTGAGATCCATCTAGTTGTGACTTAAAAGTAAATTCAATTCCCCTCAAAGCACTTAAGTGAGTATCATTGGTTGGCGTGAGCCAACTTCATTGCAACAGAGATCGGTCTTGCAAGATCGTGGTGCTGAGAATCAAGGAGAAGCAAAAGCCGGTGAGGAACCGGAGCCACTGCCGTGGATATCATGTTTGCGAGTTCGTGGAATTACATTCATTGACTAGTCGTGGGTCGATGCGTCGAGTCAAATTGTTGACCGGAGGGAGCAAGTTCTACACACAAAGGTCATCCCCAAGTTCTCTTGTGATGGCAACACCATGTAGTTGAAGAAGCCATATGGGTACGAGAGGATGAAGTTCGCGAAAACTACCCTCGTCTATTTGAATAAGGTACGTAAATTTTGAAGGCGAAATTCTCATAACTGGGGGAAGATGTAGAGACTCAAACTTTCTTTCATACCATTAGTACAATTAATAAGGATAGAATGGTATTTTGTTATATTATTTTGCATGTTTTATTTATGCTTAAGCGATGTGGAGTGTTTAAATGCTTAAATGATTGAAACAGTAGAAAAACAGAGCATGCGATTGATCGCGAAGACCTACGATCGATCGAACTCATTCGAAAAAATAGGGAAATTCTCTTTCCTAAATACAAGCGATCGCAGGGGACCTAGGATCGATCGCAATCTGTCGAATTTCTAAGAAATTTTTTCGGAAGTTATGATACTGATCATCATCAGTGCGATCGATCGCACTGGAGGGCTACGATCGATCGCAAAGTATGTACGATCGATCATAGTCACGCGCTGGTATTTTTAAAAGAGTTACGGAATTTGGGGTTTTAAACCCATAGAAGTTCTATTTTGAGGGTTTTAGGGTTCTAACTTTTCGAAACCTAATTTGGCAAAGAGATGAGAGAAAACCTAGGGTTTCAAATGGAGATTGCTCAGGAAGAAAAGTTTTGCTTGGAGAAGAAGAAGATTAGCTTGGAAATCAATCCCAAAACTTCAAAGAGCTTCATTTTGAGATTTGGATCTAAGGGAAGGATCTCAAAGGTCGATATCTCTTCTAACTTACTCTATTATGTAATCTTTAAGCTTAAGTATGTTGATTAAGAGTGCTTTTGCATGATTTTTAGGAAAATAAAATGGATATATATTGGTGAATGGTGGATTTCACTCATGAAATGGGATTTTTGGCTTGTGTTTAAGATATTGGGAATTATAGTTTATACTCTATGCTTTGTTAATTGATGAATGTATAGGAAATTCTAGAAGTGAAATGGTGATGGATTGGGTTTTAATGAATGGTGATGGGATTGGTATGTAAACTTATGGTGATATATGTTTTTAATGGAGGATGAGTTATATGAATTGGAGGAAGGGTGTTTGTGTTTATGTATGAATAGAAATGAAATGAGTTTGAAGTTAAGAAATGTATTATGAAAATGAATGAGTTATGCTAAGAATGTTAGCTATGACTTTTATGCTAAACTATGCTAAAATATTAATTATGATTCTTATGTTAGGCTGTGCCTTATTTATATTGAATGGTGGCTGATATTCGGGTAAGCCAAAACATAGAAGGAAGTCTTCCAGACCAGGAATTCTCTAACCATTCGGTAGGAGATGATATGGTGGAGTTTTCATGGTAGGAGATCGGAACCTAAGGGATGACCTACTCGAATGCCAATTGTGACACTCAAGTGCAAATCTCTCACAAGCATTTATGCATGGCACAAGAAAGTATTGGCCCGCACATGAGTATGCTTATGTTGAAAGTATTGGTCCGTGCATGGACATGGAATATCATACGAAATATCTCACAAGCTCATAAGAAGTATCTCGCAAGCTCATAAGAACATTCATCATGTAAGATCAAGTCTAAGAGTCTCTCATGCTCACAAGTCCACACGAGTCAAGATGAAAATATGATATGTCTCGCATGCTCTTACACACTCTGATTATATGTTTACAAAATGATTATGTTATTGAATATGCTCTAATCATATCATGTTGTTGGTTAGACTGGTTATTCGTTGAGTGTTTTCAATACTCAGTCGACTTGTTATTGTCGGTAGGTTTAGAGCCAGAGCCTTTGATAAAGGAGGCGTACGAAGAAGAGGAAAAAGGTTATCTCTTCACCGAGGAAGTGAGGGACCTTGACCGTTCTCCTTACTATTAGGTTTCTTATTTTTCTTTTAAGGAAATTTGTAATAGACTTATGATGCTCAGGATCATGTTGCTTAGTCTATTCTTTGTGGATTTTAATCATGGTGGGTTATGTTGGGTGTAAGACCCAATTTTTACCTAATCATGGTTAATCATCTTAAATACCCTCAAACCCTAAGCAAGTCCTAGTCAAACCTTAGTTAAACTCTAGTCAAGCCTTAGTCAAACCCTAGGCAAACCTTAGGTCAAACCTAAGCAAACCCTAGGTCAAACCCTAGTCAAACCTTAGTAAAACCCTAGGTCAATCTAAGCAAACCCTAGGTCAAACCCTAGTCAAAACCCTAAGTCAGACCTAAGCAAAGCATAGGCCAAAAATCCTAGTCAAAACCTTAGGCCTAACCTTAGATTAACCCTAGTCAAACCCTAGATCTAACCCTAGGTTACCCCTAGTTTAACCCTAGGCCCAAGGCCCATTTCTAAGCCTAGGAACCAAAAAACTAGAACCAGATCACCCTGTGGGCCCAAGCATAGGCCCATAAACCTTAGATGACCGTTGGTGGGGGACCCACATGCAGAATTTGAAAAATCAATTAATGGCAGTAATAACATTACCGCAATTTCCTTTTTTGGCAAAAGTTATAGTGTCCTAACCAATAGTGATTGGATTGGGCCTGTTTGGGCAAAAATTTATAAATGGCAGTAATAACATTACCACCATTCGTTTTTTGGCCTAGAACAGGAATGACGGTACTGGAATTACCATAATTCCTAGAGTTTACGTGAAACTTGTCTGGCACCCCCTAGACACCCTAGCTCTGCCTCCCTCGTGTCTTACATCCTTGTTTAATATCCCTAAACTACCCTAGGTCCCCCTTAGCCTATAAATACAACCCCTCCCCAAGCCTTAAGCCTATTCCGAAAACCCCCCTGTAGAAACTCTGTTGAAACTCTGTCTAAGCCTTACTCTCTCAGTCCTCCACCTAAAGAGAGACCCTAGAGAACCCAGGAATCACCCCAGGCCACTCCCAGTCTTCCACCACCGTGGGAGTCGAACCCACAAGGTAGGATCCCCCTACTCTTTTTCTTTTATGTTTAAAGCATTATAAGCCCCTGGTCCTACTCCAGGGGCCTTTTCATTTCAGTTTTTGTTCTATATACCCAAGGACAAAGGTCCTCTTGCCTCTTCATAGGCATGGGGACCCTCTTGAGAGATCAAGATTTGGCCTCATGGCCCCCCTACGTGCATGGCAATCCCCTTTAACTTCAGGGGGACCCTCAATGCATGAGGGATCCCCTAGAAGCAACCTGATTCAATCCCAAGGAGGAGAAATTCATTTTTTGAAAATCTTCCAGCATGACGGTAAACACACTACGACCATTCTGGATCATCTCCATTCCAGCAATTGTAGACTCCAGTTGGTTGAGCTCTGGTCCATTCCAGGGCCTATTCTAGGTCCCTAAAACCTCCCGCTATCTACCCTGGTCCTTCCAGGCTTACCCCAATAGCTTAACCATAGTTAAGACCTCAAAAATAAAAACTATCCAGAATGTTGGTAAACTATTTACCAACATTCTGGGTTTTCTGGTTTCCCCTGTGGCAGGCCACTGAGGGCCTATTTCAGACCAAATCCTGGGCCCACAACAGGCTCAGGACACCTGACAAAGTCCCCTCTTCGACCTTAAGGGTCCAAGACCCTATGGGTTCACCCTTGACCAAACCCCTGAACAGCAAAGCCATTTCCAGTGATGATTAGGAATGGTAGTGAATTGTCTACCGCTATTCTAAATCTGTGAAGATTTGAAATTGGTGGTAAACAGTCTACCGCCAATTCCAGTTTTTTGTTAAATGGGCTTTGCACAGGGCCCAAACCAGGTAGGAGGCCATTCTAGGCCCTGCCTTGCTACCTGGGCCCATTCTAGACTTGTCCAGACCCTTTCAAAAAATACAAAGACACCAAAAAACCCTGACCTTGGACCTTTTAACCATGGTTAGCAGTCCTAACCATGGTTAACTCTCCCCTTAATCTGGTTAAGTAGCTTTTAGTCTACCGGACTAACGCTTGGCCTACCGGGCCCAATCTTTTTGTCTACCGGACTAACCCTTGGCCTACCGAGCCTAATCCTTAGTCTACTAGACTAAACTCTCAGTCTACCAGACTAACCCTTGGTTTTTGGGCCCAAATCGTACACTTGACAAACCCGGTCAACCAAACCCTAGCCCCCAAGCTAGACCCTTAGCCACTCGGTGCACACACACACTCTCCTTAACCTTGGCACAAGCTCATGTGCCAGAACTATGCTCGGTCTGATCTCACCCTTTGTAAGTACGTAGACAACCCAACTCAGGTTTGATCCTAGTTAGGATTTTTTATTTCTTGGGTTAGTATACTCTCACACTTAGGCATTTGAATACAATTTGACTTTAATTTGGCTTATGCCTAGAGAGTAGGTAACTATCGCAAAATGGGGGTCTCAGGGTGCCCAACACTTCCCTGGGACTTAATTGAACCTCTTAACTAAAATTTAAGTAGACCATTAAAGACCTTATCCATCATCCGGGACTTATCCGTGGTGACTCTCGAATAATAGTGAGCGAAATCTCGTGCTCACAGATCTGGTGACTCTACTGGGGATAACGTACCTCTCAAGATTCAATCCAGAACCTAGGTTTAGCCCAAATAAACCTCAAAATTATTCAAATGCCTAAGTAATTAGCCTAGTACTAATTTTTTCATCTTTTTGGGTGTATTTTTATACTGTGCATATCATACATATCATAGTAGTGTAATGACCCATGAAACTCAGTAGACAGGCTTATTACGTTTACAGATGCTGGATGATTATCTTCAGTGTCAGAAGCTTAAAAGTCTTAGAGGTCTGTGAAATTATGTCTGCTGGGTGATTACCACTAGGGAAGGATTCTGAATGCTCCCACTTATACCAATCATTCTTTTTCAGGTATATTCTATACCAAAAGTTGCATATATGGTGTTAAGTGACCCTAATCTCTTTAGGAACACCTACATTACTCAGCATTCAGCATATAGAACAGAAAATGGTATAGTCTATAAGCAACCTACCCAGAGGGATACTCTAAGCCCTAACTTGCTTGCACTCTATACATGTCCTCAATCATGGTTAACTATCAGAGCACTTTCACCCCAATAAGCACCCACCCAATGACATGTAATGAGCCATGCTTGTGCTTATAATAAAACACATCCATCCTGTATCCCGTCATTGCATATGGGATTTAAGCCCTAGGCAGACAGGTTTTCACAATAACCTATCCCCAGCCTTGACCTGATAGGTCCCCGGTTCCCAACAACCCGTGTAAAGCATACAGGACCTATGTCCCTCTACCTTCTCGGATCATATGTGCCTTGTCACACCCAAGAAAAACCAAAAAAATCAAAAAATACAATTACCATTATTAACATCTTTTGCATTTGCATTTATATCTGCATACACAAGACACTCACATATAGTCTGTCTTTGTCCAGGTAGATGGCAGGACCTTTAGGGATTATTAAAACAATGAGTCAACCATCACGACCCATACATTTGACCTCTTAGGCAGCATGTGACGACAACCTCCAGAAATCAATTGAAGCCCTCACTCTGAGTCAACGTCTCACTTGCGCTCAGTACTACAATATGAGATCCATCTTAGACTTATCCATGGTTAAACCAAACTGACACCTCTTAAATGTTGTTATCTAGTGTTGGAATCCATCATAAATGGTGTTCTTTTTTGGTAAAAATGAGCTGTGCCCAACACTGGAAGAAATCCAGCGCATTCTGTGTTGAGCCCCGGACTTTTTCATGCGTAATACATGGCACTTTCGTAGCCAATTTGCCTTTAAAGTAGTACAATTAATAAATAAGGAAGAAATTGAAAATTTTGAAATGTCAAAAATGTTCCTTTTCGAAGTAGGAAACCAACGCAAGCTGAATCGTCGAAATCCGACAAGCGAGTCAAAAGATATGGCCAAAACAGTTTGGACCTACAGGCAACCGATTGCTCGGTCCATGGAGTGATCGATCAGTCCAAAATCGATCGATCGGAGGCCATCGACTGGTCGAAAAATTTGTATGGGGAAATTTTCTAGAGAGTTGATTTTTGGTCGAGAACTCGGTCAATTCACCGATCGCTCGGTAAGCAACCGATCGATCAGTCATAACCACCAATCGCTCGGTCTTCGTGTTTTGCAAAAATTTCATTAAGGGTGTTTTCGTCTTTTGGGCGTTTCACTCTTTCCTCTTAAGGGTTGCCCGAGCCTTTAGGGCTCATTCTCAACACTTAGAGACATTTGAGAGTTAGAGAAAGAGGAGAGGGTTTTTCTAACGTAGGGTTTGCTTTTGGGGAGAAATCAAAGAGGTTTCAAGACCCACAATCACCTCAAGCTTGGATTGCTTCAAGATTCCGGTTCAAGCACGCGAGGAGGAGTTTCTCCAAGTTAGGGCAGCGCCTCACGAACGTTTTTGGAGGAGTTTTCTTCCTCATTGATCAAGGTCGGTACTTCTTGCTACCCTCCTAGTCATAGTTCCTCTTTTCCTCCATGTTTCTTTGTTTTCCTTCATCTATGCTTGTGCTATGAGTTGGGATGTGTGGATGTTGTGAATGGAGATGGAAAGGGCGACTGGATGCCAATGGTTGTGTTGTGATAATTGAAATGGGAAGGGCATTGTATCCATAATGAACAAACATGTATGATGGAATTATAACCCACCTAGAAAAGCATGTTGTAGGGTTAACAAATAATGAACATACCATGTTTGATGGAATGCCAAGGTGAATAAATGAATAATAAATTAAGAAAATGCATGCTTAAAGTTTATGGAAATTGTTTAGGTTATGATAGTGTGTTTTCGCGCTTTCCCTAAATTGTTTAATTTGTTACTTCTTTAAATGATGATGTGCAATGTATTGTGAAATCCCCAAACATGTCATATTTAAATTCAATTACAAGTATGCACACGACTTCCATGAGCACGGCATGCATGACATGATTTATCGTATTTTCAAGAACATGATTAGAGGTGGGACATATCCTACGATATGTTTTACCTCGCTTTTCACAAGAAAACAAGAACAAACATTCCACGAGGGGTCTCCCCTCACTCACAAGTGCATAGCATAAAGAATGGCCTCCCTTCCCTCGCAAGTACATACATATCATGAAGAATGATCTCCCTTACCTCTCAAGTGCATTGCATAAAGAAGGGTCTCCCTTCCCTCTCAAGGCACCTCTCAAGTGCATCTCACAAGGATATCTCACAAGTTACATGATCACAAGCAAGCACGCATGACACGCATGGCATGGCATGACACGTACGATACGCTCGACTAGATCAAGTAAGACAAACATGACAAGCTTTCAAGTACGAAAAGAATATTTCAAGTCAAGTCAAGCACACAATGATTTCAAGAGATTTTATCGGCTTTTACGAAATGCAAGCATGATTATAAACTGCTTTACTTTCTCGTGATGATATGAATTGTTCCTACTTTATATCTGTGTACTGCTTCTTGCTTTCTATATTGTTATCGTTTTTCTATAGCTGTTGGTTAGCATTTGGTACACACTGAGTATTCCTTGCTCAGCCGTACTTCTTATGTCGGCAGGTTCTAAGGGAGCTGCTGCTCCATTCGATGTCTGTGCTCCTAGCCCATGGGTGGTGGAGTACGTTGAGGAGCCTGTGGAGGATCCTCAAGGCGAGGGCTACTATTAGGTGGTGGTAGATTCTAAGTGGATAGCTGTGGGTGAGCTTAAGAGTTAGATTTATGTATTTTGGCGGGCATGTCCGCACTTTCTTTTATGTATCTTTTTGTATAACTTGGATCACTTGTATGTATATAGAGGTTTGGTTAAGTCTTCCGTTGTGCTATGTTTAAGTATGTTTCCGCTGTTTATATCCTCTTTGTATATGCTCTGTGGGTTTTTGCAGGATGGTTTGTCTAGCAAGTCATATGAGTCATGATTAGTCGTCCAAGATTCACTCTAACTCCTAGGGTGGGTCTCGGGTCGCGATATTCTGGGCTTAACCATGGACGGTGAAGCCATAGTACCATGTTAGAAGACAACATACCAGGCAGACCTCTTAAGATTTTTGCATATCAAGTATACTTGCTTGCAGCACGGTCCTAACGGCTCTTATGATCGGATACCCGTAAGATATCTAGAAGATCAGTACAGCCGCAAATGCAACCCTGACACCATAACAGTTGAACCTCTCGGTCTCAAACTTTTGCACTAATAGTCATGTCTCAGTTGGTCCTACCAAAGTGTCGCACTCTCGACGATTCAGTACTGGTAGGAGTAATCGAAGACATGCGCAGCTCCGAAACAGTTGTCCCAGTTATCTTTGCAGAGCTTCTCAGGGCTCTCAACTAAGCTGTAGACCACCGAAAGGGTACCTTCCATGCCAGTGCACCACTCTTGCACCTATGGTTGGTAGGACACCTACCTACAATCATCCCGGTGCCTACCGATCTCCATGATGCTTACAGTCTACCCAAGAAGATTTCTCAAAATCAGGGCCAGATTGTGCCTACAGATGTTAGAACTCTCTACCAGCTCCTCCAAAGCCTATCAAAGGAGGAGATCATATGGAAATGTGAGTGACTAGTCCTGAAAAAGCTACCTCGCATCGTCATAATGGGAAGAAGATGCATGATCCTCGCCGGTCTAACCGGCTCAGCAGCATATGTACCACTCTGAATCCTTCGTTAGTTCGGAGACTCCCTCAGCGTATCCCAATGATAGACCGACAGGAAAATGATTGTATCAACTTCACAGTGCACTTTGAATGACTCACTCGTCGCTTCCAGTCTGATTGGCAAAGCTCCAGAAGAGAGTAGTGGCCAGACTTTGTGGTTATAGCAGGACCACCTACTGATTCAGGATACCGACTTTGGGTGGAAGATCCTAACATTCCATCCAGTATACCAGCACCAAAGGAACTGCCTACACCAGTTTCAGCTCCGTCAAAAAGAACCATTGCCGTAGATGAAAAGGTGGTTCGCTGGAGAGACATATTCCTGGAGATGCAGCTACAGATCCAGGAGAAAGGGACAAGACTATAGAAAGCCCAGTAAGCATTCAGGCAACAGAAAGCAGAGTGAGACCGCGAGCTTTAAGTAATACAGGGACAAGTTGAGCAGCTCGAGCAAACAATCTGATCTCTCTAGAAGAGACGTAGAGGTGATGCTAGAGAGACAACCATCATCAGAACCCAGCTGCTTTTTTACCAAGAGTAGCTAGACAGTGCAAAAGTTAAGATGACCGCCACCAGTTCGGATCTCAAATGTTCAACGCTACTTAGACAATTAACAACATGGAGGTTGAGGTGACATCCCTCCAACAGCAAATCATGGACCTTAACGGGGTACCCTGACCACTTGACTTCGCGATCCTTAAAGGACCTGCCTAGGATCGAGTCTTTTTCTCTTCTTAAGTTGCACAGTCATGTATCTCACTAGCATGCATCAATGAAAAATCATTTTTAGCATCTTCTTTCTTGCGCATCATACATATTCATGTTTAGCCATTGCATTCTTTTTAGTTGCATGAGCCGACCCATAACTCGCTCTATAATTGTAATTGTCACAGAAGCAGCAGCCTTAGACGAAGTTCTAACTGAAGTACCAATCACGGAAGAGGCATCCAGCACGGCCTCTCCTGAAAGCCAGTCGGAATCAATGGCAGAACCTCCGATCAGCAGTAGAGGACCGATGAGATTTTGTAGTCCCATGATCGAGACATCACAACCATGTAAGCCAAGCTTGATAGTGTTCTAGAATCCCTGAAGATTCTTACTGGTGTCCGAGCCAATAATCCTTAGACCTGAAACCCAACTGGAGAATCCTCTGAACAACCGCGCTTTGAACCATAGCCTATTCCCATCATCATTCCTAACCCCAGACCCGCACCAAGCGGAGGTGAAACAAAATATGAATAGTTTGATGGGGCAGAGAAACCCAAGGCTTCTCATGTCAACCAGGATAGGCCATCGTCTTCAGACCTTACCCCATCCCTCAGGGACCAGTATGAAGCGATCAAACAAATGAAGGAAGAAATTAGGCGAATGAAAGGAGTATCTACCAGCATCTGCCAGCTCTAGTCTATCATTGAAAGATCTGACTTTCTCATCTGGGTACGCTGTTCTCCCAGGTTTCAAAGTACCTGACTTTGAGAAATATGACAGCACAGGCTGGCCAAAGTAACATCTGTAATTATACCTGAGAGACATGCTCCAGCACAACAAAAATCAACATCTTCTCATTTAGTACTTCCAAAAGAGTCTGAAGGGAGCAGCCTTAGCTTGGTGGATGTCAATGGACAAGTAGCGAATCAAAACTTGGCAAGATGCCATGGACATCTTTGTGGAACAATATTCATTCAATCAAGAGCTTCGACCTCAGAAGAGCTAGTTAGAACAGATGAACCAGTGTAACAATGAGTCTTTCCCAGAATACGCTACCCGATGGAGGGAGATGGTAGCAAAAATCCATACTCCGATCCCCAATGAAGAATTAGCAAGCCTATGTATGGGCACCCTGAAGCAGCCCTACTCTACTCTGATGGTAACATTACTAGTGATAGATTTTGGCACCATTGTCAAAACAGGTGCCCACATTAAGAATGTCATAAAGAGTGGAGCTATTCACTCCAGTTTAGGGCTCGCTCACCCAAAACAACAGCATCAGTCAGCAGAGACAGTGGTCCCAGAGACCAAAGAATGAAAGAAGATGTATAGATGGTGGGTCCTGTTGCACCAATCAGATTGTCAACTCCAGCCGCTCAGTCTCAGCCAACACCCAAAAATACCCAGCCAGCCAGACATAGTTAGGGACAAAACCGTCCCCTCAAAAATTTCATCCCTCTACCTTACACACTCAGTTAACTGTTAGACTTCCTCACCAAGCAAGGTCTTCTCACCAACAGTGGATGACGGTATAATCAGACCTTCTTATCAGCCTCCTATCATAATTTCATTCCCTCAGTGAAACATTTAGACTATATCACCACCAGTACAGATCCCTGCCCTTGAACCAGACAAAGAACAGATCATCTACATCATCCCTTGCCCAGTAAATTAGCCCAAAGCACCAGCTCAAGCCTCTACCTCTTCTGGCCCTATCAAAATCTCCTACATCCCATCTCCACCATTCAACCTTGACCATGAACCCGCTCCTCACTCTTTCATCCTTGAGAGGAAATGCATAACTAATCTCACCCGATCTGGCCGGGTATACCAACAACCGATGGTTGAGCGGGCAAAAGAGAAAGAGAATCCAAAAATACCAAACCCAAAAAAAAAAAAGCAGTAGACTCCACAGTTCTACTAAAAATTCTGGAAAAGGCAGAAGAATTCAATATCACCTAGTAGTTGAGTAAAACTCCACACCAGATCTCTACCATGGGTCTCCTCTTGACTTCCGAGCATCACCGAAAGCAGCTACTCCAAGTATTTAATAATGCCCATGAAACACCAAGCAGGACGCCCGAGAAACTGGGGTACATGGTGGGGCAAGTGCTAGAATCAAGAATCATATCCTTCATAGAAGAAGAAATACGATAAGGACCATACCCGGGCTCTCTATATTACAGTACAGTGCATAGACCGAACTTTATCATCAGTGCTGATTAACAATGGCTCTGGCCTAAGCATCTGCATATTATCTACACTGCAAAGCCTGGGTCTGAACCTCAATCAAGTGAAGAAGAGACCCATGATCGTCAGGGCTTTTGACAACTCAATCAGGCAGAATTTGGGTGACATTAACATGACCATCGGGATCAAACCTTTAAAACCAACTTTCAAGTCGTGAATGTGTCAGCCTCGTTCACTTTGCTCCTTAGGAGGCCATGAATCCACGTGGCCAGAGTCATTCCCTCCTCCATTAGAGAATCTAGTTTATCTAGGATGATCACTTGGTCGTGATCCCTTCAGAGGAGTTAGCAAGTTCCTTCGGGGACATCCAGGAGCTAGGGCAAGACACTGTCTTCATGACATACTAGTTCGAGCAGGTCAGTTCTATCACTCAGATAGATGAGTAGAGCAAGCATGATGTACCGCCATTTGTCAGGATGATGGCCAGAATGAACTACTAGCCAGGGTTAGGCCTGGGAGTCAAAAACTAGGGAAGGAAAAAGAGATATACACCTCCTAACTACACACCGTCATTTGGATTAGGATACAAGCCTAAGTTTGAGGACTATCTCTCCAAGCTCACAAAGAAGAACAGCCAGTTGACGAAACCAGAATCCCAACCCCACATCCTAGTAACCTTCCTAGTAGGAACTTTCAAAGCCTACCCTGGCACCCCTCTTATACCAGTTGTCAGTATCTCATACCCCCAACTCAATGCCGAGTCTTCAGGGATTCCAGATCTAGAAGTGTTCAGATTAACACAGATGTTTGATGAGCTAATGGTGCAGAAGATCAAACAGGAGAGCAGGTCTGCACCCTCTCCGACAGCGCCGAAGCGTCATCGAGTCACTGACCACTGATCTGTTAGTGGACCAAGGCTCTCACCATCGAGGCCATCTAGGGCCAGGGCAAGCAAGTTACAATACATGTTGGTCCAATCAGGCAGTGACCAAGAATTATTCCTCTCCTCCTTCTAATCTCTCTTTGCTCCAGTTAAAAAAATTCAAATTTCGGCCACTGTAGGCCTCTTTTTGTTGAGTCAAGCTTTTCTAAACAACAGTCCTCTATTTTTATCAATGGAAAATTGGATGTTTTAACTCAAAATCATGTCTTGCATAAACATTTCAAAATCAGCTGATGACGAAATCATACGGAATCTTCCCCTGGAAGATCTAGTATCCCGAAGCCACCAATAATAGAAGCATGCTAAACTAAGCTTAAATGATTTACCAGGCAATCACCTCCGATAGGGCTACCCCCGAAGCCCTCCTTGAACTTCAAAAAGTTGAGAATAACATAGAGCAGGAAGATGAACCGCCTCAAGAGATCCTGAACCTCCTAGAGCACAACAAAGGGATATTACAATCTAAGATCGAGGACAATGAGACCATAAATCTTGGATTCGAAGACAACTCCCAGCTCATCAAGATCAATACAACCATGAGCCCGCAACAGAGAATAGACATGATCGGCTTCCTGAAAAGCTACAGTGACGTCTTCGCCTGATCCTATGCAGACATGCCCGGCCTCACTACAAGACTAAAGCCCTTTAGCGGCGGTTGTTTAGTGGCATTCAATTAAACCCCAACTATATATTATTTGGGACAGCGGTATTATAATACCGTCGTTGATGTCGCTCAAAGATACGCGGTACTCTGCAGTACAGTAAAGGGGGTTGTTGAACCACAGAGAGCAGTGAAGATAAGGAACATTAATGGAGAAGAGTTTGTAGGATCTTTGGTAGAAAATGTTTAACTAAATTTGAGGAAGATATCAGTGAGAAAAAGTGCCAAGGCATCAGGTTTCCTCCCCTTAACGGTGTAATGCCAATTTGATTATCCAAGGTATAACTCAATTGAGGATTTCACATCCCAAACCCTCAATCGGAAGATTTTAGAAATTCAAATTATAATAAAAAGTTAAAATAGATTTCTAATCATTTGTTCAAAACGAATTTTAACCAAAGCCCACACTTTATCGGAAAAACTCGAGGACGACGATATACCAGGAGGCAATACCGCAGCAAAGATTAATGTCCGCTAAGATGAAGGTTTTTCGTTTGAGAAATCAAGAATTATTACTCAACTACGAGAAAAGCCTGACTGAACTCATGAAAAGGTTTAAATTCCAGAGATTCAATTGAAAGAGATCAAACAAGAAGAACAACAAACATAGAAATCATAGACGTTAAAAACACTAATTGGATTAACTCAAACTAACATTACTTCATCAAGAGAATTTCACCCTAGCCAAGGCTAGGCTTTTAGCAATCCATATAGAGAGAAAAACTAAAACAATAAGAGAAGAGAGAGATTCAAGGGTCAGAGGTTTAGAACTGTTTTACAATACTTCTCTACAAGTTTAAATAACTAAAAGGAGAGGAGAAGAATGAAACTAAGCAGAAAAGGGAAAGTTCCCAATACAAAATCTCGCTCAAAATAGTCAATTCGCGGTCAAAAACGCTAGTCCTGCAACCACCGATCGATCGGGCAAGGGTGCCGATTGATCGGGCCTTCACTCGTAAAAATCCAAAAAAAAATCACCGCCTTTCGATCAATCAGCGATTCTGGCCGATCGATCAGCGATCCGATCGATCACCGGGGATCGCCGATCGATTGCCCAGATCGCCATTTCGCCATTTTTTCGTCTTTTCTTTTTGTTGATTTCCACGAGACTTCTTTACTCGAATTCCCTACATAAAATGTCATAGAAAATGATTAGAATTTGCAATCAATAATTGCGGAAACAAGTTTAGAATGTAGGCTTTAAAACAAGGATTCAGACTAAAAGGAGCTTTAAAGGGTTATAAATTAACTGATTTTGAGTGTACTTTTGCACACTCATCACACCCCCCAACCTGAATATTGCTAGTCCCTAGCAATAAATCAACTCTCAAGCAAATCCCTTAACCAATCGATCATCATGAATATAGGCTACAACATTCAAATCATTCAAACAAGGGTTTTGCAAGAAATTCACCACGACATCTAAGTTTCTCCATCAATAAGCAAACTCAGAATTTATGTGTGTGTGCTAAGCTCATAACCATTCTTGCCAACAAACCCAAAACACATACGAATAAGATAGACATCTAGATAAAAGCTTTGACAACAAATCTAACAAGAATTTTAAATCACTCAGAATAATGCACTAAGAGATTTATGGGTTTTCTCTCAATCATATGAAAAATAGAATGCAAGAGCCAAAACTGATAATAATAAGATCTCATGGAAGGAATGTCATTCATTGGGAACTTCTCCATTCACACCACAAACCCACCTAAGATCAAGAGGTCAGCAACAGGGGTTGTAATGGAGCTAAATGGTAGGGTTTATAAGAAAGAAGGAATAAGGATAATCAACAAAACCAGGTATATGCTAGGAATATTGATACATCTTCATTCTGAAACAACTATTCCAAACATCCATAAGTTCCTTTTTCTTTTCCAATTCAGAATTTCCTTATTTATTCTTCTCGTTTTCTGATTTTTCCCAAAGCAGAACAAACTTATACTTCTACTTTATCAACAAACTTTTTTTTTTGGAACAGCATTATCCCAACGGAATTTTTTTCATGACCTGAATTTGCAGTCTTTTTTTTTTTTTTTGAATTTCCAATATACCACTTGAATTTTCAATACCACAAAACTATCATCCCTAGCATAAACTCTGGTTTAAAGGGTAATGGAATGTATAAAATAGGCTCAACTCCATGTGGAGTGGGTAAGATCATGTGGTTTTCTCAAGAAAGGCTTCTTTTAGGCTCAAAGTGGCTCTTATTGTTAATGATGAGGGTTGGCTTGAAAGGCTCAAACTTTCTACACTGACCTTTATCATTTCTTAGGTAATTCAACCAAACAAACCACAACCCATGTAATGACATTTCCAATGGACAACCAAGTAAAGAAAATAATGAGATCCAACAAGGGAATAATGCCGCTTGAAATAAAAACACCGAATAATAATAATAATCGCTCCCAAATGTTCGCCAGGTAATGACCCTAAAGGGGAGGTGAATAGGGTTTATGGCGGATTTTAAAATTATCAACAACAAGTTCAAAAGAGCGGAATAAAATTAAATATGCAACAAGCTAAACTATAGAATATTAGAAGAAAGAGAGAAGAGATAAGGAGAGTGCAAACTCAAGATTTGTTCACGAGGTTCAGCAAACCAGCCTACTCCCCGCCTCATCTTCCAACTAGAGGATTCACCACAATTCCTTAATCGTACAGGCTCCTTCACAGGTGGAGTCCAAACCCTTACAATCTCTCTTACAGGTCGAGATATTACCTTACAAGCTCTCCTTTAGGCCGAGTTGAACCCTCTCAAGAGCACAATCCTCTCTTGATATAACTGAAGCAATAGCTTCAGTGCAAGAATCCTAGATTCTTGACTAATCTTCAATAAATGATTTTTGGATTGAAAATCCGAAATGAAAGCTCCTTAAATGAGCTGGATAAGAGTGAAATACAAACTCTAATAAAGTCTCTCAAAGAAAGTAGAAGTTGAATGAGCTCAAGAGAGATTTTTGGGGATTTTCAAAGTGTGAGAGTGAGTGAAAATCAATAGCACTGAATGAGTGATTAATAGGAGTTATTGTTATGATCAAGAGTTATTATTTGTTCATAAATGAATTCCTTTTATAGCATTTTATCCAATAGTGCCGTTGGGGTAGCATTAAATGTTTTTAGGTCCGTTGCAAACTAGCCGTTACAAAAACAATTTCTGTTTCAGACATGATTTCGTCAACGAAATGGAGTTCCCACTTGAGTTCGTCGCCGAATTCAAAAGACAGAATTGGATTCTAAAAAATCCTGTAATGACTTCGTCGCCGAATTGTAACCCAACCAAAGATTTCGTCGCCGAAATCAAGAGACAGAACTGAAATTAAAAAATTATGTGATGACTTCGTCACCGAATTCAATCTACCCAGAGAATTCGTCGACGAATTCAGAGTAAAAATTCTGAATTCAGCCTTGGATCAGACCAAAGGGATGTGATTGATTTCCTAGGTCAATTAGCTATACTTTTATCATGATTATATGATCCTTAGGGCCTTAGAATAATTTCCAAAAGGTGTCCTAGGCTCCTATGGTCAATCTATAATACTTGAGATTTTCAACTTTACCATTCTTTTAAGGACTTTTTACATAAGTCCTATGAACTCTCAAAAAATAAGAAATAAATACATTTAAGATTGTTGAGAGATGAACCTGGCTTGACTTGGGCCTTGTGATTTAGCCTTATGTCTTCAATGGATCCGACTTGGACTATGGTCTTATCTTGAATCTTCATCTTGTATACAATGAGTTGAACTTACTCTTGGGTAATTTTCATCATTTTTCATGATTAAAGTGCTAACTTGTGTATTCTGAAATATTCACGCACTTAAACAGGTTTATTAGTACAAAATATTTCATTTCATTATTATGTTATTATCAAAATTATTAGGGGTACCCATGGTTGTAACCCTGAGGCTAACAATCTCCCCATTTTTTATGATGACATAACAATGTAATGAAATGGGGTTAAGCTCCCCCTCTCAACATGTTTTTCATAAAGACTTTGAGGTAAGCTCGCCCTGAACATATGCATTTGTAAAAAATAATCATAGTTGTTATTTAGATGCATATTTAGGGCGAGTTAAAGGATATATCAATTCTTGATTTCTTCTTTGGAGGCTCTATTAATGCATTCTTCATTCTTAGCGGCATTCTCTGAGAGATTTGCAAGGATTTACTCGGTTTTGGAAGAAGGAAGGGTGCACAAGCAATGGAATAGGAACTTTGGAGGGAAAGATTAGGTTTAAAAATAATCGGATTTGGGGGTTACTATTTGTATTTACGACTCAATTCATCGCCGAAATGAGTTTCATCCCTAAATTCGTCGCCGAAATTGAGTTAGGAACCCTAATGTTTTTAATTTCGGATTGACTTCGTCGACGAAATGGATGACTCATCCAGGTTCGTCGCCGAACTGAGTACAGAAAACATTCTGTTTTCTATTTTTCTCAAACATTTGTCGCCGAAATCACATTCTAGATTGAATTCGTCACCGAATTCAGTTTTGAATATGAAGGATTGATTTCTCTTAAGCTTTTCACCTATTTTCCTTCAAGTCAAAGATTCATCAGGACATCTAAAATTATTATAATGTATTTAATTCAACCTATTGAACAATTAAACAAGTTATCGGCATATCAAATTAAGGATTTTAATTTTTTTTGATTGCTTTTGATCTTGATTAAGTTAGATCACTCAGACAAGTCATTCCCAATTCTCTTCTCAAGGCACTAAACCTATCAGACTATAGAAGTTTGATAAAAATATCAGCGAGCTGATTAATTATATCCACAAATTCCAAGATAACATTTCTATTTTGCACATGATCTCTAATAAAATGATATCTTATTTCTATGTGTTTAGTTCTTGAGTGTTGAATGAGATTCTTAGTCATACAAATTACACTTGTATTATCACACTTAATAGGAATTTTAGTATATATAAGTTTAAAATCTTCTAGCTGTTGTTTCATGTAGAGAGTTTGAGCACAACAAAGTCCAGCTACCATATACTCAGCCTTAGCTGTGGATAAGGCCACTGAATTTTGTTTCTTACTAAACCATGAAACAAGAAAATGTCCTAAAATGTGACAAGTTCTACTAGTGCTTTTTCTATCTACTTTCCATCCAGCAAAGTTTGCATCTGAATAGCTTATTAGATCTAAGTTTGTGTCTTTTGGATACCATAAGCCTAAATCAATTGTTCCAAGTAAGTATCTAAAAAATTTTTGTACAACAGTTAAGTGAGATTCTTTTGGACAGGATTGGAATCTTGCACAAATGCAAACACTGAACATAATGTCAGGTCTACTTGCAGTGAGATACAAAAGGCTTCCAATCATGCCTCTATAGAGTTTTTCATCAATATTTTTTCCTTTTTCATCTTTATCAAGTTTGGTTGATGGACTCATATGAGTATCCATTATTTTAGTATATTCCATTCCAAACTTTTTAAGTAGTTCTTTAGCATATTTAGCTTGATTAACAAATGTCCCTTGTTTGGTTTGTTTAATTTGGAGTCCTAAGAAGAATGTTAATTCACCCATCATGCTCATTTCAAATTCTTTTTGCATAGTTTCAGCAAACATTTCACAAAGAGATTTATTTGTTGATCCAAATATAATATCATCTACATAGATTTGGATTATTAGCATATCATCATTTTTGGTCATTATGAATAAAGTAATGTCAATTTTACCTCTTGTGAATCCATTTTCAATTAAGAAACTACTTAGCCTATCATACCAAGCTCTTGGAGCTTGCTTTAATTCATATAAGGCTTTAGTTAGCTTAAATACATGATTAGGAAATTTATGATTTTCAAAGCAGGGTGGTTAATTCACATAAACTTCTTTATTGATATACCCATTTAGAAATGCACTTTTTACATCCATTTGATATAGTTTAAACGCTTTATGACTAGCAAATGCAAATAACATTCTTATAGCTTCTAGTTTAACAACCGGGGCAAATATTTCATCATAGTCTATCCCCTCTTCTTGGTTGTAATCTTGAGCTACTAATTTTGCTTTGTTTTTAACTACATTCCCATTTTCATCCTTTTTTAATTTCTGAAGACTCATTTTGTTCCGATTATAGCTTCGTTATTTGGTCTAGGTACTAATCCCAAACTTGATTTCTATCAAATTGATTTAATTCTTCTTGCATTGCAATGCCCCAAGACTCATCTTCAATAGCTTCTAGAGCATTTTTAGGTTCAATTTGACTTAAGAATGGAAGGTTCATTAGATTTCTTCTTATTCTAACCCCTTGTTCCATATTACCAAGTATTAGATCCTTAGGATGATCTTTTATTAATTTCCAAGCTTTAAGAAGTTGATAAGATTCTTCATCTTCATTTACTTCTTCATTATCCATTTCAATGGGTTTATCACTTGATTATTCTTTTTCTTGATTATCCTTATTTTCTATATTGATTTCTAAGTTGGATAGCTCTTTTGGAAGATTTTCAGCTTCATCATCAATATTAGTATTGATTTTGTTAAATGGATTTCATTCATCAAAAACTACATGAATTGATTCTTCAACAATTAATGATTTCTTATTAAACACTCTATACGCTTTGCTACTCGTAGAATATCCTAGGAAAATTCCTTCCACAGATTTAGCATCAAATTTGTTAAGATGTTGTTTATTATTAAGTATAAAGCATTTACATCCAAACTCCTTAAAATAACTTATATTGGGAATTCTTCCATTCCAAAGCTCATAGGGAGTTTTATTTAACTTGTTCCTTATAACAACTCTATTAATTACATAACATGAAGTGTTAATGAAGCCCAAAAATAATTAAGTAATTTATTTTCATTAAGCATTGTTCTTGCTATTTCTTGAAGAGATCTATTCTTTTTCTCTACTACACCATTTTGTTGTGGAGTTCTAGGTGCTAAGAAATTATGATTAAAACCATTTTCATCACAAAATGATTCAAATTCTTTATTTTTAAATTCTCCTCTTCTATCACTTCTTATATTGTTAATAGAATAACCTTTTTTATTTTGAACTCTCTTACAAAACTTTTTAAATAGAGAAGGTGCTTCATTTTTATGAGAAAGAAATAGTACCCATGAGTATCTTGAAAAATCAACCACTATAACAAAAGCATAAGTTTTTCCAGCTAGGCTAGCTACTTCATTTGGACCAAAAAAATCCATATGCAAAAGTTCTAAAAGCCTAGTGGTAGAAATCATTTTCTTGGGTTGAAATGAAGATTTTATTTGTTTTCCAAGTTGACAAGCATCACAGATTTTATCTTTGATAAATTTAGTTTTAGGTAATCCTTTAACTAATTCATTTTTAGAGAGTTTAGTCAAAAGATCCATACTAGCATGTCCTAGTCTCCTATGTCATAGCCAACTTGCTTCATCTACAGTAGAAAAGCATATCATGTTTTGAGATTTTAGTTCATCAAACTCTAAGGTATAAACATTCTCATTCCTATGTACTTCAAACAAAGTAGTTAGATTATCTTTATCCTTAATCATGCAAATATTTGATTTAAATGAGACATTCAATCCCTTATCACAGAGTTAGCTAATACTGATGAGATTATGTTTGAGACCATCAACAAGTAGTAAATTCTCAATAAAAACAGATTTTTTCTTACCAATGTTACCTATGCCGATGATCTTCCTTTTAGCATTGTCTCCAAATGTCACATGACTGCCATCCTTTGGAGTGATTGATACAAATAGTTCCTTGTTCCCGGTCATAAGTCTTGAGCATCCACTATCCAAGAAACATGTTATCTTGGAAGTTCTTGATTTGAAGCATACCTCATCCTCATTTTCCATGAGACATAAGTTTGCCACCTCTTCATCACTTGAATCTTCTGATTTGCTTCCCTTTGAGTCATCCCAAGTTGCCATCATAACCTTTTTCTTGTACTTTTGGCTCTTCTTGAGTTGAGGGCAGTTAGTCCTTATGTGGCCTGGCTTCTTGCATTCATAACAAGTGAGGTTCCTTCTTATTAGATTCAGCTTTGTTCACTTCTTTTGAGAACTCCTTCTTGTATGGTCTCTTTTTGAAGTTCTTCTTATGCTTGAGGAACTTTTTGAACCTTTTTGCCATCAAGGCTATATCTTCATCATCACTACTGGTTTCTTCATCACTGTTTTCAACTTGAGTAGTCTTGAGAGCCAACCCTTTCTTGGTTCTTGGTTCATCAGGCATTTGATCCTTCATTATGACTTCGTGAGTCATAAGAGATCCAAGCAGCTCATCCATGGGTAGCTTGGTGAGGTCCTTGGCTTCTTGAATAGCTGTCACTTTTGGAGTCTATTCCTTGGGCAGTGATCTCAAAATCTTTCTCACATTTTCTGTATTTGAATACACTTTACCCAGAGATTTCAAACCATTTAGTATGTTAGTAAATCTGGTGAATATTTCACCAATAGATTCTTCTTTTTCCATTTTGAATAATTCATACTTGTGAACTAGCATGCTAATCTTTTCTTCTTTAACCTGATTAGTCCCTTCATAGGTGACTTTCAGTTTATCCCATATTTCTTTAGCAGAGTCACATCTAGATACTCTGTTAAATTCTTGGAGACTTAAGGCACAGTAGAGGTTGCTAATAGCTTTAGCATTGATTTGAATGAGCTTAGTATCCGCTTCATTCCATTCTTCCTCTACCTTAGGAATTCTGACATCATCCATAGTTTTTGTGGGAAGATGAGGGCCATTGACTATTACTCTCCAACACTCATAATCTAGAGCTTGAATGTAATACATCATCCTAGTTTTCCAATAGTTATAATTTTCTTTATTAAACAGTGGTGGTCTAGTAGTGGACTGTCCTTCTCCTAGGCTTGTTGAAAATACATTATTTGTCATAATAAAATCGATTACTCAAATTGTTTAGATCTATTTAGAGTATTAGGCTATGATACCAATTGTTGGCCAGGTAATGACCCTAAAGGGGGGGTGAATAGGATCTATGGTGGATTTTAAAATTATGAACAACAAGTTCAAAAGAGCGGAATAAAATTAAATATGCAACAAGCTAAACTATAGAATATTAAAAGAAAGAGAGAAGAGATAAGGAGAGCGCAAACTCAAGATTTGTTCACGAGGTTCAGCAAACCAGCCTACTCCCCGCCTCAGCTTCCAGCTAGAGGATTCACCACGATTCCTTAATCGTACAGGCTCCTTCATAGGTGGAGTCCAAACCCTTACAATCTCTCTTACAGGTCGAGATATTACCTTACAAGCTCTCCTTTAGGCCGAGCTAAACCCTCTCAAGAGCACAATCCTCTCCTGATATAACTGAAGCAACAGCTTCAGTGCAAGAATCCAAGATTCTTGACTAATCTTCAATAAATGATTTTTAGATTGAAAATCTGAAATAAAAGCTCCTTAAATGAGCTAGATAAGAGTGAAATACAAACTCTAATAAAGTCTCTCAAAGAAAGAAGAAGTTGAATGAGCTCAAGAGAGATTTTTGGGGATTTTCAAAGTGTGAGAGTAAGTGAAAATCAATAGCACTGAATGAGTGATTAATAGGAGTTATTGTTGTGATCAAGAGTTATTATTTGTTCATAAATGAACTCCTTTTATAGCATTTTATCCAATAGTGTAGTTGGGGTAGCATTAAATGCTTTTAGGTCCGTTGCAAACTAGCCGTTACAAAAAAAATTTCTATTTCAGACATGATTTCGTCGACGAAGTGGAGTTCCCACTTGAGTTCGTCACCGAATTCAAAAGATAGAATTGGATTCTAAAAAATCCTGTAATGACTTCATCGCTGAATTGTAACCCAACCATAGATTTCATCGCCGAAATCAATGAAATTAAAAAATTCTTTCATGACTTCGTCATCGAATTCAATCTACCCAGAGAATTCGTCGACGAATTCAGAGTAAAAATTCTGAATTCAACTTTGGATCAGACCAAAGGGATGTGATTGATTTCCTAGGTCAATTAGCTATACTTTTATCATGATTATATGATCCTTAGGGCCTTAGAATAATTTCCAAAAGGTGTCCTAGGCTCCTATGGTCAATCTATAATACTTGAGCTTTTCAACTTTACCATTCTTTTGAGGACTTTTTACATAAGTCCTATGAACTCTCAAAAAATAAGAAATAAATACATTTAAGATTGTTGAGAGATGAACTTGGCTTGACTTGGGTCTTGTGATTTAGCCTTATGTCTTCAATGGATCCGACTTGGACTATGGTCTTATCTTGAATCTTCATATTGTATACAATGAGTTGAACTTCCTCTTGGGTAATTTTCATCATTTTTCATGATTAGAGTGTTATCAACTTGTGTAATCTGAAATATTCACGCACTTAACAGGTTTATTAGTACAAAATATTTCATTTCATTATTATGTTATTATCAAAATTATTAGGGGTACCCATGATTGTAACCCTAAGGCTAACACCAAAGACGAGAATGGCTCAAAAACTCACAGGTGTTATAACTCTTAGCTTAAATCTGAGATGTCTTCTTAAAGTATGAGTTTAACAACCAACATCCACTATGGCTTACGTGTACAAGAAAATTTTGAGTTTGCTCATAAAAGATGACAAGAATAGTCTAGATGACTCAATTAAAACACCTTATTTTCATGCTCAATAGCAAAGCCACAATTCATGCAAAAATATATGACAAAGATATTTGATTAAGACTTGACTATCACCCCCCAACCTAAATCCGACATTGTCCTCAATGTTCCAAAAAATGAAATAAAAGATAAGGAAAGTGAACACATAGAAGGGGTAGATAGCACCTGAGAATATGAGTGAACTTCCAATAATGGGAACCTGCAAGGTGAGCTCAAACAAACAAAAAAACTAATATACAAAGATGCGGAGACTCACAAAGGTAAGTCAATCCCGATAAACGGGATCCGTAAAAGGGGTAATTTCTTCTTCAGGCAGAAGCCTCTTGAGAGCGGGCTTGAGTCTGTGGCCATTGACTTTAAAAATTCTGCCGTCTCAAGGGTCTTCTACCTCAACAGTCCCGTGATCAAATACTGTTTTAACCACGACGAGGCCATACCATCTAGACCTTAGTTTTCCCGGATGCTTATGGAGTCTAGAATCATACAAGTATACTTTTTGATTTGGTTCAAAATTTTTTTCTCAAAATTCTTTTATCATGAAAAACCTTCATCTTGTGTTTGTAGATTCTAGAGCTCTCATAAGAGTCATTTCTAAGCTCCTCCAATTCAGTTAATTGGAATTTTCGTAACTTTTCGGCCTCACCCAATTCAAAATTGAATGCTTTAATAGCCCAAAAATTTTTATGTTCAAGCTCCACAAGCAAGTGGCAGGGTTTCCCAAAAACAAGCCTATGGGGGGACATACCAAGGGGAGATTTATAAACAGTACGGCATGCCCAAAGCGCGTCGGTTAGTCGTAAAGACCAATCCTTACGGTCGGGATTAACCATCTTTTCAAGAATTTGTTTTATCTCCCTATTGGCAAGTTCCACTTGGCCACTTGTCTGGGGTGGTAAGAGGTGGAAACTTTATGAACAATTCCATATTTTTTCATTAAGGTCTCAAAAGGTCTATTACAAAAGTGGGTGCCTTGATCACTAATGATGGCACGTGGCATCCCGAATCTAGACAAAATATGTTCTTTTAAGAATTTAATAACAGTCCTATTATCATTGGATTTGCAAGCCACGACCTCAACCCACTTGGACATATATTCCACACCAACCAAAATATACAGGTAACCAAAAGATGGGGGAAAAGGGCCCATAAAGTTAATACCCCAACAATCAAAAATTTCAATTACTGAAATGGGGTTTAGGGGCATCATATTCCGACGAGAAATTGCCCCCAATTTTTGGCATCTATCACAAGAACGACAGAATTTATCAGTGTCTTTAAAGAGGGTGGGCTAATAAAATCCACACTGCAGAATTTTTGCAGCAGTCTTTTTCATAGAAAAGTGCCCACCACATGCCTCGGAATGACAAAAGTTTAAGACACTCATAAATTCGTCATTACGAACACACCTCCTCATAATTTGGTCAGGGCAATATTTGAACAAATTGGGATCATCCCAATAAAAATTGCGTACCTCCGCCAAAAATTTGCGTTTATCCTAGGTGTTCCAATTCAATGGGATCTCTCCTGCACCAAGATAATTAACAATATCAGTGTACCATGGCAGTTCAGAGATAGAGAATAAATGTTCATCTCGAAAATCATCATGAATAGGCATTGTTTCCTGATTATTTTCACAAACAAGTCTTGATAAGTGATCAGCCACTACATTCTCCATGCCCTTTTTATCCTTAATTGTGATATCAAACTCCTGCAATAATAAAATCCACCTAATGAGTCGTGCTTAAGCATCCTTCTTTGTAAGAAGATACTTAAGCGTCTCGTGGTCCATAAAGATACAAATAGGCGAACCAAGCAAATAGGCACGAAATTAATCTAAAGCAAATACTACAGCTAGCAACTCCTTTTCAGTTGTTGTATAATTCATTTGAGCACTGTTAAGGGTTCTACTAGCATAGTAGATCACACATGATTTTTTATCTCTCCGCTGTCCTAAAACTACTCCCACAGCATAATCACTAGCATCACACATAATTTCAAAGGGAAGATTCCAATCTGGTGGTTGCATGATGGGAGCGGATGTAAGTTTACCAATTAGCTTTGTAAAGGCTTCTTGGCACGCTTTAGTCCAGTCAAAAGGAGCATCCTTGAGAAGGAGACTACATAAAGGTCTAGAAATAAGATTGAAGTCTTTTATAAATCTCCTGTAGAAACCAGCATGACCAATAAAAGATCTCACATCTTTCACGATCTTGGAGGTGGGTAAATTTTGTAATAATTCAATTTTTGATTTGTCTACTTCTATCCCCTTAGAAGAGACAATGTGGCCTAAAATAATTCCAGAAGATACCATAAAATGGCACTTCTCCCAATTAAGCACAAGGTTCTTTTCTTCTCACCTAATCAATACCCTTTTTAAATTAAGCAGACAAGCATCAAAAGAATCTCCAAAGACTGTAAGGTCATCCATGAAGACTTTCATACAATCTTCTACCATATCACTAAACATGCTCATCATGCATCTTTGAAAAGTGGCTGGGGCATTGCATAGTCCAAATGGCATCCTTCGAAATGCATAAGTGCCAAAAGGACAAGTAAAAGTGGTCTTATCCTGGTCCTCTAAGGCAATTTCAATTTGATAATAACCAGAATAGCCATCTAAAAAACAATAGAAGGAATGCCCAGCCACCCTCTCCAATATTTGGTCAATGAAGAGTAAAGGAAAGTGATCTTTTCGGGATGCAGCATTCAATTTTCTATAGTCAATGCACATTCGCCACCCCGTCACTAATTTAGTGGGGACTAGCTCTCCAAGCTCATTCTGCACAACAGTGACTCCTGACTTTTTAGGTACCACCTACGTAGGACTAACCCATTTACAATCGGCAATTGGGTAAATAATACCCGCATCCAATATTTTTAAAACTTCAGATTTTACAACTTCTTTCATAGTTGGGTTTAGTCTGCGCTGGGGGTCTCTAGAAGCCTTAGCCTCTTCTTCAAGATTTATCTTGTGGGTGCATACTAAAAGGCTTATTCCCTTAATATCTACTATACTCCACCCAATAGCAAATTTATGGTCATTTCAAAGTTTCAGCAATTTATCTTCCTGAAGTTGAGATAATACAGAAGAAATTACAACAGGGAAGGTATCACCTGGGCCTAAAAATGCATGTTTCAAACCATTTGGTAGTTTCTTAAGCTCTAGATTTGGCACTTAAACACTGGAGGGTAGAGACTTTGGCTGTTCCTTAGGTAACTCCTCAAATCGTGGTTGCCAACCATTTGTCCCTGGAACCTGTGCATTAAATAAAACACAAATTTCAGCAAGCTCATTTTTATCAAAAGAATTAATATCAATTTGAGGATTAGCAAGAAGAGTTTCAAGAGAGTTAGACGAATTTGGTGATTTGAATTCTTCTTGCACAACTGCTTCGATCCAATTTGTAGTTTCGCACTCATCATGTCCCGGCAATTGTTTACCAATATTGAAAATATTAACCTCTAGGGTCATATTTCCAAAAGATAATTTCATTAGCCCATTCCTGCAATTAATTAAAGCATTAGATGTAGCAAGGAAAGGTCGACCAAGAATAATTGGGATTTTAGAGTCAGCATTCACCACAGATTGCGTGTCCAAGATAAGAAAATCAACAGGATAATAAAATTTATCTATCTGAACTAAAACATCCTCCATGACCCCCCTCGGTTTCCTTACAGATCGGTCAGCCAATTGTAACACCACAGTAATGGGTTGTATGTCTCCTAGGCCAAGTTGTAAATAAACTGAGTAGGGCATTAAGTTAACACTTGCCCCAAGATCAAGCAAAGCTTGTTCAAATTCATAGTCCCCAATAATACAAGAAATTGTAGAGCACCCAGGGTCTTTATATTTGAGAGGAATCCTGTGTTGAATTAGAGCACTTACCTGTTCTATGAGAAAAGCAGTTTTCTTCACATGATGCTTCCTTTTGATGGTGCACAAATCTTTTAAAACCTTGGCATAAGTGGACACTTGTTTGATAACATGCAAAAGTGGGAGATTTATTTTCACTTGCCTAAGATTTTCTAAGATTTCAGCATGACAATCTGACTTTCTTGATGACGGTGCCGCTACAGTTGGTGGCGAACTCGCTTTGGGAAAAAACGTATTAGTAGCTTATATGCCGTGGGAAGGCTACGATTCTGAAGACGCGGTACTCATTAGCGAGCGTCTGGTATATGGAGATATTTATACTTCTTTTCACATACGAAAATATGAAATTCAAACTCATGTGACAAGCCAAGGTCCCGAAAGGATCACTAGCGAAATACCACATTTAGAAGCCCATTTACTCCGCAATTTAGACAGAAATGGAATTGTGATGCTAGGATCTTGGGTAGAAACGGGTGATATTTTAGTAGGTAAATTAACGCCCCAGATGGCGAAAGAATCATCGTATGCTCCAGAAGATAGATTATTACGAGCCATACTTGGCCTTCAGGTATCCACTTCAAAGGAAACTTGTCTAAAACTACCTATAGGTGGCAGGGGTCGAGTTATTGATGTGAGATGGATCCAGAAAAAAGGGGGTTCCAGCTATAATCCAGAAACGATTCGTGTATATATTTCACAGAAACGTGAAATCAAAGTAGGTGACAAAGTAGCTGGAAGACATGGAAATAAAGGGATCATTTCCAAAATTTTACCTAGACAAGATATGCCTTATATACAAGATGGAACACCTGTTGATATGGTCTTCAACCCATTAGGAGTACCTTCACGAATGAATGTAGGACAGATATTTGGCTTGAGGAAATGGCACGGAAATAGGACTTCGAACTACCTCACTAATTTTGGGCACATATCATTACTCGTGTCATCGGTTTCTTCCTCTAATTCTTGGGTAGAGTTAGGGATGTCTTTAGCTTTTCCATTACAAGTAGTAATGACATTAATTTGCTCAAATTCTTTCTTTTCGAGGGTAGAGTCTTGTACCATGTGTTGACCTTGAGGGTTTTGTTGAGTTTGGGAAGAAAATCTCTCTCTCTCATTAAAACTCAAAGAATTTGTCAATTTAGATACATGACTTTTAACTTCCTTAAATTCCTCAGCCATTTGAGTGAACAATGCTTCAAATTTTTTATTGGTTTTACCTTAAACATTGATGAAAGCATGCAATGTCTCCTCAAGAGAACTCCTAGATGGCAATGATGTATTAGGTGCAGAAAATTGAGGTGCAGTGAAATTTCTAGGGGGCATCTGTTGTTGAGGGGTTTGAGAATTATTACTCCAGCTAAAGTTAGGATGATTTTTCCAAGCTGGGTTATAAGTCTCAGAGTAAGGTGAATAGGGCTTCCTGTAATTGCCCATAGCATTACAATGTTCCTCATACACCCCCCCCTCATCTCCTGGAGTGTTGGACACTCTTTGCTTGGATGCTCAGTCTCATGGCAAACCTCACAAATCCATCTGGTCTCTCCCTGATAAACAGGGGTAGTTGCCATTTTTTCTTTTGCACGTAGAGACTCAACTTCCTTAGTTAAGCTCTCCAATCTGGCCTTTAGATTATCATCTTCTCATAGGTGAAAAATCCCTCCACTAGAAGGAGTGGAGGTGGGTCTCGACCTATTACTGCTTTTAGTAGCACTAGTGTCGCGCCCCAAAATACCCCCTAGGAGTTAGGATACTTTGACAACGTGACCTACACTTAAACTCACCTGCAAAGAGTATACA
Source organism: Tetracentron sinense (assembly GCA_015143295.1). Lineage (NCBI taxonomy): Eukaryota > Viridiplantae > Streptophyta > Magnoliopsida > Trochodendrales > Trochodendraceae > Tetracentron > Tetracentron sinense. The sequence goes on along the minus strand of CM026572.1, from coordinate 5,171,409 downwards.
AGGCATGCAAAATAGAGAACTAAAAATTTCTTTAATCACTTAACAGTATTCCAAGCACAAATTGTCTACAATAACTGAATATAAAATAAAACATGTACATGACTCCTTAACTTGAGTCGCAACTCAAGTGATACAATTATCCCCTAGATATAAGAACCCTAAAAATACATATCTCTCACCCTCAACCCAACCGTAGGGTCACAGGCCAACCCTTAACATCTGGCTAACTATCTGAATACCCTCCTGATCTCCCTCAGCTACCTCGATCCAAGGGATAAGAGTCCACACCTCGTATAATGTACCTGTCGACATAAAGGTACGGCTGAGCATGGAATACTCAGCAAGTACAAGCTACTAGCTAACAATAATAATAACAATAAAATAGCATACATAATACAGTTCATCATTTCATTTCTAAAATCAGAGTGCGGAAGCAATAACAAATAACAAGTATAATCTTAAACATCATATTTAAACTCATACCTAGGCTCATGCTTTAATTAAAACATATTTCACCTTCCTTGTGATTCTTGTAAATTACACTTTACATTTTATGCTTCTTGTGGGGTTCCTTATATGTCTCGTGAGTATCATGCATGTTTTCTTGTCTACTTGCTTGTGAAGTTTCTTGTTTGCCTGGGAACATATGATAATGCTCGTACCTGGTCTTTGTACATTATCACCCTTCCATTATTTCTTGATTCTTGCTTGGAGACAGATACTAGTACCCGTACCTGGTCTTAGTATACTAGTATCCTCTCATACTTGTTGGAAACATATGTTAATGCCCGCACCTGGCCTTAGTACATTAACACTCTTTCATATTGCCTTGGAAACATATACTAGTGCCCGTACCTGGTCTTAGTACACTAGCATACTTTCATATTATTCTTGTCTTGGAAACAGATACTAGTGCCCGTACCTGGTCTTAGTACACTAGTATCATTTCATGTTTGTCATTTTACTTTGAGACAGATGCTAGTACCCGTACCTAGTTTTAGTATACTAGCATCCTCTCATACGTGTTTGGGAACAGATGTTAGTGCCCTTACCTGGTCTTAGTACACCAACACCCTTCCCTGTTTCTTTATTCTTGCTTGTCGTGTTTTCTTGTGAGTCAGGTATGACATATCCTAAGGATATGCCCTACCCTTGACATTCATGTCTGTTTAGCTTGTGAGCCAGAGGCTAGCACCCTTTCACTTGGGCTACCAACCTCCTTGACATATCCTTTCCTTATTCTTGTTGTTTCATCTACTCATATAGGGAAAACCTCGGTTTATGCATACGTGCTTGGTGTGTGTGGCATTCGTGATGATCATACTATCATAAATAAATCAATGGATACACATTGCATTTTAATTATCTTTTTAATAATCAGGTTAACATGAAACAATAAAGCATAATGTGACATTTCTTGCAATTGCATAGGCATGAGGAATTAAATGAAAACATATAGAGCATTTGTTCTAAAATCACATTTTTAAGGAAAGCTACACAATTCATATTTCTCAAATCCTTTAATTTATTTTTGGCATTCACATTCATGCATTTTGTTAAACACCTAATGTACAAGACATTCATAACCACATTATTTCAAGTTCTTTAAGTTCATATATTTCGTCAAACACATGGTGTGCGTTCATTATGAGTAAAGTGCCCCTCCACCATTCTCTATCATAATACGCATCACAACCAAAGGCATCCAATCACCTTAACCCATTCACATCCCACACATCCACATTCAATCCATTTATCTTGTTTATTTTAGGGAAATGACATATTTCAACCAAAAAGGAAAAATGGGAGAGATTCAATACATATTCACTTAAGAAATTCTAGGTTATTACCAAAGTAGTTAGTAGGGTGTACTAACCTTGAAACAAAAGAGGAAACCCTTGAGAATGCCGTGGAAGACACTGCCCTAGCTTGGAGAATGAACTCCACATGTGCTTGAGGGTGGATTTGAGAAATCCAAGCTTTTTGGATGATCTTGGGTTCCCAAAACCCTTGATTTCTCTCAAGATGCAACCCTAGGAGAAAACCCCTCTTCCTCTCCTCTACTCTCTCTCAAAATGCTTCCCTAAGGGTTTATGAAACCCTTAGGCTCGAGCAAGCCTTTATAGGCAAAGTGAAAATGCCCAAAAGATGAAAAATCCTTTAATGAAATTTCTGCAAAATGCGATAGACCGAGCGATCGGTGGTTATGACCAATCGATCGGTTGCCTACCGAGCGACCGGTGTTCTTGACCGAGCGACCAGTCAAAAACATGCTCTTTGGAAAAATTCCCCATACAAAAAAGTTAACCAGTCGATAACTACCAATCGATCGGTTTTGGACCGATCGATCGCTACAATTGACCGAGCGATCGGTGCTCTGCAGGTCTCAACTATTTTGGCCATATCTTTCAACTTGTTCATCGGATTTCGACGATTCAACTTGTGTTGGATTCGTCTTTCGAAAATGAACATTTCTGACATTTCAAAATTTCTCATTTCTCTTTTATTTATTAATTAACCTACGTGGAAGGCCACTTGGCTACGGAAGTGCTATTCATTAAAGATGGAAAAGTCCGGGGTGCTACAACTAGGTCCTGTCTAAGTATGGGCTTTTTCAGCCAACTCACTCAGGTAATCCATGGCCTCATCGGGGTCTTTTTGAAAAAATTCCCCATTGCACATCATCTCAATAAATTGGCATTCCCTAGGAGTAAGTCCTTCATAGAAGTAACTCACTAGGCTCCAGCTTTCATACCCATGATGTGGGCACAAACTCAGAAGATCCTTATATCTTTCCCAGGCCTGATACAAGGTTTCACTCTCTTTTTGAATGAATGTAGAAATTTGTCTTTTCAAAGCATTCGTCTTATGATTAGGGAAATATTTATGGAAGAATGCTTGAGTCATCTCCACCCATGACCCAATCGACCTAGGCCTCAAAGAATACAGCCAGCTCTTTGCTCTATCCTTCAGAGAGAATGTAAAAAATTTGAGCCTGGCAGCATCTATGGTGCCTAGTTGATTGTGAAATGTGGCTACCACCTCTTCAAATTCTCTAATGTGCACATATGGGTATTCATTATCTAAATCATGAAAAGTGGGGAGGAGTTGAATCATCCCTAGTTTAAAATCAAAATTTTGCACATTAGGGGGAAATATAATGCAAGAAGGTGTGGCAGCCCGTGTAGGGTGTAAATGCTCATGAAGAGTTTTAACTTGATGATCCCCATGTTCACTCATTATGCTATGTGTAGAGTCAAGTAAAACAGAATCAGATTCCGGGGTGTATCAAATAAATTTGTAAAGAGAGTTTCAGATTCTTCCGGTCTCTTCGCAAATCTACCTAATTCGTTCCAGTATCGATGCATGCACAAAACAAAAATAAGAGAATCAATTAAACTACTAAATCAAAAAGGAAAAAGGAACGAGATTACCGCTTCGACGAGTCAATTTAGCAAACCTCCTCCAAAAAAAAAAAGAATATATGCTCCTTAGCTTTCACCTTGCTCCCTGGCAAAGGCGCCAAAATTTGATGTCGCTCAAAGATACGCGGTACTTTGCAGTACAGTAAAGGGGGTTGTCGAACCACAGAGAGCAGTGAAGATAAGGAACATTAATGGAGAAGAGTTTATAGGATCTTTGGTAGAAAATGTTTAACTAAATTTGAGGAAGATATCAGTGAGAAAAAGTACCAAGGCATCAGGTTTCCTCCCCTTAATGGTGTAATGCCAATTTGATTATCCAAGGTATAACTCAATTGAGGATTTCACATCTCAAACCCTCAATCGGAAGATTTTAGAAATTCAGATTATAATAAAAAGTTAAAATAGATTTCTAGTCATTTATTCAAAACGAATTTTAACCCAAGCCCACACTTTATCGGAAAAACTCAAGGAGGACGATATACCCAGAGGCAATACCGCAGCAAAGACTAATGTCCACTAAGATGAAGGTTTTTCGTTTGAGAAATCAAGAATTATTACTCAACTACGAGAAAAGCCTGACTGAACTCGTGAAAAGGTTTAAATTTCAGAGATTCAATTGAAAGAGATCAAACAAGAAGAACAACCAACATAGAAATCATAGACGTTAAAAATACTAATTGGATTAACTCAAACTAACATTACCTCATCAAGAGAATTCCACCCTAGCCAAGGCTAGGGTTTTAACAATCCACATAGAGAGAAAAACTAAAACAATAAGAGAAGAGAGAGATTCAAGGGTCAGAGGTTCAGAGCTGTTTTACAATACTTCTCTATGAGTTTAAATAACTAAAAGGGGAGGACAAGAATGAAACTAAGTAAAAAGGGAAAGTTCCCAATACAAAATCTCGCTCAAAATAGTCAATTCGCGGTCAAAAACGCTAGTCCCGCAACCACCGATCGATCGGGCAAGGGTGCCGATCGATCAGGCCTTCACTCGTAAAAATCCGAAAAAAAATCACCGCCTTCCGATCGATCGACGATTCTGGCCAATTGATCGACGATCCGATCAATTGTCGGGGATCGCCGATCGATCGCCCAAATCGCCATTTCGCCATTTTTTCGTCGTCTTTTTTCGTCTTTTCTTTTTGTTGATTTTCACGAGACTTCTTTACTCGAATTCCCTACATAAAATGCCATAGAAAATGATTTGAATTTGCAATCAATAATTAGGAAAACAAGTTTAGAATGTAGGCTTTAAATCAAGGATTCAGACTAAAATGGGCTTTAAAGGGTTATAAAATAACTGGTTTTGAGTGTACTTTTGCACACTCATCAGTCACCGATTTCTATTTTCGGCACAAATTCAATGACGGTTTTTTACTAATCCGTCGTTGAAATAGTTCCCTCCATCACTTTTGGTTTCCCGCCAAACCATTCCCGGCACTACATGAACGATGGTTTTTGTTATAACCACCGTTGGTTATTTATCATGTACGACCGTAATTTAAAAACCGCCGGTGAATCCCTTTATTAAGGCCACGATAGTTTCTCTTCATTTCTCCTTTCCTTGTGCGATTTTCTTCTTCTCTCCCCTCTCTCCTCTTCCCTTCTCCTGCTCTCGTGTTCTCCGGCCATCTCCACCACCTCCGACCATCTCCACCATCTCCAGTGCCCACCACCAACTCCGTCACTGTAGCTACCACCCTCTACGGCCATCTCCACAACTGTCAATGGCTCCACCACCCTCAACGGTAAGGTCTCTCTCTCCCTGGTTCTTTCTCTCTCTCTGTAATCTCTCTCAATCCCTCTCTCTATACAGCTCCACCACCCCCGGCCACCTCTGTGCAGCTCCACCACCCTGAACAGCCTCAACGGTAAGGTTTCTCTCTCTCCCTAATTCTTTCTCTCTTTGTGTAATCTCTCTCAATCCCTCTCTCTATGCAACTCCGGCCACCTCTGTGCAGCTCCACCTCCGGAAGCTCCACCATCTCCACGGCTGCTCCATCACCTCCGGCCACCTCTATGTAGCTCCACCTCACAGTAATCTCTCTCTCTCTGTAATGCATGCATGCATGTACTCTGTGTCGTTTTACAAATTTAGGGTTTTGTCTGTAATTTCATTTTGGGGTTTTTCTAATTTTGTAACTTCTTTTTGGGGTGTTGTAATTTCTCTCTATAATTTAAGGTTATTAATTAATTAATAACCCTATTTGAATCATGCATGCATGCATGAATTATTTGAATTATGTGTTATTGGAATTATTTGAATTAATTTGATATTTGAATTATGTAATTTCTCTCTGTGTGTTAATTTGATATTTGTAATGCAATGGCCATGTGTCCCTTTTAACACTCCTTTAACTATGGTTAAGCTTGAGAAAATTAAAATAAATATTTTGGTTTTTTTGATTTGTAAAAACCAAGCTTAGATTGCTTAACTATAGGAGTGAGTGAATCTTTAATTGATGTGTGGTAAAAAAGGGGCATTGACCAATATTGAAGACTGTACATTAGAATAGGTAGTCTACTGGGGCGGTAAGTTTTGTATTTCCCATTAAGGGCAGTGATTAGCACACCCCGCATTAGAATAGGTAATCTAATGCAATGGCCATGCGTCCCTTTTAACATTCCTTTAACTATGGTTAAGCTTAAGAAAATTAAAATAAATATTTTGGTTTTAAAAAAAAAAAAAAAAAACCAAACTTAGATTCGGCCTCTAAGAGTGAGTGAATCTTTAACTACAGTTGATGTGTGGTAAAAAAGGGGCATTGACCAATGAAGACTGTACATTAGAATAGGTAGTCTACTGGGGCGGTAAGTTATGTATTTCCCATTAAGGGCAGTGATTAGCACCCCCCACATTAGAGTAGGTAATCTAATGTAATTAAATAATGCTAGAAGAAAGTGTAGAGTAAATTACAATAATTACCTCCCTTAAGGTTTGATGGAATTTCAAAAACCTCCCCTATAGTTTCTAAAATTACACTGCCCTCCCCTCAACTTTGGTTGTCTGTAACATATACCCCCTGCCTTAAGTTTACCTTTACTTTATGGATGGACTTTGATGATGACATCATTTAAATATTTTAAAATGTCTAAATTATCATTTTTCAGCACAAAGTTAGTTAATTCAATTAAATAAATGATAATTGTTTCTAACCAAGGTTAATAATATCAACTTAAGTTTAATATATATTTCCAAAATCAATATATTTTTTTTCTAAAAACCAATGTTAGATAGATGAACTCTAGGGGTGAGTGAATCTTAACCATAGTTAGTGGGTATTAAAAGGGACACATGGCGATTTATAGAGATCCTTTAACTGTGGTTAAACATAATTAATTGATCTAAGGTTACTATTGTTAATTTTTTCTTAAAAGCAAGGTTAGATAGATTAATCCTAGGGGTGAGTGAATCTTCAGCACAATTAAGTTGGTGTTAAAGTGTAGCACCCCGGACTTTTTCATCCTTAATGAATAGCACCTTCGTAGCTAATTGGCCGTTTTTGTAGTCTAATTAATAAATAAGGGATAAATCGGAAATTCCGAAACATCAGAAATGTGCGTTTTCGAAAGACGAACCCAACGCAAGTTGAATCGTCGAAATCCGACGAGCGAGTCAAAAGATATGGTCAAAACAGTCCAGCCATACAGAGAACCGATCGATCGGTCCATAACCGATCGATCGGTAGCTATCGCACGGTCAGAAATTTTGTATGGGGAAATTTTCCAGAGAGTGAGTTTTTGACCGGTCGATCGGTCATAAACACCGATCGCTCGGTAGGCAACCGATCGATCGGTCATAACCACCGATCGCTCGCTCTTCGCGTTTTTGCAGAAATTTCAGTAAGGGCTTTATCGTCTTTTGGGGGTTAAACCCTTTCTCCTTAACGCTTGCCCGAGCCTTAGGGCACCATTCACTATACTTAGAGAGATTTGGGAGATAAGAGAGAAGAGAAAAGGGTTTCCTAAACCTAGGTTGCTTTTGGAGAAGAAATCAAAGGGGTGAAGACCCTAGATCGTCCCCAAGCACGTTTTCTTCAAGATTTCAACTCAAGCTCGTGTGAAGGTGCATTCTCCAAGCTAGGGCAGCACTCACTCACGTTTTGAAAGAGGTTTCTTCCCCCAACTCAAGTCCCCTTCAAGCAAAGGCTTCCTCCTTCCAAATAGAGCTTCTATTTCAAGGTTTCTTCAAGATCAAACTTTGATCTAAGGTTAGTACACCCTACTAACTTACCCTAGCAATAAATCTAGGTTTTTCCTTATGAAATATGATTCTTGTTAGTGTGTTTTATTCCTTGCAAAATGTGTCATCTATAATAAATATAAACAAGATAAAGAAAGAGTAGGGATGCTTGGATGGAGGTTGAATACGGCGATTGGATGCCGAATGTGTGATATATGATGTGTGGGATTTGGATTGGAAAATGGAGGATGGGCATTGTACAAATAACAAACTTACCCTTGTGTGATTGAATGGAAAATATGCATTAAAAAGGAAGGAGATAAACTACTAAGGAATAACGTATGAAAGTGTTTGACAAAATGCCTAAACTATGAATAAATGATCTCAATGAAGGACATGGAAATGGGTTTTATGCATGCGTCCTTATAAATGATAAATTGATCAAATGTTATGCAAACTACTTATGTTACTTATGTTCATATCATGAATTGAATTATAATGTCATATTTGGTTATTTCCATTATCATGATTGTCACTATGGACACGTACACGAGCACGCATGATAGCATGAACCGAGATTTCAAGAGCATGTGCATATAATAAACAACAAGAAAATATTGCATGTCAAGGAGGTTGGTAGCCCAGGGACATTCGGGTACTAGCCTCTGGCTCACAAGAAAACTAAACAAGTAATAAAAATCACCTATTGTCAAGGAGGTTGGTAGCCCAGGGACATTCGGGTACTAACCTCTGGCTCACAAGAAAACAAGTGCATTTCATAACAAGGAAGTTGGTAGCCCAGGAAGGATTCGGGTACTAACCTCTGGCTCACAAGTGCATTGCATATCAAGGAGGTTGGCAGCCCAGGGAGATTCGGGTGCTAGCCTCTGGCTCACAAGTTTATAAGATGGAGGTTTACAAGATGATGATCATGCATTCATGCATGCACGCATACATGATTTCTACGAGGCATACCGGGACATGACAAGGGTTTTCAAGCATGAGTTTTATCGGCATTTTCGCATTCATGTACGCACGTCAGGATGCTTGTATTGTGTCATGCCCTATACTGTTTCTTTGTGATGTTTCTATTACTACTTGTATGATATTACTATTACGTGTTTTTATTATTGTTATGGTCTGCTAGTAGCTTGTACTCGCTGAGTATTCCATGCTCAGCCGTACTTTCATGTCGGCAGGTACTGAGGGAGCCCTCGACCCGGAGCCTTGGGTCGAGGAAGAGTATACAGAGGAGAGAGAGTCGGCTATCCCATTACAGTCTCAGGCGGACCGAGACCTCGATGCGTGGCCATACCTCGACTACTGTTGAGGGGAGAGTATGAGAGGGTTTGGTGTATTTTGATATTTTGATAGGTGGGCCTGTCCACCTTAGGCTTAGACATGTCTTGTATTTATGTTAACTTGGAATACTATTTTGGATCATCAGAAGAAATGAAAATTTGTTTACGCTTCCGCATATATGATAGCTTCCGTGCTCTGATTATCGTTATGAGTACTGTATTTTATCTTGTGCATTACAGGATGGTTTGATAGGTTCGCAGTGTGACACCTAAAATATCCCTAAACTCCTAGGGGGTATTTCGGGGCGTTACAGAGTGGTATCAGAGCTCTAGGCATTAGAGTCCCTAGGGTCACTTAGATGATTGAACAAGGTATTAGAATCACCTTAGAAAGTTGTATTCCAAGTATAGACTAACAAGTTAGTCTTAGTCAAGATGGGTTGAACTTCAACCGAACATAGAGTCCTACGCTAGGAACACGGATTGTATGTTATGCTATTGTGTTATATACCATGTGTACATTATTGGTGGTGTACTTATTAAATGTGCTTGATGAATATGTATTAAGTGAATTGCGAAATTGTGCTAAATGCGTATCCAAGTTAGACTCATGTTGTATTGCCGTTCTCAGGAGAAATCATGAGACGCAATACCCGGGGTCGCGGGTACAACACGAGGGGTAATGGAGGTGATGCTCCATCGGGTGATGATCAACCCGACTTTGCCCAAGCATTCGCATCCATAGCCGAGACCTTGGCTATGTTGGCGGCAAGGCAACCGGCCACTCCGCCTAATGCGGCACTCATACCGGCTCCTCCTAACCGAGCCCAAGCCAGGATAGAAGCTTTTCGGAGGATGAGGCCTCCAACTTTTTGTGGAAGCATTGATCCACTTGTTGCCGAGGGTTGGATCCGGCAACTTGAGAAGATATTCTCGGTATTAGCACCTACTGAAGTGGAAAGGGTCACATGGGCCGCCTTTATGCTTGAAGGCGAGGCCGATCATTGGTGGAAGTCTGCACTTCGGACCCGAGAGTTGACCCGGCAAGGTCAAGATTGGACTTGGGAGGAATTCTTGGAGGTTTTCAACAAGAAGTATTTTCCGGTCGGGATGAAAGAAAAGATGGAAGTCGAATTCATTACCTTGGAGCAAGGTAATATGTCCGTAGCGGCTTATGAAGCCAAATTTTCGGAGCTATCTCGATTTGCTCCACACATGATAGCGACCGAGGCTATGAAGATTCGAGAGGGGGTTGAAGGCCTACCTCAAGGATCGTGTCTCGATGTTCCGACATGAGACATATTCAGAAGTTGTGGACAAGGCATTGTTGGCCGAGTCGAATTCCGAAGAGTTCTTTAAGAGAAGAGGAATGGAGAAAGGACAGTCAAGTAGTTCAGGGGAGAAAAGGGCAAGGACTAGCTTGTATCAGTCCGCAGGGCCGGCTCAGTCACAGAGGATGTATTCGGCACCACAAGCCCCTCACTCTTTTGCTCCACCGGCTTTTCGCCCGGCTACCTCATATGCTCCTCGCCCCGCAGTTACTCAGGCTACGGGGTATGCTCCTTCCTCCTATTTGCATGATGTTTGCACTCTTTGTGGGAGGAGGCATCCAGCGGGAGAATGCCGGAGAGTTTCAGGAAGTTGCTTTCATTGTGGTGACCAAGGCCACATGGTCAGAGATTGTCCTCGGCGTCAATTGCCAACTCAGTCTTCAGGGAGCAGGCCCCCGGTTAGGCAGACATCTCAGCCTAGCTCTTCTCAGGCTTCGAGGGCCTCACAGTCTACCCGGCCCCCTCGCCCAGCCACACAGGGCCGAGTCTTTGCCTTATCCGAGAGAGACGCACGTGCATCCGACGATGTCGTGCAAGGTACGCAACAATTCTAGAGTCTAAGTTGTGTAAAATTTCTATGATTTATTATGTGATTAATTATACTAAGGATTACCTATATATGATGCTTGTTGTTGTTTGAAATCTACTAATAGTAACTACTTAATCGCACAGGCACTTTGTTAGTGAACGAGTGTCTCGCCCGAGTGTTGATCGATACAGGATCCACTCACTCCTTTGTGTCGCCTAGTTTCGCAAAGGGATTTTTGACTGAGGCTACTCCGTTAAAGCAGGAGTTGACCATTGCAACTCCACTCGGCAAGTCAGTTGATACGGACAAGATATTCGGGGATAGTATGGTTCAAGTGGGGGAGAATGAACTGTTAGCCGATCTCATCGTCCTAGATTTTCAAGACTTGGATTTTGATGTCATCTTAGGGATGGATTGGTTGTCAAACCATCACGGGCATGTTGCGTGTTTTGAGAAGATGGTGAATTTCAAGCCGGAAGGGGGTAAGCCTTTTCACTTCCGAGGATTAAGAGAGAGGGACATTGCTCGCCTCGCAGCCTTGAGTGTAACAAACCTAGAAGCACAAAACTCCTCGGCCATTCCGGTCGTGAGTGATTTCTTGGACGTGTTTCCGGAGGAACTTCCCGGGTTACCTCCGAATCGGGAGATTGAGTTCGCTATAGAGCTTGCTCCGGGCACCGCTCCAATTTCAAGAGCCCCATATAGAATGGCCCCGATAGAGCTTGAAGAATTGAAGAAGCAAATTGAGGAGTTACAACAACTTGGTTTCATCCAACCAAGTGTGTCACCGTGGGGAGCTCCGGTCCTTTTTGTAAAGAAGAAAGACGGGTCGATGAGAATGTGTATAGACTACCGTCAGTTGAACAAGGTAACTATCAAGAATCGTTATCCCTTGCCAAGGATTCGATGACTTGTTCGACCAACTGAAGGGAGCGAGATTCTTCTCCAAAATTGATCTTAGGTCGGGGTATCATCAATTAAGGATCAAGGCGGAAGATGTTCCGAAGACGGCTTTCAGGACTCGGTATGGGCATTACGAGTTCCTTGTCATGCCTTTTGGGCTGACGAATGCACCGGCGGCATTCATGGATTTGATGAACCGGGTGTTCCGATCTTACTTGGATCGATGCGTGATTGTATTCATTGATGACATTTTGGTGTATTCCCAGACACGGGAAGATCACGCACGAGACCTCCGCCTTGCCCTGGAGATGTTGAGAGAGCATAGGCTATATGCCAAATTGAGTAAGTGCGAGTTCTGGTTAGAGAAGGTCGCATTTCTTGGACACGTAGTGTCTGCCGAGGGTATTTCTGTAGATCCAGCCAAGGTTGAGACAGTCATGAGTTGGGAGAGGCCCAAGAGCGTCACGGAGATACGTAGTTTCCTCGGGTTGGCAGGCTATTACCGGAGATTTGTAGAGGGATTCTCCAGTTTGGCCGCACCTCTCACTTACTTGACGAGGAAAAATGTCAAGTTCAGTTGGAGTGACCGATGTGAAGTAAGTTTTCAAGAGTTGAAGAAACGCCTCACCACAGCCCCTGTCCTTACTGTGCCATCTGGACCTTTTGGGTATGAGGTGTATAGTGATGCCTCGCACGTCGGACTCGGGTGTGTCCTAATGCAACACAAGAAAGTCATTGCCTATGCATCAAGGCAGTTGAAAGAGCATGAAAAGAACTACCCCACTCACAACTTGGAGCTTGCGGCGGTCGTGTTTGCACTTAAAATTTGGCGACATTATCTGTACGGGGTGGAGTTCTATGTGTACACGGACCACAAGAGCCTCAAGTACCTCTTTTCCCAAAAAGAGCTCAATTTGCGACAACGGCGTTGGATTGAGTTCTTAAAAGACTATGAGTGCACGATCCAATATCACCCGGGAAAAGCAAATGTGGTGGCAGACGCTTTGAGTAGGAAACCATCGGGGTTGTTGGCTCACATGTTGGTGCGGGAATGGAGACTGTTAGACGATTTGGCAAATCTAGACATCAGTGTGAACGATTCTGTCCGCAGTCCGGTTTTGGCAAATGTTACAGTTCGGCCGTACCTTATAGACTTGATCCAGGAGTATCAAGCCACGGACACTGACTTGTTGGTTTTCCGGGATAGGGAAGTGGCCAAGGGTAGTACGGACTTCTCTCTCACTAGCCGAGGTGCTATTACATTCAAGGGAAGGCTTTGTGTCCCAGCCAATGCAGACCTTCGGAGAGAGATTATGGACGAAGCTCACCGGTCTAAGTATACAGTGCATCCCGGGGGGACAAAGATGTACCGGAACCTCAAGAGTCACTTTTGGTGGCGAAACATGAAGAGGGAGGTTGCGGAGTATGTGGCACGGTGTTTGGTATGCCAACAGGTGAAAGCAGAGCATTTGAGACCAGCGGGTCTTTTGCAGTCCCTCCCTATTCCCGAGTGGAAATGGGAACATATCTCTATGGATTTCATCGTGGGGTTGCCGAAGACGGTTAGGAAGACTGATGCTATATGGGTAGTTGTTGATAGACTCACGAAGTCCGCTCATTTCTTACCGTACCGGACTACATTCAACTCCAATCAGTTAGCGGAGCTATACATCAAGGAAATAGTCCGATTACACGGGGTGCCAGTGAGTATTGTGTCCGATAGAGACCCAAGATTCACATCCAGGTTTTGGAAAAGTTTTCAAGGTGCAATGGGCTCCCGATTAGACTTTAGCACAGCTTTCCACCCACAGACCGACGGGCAAACCGAGAGGGTGAATCAGGTTATTGAAGATATGCTCCGAGCATGTATGCTAGATTTCAAGGGAAGTTGGGAAGATCACCTACCTTTGGTGGAATTCGCTTACAACAACAGTTATCAAGAAAGCATACAAATGGCGCCTTTCGAGGCTTTGTACGGAAGGAGTTGTAGATCCCCGTTGTATTGGGATGAAGTGGGAGAAAGAAAGATTTTGGGCCCCGAGTTAATTGAACAAACCGCGGATAGGGTCAAGCTTATCCGGGAGAGGTTAAAGACCGCACAAGATAGACAGAAAAGCTATGCCGACAACCGAAGGAGGGACCTTGAATTCCGAGTCGGTGATTTTGTGTTTGTAAGGATTTCACCAACCAAAGGTGTTATGCGATTCGGGAAGAGAGGCAAGCTTAGCCCGAGATATGTGGGTCCGTTCGAGATCATTACTCGAGTTGGCGAGGTGGCTTACCGTGTTGCTTTGCCCGCTCACATGGCGGCGGTCCATAATGTATTCCATGTCTCTATGCTCTGGAAGTACATCTCGGATTCTTCTCATGTCATCGAGCTTGATCCGATAGAGATCCGAGAGGACCTCACTTTAGTGGAGAAGCCGGTTCATATTTTGGATAGGAGAGATCAAGTGCTTCGCAACAAGACTATTCCGCTAGTCCTCGTGCAATGGCAACATCATGCACGAGAAGAAGCCACGTGGGAGCGTGAAGCCGAAGTCAAAGCAAAGTATCCCGAGTTGTTTGAATAGACTTGTGCATATGGCTTGTAATTTTGTTTTGATTTTGTGCATGTATGTATCGTCCAAATTTCGGGGACGAAATTTTTGTAAGGGGGGGAGAATGTAGCACCCCGGACTTTTTCATCCTTAATGAATAGCACCTTCGTAGCTAATTGGCCGTTTTTGTAGTCTAATTAATAAATAAGGGATAAATCGGAAATTCCGAAACGTCAGAAATGTGCGTTTTCGAAAGACGAACCCAACGCAAGTTGAATCGTCGAAATCCGACGAGCGAGTCAAAAGATATGGTCAAAACAGTCCAGCCATACAGAGAACCGATCGCTCGGTCCAGTCAGCGATCGATCGGTCCATAACCGATCGATCGGTAGCTATCGCACGGTCAGAAATTTTGTATGGGGAAATTTTCCAGAGAGTGAGTTTTTGACCGGTCGATCGGTCATAAACACCGATCGCTCGGTAGGCAACCGATCGATCGGTCATAACCACCGATCGCTCGCTCTTCGCGTTTTTGCAGAAATTTCAGTAAGGGCTTTATCGTCTTTTGGGGGTTAAACCCTTTCTCCTTAAGGCTTGCCCGAGCCTTAGGGCACCATTCACTATACTTAGAGAGATTTGGGAGATAAGAGAGAAGAGAAAAGGGTTTCCTAAACCTAGGTTGCTTTTGGAGAAGAAATCAAAGGGGTGAAGACCCTAGATCGTCCCCAAGCACGTTTTCTTCAAGATTTCAACTCAAGCTCGTGTGAAGGTGCATTCTCCAAGCTAGGGCAGCACTCACTCACGTTTTGAAAGAGGTTTCTTCCCCCAACTCAAGTCCCCTTCAAGCAAAGGCTTCCTCCTTCCAAATAGAGCTTCTATTTCAAGGTTTCTTCAAGATCAAACCTTGATCTAAGGTTAGTACACCCTACTAACTTACCCTAGCAATAAATCTAGGTTTTTCCTTATGAAATATGATTCTTGTTAGTGTGTTTTATTCCTTGCAAAATGTGTCATCTATAATAAATATAAACAAGATAAAGAAAGAGTAGGGATGCTTGGATGGAGGTTGAATACGGCGATTGGATGCCGAATGTGTGATATATGATGTGTGGGATTTGGATTGGAAAATGGAGGATGGGCATTGTACAAATAACAAACTTACCCTTGTGTGATTGAATGGAAAATATGCATTAAAAAGGAAGGAGATAAACTACTAAGGAATAACGTATGAAAGTGTTTGACAAAATGCCTAAACTATGAATAAATGATCTCAATGAAGGACATGGAAATGGGTTTTATGCATGCGTCCTTATAAATGATAAATTGATCAAATGTTATGCAAACTACTTATGTTACTTATGTTCATATCATGAATTGAATTATAATGTCATATTTGGTTATTTCCATTATCATGATTGTCACTATGGACACGTACACGAGCACGCATGATAGCATGAACCGAGATTTCAAGAGCATGTGCATATAATAAACAACAAGAAAATATTGCATGTCAAGGAGGTTGGTAGCCCAGGGACATTCGGGTACTAGCCTCTGGCTCACAAGAAAACTAAACAAGTAATAAAAATCACCTATTGTCAAGGAGGTTGGTAGCCCAGGGACATTCGGGTACTAACCTCTAGCTCACAAGAAAACAAGTGCATTTCATAACAAGGAGGTTGGTAGCCCAGAGAGGATTCGGGTACTAACCTCTGGCTCACAAGTGCATTGCATATCAAGGAGGTTGGCAGCCCAGGGAGATTCGGGTGCTAGCCTCTGGCTCACAAGTTTATAAGATGGAGGTTTACAAGATGATGATCATGCATTCATGCATGCACGCATACATGATTTCTACGAGGCATACCGGGACATGACAAGGGTTTTCAAGCATGAGTTTTATCGGCATTTTCGCATTCATGTACGCACGTCAGGATGCTTGTATTGTGTCATGCCCTATACTGTTTCTTTGTGATGTTTCTATTACTACTTGTATGATATTACTATTACGTGTTTTTATTATTGTTATGGTCTGCTAGTAGCTTGTACTCGCTGAGTATTCCATGCTCAGCCGTACTTTCATGTCGGCAGGTACTGAGGGAGCCCTCGACCCGGAGCCTTGGGTCGAGGAAGAGTATACAGAGGAGAGAGAGTCGGCTATCCCATTACAGTCTCAGGCGGACCGAGACCTCGATGCGTGGCCATACCTCGACTACTGTTGAGGGGAGAGTATGAGAGGGTTTGGTGTATTTTGATATTTTGATAGGTGGGCCTGTCCACCTTAGGCTTAGACATGTCTTGTATTTATGTTAACTTGGAATACTATTTTGGATCATCAGAAGAAATGAAAATTTGTTTACGCTTCCGCATATATGATAGCTTCCGTGCTCTGATTATCGTTATGAGTACTGTATTTTATCTTGTGCATTACAGGATGGTTTGATAGGTTCGCAGTGTGACACCTAAAATATCCCTAAACTCCTAGGGGGTATTTCGGGGCGTTACATAAAGGGGACACATGGAAGCTTGTAGAGCCCCCTTTAATTGTGGTTAAGCATAATCAACCTAAGGTTTTCTTTTCTTCTAAAAATCAAGGTTAAATGGATGAATCCTAGGAGTGAGTAAATTTTAACCACAGTTAGTGGGCGTTAAAGGGGACACGTGGTAGTTTGTAGAGCTCCTTTAATTGTGGTTAAATATTCATTCATTTATTTACTCAAATTTTGCATGGCAGGGTGCAGCTCCTCAGCCTTCTACAATACCATACGCGCATGAGGAGGTAAATGTTAATGTTAAAAGATTTTAGTTATAAATTTAATTACCTTAATTAATATGGTGGTGCTGGTGTATGTAGTGGTGCTAGTGGTGGTGGATGGGTGGTGGTGTGTTAATGTAATTAGTGGTGGATGGGTGATGGTAGTGGTGGAGCTAGTGGTTTTCAATGGGTGGTGGTGTGTTAGTGGTGGTGGTGGCCACTAGGTGATGGTAGTGGTTGTGCTAGTGGTTTTCAATGGGTGGTGGTGTTGGTGTTAGTGTTAGTAGTGGTGGTGGTTTGGTGATGGTAGTGGTGTGGTGATCTAAGTAACAGCCCCTTGACTACCCCTTATTCACATTTCTCCAAATGCTAGGGTTCTCTGCAAAAACAAAATCTGCAACAATGTCCTTCATTTTGCATGTTAGTGATGGTTATACCTCACTTTCATGGATTAGAACTCTATGTTCTTAAAAATCTGAAATGAGATTGGGTTGGTTAGCATGTTAGAGCCTTCCTAGCAGCCTCACCAAACCCAAATCTTTATTTTGCTGAGTTTTGGTGAGGCTGCTGGAGAGAGTTTCTAGCACTTTTTAGCCATTAGGCTTACCAAAATAACCTTTTGGTTATTTTGGTGAGGCTGCTAGGAATGCTCTTAGTGATGGTTATAACTCACTTTCATGAGTTATAACTCTAATCCTTGAAAAAATTTGAAATCTCAGATTTATTGTGTATTATGTTAGTGATGGAAATACCTCATTTTCATGTTAGTTGGAATACTTTACTCTGCAAATCTGAATCTTAGACCTATTGAGTTAGTATGTTATTGAAGGATAAACCTCACTTTTGTGAGTTGGAATCTATACCTTGCAAAATCTGAAATATATGTGATTGCTTAGCATGTTAGTGATGGAGATACCTCACTTTCGTGAGTTGGAAAAGTACTATATGCTACAAATCTGAAATTAGAGTATACTTAGTTAGCATTTTAGTGATGAATGAACCTCACTAATATGAGTTAGAACATTATGCATTGAAACGCAAATGATTGGTTATCATGGTTACTAATGAGAGCAAGGGACTATTAGGTGTTTAGTCTTTATGTAATAGAATCCGGTGAACAGAGTTTTTTTTATCCCGAATCCTAATTCGCTGAGGGTTAAAACGCGATTTGTTTACCTTAAATCCAGGAATTCGGCCTTGTCGGTGCCCAAATCGGGCATCGAAAGGTGATGATGTAACTCCAACAATAGGTAACAGTAAATGAAAAACAAGGATAAAGTATGACCAGCAAATTGCATGTTATGCTTCGTACTCCTTTCCCTTAAATTGACAATTCTCTTTTGTGGCCTGTTTTTCTGTTTTATTATAAAAAATTTCAATATACACGATATCATAAATTTATGGCAACCTGCTGCCTTCTCCAATGGTGTGGCCTCTCTTTTGAGAGAGGTCTAGGGATCCTTTCCCCATAGGGTGATAACTTGCCAGAGCTCTACTCGCTAACCACTAACTGTAGGTAAATGATATCCCCAAACCAAAATAAATAAATAAATAATTTTACGATATATTATTATTATTATTATTATTATTATTATTATTAGTTTTGAATAAATTCAGGCATTCTTTTTATTTCTCTTGTTTTCATGTTGGGGAAATTTGTTCAAAAAATTCATAATCTGGTAAGTTGGATTTCTATTACTGATACTATATGATGGTTGGTGCCACATGGCAAATCTCATTGCTCTCTATTCTCTCTTCAAGGTGATGTCACATGTCTATTGACATGACAGACATTCTTTTGTTGATCAATAAGATATTGCCATGTGTATGCTAATTAAATTACTAAACAATTATTTTAATTTCTAATTAATGAGACCACTAACCATTTTAATTACTCTCCTAATTAATTTTGATGACAAAAATACAGAAAAATAATGAGCCCACTAACCATTATAATTAATCTACTAATTAATTTTGATGACAACGTTCTCTCTTCTCATCCTCTTTAATTGAGGAAGCCATGTTAGTTGCAACCATTCATCTTCCTCAAATAATTGCAACCCTACTCATTTCCCTTAAATTGACAATTCTCTTTTGTGGCCTATTTTTCTGTTTTATTTTTAAAAAAATTCAATATACACGGTATCATAAATTTATGGCAACCTGCTGCCTACTCCAATGTTGTGGCCTCTCTTATGAGAGAGGTCTAGGGATCCTTTCCCCATAGGGTGATAATTTGCCAAAGCTCTACTTGCTAACCACTAACCGTAGCTAAATGATATCCCCAAACCAAAATAAATAAATAAATAATTTTACGATATATTATTATGATTTTTATTTTTGAATAAATTCAGGCATTCTTTTTATTTCTCTTGATTTCATGTTGGAGAAATTTGTTCAAACGATTCATAATCTGGTAAGTTCGATTTCTATTACTAATACTATATGATGGTTGGTGCCACGTGGTGGATCTCATTGCTCTCTATTCTCTCTTCAAGGTGATGTCACATGTCTATTGACATGACAGACTTTCCTTTGTTGATTAATAAGATATTGTCGTGTGGTTGCTAATTAAATTACTAACAATTATTTTTATTCCTAATTAATGAGCCCACTAACCATTTTAATTACTCTCCTAATTAATTTTGATGATAAAAATACAGAAAAATAATGAGCCCACTAACCATTATAATTACTCTCCTAATTAATTTTGATGGCAACATTCTCTCTTTCTCATCCTCTTTAGTTGAGGAAGCCACGTTAGTTGCAACCGTTCATCTTCCTCAAATAATTGCAGCCCTACTCCTTTCCCTTAAATTGACAATTCTCTTTTGTGGCCTGTTTTTCTGTTTTATTATAGAAAAATTCAATATACACGATATCATAAATTTATGGCAACCTACTGCCTACACCAATGGTGTGGCCTCTCTTATGAGAGAGGTCTAAGGATCCTTTCCCCATAGGGTGATAACTTGTCAGAGCTCTACTCGCTAACCAATAATCGTAGGTAAATGATATCCCCAACCAAAATAAATAAACAAACAATTTTACGATATATATATATATATATATATATTGAATAAATTCAGGCATTTTTTTTACTTCTCTTGATTTCATGTTGGGGAAATTTGTTCAAAAGATTCATAATCTTATAAGTTGGATTTCTATTTGGGTATCTTCGACTAAATTATTGCATTTTTTAAAATAAATGTTCTCTAATAGTTACAATTTTTATTATTATTATAAAAGTTGACCGACTCATTTATTTGCTTTTGTGCATCGCAATGGCTTTGTGTTAGGTTGGTTCCATGTGCCATTTCTCAACACCCTTCATTCTCTTTTCATGTTAACATTGTTGACATGGCATTCTCTTAATTGATCATCTACTTAATAAGAATCCTTATTAAAACCATTATTTTTTCTAAATTAAATACAAAGACCTCTACTTAATTAAATATCAAGTGCACTAAATGATATTACTTCTTCCATCACAACTCTCTAAACGATGGATCTTCCATCTCCTTTATTAATTAACCATGCATCTTGGATTTTTCTTCTCCTTTATTAATTGATCATACACTAAATAATACTTTATCATGTTATGCATGTTCATGTTAATGATGTATCAGTTATAACATGATAAAGTATTATTTATAATGTTCTTTAATATTTTTCAAAAATTTCGAGTTTTTCTTCATCCTGTGCATTGCACGGGGTAATTGTTGGTACTACCTTAAAGCCTAGTTGGGTGTACACATGTCATTTGTAGAGAGACTTTAGAGGTTGTCCCCTTTAAATATCTTTTTAAACCTCCTAATCTCTCTCTTACTAAATCATCTATGTAGACAATGGACCCATCTCTTCTCTCCCCGTAACCGTTTCCCATGTGTTTCTTACCATAAATGGTCATCCCATACGTTTCTCTCCCAATAGCCATAAATTTTGCAATACGTTTCTCACCTTCTTAACTCTTCTTCCACTATTTTTCTCTCTCTTAAAGCCCTCTCACATAACTGATCTACTCGAGTTACCATACAAATCCATCTTAACGGTTCTTTCGATATTAAAGTTTTAAAAATAATAATTTTTTAACAGTTACACCAATAGTGGAGAGGTGTGGGCATAACGTTTCACCAACATTATAAATTCAATACGTAGAGGGCTTTACAATAGCGAGGTATTTCTGAAATGACCAAAGAAGGGGATTGGGGTATTCCTAAAATGACCGAAGAAGGGGATTTTATCGATCCGAGTGAGCTAGGGGATCCATAGGCGTTGCGATAGTGCTTATCACATAACATCTATAGATTTTAACTAGGATCAAACAGCTCTTATCTTGAGGTTAATTTGCTTTGTCTACTTCTGTAGGCAACTGAAAAACTTATCCTTCTCCCATTTTCATATGGAGCAATAGCTGTAGTATCTTAAGGAAGGCAAACATTGTTCTCAAGGTAATTATTTATATATAATTTTTTTTTGGTAGGTAATTTATCTATAATTTTAGCTGCTTAGTAGAGTTATTTTTATGTCATAGTGGATGATGGAAGAGGTATTCCGACAAAGTGCAAGGGCGAGGATGCTGAAGGTGTGGTGGGTGCGGAGCTGAGGAACATTCTGAACCTAACAACGTGGCCAGGAGGTGTGGTGGTAGTTGTCAAGCTCAACCAAGAAATATAAGTAGACTTAGAGGATTTGGTTTTGTGCAATGGATAGTAATCACGACTACTACTATCAGGGCCATGTACATGTTTTGGTCTCTTTCTTGCTCTTAATAATTTGTGATAGATGGTTTTGTAATTTCTGTTCTCTCTGTCGTGTATATATTCTTTTCAGGAATGTATAAGGTTGGCCGTAATAGATCACTTTCTAATGTTCTAACCCAAAGGTTTTTGCATGATTTGCTAACCGTTTCAAAATTCAGAGAAAGATGCTCTATACCTTTCTCTAGGACTGGCGTCCATGAATAAAGTTTAATTGTTGATCCTGGAAAAGAATGTTTAGTCAAGTTTAAGTTATTTTTCTTGAGTAATTATTTTTACAATTACAACTAAATAATAAAAATTAAAGTAATATTGTTTGAGGCAAGTTATTTCCTATTTAACCTGACTGATCTTGGTTTTAGCTTGGCATCACCCAGACATCAATCGAATCATCATGCACGACAATGATGGTAATGTTGGTTTGGCATCACCAACATACCAAAGTCCAAACAATTATTAATTTATTTTCTTTTTTCCTTTGTGATTCCATTCCAGCTATGATAGTTTTGTAATTTTGAGAGAAATCATGTTACATAATTTTCTTACTATCATTCTTTTTAAATCTATCATATTTACCATTAATTCAAGTTAATTAATTTAAAATTACTAGGAAATACCATTAATTCAAGTAATTATTTATGATATTTGATGAATAAACACCATAAGCGAAAAAAAAAATCTGAGGAACAGAATGACAATACAATCCATCTTTACGTTCTTCCTTATTCTTGTTCCTCCTATCAAACTGTGGCAACCCCCTTTGGAAATAGCAACCACCCCCTCCCCTTGGGATGGTCGAGAATATATTGGGATTGCGCCGTAGCCATTAATGGTACAGGAAGCGTAGTTGGGAATCACATAAGAACCATTATAATCTGTGCTCAACTCTCAGGTACAGCTCCCAAGCCAAGGTCAAAGCAATGTATAATTATAATTTGGATTGGCAGCAGATCATTATTCAAGGCACTGCACTAATGTTGTTCCTAGTTATCAAAGGAAAGCAAAAAAGGCCTTGGTGGGAGGCTGATATACGGAAGAATGCTTCTGAAAGCTTTCTATTTATATATAATCTAGATCTCTTCGTCCTTCCTGATGTCCTCGGCCACTATTCCAACCTCCTCTACAGCAACTCCTCAAGGGCATGCTCTGTTGGCGTGAGCTATAATTGGAAACAGAGAAATTATAGGCAGCCCATATTTGTAAGATCCCGTATGATGTTAGATAAAGGAGTCAAGCGTGATTCTAGCTGAAACTGTTGTATAGAAGAGTTTAGGTTTCAATTCTTGTTATTAATGTATATCGTTCCTACTGTAAACACAAAATACAATATATGGAATTACAGAAGTTTGACATTGTAACGACCCCAAAATCCTACAAGGCTAAAATAGGACTTTGGAATAACCACATTACTTAAACCTGCTTAAAAATCATGCATACAAGGCATACTACACGACTCTCCAAAAATGAGGATAATAAAATTCCGATCATAAAAAGTCAAACCATCTGATACAATGATAGTCCACATACTATGGTTCCTCATAAACGAAATAGCCTAAAACATCCACACGGTAAATAACTAAGGCAACATCAACTAGAAGTCAAAAGTCTAATACAAACATCTCTTCCAAAACAAAAAGCTAAAACTACTCAATAGGGATAACTGTCAAAATCCCTAGCCTCCCCCTCAGGAAACTCACCTTCTCCCTCTTCTTCGGCGTATACCTCCTCGGTCCATGGCTCTTCTCCTAAACCTGAAGACAATGACAGGTCGACTGAGTTTGGAATACTCAGTGGATAAACAAACTAACAACAACATAAGATAGCATGAGCAATAACAATATCATAACTCAGTTTATCTAAGTTTACTCATAATAATTTCGCGTAAAATAGGCATAATCAGAGTGCGTAGCATATAACATGTCATAACATCATCTTAACTCGTGTACTTGTGCAATTCTTATCCATGAACTTAACTTAACATATGCATAGACTCATACATGTATGATTCATAGTGTGTTTGTCCCGTCAACGCATAATTCATAGTGTTTTGTCCCGGCAACGCATAATTCATAGTGTTCGACAACGCGTAGAGTGGATGTTCGTCATGGGGGATCATTCTTTCATAGCATAACATGAGTGCAACAACGC
This sequence comes from Tetracentron sinense, assembly GCA_015143295.1. NCBI lineage: Eukaryota > Viridiplantae > Streptophyta > Magnoliopsida > Trochodendrales > Trochodendraceae > Tetracentron > Tetracentron sinense. Next base: position 5,147,537 of record CM026572.1, on the reverse strand, counting down.
CTAGAGTAGATGTTCGTACTGGGAGATCATTCTTTCACGGCATAATTCGTGACATATTCGTATCCAATGCATGCATGCTTGTGAGACAAGTGAACTCATGAGACTTGAATACTTACCATGCGAGTGCACGTGTGCTTGAGTGTCGTGATTGGAATTCAAATGAGTCATCCCTTAGATTTCAATCTTCCGTTAGGAAACTCCGCTAGGTTACATCTCCCTAGTTAGAGAATTCCCAACGTGGAGGATTTTCCTCTAAAGTTTGGCCTACCCGAATACCGATCACCATACAAGTAAATAGAGCATAATTTATCATAACAACACAATATTCATTTAACTTAATTTTTTCATAATCAAAAGCACCATACTAATATTTTGCATTCTTAGACATTTCAACAAACATGTAGAGTGCATTAATTATGGATACTTTGCCATTTCCTATTCTTAACATTCCATCACACAATAATCCATCCACACAACCCAAACATACTCCATATCCATACATTCATCTCAATCCTGCATAGTATTTCCCTTCCTCCATTCAATCCATGTATAGTATAAATCCATTTTCATCTCTAGTAAGCTTAATCCATACATAATTAGGGAAAACAACTCAAATTATCATTTCTATTATTCATATTAAACTAATATTCATCAAACTTCATTAATAGAGTTGAGTTAGTGAGTTTATCGACCTTAGGGATTCTTCCCTTGGATCCAAATCGCTCACAAGATGATTTGGGGAAGCTTTGAGGACGATCTCCAAGCTTTCCTCTAAATCTTCTAGCAATCTCTTTCTTCTCCAAGCAACCCCTCTCTCAAAACCCTAGGTTTTCTCCTCTTTTTTGTCAAATTAGGTTAGAAATAAGTAGATTATTTTAATATCTCGAGTAGAACCCCCTATTTATAGTCCCAAGGGTTGGGAACGAAAAGACCTAAAATTCCTTACTAAAGTTCTATCAAAAACACGAAAGACCGATCGATCGGTGGTTATGACCGAGTGATCGGTCGCCTACCGATCGATCGGTGTTTATGACCGAGCGATTGGTCAAAAATACACTCTCTGAAAAATTTCCCCATGCAAAATTTTGGACCAGTCGATAGCTACCGATCGATCGGTTTTGGACCGATCGATCGCTACTCCTGACCAAGCGATCGGTGTTCTGCAGATTTTTGACCTACTCTATTATTTTGGCCATAACTTTTGACTCGTTCGTCGGATTTCGACGATTAAACTTGCGTTGGATTCGTCTTTCAAAAACGAACATTTTTGGCATTTTAGAATTTCAAAATTCCACTTATTTATAGACCAAAAACTCTCCAAAGTTGACTGATCTGCAATTCCATCAGACAAAACCTCGGAAAACCCATTTTTGACTTACCTTAGACTAAAAATAAGGAAAAACATTAAACATGAACCTCGAAGAGAGTTCTAATACCTTTCTAATGGTTCAAGGATCACTCAATTCTGATAAATGGTGCCAAAACTAGAGCTTCCTAAAGTTCAAGATGTGTTATGACATCCTTCCGATTACAAGTTTAAATAAGCCTTAATCACACTATACCAATTAGATATAAATTACATAAATATTAAAACATCATAAGGACTATAATAACCCTAATGCAATGCAATAAAAACATGAAAAAAAGATTCTGGTCTCTACAGACATGATATCAGAGCCATACGATTTATGGCTCTCTACTATTGCCCCCTAAACTTCAACACGTTCTTCCTTCTCCCTGTTGATGGCGGATTCCGGTGACTCACCCACGTCCGGCGATATGTCCCATCTATCTGACTCCATTCTCAAGTTAACTACCAAGATGACCGAAGCTTTGACCAAAGCCCAGTCTCCGCATGTTACCACCGAAACCTCCGCTGCCCCGATCGGCATCAAGTTGGACGGTTCCAACTATGCCCTGTGGTCCCAGGTTGTCGAGATGTACATCTCCGGCAAAGGCAAACTGGGATATATCAATGGTGACTCTCCCCAACCGACTCCTCCTTTCGCAATTGTTAAAGGTTGATTAATTAACTCCATGGACTCATCCCTGATCAACAACTTTATCCGTTTTCCCACGGCTAAAGTAGTTTGGGATTCCATTGCCACTACTTATTTTGATGGTAGTGATACCTCTCAAGTCTATGATCTCCGGCGCGACTGCAGCAAGCGTCTGGTTTACTTGAAAAATACTACACTGATATGCAGGGCCTATGGAGTGAAATTGACTTCCTTGTCACCCGAATCCTATGGAATTCCCTATTGATATCCAGCACTATAATAGGCTCACCCAAGAAGATTGTGTTTATGTCTTCTTGGATGGACTTGATGATTGACTAGACAAAATCCGTGGGTGTTGGAGACGAAATGCATGAGTGTGATGATCCGAATGGACCAAATGATAAGCCAAGTTCTCATGAGCCGAATGAACCTGATGCTTCGAATGAGTGTGATGATCTGAATGGGCCGAATGCTAAGTCAGGTCCTATTTTGATTTCTGAAGATAGTATATGCTCTGATGTAGAGCCCGATATAGGTACCAGTGTTCCGGCACCTTTTGTGATTGAAGATTAATCCCCCCACTCTGAAGTACCCGCTTGTTCATCTCCTGAGAATAATCCTAAGGTAAGTAGTCTCACTACACCATTACATTCTGATAACATAGACACTTCTGTGGGATATACCTTACCTTTCAGGCATAATCGTGGCAAACCACCCAATAGATATTCACCAGACATTGAAGAGCGAAGATCAAGGTACCCGATTGCCAACTATATCTCCACCCCGGACCTCTCAAAAATCTTGCACAAGAGCTCTCCTCGTGTAAGGTTCCCACTAGTGTCCAGGAAGCATTAGAAAGCCCAAGGTGGACCCAAGCTATAGAAAAAGAAATGAAGGCACTACTGAAAAATGATACATGGACTCTCGTCCCATTACCTGATGGAAAAAAAACAGTAGGATGCAGATGGGTGTTCTCCATTAACCACAAGCCAGATGGATCTATTGAATGGTACAAAGCAAGGCTTGTAGCAAAATGATATACACAGACATATGGCGTTGACTACCAGGAGACTTTCTCACCAGTAGCCAAATTGAATACAGTTAGAGTGTTATTATCTCTTGCAGCAAATTTCGACTGGCCTTTGCATCAATTTGATGTTAAGAACGCGTTCCTCCACAGTGATCTCAAAGAGGAGGTCTACATGGATGTCCCTCCAGGATACACGGCATCCTCAAAAACCGAAGTGGTGTGTAAATTGCAGCGATCATTGTACGGACTGAAACAATCACCGCGAGCATGGTTTGAACGGTTTAGCTTGGCAATGAAGAAATATGGCTTCCAACAAAGTAATTCTGATCATCTTGATAGTTTACGTAGACGATATGATTATCACAGGAAATGATGCAGAAGAAATATCTTGACTTGAGAAGAAATTGGCTACTGAGTTCGAGATGAAGAATTTGGGACGACTCAAGTATTTTCTGGGGATTGAAGTGGCAAGGTCTAAACAGGGTATATTCCTTTCTCAACAAAAATATATACTAGACTTGCTAGTCGAGGTAGGAATGTTGGAGTGTAAGCCTGCAGACACCCTAATTGTTCATAACCATGGACTTGGAGAATACTCGAGCCAAGTACCAACCGTTAAAGGAAGATACCAAAGGTTAGTTGGTAAACTCATTTATCTCTCACACACTCGTCCGGATATTGCATATGATATGAGTGTTGTAAGTCAATTTATGCACAATCCAAGTAAAAGTCATATGGAAGCAGTGATTCGAATACTTCGATATTTGAAGTCATCTTCAGGCAAAGGCCTTGTGTTCTCAAAGCATAAAAGTCAGCTGAAGGTTGAGGGCTATACAGATGCGGATTGGGCAGGTAATATCACTGACAGAAAATCAACCTCAGGGTACTTTACGTTTGTTGGAGGAAACTTTGTAACCTAGAGAAGCAAAAAACAAAAGTTGGTAGCATTGTCGAGTGCAGAAACCAAATTTAGGGGGATGACCAAAGGTCTTTGTGGGCTCCTCTAGCTGAAAAAGCTCCTAACTGAAATCGGTTTTGCTCCTACTTCAAAGATGGACCTGTTTTGTGACAATAAGGCGGCAATTGCCATTTCTCACAACCCTATCCAACATGACTGTACTAAACATGTGGATGTAGACCAACACTTCGTCAAAGAGAATGTTAAAGCAAAAACAATTCGGTTTCCATTTGTGAAGTCTGAGATCAGTTGGCAGATATACTTACAAAGGTTGTGTCTAGTCGAGTATTCTACAACTCACTTGACAAGTTGCGCATTCAAGACCCCATGCATCAACTTGAGGGGAAGTGTTGGCGTGAGCTATAATTGGAAACAGAGAAATTATAGGCAGCCCATATTTGTAAAATCCCGTATGATGTAGATAAAGGAGTCAAGCGTGATTCTAGCCGAAACTGTTGTATAGAAGAGTTTAGGTTTCAATTCTTGTTATTAATGTATATCGTTCCTACTGTAAACACAAAATACAATATATGGAATTACAGAAGTTTGACATGCTCTTCCTCCTCGAGCCACTCACTCTCAGCCACTGTATATCAGTCCGACTTGGGGACAAAGATAAGCTTCATCATTGCTATTCCTATTAATTCTTCTTCAGAGTCAGTCTCATATTCAGATTCCTCCTCTTCCTCTGGAAGAAGAGCTGCTTCTTCTTGCTGCCTCTGAAGCAATTTTTCCCTGCTTCTTCTTTCCCCCAAAGCATCCTCCTCTAAATATAAACCTTCATGTCTTCTCTGGTCGAAACAATCTCAGCTTATCAAATACGTGGAAGTTCAGCTCTCACTTAATCTCAACTTATCGGAAATATAGATGGTCAGCTTTCACTTCTTCACGGTTATCTATCCTATTCTCTGCCAAACGACAAAGCCTTAGAATCACCCCAACTCGCGGAAAGCTTTTTCTAAGGCAATTGTCTCACTAAATATAGATGCCACGGTACATTGCTGAAAGGGGTTGCCACAGTTTGGTTGGAAATATCGACGGAGAAGATAAAGAAGAGTATTATTGTCATTATATTTCTTAGATAGCATCTTTTTCATCAAATGTCATGGTATTATTGTCATTATATTTCTTAGATAGCATCTTTTTCATCAAATGTTAGGGTGCAGTGGGGAGAGTGCAACTAGGATAATGAAACTAGCAAAATCCAAGTCATTAACACCAATAGAGACCCCCGCCGCTTGTGTGAGTGGTAGGGGTGTGGTCTTCAGTGGAGGAAGGTCTGGGGATCCAATCCCCCGGGTATGAGTTGCAAGAGCTCCACTGTCCAAGCTAACTTCTGATCGATCTAACCTACTAAGGTAATTAAATGTTAACCGCAGCAAAAAAAAAAAATCCATAGAGAAATTATATATATATATATATATATATATATATCATTTGCCAGGCTATCATATAGGGGAAAGTCTGAAACATCAATAGAGAAACTAATCTTATTTTTAATCCAACAAGAACCAACAAATTTCACCAGACACACATAATAGAAATCACAAGCTGTGATGGTGTGTCAATCATAACACATTACAAGTTTTGACCTCTGCAAATTATCATAAATCAACAAGAAAAAAGATAAAAGAAAAACAAGAACAATATTGAGGCTCTGAATGCCTGTTGATACCCTATAAAAAAAATATTTATATGAGAAGCTAGGAATTAATGAATAAGAATATTTGGTAACTAATTCTTGACAAATTTTAATTTCAAGATTCTTGGCTTCCTCAGAGAAGAAAGCAGATCTCTATGACTAGAAAGCTGTATGGAACTTAATACTCTCAACACCATTTAAAACCGACTCTCTCTCTCTCTCCTCGTTTACTTCATGAACTTAGAAAGATTCTCCACCCGTAACTTACCTTTTTCCCGTTGAATATTGCTTCATGAGATTTATCATCATGCCTCTTTCTTTTTCTTGTTTCATCTTAGACTCCGGTTAGAGGAGTACCAAAGTTTCTTCTGACAAATCAAGACCTTTTCCTTCTCCAAATCATACCCCGTGTCTTCTTTCCGGCAGCTCCACCTCATTCCCTTAGCAATGGTCGATACAGCATCAATGAAATAGCTGGATTCCCGGATTATTACATACCCATTTGGTCTCAGAATACGGTCCATCTCCAAGAGCATGTACTTCATATCGCATCTGCCAAAGTAATTACCTCATGTCAGAATCGGCAAATATAGATTTGTTAACACCTTGATAGTTAATTAATTGTATGCACTGTATTTTCCCTATACTAATTATATTTAGCATGGTGTGGGCACATCATGCAGGCTTCACCCTTTTAAGCATGATAGGATAACCCACCTCTACTCTCTGAAGAGCACCCATGACACCTCTTGTCACTGGTGAGTCGCACCACTTTCTAGATTATATTGGTCCATTAATATAAAATAAGAGACTAATTTTCTTTCTAGATTATATTCATAATATAAAATAAGAGACTAATTTTGAGGCTGAGCTCTGCTTCATGGCATTGAAGCGAAGCTCCCCTTTTTAGTGCATGGAGTGGCACTTTTGTAATTAAGGAGAGAGGCAGGGGCAGTTTTGCAAAACACTTTTTGGCTCCATAATTACAAGATTGCCAACACCGTGATACAGAGCTATGAGAGATCTGTATATAAACTGATAAAATAAAATAAAGAAATTTCCCTGTAGTAAACGAAAACCACATTTCTGCCATTGACGAACATGGATTATATGAATTTTAGTTCCACATAAAAGAAAATGAAGAGAAAACTCCAAGGCCCTTACCTGTGACTTTCAGCAGTAAAAAGGCCATCAAGGTGAAGAAGATCATATGTTCGGGGATACGTAGAGAATGCCTCACACCTACCAAAGGACAACAAAATTAATTAACAGGAGCACGCATACAATATACCATATAGGAATATAAAATTTATCCTTGCAGGTCTAAACTCTAAAGCTAAGTTAGAATGCATGTTGTCACTTGATATAAATTAAAGCATACACATATCTTGTGTGTGTGTATGCATTCACATTACCAGTCATGGTAGGTCCCTATCAATCCCCTGTCATAGACCACAGTGAGTGTATTTGCGGCATAGGAAGAGACCACGTTCATGACCCACAGGGGATCATCGATCAGTGCTGCGGCAAAGCCTCCATAAACTGTATTCATATCCATAACATTTCGTATCTTATCAGTCCCAATTGCGGGGAGTAACTTCTTGTAGTGCTTCACCCGCACCTTCCATTTACTATCATCGTGCTTGAATGTACTGGCACTTCCACCATGAACACCCGAAATACGTTCAGGAGCAACATGAAGTCGCTCTGGCCATTTTGAGACGGATTTCAACCCTGACTTCTTATGGTTTGGATTTGGAATAACAACACAAGGGCGGAGTGGGGTGTACCATGCTGCGTCGGGTTCGGTACCATCATCACACTTGGGCGGATATGCATCAGGGGTAGCAAGCTGATCATAGCAGCTATTATCTGAAGATTTCTGCCACACAGCAATATCGTCCTTTTTGTTGTATAATTTGAAGCACATGGAGGTAAGCAATTCCTGTAACTTATCATAATCTGATTTCTGCTCTTCCACAGTAGTGTTCCATCCCCGCCATCGATTCTCATAGTTCACTGGCGGGCCAGATAGGACCCAGAAGCCTCCGGGGCGAAGTATGCGGTGTATTTCTAGGAGATAAATTCCACCTGAAAACAGGACAGTTCTGTTCATGAGTGGTGACAAACACCAAGAAATGACATATATAAAGAGGAAAACCATCCTAACCAGGTAAAACAGTGGGGAAGGTCTACCAACAGCATATCGTGGGGCACATGTAGTTGGGACAAACCATTCAATCAGTCCCACCTAACGAATTTATTAGGTCAAAAACTGACCCAACCATATGACTGTGGCCATGAATTTTATGTACTTCCAAACCAGTGACCATATGTTTTCAAACTGCCAAAATATAATCTCGGGAAGTTATTCATATCAGATTGATCACTTTTTGGCCTAGGAGGATCTTATGTGGGTTCACCTTCCCTACAAACCTACCAGATGAGTACCTTAGACATCCTTAAGAATGGTAGTACACTTTTAAGAGGGGTATATGAGTTGTAAATAAAGATGCATCATACAACAAATTAACAATTTATTCCACCATTCATTCAATAATCACACTCAAAATCAACTAAAAAACATGAACACCAAAAATGCTTCCACTGTGTGTGATTTGGTTCACTCTTGAGTTTTGACATCTACAAGTCAAATGATTAATTAAATTTTCACTGATTAGTTAACACTAACGAGTTGAGAGAGATAAACGTACCGAATTCTGTCCACGGGATAAGGCATCTTGAGCAGTGAGCCATATCGAATGAATTGGAGGGGAAAGGAAGCCGTTGAGTAGAAATGATACCCAGGATTGCTGGAATACCTCGCTCAAGGGCGAACTGAACTTGGGCCTCATGATTGTCTCTTGGTGCAAGGGAAACAGTTAGAATACCACGATCTAACAGATCACCTCCCCAGCTTGCAACCTATAGTGCAAATAAATTCATCTTCTAAAATTTAAATAAGCAGAAAGACGCTAGAATAAAAACCATATCACTGGAATTGAAGGGAAAAATAATAAAAGATAAAAATTCCCTTTTGGAATACAAAATAAGCATTGACCATTATCAAGTGATTAACTTAAGATGGTTTCTTTTTCTATTAAAGAAAGAAAACAAAAATCCATAACTACAAGAAGAAGCATGATTATGCAAAATGTGGCGCATTCATCATATACAATAAAATTGTAAGACGATTAGTATAAATAAATAAAAAGATACAGAGACATCATGATTGCCTGTAATTGGTATCCCTGACAAAGTATTTGTAAAAGAATGAAAACAAAAAAAAAAAATTGGAAAAAAAATACAAAAGAAGAGCTATCATGCCATTTTTTTATAAAGGATGATGTTCCATGTTCAGAGTTTATTTGAACCATAAGTTTATTTGAACCATAACGACAGTGTATGTATATCTGTACATTTTGGTTCCACACCATTGTACAAGCACCATTTGTAGAACTAGCATTGATAGACATTATTTGAACTACAGAATGTACCTTAGATTTCTCCTTCCAATAATGTGCATAATTTTTTTTTTAATTCCAAATGAGTATAAATGTTGTAAGAGTAAACAAATAAAAGAATAGAACTGCCAGAGTGCAGGGCAAGAACAAACTGAAGTTTTCTCTGTATTTTTATTTCAGCAATCAGCACATGTATGCCAAATGTGTAAAAAAGAATTGCCATCATAACATTAACAAGGGATTACTTTTGCAACAGCTACATCCTTCATCAATTTATGAATTCTAACAAAGCACTTACCCCACATCCTGTATCAATAGCAGTTCGAATGGTCCCGTCTTGCATTTCGGGAATCAAATCTTGCATTAAATCAACATATGCACCAACTCCTCTGGGGAACATAGTACCTCCCCCAGGAAAGAGGAACTTCTCCCCTTCTTTCCTCAGCCAATTCTGGTTAGATTTCTGCTTGTTAATCCAATCATAGGGCACATTTCTGAAATCAGACCAACATGATAAACTTAGTGGCATTCACAAAGGAGAAATCCAATGACTTTTTTACATATCAAGTACATGCTACATTACCTGTACCAACATTCATTCTTGCTCTTCGGCCATTTGATTGGTGACTTGTACCCATCTGGTGGGGGAACCAAGCATTCCTTTCTGTCAAATATTGGAGGGCAGTGCCGCTCCATAAAGGTAAGTCGATGGAGACCATACCGCTTCCACTTCTGTAATGAATTAAAAACGGATTCAATTAGATTATGTGTATTGTGGACTCAGATCAACAACCGAGCAGCAAGTTTGATTTGAAGATACCCTTGGGTCTGTGCAAGGTGTGTAGTCTTGATAGTCGCTGCTGCATTCGGGGAACGTGGTGGGTTTGATTTGAAGAGGAGCAGATGTGGCTTCCTTGGGAGATTGGACCACTTCAGCAATATCCTTGGTAACAATTCTGTTCTTCTCGGAACAGAAGATACCACCAAGATAGAATGAAAATCCACAAAGGACAATAAACATTAGGGTCATGGGAACTATCCTGGAACTTTTATCAGGGTGAGACATAGCTTTTCCATCTTTGATCTTCATTTTTCCTAAAATTATCAACTACCTGCAAAAAAGCAAGACAAATTGTAAAGCCATAGTACGCACTAGAATTCATATATTAGTCACAATGCTATTGAGATTTATTCCATGCTTGATCAATAAAAAAATTGATTCTTCATTTAGTTAATTCCCAACCCCACTAACCTACATAATAAATAATATAGGAATAAAACCTTGTGAGATTAGCTCAAAAATCAAACCACAAAGAACCCCACCGAAATGCCAATTGGATATAAGCATCGCATTTGTTGTTGTCTCCGAATTCCATAGTTTAATACAGATAGAGGAATGAAACTACTTAGTTTTATGGGAAGAATTTATTCCATTCTAATCTTAAGGCAACAAAAACAAGTAAAACAGAGTGGCCAATTGAACTCAACAAGCTTTATCTTTTCACATGGATACAGTAAAATCATGAGACCTAAAGTAGCTTTAGCTTTCTACAACATGGAATCAAAGTTCAGCTTGCAATCTTCATTGGTATACATGAATCACTCAATTAACCCAAAATATAAATCAAGAATCTAACCAAACAGAGGATTAACAGAGATCTACTTACAGATCAATGCCAGTATTGAAGAAGATTAAAGACCTCAGATTTGTGAAAGATATGATCTAAATAGCTATTGCCGACAAGTTCTACTTCCCTTTAATTTATTCATCATCTGGGGCCCACACCATGAGCCTTAGCACAGCCCATAAAGGCCCTCTCACCACTAAGTCAAAAAGAAGGAAAAAAAACACCAGATCTTGAACCTAACCATGAAAATCCAAAAGGGGTACCGTGAATTCTATACGTAGATGGCTAGTCATTTCTTGAAAGAGAAGAAAAGTTCCCATGATTCTCTACTCCACTCATTTTCCCAATGCCCTTTCCTCCAATCGCCTATCTTCTTTATACTCAAGAACAATAACAGTTGGGAAAAGGAAAAAGCACCCCATCTAGATCCATCCTCCAAAACTGAACTGCATGAGCATGATTTGCTGGAAATTCTTGCTCAGAAAATGACATAAAATCAACATGAAAAGAAAAGGAAATATATGTATTTGAACAGTACATGTATCTAAACGAAACAAGAGTACTCCACCTTAATAACGTTTTGTACCTCAATTAATAAAATCTCATATCCATAAAAATATTATCTTTCCCATTTCCTTCTATATTATATCTAGTATTAGTATTCTCTTCCAGCAAAAATGGAAATTGAAGAAACAGAGCCTGAAAGAGACCCATCTCCATACATTATTATTAATAATTTCTCCATTAACAAACAACCCAGAATGAGATCTGAAAATAAAATGAAAACCCAATTGAAAGACGACCCATTTATACAAAACCCCTGAATAGAAGCCCCTCATATCATATAAGGATCTGGAAGTAGATCTGACAGAGAAAGAGTACAGAGATTAGGATAAGAAGAACAGAAAAGAAAAGAAAATGTACCTCTTTGCTGTCCAGGTCTCTCTCTCTCTCTCTCTCTCTCAATATATATCTAAATGTTCCGTACAGTCTAACTCTAACCTATCTATCATCTACCAGAGAAAAAGAGAAGCCTGAGAGAGAGAGGTGAGGGAAGGAGAAGAGAGAAGAGGAACCTCGGATAAAGAGATTTGCATTAAAACTGAGATTTCAGAGCCCCTCTCACGGAAACCTTAAATAACGCTTTTTCATCACCTCCTGCATTAGCTGTCTCTGTTTTTCATTTTTTTCTTTTTCTTTTCTTTATTTTATTCCACTTGAAATATATACAACACTTCTTTTCCTAACTTCACGGTTCCATTATTAATTCACCTGTTTTCTCTCTCTCTCCCTCTCTAGAATAAGAATGGTAATGTGGTAAAAGGCAAGACCCTATGGTTGAATTCGGGTCGGGGTACCGCCTAAGTTGTGAATGTTTTTTTTTTTTTGGTAAGTAAAAAATGGGGCTCGAGATTGTCGTCACAGCTAGGGCTGCACAAAGCCTGATTGGCCCGTTGGTGCGGCTTGGCTCGGCTCGGTTCGGCCCAAGATCGGCCCGAAATTTTGGGCTCGAACAAGCCAAGTTAAGCCTAAGAAAAAGCCCGAAAGCCAATTCAAGCCAAGCTCAAGCCCACCCCTGTGCGGCTCGGCCCGGCTCGAAGCCCGACTCGATTGAGGTTCGGCTCGGCTCGAAAATTATTTCAAAAAATAAAAATATATATATATATTATTTATATATATCATTATTATATATATAAATAATATAAAATTTTATGTAAAAAAAAAAACAAGGATTCAAGCCGAGCTCAAGCCAAGCCAAGCCCGGCTTGAGCTTGAATCAATTCGGGCCGAGCCGGGCTTCAAGCCAATTTTTTTTTTTCGGGCCGCACAAACGAACCTGTTTTCGAGCTTCGCCGGGCTTCGAGCCTCGATCAAGCTACTTCAAGCCAAGCCGAGCTTGGCCAAGCCCAGCCCGAATACAGCCCTAGTCACAGCCCCCTAGGCACTGGCCCCGGGTTAACAGGTTGGCGTCCAGATTTAAGCCTGCCCATAGCAAGCACCTACCACCCAAGTACCAATGGCCCCACCTTCAGTCCCACATAGCTAGGTTTCAAGACGTGCGGTCAGAGGGCAAGCCGGCAAACAAATGTCACGCACAACACCCTCATAGGGTCAAACTCGAGACGCCTAACATGGCACTGAAGGCGTGAAGCCACTGAACCACCCCCTCGGGTGGTTGTGAATGTTACTATCTATATATATATATATATTATTATTATTTTTACCATTGTGAGGTATCTCGAGTTCAAGACTAATCCCCACGTGTTGCCAATGGATACCCTCTCTCTGGCAACTGATAACGTGAGTATGCCCAGACTCGATCTCGAGATCTCTGGGCCTACGGTTCATCTTCCGACCACTGGGCTATACTCCCGGAGGGTTAATGGGTTGAACAATCTATATTTATCCCAAAAAAAGTAATCCCTCAACTCTAAACCCCATGTATAATCCGTTTTAATATTACAAATGTTAATTAAATAATCTATATTTGGTTAACGAGAAAATAAGTGAAAACATGAAAAGAAAAAAATTAATTTTAATACAATTTTTAGCTATATTTTGTCTAATTTTCTTTTGTTTTTCCTATTTTTTCCTCAAACAAAGATAGGGTAAAGGAATCACTTATATTTTAAATTATGGTAAGACTACAGCAAATTTTTTTTTATTATATCATACAAACATGCACTATCACAAATCTCACACACTCAAGTGACAAGGTAAAATTTCCTATGACATGTCCTTCTTAAGTCGGGCCGTTTTAGAATGGTTGTATGGGTTTACCTTTATGGCACCCTAACGGTTATCTTAAGTCCTAATTGTGTGTGTAGATTACCTCTTTAACAACAATAACAACAACCAAAACAAAAACTAGATACCATGACTATAACTTAGGTGGCATTTGGTAACTCCAAATAATAAGAGCTTATTTGAGTTTTGAAACTTACTTAGGTTTTAAAATGTTTGATAGCAGGTTTATTAGACCTCTAGAAACTTTACAAGTAGAAAAAAAAAAAACTTCTAAACAAATAAGTAACACGAGGGTAACTTATTTTTTAGGTGTAAAATTTTAGAGTTTATTCGTTAGAGTTTATTTTTAAGAGCTTATTATATGTGAGTAAAGTTTCCAAACGCACTATTATATTTTAAATTATGGAAACATTAAAAACAAAATTTACTATGGCAACTTAGATATTTTCCCCCAGTGCTATAACTGTAGGTACATGATACCCCCAAGAATCTGCCAACCCCTAACCCAATCGAAAATTATAGGGTCAAGGAAACTATAGATTTACCCGATCCACACAACTCGTTAAAAAATTGGTTTCGGTTAACGGGTCGGGTGATAAATTGGCAGACCCACCGCTGACAGAATGAAAACAGTAAAATAACAATAAATAAATTGTGATAAAAACGCATACGAAAAGAGGACGGTTGTCGGTGGAATTTTGGGAAGTCACGCCTCTTTGCCTTTCTACTATCCTCCAAGTGCTGGACTCACGCGAATCTGATGAGCGTGAACATCACTTCAAGTTTCTTCGCTTGAAATGAATTTCGAATGCTCCTGTCAGTGAAATTTTTTAATATTAATAATAATAATTAATTAATTAATTATGGCAGGATTGTTTATGAGATAACTAAATTGTTCCACAAGTCATGAAACAGACATACGTAAATTTAACAAAGACATTAGACGACAAATTTTCATTATTTGGTTTAATTACCGGGACTAACTATTAAGCATTGTATCCATGAATATTTACAAAACAATACCATTGGAGTGGAAGCCATGATACGTTGTAATAAAAAAAAATGAAGTGCCATTATGGATAACTGTGTGATGATTTAGTAAATGTAATATAAAAATGCCAAGTTGTCACAAAAATTAATGACTTGGAGCACAGTGTCACACGGTTTCTGACTTTCTACGCATAATTTCCTTTGGGAGGCATGCTAGTCGGAAGACCTAAAATAAAAAATCAAAAAATAACCTCTTATATTACTGTAATTTTGGGTGTTTTATTAAAGAGTTGGGATCATATTCAATCGTGACTTAGTTCAGTTGTGCCCTACATGTTTAATTGGTGTCGTTTTGTAACTCTTATTAATTAATTATAGTTAAGATTTACTACCCTTGAGATTAAATAATTTAAACTTAATTTTTAGAAAAGAAATTTAAATATAAAGGTTACAAATTCTTAACATAGTTAAAGGGAATTCGTTTATCGGAGAGTTTAATCGCAATTGGACAGAATCCGAACTCTTTGTTAAATCCAAGTTCAAGTTGACATTTGATCCAATCGAGCGGAGCTTGAAACCGAAAGAAGCCAAACTCAAGTGATGACCAGCTTAATTTTGCTCAACTCCACTTGGTTCTATGTGATTATCAAATTATATATTATTATATATAATTATTAATAATAAACCTACTTTGAGCTTATAGTTAAGTTTGGAAGAATGGGCTCGACTTGAATCAATTCGAGTTTAAGCTTGTTCATTCTATTTGACCCGAATTTCAAGCCTACATTTTCGAGCTAGATATAATCAAACTAAAGCTAGGTTTGAGCAAGTTCAAGCTGAATTCGAGCTTGGCTCAGCTCATCGTGAACACACCCTTACATATTTTTCATATGCTCCTGTTTTCTTTTACAAGAGATGATTTCTAAAATTAATATCTTCAAACTACTTAATAGGGTTTGGTGTATTACTTAAGTAACGAATGTTGACTAATTTCTGACTAAATAAACTTAATAATAATATAACTCATAAATTAAGAATTATTGTAGCTCCTTTTCATTTCGGTAGCCTCCTCGAAGGGCACTGGATTGTCTCTGGCTTTCCGTACATCATCCGACATGTGGCGATAAAAAAGGGAGAAGTCACTTCATTTTCTTCTTTTGTTTTTTTACTTCTCCCCACTTGATATCTCACCCCTTTTTAATCACCACATGTCCGATAATGTGTGGAGTCGGAGATCATTTTTTTGGCATATGCCAGAGACAATCCCATACCTCCTCAAGGACCTTTAAAGGGGTTGAGATGGATGTAATTAATAGGTGATTTAGGCAGCTCCGACGAGAGCAACCTAGAGCTAAATTGGCATTGGTCCAAGAGTCCGTCCATGTTTAAATACCCAAAATATTCTTACTCAAAAAAGCGACCTAACCTAGGGTGACCATTTCTTATCCTTTGTTCATGGTACAACCAATCGTCGCCTAATGTTCCCAATGCGATCTTTTTACTCACCATAGAAGTTACATCACACATGTAGGTCCTCTCATGCCACTTGGAACACTTTTTTGCTTTTACATATGGGATGGGCCCAAAAGAGGGAGGGGAAATCTTATCTTACTATTAGATGGCGAAAATTCCGCTTTGATTTGGGAAAAAAAACCAAATAAAACAACATGAACTTGTCCGAATAGTAGTGTGTTCTCAATGGGTAGTTTTTGAGATAGTCCTAAAGGATGCGATGGTTGTAATATCTACCATTTGACAAGCTTCAACAAATGTTAGGCATTATCTTATTAATTTTGAACAAATATCAACACTATTATTCTGATTGCCGACTAACTCATATGACTTTTAAAAGAAAAACAAATGAATGCCATCAATTGAAATAAAAGATTCCATGTGATGAAAGGTCCGGCATAGAGTTAAAATTCACTATGTTTTTACAAAAACAATCAAAGTATAAATTACAGATCATATTGACAAAAAAGAAATTGTGTGTCAATGGATCTCACAGTTATTGTAATTTCCGTTCACGTGCGCTAATAATAACAAAACGCATGTCCCTATTTTTATTAAGTTTAGAAAGGCTGATGAAAATGCCTGGATTATATATATATATGTATATATATATAAAAAGCATGTTAATCTATGAGTCCCAAGAAGCGAGTCCCCTTCTAAGCTGATACCCTTCTAAGCTGATCTAAGTGTCGCCTTGTCCATTTTAACTCATGTTCCATTTTAACTCATGTTTAATTATAATTAAGCTTAACTAAATTAAAAATACTATTTTTGTTTTTTCTATAAACAATGGTTGGATTGCTTAACTTTAATGGGTTAATCACAATTGATGGATAGTTAAAAAAGGGCTGGATGAATGAGACCACTAGGTCAGCTTCTAAGCTTTCCATTTCCATAATAGCCATTTCCTAGTCTCGAACAAAAAATTAACATATGTCATTATTTTCAGTTTGTGGTTGCTTTAAAATGTTATAATTAGGACTCCGTCCAAGATAAATTCGGACGGAGGATTAGAGACGCAAGATATATCATCCATCACTTTTGTCTTTACACTATCAGCTCTACTCTAAGGTACGTCGCTTTCTTTGCTTCAATCAAGCACGTCTATCACAACACGTGGCAGACTCAGGTGGGTCTTTTGACAGCCTATCAAAATTAGTTAGATGGATTGTCAGGCTATCAACGGGGATAAGATGTTTAGATTATTCTAAAGAAAATGACAATACCGTGTCGATAATAAGGCTAATTTAGTCTTAAGCCAGTGTTTTAAAAAATAAAAATAGGTACGTGGCTATTTGTTATTGGAGACTGTAAAATAAGGAATAGTAGATTTGTTCTCACCGAATGGATTTATTAACCTTACGTACTGCCAACTTTTTAAGGATATTTTCTTTGGATGCGCCCACATTAACCAAGGAGACAAAAAAAAATAATTGTAGCTGGGATTGGGAGGCATGTATTTGATTTTTATGGATTATCATTAGATCTTAATAGGATTTATAGTAATATGATCCAATTAAATTTGACTATATCTATTAATTCTCTTCTTTTTTCTTCTTCTTTTTTCTTCTCTTCTTTATTATTATAATGAGAGAAGCGGGGTTAAAAGTTGGTTGATTTTCTTCTAACATTCCTAATGAGTCCCGAACTTATGTTATAAGGTGAATTTTTTTATATTTTTCTTATTTTGCCTATAACTCCATATAAAGAAAATTAAGATATAATGTTATATTATTTTTTACATATATACTATTATAATGAGAGAAGCGGGGTTAAAAGTTGGTTGATTTTCTTTTATTCCTAATGAATCCCAATTTTATGTTATAAGGTGAATCTTTTATTTTTTTTCTATTTTGCCTATAACTGCATATAAAAAAAATTAAGATATAATGTTATATTATTTTACACTACTATTATAATAAGAGAAGCGGAGTTAAAAAGTTGGTTGATTTTCTTCTAATATTCCTAATGAATCCCAATTTTATGGTAAGGTGAATTTTTTATATTTTTCCTATTTTACCTATAATTGCATATAAAAAAAATTAAGCACATGAGAAAAGTTAGTAGGGGTATTGAAGTAATATCAACTACAACTAACAATAATCTCTCAGTATCTCCATGATTCCCTCAAATATTTATCTATATCTTCTCTCATGCTCCCTCATTGGTCTCTCAACAAAGAGGCACACCTTTACGTTGTAACTATTTTTCAAGATAAAAAGTAGGGACATGTGTTATGAGGTAGTTTCAACCCACTACTCCATCCTTTTAAATTAAAATTAAAATTTACATCTATCTTCCCAATCTCTCTCCACTTCCCATCTCTCTCACGTGTATCGCACGTGCTGCCCACTAGTATAATATAAATAAACTAGTAGAAACCCCATGCAATGCATGGATAATAATTTAAGAATATAGAAAATTTAATAATTTTAATTATTTATTTAAATATTAAGCAATATATTTTAAGAATATTTAATAAATTTAATTTTTAATAATTTTTTTTATTTGATAGATATTATTATTTGTATTAATTAACTGATTTTATAATTATAATTTATTATTATTTTAATAATATTTTATAGAAAATCATAAGTCGTTTAGTATTAAACTTAAATTAATATATCCAAGAGTTTGAGATAAGTACAATAGTGGAGATAAAGAGGGCTCTATAATGAAATAGTGGGTCCCAAACCTACTTGCAAGAGTTTGAAATAAGAGAGGACTCTACAATAGTGGAAATAGAGAGGGTTTTAAGATGAGATAGTGGATCCTAAACTTGAACCATGAGGATTAAAGAGAAAAATCACATGTCTTCTCTAAAATAGAACTTATAGGATTGAAGTGATGAAAGTTTGAAGAGCAAAGAGAGAAAGTCTTATCTATCTATAATACAAAGAAATAAGTGCCACCTAACCCCTTCTAAATAAGTGTCACTTAACCTCCTCTCTTTGCTCTCCAATCTTCAATTCTATGAATCTTATGAATTCTATTTTAAGGATGTCACGTGACACCCTTTTTAAATCTCAACCGTTAACTTTTTCTCTCACACACGTCTCCCTCTCAATTCAAAAACTATTTGAGAGATTTTAGGGAATACATACGTTTTCTTCACAATTCAAAAATCATTTGAAAGATTTTAGGAGATTGTGATAAGAGAGATAGAGATAAGGATGGATAGAGAATGTAGAGAGAGATTTTATATATATATATATATATATATATATATATATATATATATATATATATATTTATATCTTAATATCCTGCAAATATATTCTTAAAATATAGATTCTGATTTCAAAAACATAAAAACAATTATGTATAATTTTTTTAATATTTTTTATATGCTTAAAAGATTAATTTTTTAAAATATTCACATAAATTAGATGGATGAAATTCAATGTTAAAGAAATAATTGGATCCAATTTGGATTTGAGTCGTTTACATCTTTATTGGGAGTTAGTGTCTACCAACTAAAGGTTAGAATTTTTTTGGGGGGGATATCGTAATAGAAAATGAGACACTTGTCAACTTTGCTTGGGTCAGCCTAGCCTCGACAAACCCTTAAACTATTTGCAATGTACTTTTGATTAATTCTAATTTTCAAGCACAAAGTATGACACGTGGGATATTCTCATGGGTTAGGCGTCTCTGTAATTGGGGTCCAACCACAAAGGTGTCTTATATGCCCAAAACCAACTTGATTGGATTAATGTAGGGTTGGTCCACCTATCACTACTCTTTTCCTTTTGTATTGAGCATTTATCCTCAACCATTGGCCAGACCAAATGTAACTAAAGTACTAAACCCCAATGTTTTGAAACCGGACTACATTAGACATCCGACTGTCACCCGAGACCTTTTACAGGCTTTAGAACAACTCGGAACAATTCAAGGTTAAACGAATTACAGAACACATTGGCTCGACTAAGATAGTCAGGTCTTAGTAACTCAAACCTCCTAACCTGCTACTTGCTCCCACACTCAAATCTCGTTCTCACCTCGAGAACTCGATTTCAACTTTTGTAAACTTTGCTCTCATCACCTCGCTTTCATCTAGAGAATACTATTTTATGTAAAATTTTATTTTTATCCCAATTTTTCATGTTAAATAAGGTATATTTTATCATTTTTCTTTGTAGGGTAGAAGATTCATATAAGATTTGTTAATTATTGGTAATCTTATAATTGAATTTAGAATGATTCATTTAATATATCAATAGTCATCTTATTTATTGTGATTACAAATTTGAATGATAAATGATTTTATCAATTCTTTCTTATAGTTTAGAAAGTATAAAAGATATAAGTAAATTTTAAGATCATATATATATATAATTAATTAATATAAAGAAATAAGTGTCACCTAACCCCCAACAAATAAGTGCCACCTAATCTCCTCTCTTTGCCCTCCAATCTTCAATCTCAGGAATCTCATGAGTTCTATTTTAAGAATGCTATGTGACACTCTTCTCTAATCTCAACCGTTAACTTTCTATCTCTCTCACACGTCTCCCTCTCAGTTCAAAAACCATTTGAGAGATTTTAGGGGATTGTTCCCTCTACATTTATATCTCTAATCTCAGCCAGTAACTCTTTCTCTCAGGTTTTATTTCTCTCATCTCAAGAGATGTGTCCCCATCCAAACAGGCTATCTCTCCTACACGTCTCTAACCTCCTCACATCTTCCCACTATCTCTCTCCTATCCCCTTCACATACTAATTATCCTTCATCTCTCTCTCTCTCTCTCTCAAACCACCATTTTCTCATCTCTAACTACCCACGTCTCTATCTCCCTCACATACAATGCCTCACATCAGTTACTTGATCTTCCTCAATGATGGAATTCCACCGGTTCACAACTATGAAACACCATTTCTGGTCTTATTGAGTGTTGATGTGAGCAACGGATCCAAATCACCCTAATGCCTAGAAAATAAATTACAAACAGAGAGCCCTTGAAAGAGTACTATCGGTAGTCTCATTAAAAAAGTGAAGGTTTCTTGCCAGATAATGTTGGTGGTCCTACTACTTGAGATACGTCAGTTATAGTGGGGGCGTTTATGTTAAGAGATGCTGATGTGGAGTTTTCATTGTGACTAGGGATCTGGCCTTGGGACCGCTCCATGTTATGAGATGTTGAAGGTACCTCTCAATGTCTTCTTATTTTACATTGTTATATATTTTAATGCATCCAATCATATACCAGTTATATTATTTAGAACTTTAGATCCAGATAAACTTTTTTTTTTTTGTTTAAGATAAATTGAAACACATTTATTTATTGAATAACTTTCAACTCCTTTGCCTCTTTTACATCAAGGAAGTTTGTGTAATATTACATTGTTATGACCGCTCTTTTGTTCTATTATTTACACTTTAATGGTTTGTCTTCTAATCTTGTGCATCGCACGGGGTCTTTACTACCACCTAACCCCCTCTCTTTACTCTCCAATCTTTAATCATAAGAATCCTATGAATTCTATTTTAAGGATGCCACGTGGCACCCTTTTTAAAATCTTAACCGTTAACTCTTTCTCTCACACACGTCTCTCTCTCAATTCAAAAACTATTGGAGATATTTTAGGGGATTATGATAAGGGATAAAGAGAGAGATAAGAATGATAGAGAGAAATTTTAGGAGATTGTGATAAGAGGGATAGAGAGATGTAGAGATTTTTATTTTATTCACACCCGTGCATCCGACTGAGTTTCTACTAGTATATATATATATACATAGGAACGCTCCAAAGATAATAGTACCGTATAAGAATGATGAAATAAAAAAAATTATTTGAAAATTTCAAAAAAAAAGTATTAGTAAGATTTCAAAATAAATAAATAAATGTTGGAGAGGTGTTGTGTCTTAGGTACCGTAAAGGGCTTTGGGGTCATGAGAATAAAGTTTTAAGGGGGATGCTAAGCATATTCTTACCTTTCAAAATATTTCAAATTCACCTTGTGAAAAAAAACAAACTGGATTAATGGAATAACGTAGATTAATCTTTACATTGATCCATTGTGTTTATATAAAAATAAGAACATAGAAATAAATCTTTATCAAACATAATCTAATCTAATTAATTTCAAAAATTCTAATTTAATTGATATTATTCTAATTGTGATGAAATACTACAATAATAATAGAGTGTATTTCATTCACTTTATTACATTACCATTTTCCTTTTGTGACGGCCCAAGTTTTAAATCACAATAATAGAGATTCAACACTTTTCGCGCAATCACTCATAAGAAAAAGGCACAGTACTACATCACCGACACGTCTCTGTCCCGTACTTTGTTCTTTGCGTGAGCATTTCTTTTTTAAGAAGAAGGTTAAAATCAAATGAAAGTATCTTTAAATTCTATGGCAAACTGTAAGAACAAATGAGGAGCTCTAGGGTGAAGCTTACATGGGCTGCATGTGTGTGGTGTGTGTGTGTTTGCTTGGGTGATGTGAGTATTCCTTTTGTCTTTGCCTTCAGTCATTGGCTGGTGGTATGATTGAGTTTAGCAAAAAAACTGTAAGAACAATTATGAGAGCTTAAGATGTACAAAACCAAGCAAGAAAATGAAAATCTTCTGGTCTATCTATACTAACAGAACAGTAAAAGACAATGTATGAAAAGCTAGGGATCTGAAACTTCCACTCTCCGATTCAGGAAAGTTGAAAAGCTATTAAACCAACCACGTGCTACGATCCTTATCTCTCTTAATTCTTAAGCAAAGTATGAAAAGCATAAAGCTTTAGTTCTCTCTCTTTTAACTGTTTCTCTTCCCATTTTTTTAGGTAGCGTAAGTACTTCTGAAATCATCTTTAACTGATCCAAACTATATCCGAGCTTCTTTAGCAACTTACTGGGAACCTGGAACCAATCCATTTCTCTTTCACCGATTGAAAAGTGGGATTTTTTTTTTCTTTGGAGTGATAACCCAACTGGCGAGTGGATCTAAACTCCTCTCTTGATAAGATAAGGATTTTTAAATGGGCCCATTTAAAAACCATCTAAAAATCCTTATCTTTATCACCACTCTTTCGGAGAGTTGGGACAAGTGGATCCACCTGTGAGTTGATATTTTCATTTTCTTCTAAAGCAATTGTTCATGGCGAAGAGCGAAATATTGCTCCTCACTCTCAAAAGCCCCCTTGAACTTTGGTTAAAATGTTTTAACCATTATGAATATTTTTTAATTATTTTTTCTTAAAATCAAGGGTTGATGCTTTAATGGTAAGGTTTAATGAATCTTAACCACAATTAAAAAGGGACATGTGCCAAAAAAAAGGGCCCGAGACGCCTCCCTCTTCTTCATCATTGAGGAGGTGATTATTTTCCTTTCTTTTAATTACCTAGTTGATTAGTGTTGGTGGAGTCTATTTTGTGTGGGCAACTTTTTGTCGGCCATGATTTGAGCTTTACATACACAAATTGTGGATATTTTACGAAAAGTAATTTAAGATGAATTCGTCATTTTCAACTACTTTATTAACATGCCTTGTCTAAGTACAATGGAGAAATCGTTAGTAATCTCTTGGAGTTTTTTTTTTTTTTTTTTGGCCTCATCCAAGAGTCTCCGACAATGAGGGGCATACATTCCCCTTCTGAAATGTGGTGATAGGTCAAAATTGTAATTTCAAATACTGAATTTTCTTCTTCTTAATTTTGTTTATTTTTAAAAAAAGTCAGAACTCATTAAGTCGGTCTACGTGACCACGATCGATTACTACGATTTGGAAGAGAAGAAAGTGTTCGCCATTAAAGGCAGCAACGTCTTTTATTTACACACTACTATTAATGTATTATATTGTAAATATAAAATATTTTGTTTTGGATCGAAAATAGTACGTGAATACCAGTATGAATAGAAGGCAAAGTGAGAGATTTTGTTTCTAACCAATTAAAAGTCAATGATTTCACATGGGTGGGCCCGCCCCCATGCCAACTATGTATAAAACAAACGGTTTGGATTAAGGGTTGAATTCTCCGGTGCCTTTCTTTATTGAGCAATGGTCCACTCCTCGCCTTCACAACTTTGTTTTTTTTTTTTGCTTACCTATGTTAGTAGTTAGTAAGGGCAGGGAGCTCTGGTAACTCATACATGGGGGGAATTGGACCCCCTCCCTCAAAGAGAGGCCACACCCCAACCACTAGCGCAAGAGGCGGGGTGTGTCACAAAGCCCCCCTTTAACTACCTTAAACTCTTATAAAGAGGTTGAGCAATTCTATGTCTACTTTCTGGTCGTCTACTCTATTTGTTTAAACAAAAAGTTAAAATAAATCTACCGACAAAAAGGTATTGTATAAAAATGAGGGAGAGTGGACGGCTTGAAAATGGACCTCGCATTGATCTAAAAAGTTTTAATCATTATGGTTAATTTTTTTTCTTCTAAAAACTAAAGTTAGATCTTAAAGATAAGTGAATTTTAATCACAGTCAAAAAGAAGTTAATAGAGAACATGTGGCAAAAAAGGGAGCAGAGGAGAAGCCTTCTTCCCTCCACTAGCTCGGAGTTGAATATTTTACTTCTTATTATTATAATTATAGTAGTTGTTGCGCCTGACATCAACGCGGAAAATAGAGACGAGTAGAATCCCTATTACGACTTCAACTGGGCTACAATTGAGATTGCAGCGCTGCACCGAAAACGGCTAATGACGTTATGCCTCGTCAAAAGAATTAAGACTCCCAAGTGGCACATGATGGGTAAATAGATGGAGGCAAAAGGCTGATTTGAGAAAGAGACGAGGTCGGTGGGTCCAAATAGCTTGTTACCTTCATTTTGTGGTGAGAGTGGGAGAGGGAGAGGGAGAGGGAGAGGGAGAGGGGCTCATGCATGTGCATCCCATGTGGAGGGTTAGGCAAACAACAACATTGAACATTGAACATTGAACATTGAACACTTAGACTTTTTTGAGATGAATTGAGTGAATGTAGTTGAAGCTGTGCACATGCATGTCCTCTCTTACTTCATTCTTGGAATGTTGCCTTTTCATGACTTCAATAAACCACTCTTTATCTCTTCAAAAAAAAATAAAAATAAACCACTCTCTATTAACTTTATTCTTGACTAGCAGGTGGCATGCGCGATGCACGTGAGAATGAGGAGAAGGAGCTAACCACTGTTGAGTTATAAGGACACATGTTAACCCGCAAATGCGGTTGAACTCTTCCCGAATTCAATCACGATTGGCTGTGATTCTATTATTTAAATAGATAGATGAACAATGAGTAGTTTGAGAATTAAAGTAAAATAATAAATCAAAGTTTAGTTTTATATAAGGGTAGTTTGGGAAATTCAGAAAAAATAGGCTACGCCTGCTTCTGGCATTATAATAGTAAAGATAATGAAATGGCACATGCATTTTAGGTTTCACATGGGATCATAGATCTGTCAAAAATAAGAGATATTTGCCCTCTTTTCTTTGGTTACTTGACACGTGTTCTTTTTAAAAAAAATCTGGTTAAAAAATGTTTAATCCCTTGAGTTATACTTTTAATCCTAATTTTTTAGAATAAAAAATTCAAAAATTAATAAATGTCATTCCTTAGAACTCTGGTTAAAAATGTTAATCCCTTGAGTTATACTTTTAATCCTAATTTTAGAATAAAAAATTCAAAAAACAATAAATGTCATTCCTTAGTAAAAGCCAGAGTAGTTGACTATTGATGTTCACTGATTAATTCTCAGGACTTTTATTACAAGATTGTACATTGTTGTTAGGGGTTTTTCCCTAACTCCAAGATTTTATGGTTAGACTTAGACCCCAATGACCATTGAAATTTTACATTTTGTTTGACTTTCTACGTAAAAAACGGCTTATGTGATTTTTTTTAGAGTTTTTTTATTGATAATTTTACCCTACTAATTTCAGGATTAAAGACAAAAGAGTTAGGGCTTCATTTTCTTCACTTTGTCATCATCTTTGACCTCTCAAACCTCCGTTTTCAAATTTTCTTTCACTATTGACATCTCGAACTTCATTTATTTTTTGTCAAACTCTCATGTTCTTCTTCTAGAGATCTTTTTTTTCCAAAAAAAATTATAATCCCATGGAAGGCAGTGAACAAAGAAGGCATTTTTGCTTCTTGTGACAGTTTTTCAGCGAGATTTTTGAAACAATTTCAAGTCCGGATTATGCTTACTCAAAGTTAATATTTTTTCATCTTTTAGAGTGAAAATTAATGATAGATCAAAGATTTTAAAGGTTCAACAGGATAAAATGCCAATCTATCAATAATTTCCCCCCATCAATTGTTGTTTTCTGTCAGTTTGTTGCTATTTTTATCTAATTAATTGTTGTTTTTCTATTGATTGATCACTAGAATCTTCTGATATAACCATACAACTCTTAAAATTAATGATACATCGAGACAAAAAGCAACAATAGATTGGTGAAAGATAATGTTTAAATATCAAAATAGATTAGAGAAACATAGCAGAGAAAAAAATAGTGATCAATCAATAAAAACTAGTAATCGATAAGAGAAAATCAGCTTAGACGTAAGGCCCGCGATTGGAAAAGAGAATGAAATAGATCAGAGATAAAAATAGTAATCACCCAATAAAATCTAGCGATCGATAAGAGAAAATTAGCAATCGAATGATTGGAAAAGGGAATGAAATAGATCAGAGAAAAAAATAGTAATCAAAACCAATAAAAGCTAGCGATCGATCAGAGAAATTCAGCAACCGTTTGAAGTAAAGCTCGTGATTGTGATACAATACCAATGGTTTTCATTAATTCTATTAATTCTCCAAATGTGATTACAAACTAAATAAGTCCTATTTAAATAAATATACTACTTAAACAAACACTTTACCATACAGATCTAATCTAGATTGAGTGAATCTCATACTTATTTGAATTCAAAAATAGTTAAAGTCTATCTTATCTAGAATTTGAATTGAATAATTAGAAGAGGTGGGTGTACGTTATTCCCCTCCTCTTAAGGAACACCATTGCCTTGAAGGGTTGAAAAACATATGTCGATGTTGCAAGGAATGCATGTGATTCCATCTTGGGTGTCTTCTTGAGCTTCATTTGATGAAAATTTCTCCAACATTGTTAGTTGAGCTTGACAGAGATGACCCGGAGTGAACTTCTCATCGCAAATCAACATAAGACCCTTCTTATGTCTCTCGTGCATCTCCATTAGAGTCATTATTTTGGAGGTTGGAAATCTTTCAAGGGATGAATGTGATGGTTCTCACGGGGCAGTCCTGTGTTGGACGGTCCACTGAAACACCGTTATATGGCTATCTTGTCTTCTTCGAGTAAATCAAGGCGGAATGCATGCAACTGACTGTTAGGTTGCAAGTGTAACGGCATGTATTTTTTGTTATAGTCATGGTGATCAATATATTATGCGTCACCCATATATTAAAATAATAGTAATAAAGAGTATGTTTCTACTTCCTGTAGCTTCACCTTGTGGTGTTGTTACCTTCAACCAAATAAAAAGAGTACGAAAATTTTGGATATTAAAATAATATTATTAATCATATAAATATTAAATCAATATGGGTATAATATAAAAGATACTAAAGGGCTTAATATATATATATATACTATAATACAAAGAAATAAGACTTCTCTCTCAGCTCTCCAAAACCCAATCCCTCCAATCTTATAATTTTTATTTTAGAGATAACTTTTTAATCCACACCGTGCAGGTTTGGGACCCACTATCTCATCCTAGAGCCCTCTCTATCTCCCCTATTGTAGAGTCTTCTCTTATCTCCAACTCTTGCAGGTTTGGGATACACTATCTCATCCTAAAGACCTCTCTATCTCTACTATTGTAGAGTTCTCTCTTATCTCCAACTCTTGGGTGTATTAATTTAAGTTTAATACTAAGAAATTTATGATTTTTTTATTAAATATTATTAAAATAATAAAAAATTATTATTACAAAGTCAGTTAATTAATACAAATAATAACGTTTATCAAATAAAAAATTATATTATTAAAAATAAAATTTATTAAATATTATTAAAATATATACTTAATATTTAAATAAATTAATAATATTATTTAATTTTAAATATTCTTAAATAATTACTCGTGCATCACACGGGATCTCAGCTAGTATGTATATATATATATATATACTAGTAAAGGTGCGTGTGCTTTTGCACGTACTAATTTTTGTAATAAAATTAAAATATTTGTTTTTACGTGAGTGTTTACCAAAAGCAGTCACTCACTCCAAAATGATGTAATTAATTTCAAAAGTGGTAAGAAAAGACTAAATATTTTAAGTTGAAGTTTTTAATTATTAATCAACACTAACTTAATATATAATAGTAAATAAATTCACACACTGATCTTTTAAGAGGCTTATAAAATCTAAATATTTACAACTAAAAAATGATATTTTAAGAGGTTAGACGCCTGAAGTGGGGGTGGCAATCGGGCCGAGTTCAGGCTTCAAAGCCTATGTAAATGTGTCGGGCTTCAGGCTGGGCCTATTCAAAAATCAATAAAAGACAAGCTCATACTCAGCCCATTGCCACAGTGAAGCCCCCTTTGGGGACGTGAGAACTTATTTTGTCATTGATTGCAATTGACCTGTAGCCTTGAACATGCATTAGTAACATGTCTCTTTTGAAGTATGAGGATATCACTCTTGATCTGTATAAGGTACCTCTCACCGGCTTCATTAACTCTACCTTCTGCAATAACTAAGTGGGCATTATTCCGGCTCATAAACAACTCTCGAATCCCCGGCCCATAGCATTCAATCCCCGGCTCATAAACAACTCCAAGAATCACCAACTTCATCTGCTCTAATGTTTGATGACAATCCAACTCTTTAATAACTACTAATAGAGAGTCCTTCTCTATATACAAAAACAACAAAATATAGGTTTTTTTTTTTTATTGATGGCAATCCAACTATCTATTAAGAATAGAGTCCTTATCAATAAGAACAAAATTTATAATTCTAATATAATCCCATTAGCATTTATAATTACCAAAATGTGTTTTCAATAAAACATCAACATATATACGTGTATGAGAAATAAAGCATGATGCCGTTGGAAACACAAACTTGGAAGTTTCTAGAGTCTAACCTCATGATGTCTCTAGACTCCTAGAGTTTCTAGAATTTGGTAGAAGCATTTGACTTGGAGAACATGCAAGGATTTTCTAGAAGATTGTTCTCTTGGAAAAGTAAGAAATTTTTGAAAGTTTAAAAGGGCATTGCCCTTGTGTCTTATGGAAAAGTCTAGAATAGGGGTACACTTGTAATTTCACTTATGATGTAAACTCTATAAAAAGGAGTGAATAGGCTATGGTTTTGGCATTGAGTGGAGAAAGACTTCTAGTGTTTATAAGCATTCCTTTATCCAATACAGTGAGTGTCTCTTCTTAATAAATAGTAGCCTTCTTTGAAGTTTAGCTTTCTTTGTGTGGTTGGCAACATCTCCATTGTCTTGGGCAAGGCTTAGCAAAGCCAACAAAGTGGTGTCAGAGCCAAGGTCATTCTAGAGTCACACCGGTGTTCCTTTTATTGGATCGTGAAGATGGCCTCCAACTTGGTTCAACCTCAAATTCCAAGGTTGACAAAAGACAACTTTGAGAATTGGTGTATACAAATGAAGGCATTGTTCGGGTCACAAGATCTATGGGAGATCGTCAATGATGGGTACATAGAACTCACCATGGACCAAGAAGCCGTGTACACCGTGGAGCAGAAGAGCACTCTCAAAGATCAAAGAAAGAGGGATAAAAAGGCATTGTTCTTACTCTACCAAGCGTTGGACGAATCAACGTTCGAGAAGATCGCTGAAGCAACATCAAGCAAAAGGGCTTGAGAGATCCTAGGCACCATTTTCAAAGGAGTTGATCGTGTTAAGAGGATTCGCCTACAAGCTCTAAGAGCCGAGTTCGAGACAGCCCATATGAAAGAAGGTGAGAGCATCTCCGATTATTTTTCGCGATTACTTGTTATTGTGAATCAATTAAAGAGGAATGGTGAAAAGATTGAAGACCTCCGGGTCATAGAGAAGGTGCTACGATTCCTCACAACCAAGTTCGAACACGTGGTTGTGGCTATTGAAGAATCCAAAGATTTGGAGACACTCTCAGTTGAGGAGTTAATGGGATCACTTCAAATTCATGAGCGACGCATGTAAAAGAATTCTAGTTCCATGGTATTGGAACAAGCATTAGAGTCAAAATTGACTCTAAGAGATCAAAGGGGTAGTCGCGGAGATTCACAACGTGGTGGTGGCAACCATGGTAATCGCGGAAGAGGTAGACGACGAGGAAATTATCAAAGTCATACACAAAATCAACGGAGTTTCAACAGTAGCCGCGGAAGAGGAACTGGCAGAGGTAGATCCACATATGGTCGTGGTAATACAAGAAGCATTCAATGCTACAATTGCAACAAGTATGGGCACTATGCATTAGATTGTTTGAGCAAATCTATGACTCAAGATGAGCAATCCAACCTCGCCGAAGTATCAAATTGTGGAAGAGAAGACTCCACACTCCTCCTTGCTCGAGAAGAAGTGTCTGGTCAACAAGATGTGTGGTATCTTGACTCGGGAGCTAGCAATCACATGTGTGGAAAGAAAGAACTCTTCGAGGAGATGGCGGAAGGCATTCATGGTAATGTGAGCTTAGGAGACTCATCCAAGGTCCCTGTGAAAGGCAAAGGTAAGGTTAAAATTTATCAGAAGAATGGTACACCAGAATATATCTCCAATGTGTACTATGTGCCCAATATGAAAAACAATATACTCAGTATTGGACAACTCCTCGAAAAGCGGTACGTAATACACATGGAGAATCACTCTCTTACTTTGAGAGATGCACGAGGAAGACTTGTTGCACAAGTTCAAATGGCGAAGAATCGCATGTTCCCACTCTATCTTAACACAAAACTGGAAATGTGCTTCCTTGGACGCAAGGAGAATGAGTCATGGAAGTGGCACATTCGCTTCGGGCATCTCAATTTCAATGGTCTCAGGCTATTATCCACAACGGGCATGGTTTCTGGTTTGCCGGTCATTAAACAGGTGGACCATGTGTGTGAGACATGCACACTTAGCAAGCAGCAGCGAATTCCTTTCCAGAGTGGTAGATCGTGGAGAGCAACAGAACCATTACAGCTGGTTCACACGGATATCTGCGGACCGTTGGACCCAATTTCTCTCGGAGGAAGTAAGTACTTTATTACTTTCATTGATGACTTCAGTAGAAAACTCTGGGTATACTTCATTAAAAAGAAATCTGCTGCTTTTACCATCTTTAAAAAATTTAAAGCCCGTGTTGAAGTAGAGAGCGGTTATAAAATTAAGACACTGAGATCTGACAGAGGTGGCGAGTACACCTCAAATGCACTTCAAGAATACTGCAAGCAACCGGGCATCAGACAACAATTTACAGCAGCTTATACACCACAGCAGAATGGGATTGCGGAAAGGAAGAACCGCACCATCCTTGATATGACAAGGACTATGCTTAAAGAGAAGGGGTTGCCAAAGCATTTCTGGGCCGAAGCAGTTGCATGCATAACTTATCTTCTCAACAGGTGCCCTACAAAAAGCGTCAAGAACAAGACACCCCAGGAGGCATGGAGCGGCTATAAGCCTAGTGTATCACACTTGAAGATCTTTGGATGCATTGCTTATGCTCAAGTACCAGAGGCAAAAAGGAAGAAGTTGGATGATCGTGGCGAGAAATGCATCTTCATTGGGTACAGTGAGGAGTCCAAAGCATACAAACTCTACAATCCACTTACTAATAAGGTAGTGGTGAGTAGAGATGTGATCTTTAGTGAAGAAGAAACATGGAATTGGGATAAAGAAGAGAAAATCAAAGAGAATCAGATTGAGATAGAAGAGCAAGAAGCAGACCACGGAGAACAAAATCAAGAGAATATGCGGCAAACTATCTCAACACCAGCTCCACGCGCATCATCATCTATAGTTCGGAGAAGTCCTGATGCACGACTCATAACTCCAGAAGGCACTTCATTAACTCAAAGCTCAACTAGTCCTTCATCATCTATAAGACCAATCAAAATGAGGAGCCTAAGAGAAATTTATGAGCAAACTGAAAACAATGATGATATAAATCTTCTCTGCCTATAAGTTGATCATGAGCCACTTACTTTTCAAGAGGCTGTGAAAGAAAATTGTTGGAGATCAGCCATGGAAGAGGAGATTTATGCCATCCAAAAGAATAAAACATGGGAGTTAACTTCACTTCCTAAGGGTCATAAGTCAATTGGTGTTAATTGGGTATATAAGATCAAGCGAACGGCCGATGGAAAGATTGACCGTTACAAGGCAAGGCTTGTAGCTAAGGGATACAAACAAAAATATGGCGTGGATTATGAAGAAGTTTTTGCATCAGTTGCTCGACTTGATACAGTCAGGATGCTGATCTCACTTGCCGCCCATCACAGTTGGAAAATTTACCAACTGGATGTAAAGTCAGCATTCCTCAATGGAATTCTTGATGAAGAAGTGTATGTGGAACAGCCCGAAGGCTTCATAGTAGAAGGAGAAGAGGATAAAGTTTATCGCCTAAAGAAAGCTTTATATGTATTAAAGCAGGCGCCTCGAGCTTGGAATTCTCGGATTGATAACTACCTTCAAGAAAATGGCTTTACTAAATGTCCATATGAGCATTCCCTCTACATAAAAAGGAACAACCAGGGAGAATTACTTATAGCATGCCTCTACATTGATGACTTGCTATTCACCCGAAACAGCCAGGAGATGTTCGATAAATTCAAGCATGCTATGTTCAAGGAATTCGAAATGACAGACTGTGGACTTATGTCCTACTTCCTTGGTATAGAGGTGAGACAGCAAGCTGATGGTATATTCATATCTCAGAAAAGGTATGCGATGGAGCTTCTTACGAAATTTAGATTGGATGGCTGCAACACAGTAAGCACTCCTGTAGCAATGGGTTCGAAGTTGACAAAAGAAGGAGAAGGAAAGACCGTGGATTCAACTCTATTCAAGAGTTTGATTGGAAGCTTAAGATATCTCACAATCACAAGACCAGATATAGTCTATGGTGTTGGACTTCTGAGCAGATACATGAAAACTCCAAAGGAATCTCATTGGCTTGCAGCTAAGAGAATCCTAAGGTATATTTCAGGAACTTTAGAATTTGGACTTTTCTATTCTTATAATGAGGATGCAGAGTTATATGGATACTCAGACAGTGATTGGGGAGGTGACCAAGATGAATGTAAAAGCACAACAAGGTATGTTTTTTACCTTGGATCCACAGCTTTCACATAGAGCTCTAAGAAGCAGAGTATTGTAGCTCTATCTACATGTGAAGCTGAGTATGTGGCAGCATCATCCACAGTTTGTGAAGCAATATGACTAAGGAATCTCTTAAAAGAGTTGAATCATTTACAAGAAGAATTAACAACCATATACATGGACAACAAGTCAGCTATTGCAGTTGCCAAGAATCCGGTACAACATGGAAGAAGTAAACATATTGATACCAGATTCCATTTTCTAAGAGACCATGTGAAGCAGAAAACAGTAAAGCTAGAGTATTGTGATACCAAAGAACAAGTAGCGGACATCTTTACTAAGGCTTTACCAACTGATGCATTCAGGAGACTAAGAGAATTGATTGGAATGAGAAAACTTCCAGTTTGAAGGGGGGTGTTGGAAACACAAACTTGGAAGTTTCTAGAGTCTAACCTCATGATGTCTCTAGACTCCTAGAGTTTCTAGAATTTGGTAGAAGCATTTGACTTGGAGAACATGCAAGGATTTTCTAGAAGATTGTTCTCTTGGAAAAGTAAGAAATTTTTGAAAGTTTAAAAGGGCATTGCCCTTGTGTCTTATGGAAAAGTCTAGAATAGGGATACACTTGTAAGTTCACATATGATGTAAACTCTATAAATAGGAGTGAATAGGCTATGGTTTTGGCATTGAGTGGAGAAAGACTTCTAGTGTTTGTAAGCATTCCTTTATCCAATATAGTGAGTGTCTCTTCTTAATAGGCAGTAGCCTTCTTTGAAGTTTAGCCTTCTTTGTGTGGTTGGCAACATCTCCATTGTCTTAGGCAAGGCTTAGCAAAGCCAACAGATGCCAATCTAATTACCTAAAATCGAATTCACCTCTCTACTAAAATCCCAACAAATACAAAAAACCTAATTACTAATTGCCATAGAACAACCATACCAAGCCTACCCGACAATAGCAATCTCAATACGAAGAAGAAAAAAAAAAACATGACGAGACCAACAAAAGTTTAATGGTTGAATTTATAGAGAGATGCCAAAAATATCCAAATCATTAAGAAAACTATAATACCATAAAGATGAAGGGAAGATATACCGACAGATCTTGTGTTCACTAAAATTTTATGCTTTCTTCCAGCTTCGAAAGCGAGCACCTGCACCGAGCATAAAATGTAATTAGCATGCCACAGCCCAGCAAAAACAGAGGAAGGAGAGCTTGAATTGATGCGACAATATGGCCAGTGAGAAAACATACTCACTTTTGTGTTACTTTCCAAAGCTGCCTTTGCTGAACTCATGCCTCCACCATATCTACATATATACAGTTGGACATTAAGAAACCTCTTCTGATGAGAACAACTTCACTCTGCAAACACAACCAGTTGAGTAAATAACGGGAGAAATACATACACTGGATTGATCCTTTCAGAAGCAATATTTGTGAGAGATATTGAAGCACCACCTGAAATAATTACAGCAAGCTTAAAATCTAGAAACATTACTACTTCGTGCTGTAAATTACACATAATTAAAAAAAAGGTAAAAAAGAGAGAATGAGAAAGAAAGGAATAGGAAAAAGCAGCGCATGCTAGGATTCATTATTAGAATGAAATGCTTGAGTAAAGAAACATAGGAGTAACTTGATGCAGAGATCGTTGAAAGATATCCTTTCCTGGATGTCTCCAAGAGAGGTTTACTCACCTGTTCACGAGATGTTCTCTAGATAAATACCATGATTCCGAAAGCTGAGGCCAATGATGAGCGAATTCCCAATTGATACAACATCGAGTTCGAGTGTGGTAAGGTGCCCCGTGAACACTTACGTGATGGCTCCTAGCGAGTACTGAGCAATGTCGGTGAAGATCGCAGGTCCAGCCAAGTACCATAGCTTGTTCTCCGTTAATGCTTCCTTGATCTTGCAAGTGCCGGCCATCTCCTTTTTCCTTCTCCCTTCTCCCTTCTCCCTTCCCCCTTCTAATGATATTAAGATAGTTGCCACTATTACAAAGAGTTCTTTCATGATAAAGAAAGCCTTGACTAATCTTGGTAGGATGAGATAATCTTATCTTATCTACTAATGAATGTTTATTGTAATCAACTTCCCAAACAAACTAATCGATGCGGATGTGTATTGACTATAGGCAGCTAAACAAGGTCACGATCAAGAATCATTATCCATTGCCTCGAATAGACGATCTATTTGACCAGCTAAAGGGAGCGAAGTTCTTCTCGAAGATTGATCTTCGATCTGGGTACCATCAGTTAAAGATCAAGGCTGAAGATGTTTCTAAGACTGCCTTTAGGATTCGGTATGGGCACTTTGAGTTCCTAGTCATGCCTTTCGATCTGACGAATGCGCTAGTTGCTTTCATGGATTTGATGAACCGGGTGTTCAGATCATCTCTTGATCGGTGCATGATTGTCTTCGTGGATGATCCTAGTGTACTCCAAGACACGGGATGATCATGATTGAGATCTTTGCCTCACTCTACAGACTCTCCGAGAGCATAAACTGTATGCTATATTGAGCAAGTGTGAGTTTTGATTAGAGAAAGTGGCATTTCTTGGCCATGTTGAATCTGCCGAGGGGATCTCAGTTGACTCTGCGAAGATAGAGGCAGTGATGAACTGGGAGAGGCCATAGAGTGTTACTGAGATTCATAGTTTTCTCAGCTTGGCAGTGTACTACAGGAGGTTTGTAGAGGGGTTTTCCAGCCTAGCAGCTCCGCTTACTTATCTCACGCGGAAGAAGGCTAAGTTCACTTGGAGTGATAGATGCGAGGAAAGCTTCATGGAGTTGAAAAAGAAGCTTACTACGGCCCCTGTTCTCACAGTTCCATCTGTGTAGAGACCCGAACCGTCTTTCATGCCTTTAATGCAATTAATTTGGGTATAATAGCCTTTTGTTATGTTATAATGCGTATTTAATTATATCTAGATGGTGTGGTGTAGTCTAAATTGTTTAAGTGTTAATAGAGTGAAAAAAATCAGAGCTAACGATCGATCCCAGGAGACCGACGATCGATCGCCCAGAACCTGAAACCCATGTAATCTACTATTTTGTGCGACGATCGATCACACCAATGTGACGATCGATCGTCCTGGACCAGAAAAGATGGGTAAGATTCTATTTCTTCGACGATCGATTGTAACGAATACGATGATCGATAGCCAGGTGAGTGACGCAATCGCCCAATCTGACGATCGATCGCCACTCACGAATTAAGTTTTTAAAAGAGTTCCAGAATTGAGGGTTTTAAACCCCTAGCCTATAAATAGCACTTCTAATTCGAGGGTTTTATATTCTAAAGGGTTTCTAATCTAATTTGGGAGAGATTGGAGGAAAAACCTAGGGTTTCAAGAAGTTTTTGTTTGGAGATGAAGAAATTGCTCAAAGGAGAAGAAGACCTAGCTTGGAGAGTAAACTCAAAGCTTGAAGGAGCTTCATCTAGCGATTTGGATTCAAGGGAAGAATCCCTAAGGTCGATATCTCTTCTAATTAACTCTATCAAGATGTTTCACATGTTTAAATAAAAATATGTACGGATTATCAAGAGATTTACATGAAATGTATGAATTAAGGAATTAAAATATGAAGGATTGATATCATATCTAGCCTAGCTCTTGTATTATTATGATTATGGATTTAGTATGATAAATGATGGATTAGTGTTGGGTTTACATGTTAAGTAAGGATATGGATGGATTTGTATTTTAGAAGCTTAAATTGAATTATGCATTATGTCTGTGGATTATGAATGAATGAAAATGATGGTGGATGGGCTAAACTGGAGAATGAATGAATATATGGATTGGTATTGGGTTTGGAATGAATGAAAGTGGATTTATGGATGGGTATGTGATGGTTATGGAAAGTGAAAATGGGAAGGGCATTGTATACATAACTAACGCATTGTAGGTGTTTGTTGAAATGCCTAAGAATACTAACTATATAAAGTGATGATATTGAAAGGTTTGTATGAGTATAATAAGATATGCTATGATGAATTATGCCTAATAATGATGTTAGAAATTTTAGCATAAGCTTGCCAAGATAGGAAGTATGTTATGATAATTTATGCTTATTCAAGTTGCATGGTGATTGATATTCGGGTAGGCCAATGCTTAGAGGAAGTCCTCCATGTCGGAAATTCTCTAACTAGGGAGATGTAACCTAGAGGAGTTTCTTGACGGAAGATGGAATCTAAGTGATAATTGAATTCGGATGTTAATCACAACACTCGGGCACAAGTTCACATGTGTGGTAGTTTACAAGTCTCACAGGTACACGAGCATGACACGGACATTGCATGGACACAGACATTGCACGAACATTGGATACTAAAATACAAGGACAAGTATAGGTACAAGGACTCTAAACACTGAAATACAAGTATAAGTACAAGGACTCTGAACACTGAAATACAAGTACAAAGACTCTGAACACTGAAATACAAGTACAATGACTCTGAACACTGAAATACAAGTACAAGGATACTGCATGATTTTACAAGGACCCTAAATTTCTAGTAGCTCCGGTATTCGTTGATGCTCTATATGGATAAGATTTCAAGTCCTCGATAATTATCATGGACATTTGGGATCTAAAATTTCTAGGGGCTTATGCTTCTGTCGATGCACCTCCATAGATCTAAATACAAAGACCTCGATAACTATTTTTATGGGAAAATAAGTATGCATGACATTCATGGTACAAGTTTTAAGAGTTACAAGTCCAAGAGTCACACAAGTACATGCGTCAAGCTAAGTCATGATGTTCACATGTTTCCGCACTCTGATTATGTTCATGTTATACTAAACTGCTATTGACTTTACAATTGTTGCATGATTTGGATATTGGATATATGCATGTGCTATTATTAATGTTAGTTAGACTGGATATCCGTTGAATATTCAATGCTCAGTCGACCTGTTATTGTTATTCAGGTCTAGTGCAGAAGTAGGCAGCTACTCCTTGAGTAGAAGAGGAGTATTTTGAGGAAGTGGAAGAAGGTGATCTTCAAGTTGATGGAGCCTGGGATCTTGACCAGTTCCCGTATTACTAGTTGATTTCCAGTTTCAGTTTTGTTGAATGAGAACTTGTAATAGACTTGAGACTTATTAGTAGATGTTGCTATAGTTTATGTTATGGATTTTGGATATATTAGTTGACAACATTTGGATTAATCTTTTTATATTGAAAGAAATTTTATATTTACTATCTTAGGGAGAATTATCTTTTAGTTCTACCTTTTTGCTATGAAGGTTAAGCAGGTATAAGTAATGTAGTGGACCTAAGGTCCCATTAGGACCAAGGTGGGGTTTTGGGGTCGTTACAATCTGGGAGCGGCGGTTTCGTAGTCTACAGTGATGCATCACTTATCAGGCTAGGATGTGTTCTGATGCAGCATAGGAAAGTCATTGCCTATGCTTTCCGGCAGTTGAATGACCACGAGAAGAACTATCCTACTTATGATCTAGAGCTTGCTGCAGTTGTCTTTGCGTTGAAGATTTGACATCACTACCTTTATGAGGAGTAGTTCAATGTGTTCACTGCTCACAAGAGCTTGAAGTATCTGTTTTCTCATAAGGAGCTTAATTTGAGGTAGCATTGATGGGTAGAGTTTCTGAAGGATTATAACTGCACTATCCAGTACCACCCAGGTAAGGCGAATGTGGTAGCAGATGCTCTGAGCAGGAAGTCTTCTGGATACATGGCTCACATGATGGTCCAAGAGTGGAAGTTGTTGGAGGTCATGGTGAACCTCGATACTAGCTTCAGCATTCTTACTTTTGGGTCAGTCATGGCTAATCTTACGGTTAAGCCTTATATCCAGGTTCGGATTAAGGAGTTACAGAGTTTGGATGCAGAATTGCTCGCTTACCGAGATGAGTCAGTTAGCGGTGGCAGTTAAGAGTTTGTCTTGAATGGTGATGGAGCCATCACATTCAAGGAAAAGTTGTGTTCCTGCCGACGGAGAGCTCAGGCATGAGATCTTGGATGAGGCTCATCGTCCAAGTACACGGTACATCTTGGGGGTACGAAGATGTACCAAAACCTCAAAGGGCACTATTTGTGGCAGAACATGAAGAGGAAAGTGGCAGAGTACATGACTCGTTGCTTGGTGTGCCAGTAAGTGAAGGCCGAGCATCAGAGGCCTACAGGTCTTTTACAGCCCCTCCCTATTCTGGAATGAAAAGAGGAGAATATCTTGATGGACTTCATAGTTCACTTGCAAGGACGGCAAGGGGCTCCGATGCTATCTGGGTTGTAGTTGATCGGTTGACAAAGTCTGTACATTTCCTACCCTATCGAACTACATCCAGTATGAGCCAGCTTGTAGCCTTGTATACTAAGGAGGTGGTTCGTCTGCATGGGGAGCCGGTTACCAATGTTTCTGATCGGGATCCTAGGTTTACTTTTAGGTTCTGGAAAGGTTTTCAGAGTGCTATGGGTTCCCGGTTAGACTTCAGCACCACTTTTCATCCTCAAACTGATGGGTAGACAGAGTGGGTGAACCAGGTGATTGAGGATATACCCAGAGCTTGCATGTTAGACTTTCAGGGCAATCAGGAGGATCATGTACTGTTGGTTGAGTTCGTCTGCAACAACAGTTACCAGGCAAGCATCCAGATGGCACATTTCGAGTCCATTATGGACGAAGTTATAGGTCTCCTCTCTACTGGGATGAGGTTGGAGAAAGAAATTTTTTAGATCCTGAGTTTATCGAGCTGACTACTAAGAGAGTCAGGATCATTCGGGAGAGGTTGAAGACTACCCAGGACAGGTAGAAGAGCTATAAGGACACTCGCCGTAGAGACTTGGAATTTCATATTGGGGATTGGGTCTTTGTGAAGATCTCTTCGAGCCGGGGAATCATAAGGTTCGGAAAGAGGGGGAAACTCAGCCCTAGGTATGTGGGTCCATTTGAGATCATGACCCGAGTTGGTGAGGTCACTTACAGAGTGTCACTACCTCCTCACATGGCAGCGGTCCACAACGTCTTCCATATTTCCATGCTTAGGAAATATGTCCCGAACGCATCGCATATGATTGATCTCAATCCTGTTGAGATCCATGAGGATCTCACATTAGTGGAGCAACCAGCTCAGATCTTGGATCGTCGTGATCAAGTCTTGCGCGCCAAGACTATTCCACTCGTCCTCGTGAAGTGGCAGCACCATTCTGCAAAGGAGGCTACGTGGGAGCGTGAGTTTGAAGTGAGGGAGAAATTCACTAATCTATTTGTTTAGTTTTGTTTTTGTGTTTTTGTATTGTTCTAATTTCGAGGATGAAATTGGTGTAAGGGGGAAGGATGTAGAACCCCAGATTTCATTTTCATAGCTGGTGAATAGTGCTGTGAATAGGATGGGAACATATTTATTCAGCTCTGTGCTTGTGAAAGTAAGGTAGAAGAATTAGAAAACCATATGCAAGACAATTGGACTGAAGAGGGGCACAAGGAATTATGTATTGCTAGGAATGAGCTGAAAAAATATCTTGATTATGAAGAGATTTATTGGAAGCAGAAATCTAGAGAACATTGGTTGAAAGAGGGGGACAAAAATACAAAATTTTTTCATGCAGTCTATCAGCATAATCGTAAAAGGAATGTGGTGATGCAATCAAAGACGAAAATGGGAATAATTTAACTACGGAGGAGGACATGGGCAAAGAAGTAGTTAGGTTCTTCCAAAGAATTTTACTTTTAGAATCAGTGATTGGGGACGATAACATTATGGATTGCATTCTGTCTTCGAATGAAGATAATGAAGGGTCATGCAAGATGCCTGATACGAAGGAAATTCATCACAAGTGATATTTGAAATGCAGCCTTCAGGAGCGCCTGGACAGGATGGATTTTCGGGATTATTTTTTCAGCATTATTGAGAGGTAATCAAAGATGGCCTGGTAAATGCGATCCAATATTTCTTTGATCAGGGTGTTATTCCTAGAGCCATTAATGCTACTGTTTTGTGTTTGATAGCTAAAGTGGAGAATCCTACAACTTTTGGTGATTTTCGTCCAATCAGCTTATGTAATGTTTTATACAAAATTATAACAAAAGTAATTGCTTCCAGGTTGGGTCATATCCTTCCTAAGATAATTTCAGAGGAACAATCAGCATTCGTCAAAAGCACGAACATTATAGATAATATATCTATGGCTCAAGATCTTACTTCCAACATCAACAAAAAAGTTCAAGGAGGTAATGTGATATTTAAGCTAGACATGGCGAAAACTTATGATAGAGTAGATTGGAATTTTTTGATTCTGGCTCTTAAGAAATTTGGATTCAGTAATAAGTTTTTGCAGCTTATTAAAGGTTGTATCTCTGCTCCTTTCTTCTCGGTTATTCTCAATGGGAGGTTGCATGGTTTTTTTTAGTCTTCGAGGGGCTTGAGACAAGGTGATCCTCTATCCCCGACTTTATTTATTCTGGCAGAAGTGGTATTGAGTAGAGGATTAAAAGCTATCTTTCGGGACAATAAGGTCGGGTATTTCACAACTTTGAGACATGCAATCCCTATTACCCACCTTCAGTTTGCCGACGATACTCTCATTTTCTGTAATGGTCAGAAAAGATCTATCCACCAGTTATTTAAATTTCTAAAAGCTTATGAAGTAGCCTTGGGTCAAAGAATAAACTTTCAGAAAAGTGTTGTGTACGTAGCTAAGAATAAATCTGAAAGGGAAAAAGAAAGATTGATTAGTAACACCGACATTGCTATTGGCAGTTTTTCGTTCAGGTACCTGGGTATTCCCATTTTCAATGGCTGTATGAAGAATATTTATTATGATTATATTATTGATAAAGTCAGGAACAAAATGGAATCTTTCTTCTGGAATGACAGGGATGGGAAAAGTAGATCTCATTGGATTTCGTTAAATAAAATTACTAAGCCTTTTGAGGAGGGAGGGCTGGGCATTCAGAAGTTGGTGGATGTAGCTCATGCTTTCAGGATGAAATGGCTTGGAAGATTATTACTGAAAAGGGTATATGGAGTAAATATTTTAGAAGCAAATATATTCATAATCACCATCCTTGGATGGTGGATATTTACTTCAAGGGATCCAAAACTTGGATAGATATTGCGTACTGGTTGAAAAGAACTTTACTTAACTGTAAGTGGCTGATTGGCAATGGTAGCAACACTAATTTCTGGTTTGATATATGGGTAGAGGAGAATCCTTTGATTGAATTGGCAAAGGAATGTCCTAATTCGTTTCCTATGGTAAAGGATGTTTTTGCATAGAGGCGCTTGGAGGATGGAGGAGTTAAATCTTTTATCTAGAGAGGGGTTACAGATCATAAACAGAAACTCTTTTGCCTTATCTCATCAGGAAGATAAAATTATTTAGAAAAAAGAAAGTTGAGGGAAATTCTCGACCAAATCTAGTTGGGAATGTGCCCGGGAAGTAGCTACAAAGGTTAGTTGGGCTTCATGTAGTTGGCATAAGGATATCCCTTCTAAAATTTCTATCCTTATTTGGAAATTTTTCATAACTCTGTGCTAGTTGATTTGCGTGTGCAAACCAAAGGGATATCTTTATCTAGCAAGTGCGAATGTTGCTCTATTCCCAATAGGGAATCTCTATCTCATCTTTTTTGCCAAGGTGAGTTAGCTTCTAATATTTGGAATAGAGTTGGGTATGCTTTGAATGTTCGGATTTTTGAAGGAGATTCTATCCAAACAAGGATTATGAGATTTTTTCAAGGAAGGAAGATAGGCTCAGTTTCAGGTTTCCTTTGCAATGTGATTCCAATGTTTATTGCTGGGAGATTTGGCTTTTTAGGAATGCTTCGAGAAATGACAATTTTAAAAGGCCTTTCAAGGAAACTTTGGGGAGAATAAAGGATTGGATTAAAGGGACTGCTATTAATTGGGAGTTTACAAAAATTCTCAGTAACTCGGATAATGAGCTTTGCGATTTCTTCAACATGCATTCAGTGGTTCCTAGGTTAAAAAGGCCTATTATTACCAAGTGGTTGTGTACTTCTCCGGCTTGGTTCAAATATAACACAGATGGAGCAGCTAATAAGGGCCCGGAGACTAGTGGAGGAGGTGGTATTATTCGTGATTCTAATGGGTAGCTATTCCTAGCGTTTTATGAATACTATGGTTTGGGGTCTAACACTATTGCGGATATTAGAGCCATTCATGATGGGTGTTTGTTATGTGAAAATTTTGGTTTATCATATATTATAGTGGAAAGTGATTCCAAAATTATTATA
This sequence comes from Tetracentron sinense, assembly GCA_015143295.1. Taxonomy (NCBI): domain Eukaryota; kingdom Viridiplantae; phylum Streptophyta; class Magnoliopsida; order Trochodendrales; family Trochodendraceae; genus Tetracentron; species Tetracentron sinense. The sequence continues at coordinate 5,104,077 of CM026572.1, read as the reverse complement.
GATGTGATTAATGGAATCTTGGACCCTCCTTGGAAAATGTGGTACTGGTGGAAGGATATTATTCGTCTCAAGAGCAAGTGCAACTTAGTGTTTCAACATACTTACAAAGAAAATAATCAGGTAGCAGACTATCTTTCCAAAGAAGCTTGCAGGAAATTGGACAATATCATTTTCAGGGACATTAGGGAATGTCCTCAGATTATTAAAGGCATGTTGCGCATTGATCGATTTTCTCTTTATAATGTCAGAGGTTAGGTTTTTTTGGCAGGGGTTTTGGTTTTATGTCCCCACACCCCCCGGTGTGTTGTATTTGTGTTTAGGGGTAAGGGTTGTCCTCCCCCTTCGGTTTGGTCGTGTCACGACCCAAAATACCCCCTAGGAGTTAGGGATACATTAGCTCATGACCGTCGTGTCATACCATCCTGTATAACACATAAGGCTTACTTACCATCCTGTGAGAGAGAGCATACAAGGCATAGAAAATAGTGAACCCGGAAATTCTTCAATATAATAAGGTTCCATGTACAAGAGTCAACTAGGACTAAATGAAAAACTAAACCTTTTATACAAAATCCATCCCTTGAGTTACCAACCCAAGTCTGATGCAAAACCCCCAAAATGAAGCTCCAAATACATGTCGCTCTCCCTCAACCATAAGGCCACGTGTCTAGGCACCTATCATCAACATGATGATTCCAAGTGAACTCCTGCTCGACCCTCGGTTTCGGAGCACGATCGTCCAACCTGGAACCTACCGACATAACAGTTCAGCTGAGCATTGAATACTCAGCGTATACAAACTACTAACTGACAATGTTATAAAATATTAACATGTCATACAGAGTACAGTTCATCAGAACATAGGCATAATCAAAGTGCGGAAGTTTAAAACAATATAACAATTGCATATTCTTAAAAATCATACTTTGAGTTCGTACTTTCACAAAACGTATTTCAAATATCTTATGAGTCTTGTATGTCTTGTGAGTTCCATATGAATCACTTTATGAGTTCTTAAGAGCTTATGCGTGGCTTATGAGATTCTTAGCTTATTAGTACCTTATGAATTTTTGAAAGTTCCTTATTAGTCTTATTCGTCTTGTGAGACTTATGAGTTCCTTATGAGAATCAAGCTTCACTTATTTCATTTGGCTTGCACCTGAACTATGAAATGGACGGACATGCATAGCTTTCTTCATTGTATATACTTAACTAGTACCCGAACTATGAATGGACGGACGTACCAGCTTCGTACATACCCTACTAATACCCGAACTATGAATGGACGGACATATTAGCATTACATATTTTAACTAGTACCCGAACTATGAATGGACGGACATACCAGCGTTCTTATGAGTTTTACTAGTACCCGAACTATGAATGGACGGACATACTAGCGTTCTTATGAGCTTATGAGACTTATGAGTACTTATGAGCATTTACTTATTAGCTTTATCTTATGAGAATTCCTTATGAGCTTTTACTTTCTTATTCTTATGAGAAATCTCGGTCATACATGTGCATAGAGCGCTTGTGAGCGTCATCGAATACATGTGAGCATCTTAGAGATCAAGGAAAGCTTTTAAACATTTAGTCATATGCATAGAGTACTTGTGAGCATCATAGTAGAGAGTATTTAAAACATTGGAATAGATCATGTAATTTCACTCATGGAATTATCATAGCATATACATGGCTACTTAGCCTATTTTGCAAAAATCATAATTTAAAGCTTACTTTACGGTAAAACCCTCCTTTTAATACTCATGCTTAATACCAAGTTTATCATAAAAGCATGGTGATGATATACACCATTTGTGATCAATAGGTTAAGCAAGGAAATCATCAATTATAGTAAAATTCCCAATTTTGTTTTATTCCTTCAATAGCATATGCATATAACGCAATATGCCTTAGTTTTCTCAAAAACATACATCAATACTCACTATTTCATTTCATTCATGTTAATAGTATATAGTAGTATATACATACAAGGCTACAAACCTTACTTTCCTCAAGAACATGCAACAAAGCTTACTAATAAAGCTATACACCTCCCTTTCTACAAAAAACCATGCTTTACTAATTACTAAGCATGAATAAATCATAACAAGGTAGTTAGTAGATTGTTCTACCTTTTGAAGGATTGATTTCTTTTAATCAAGAGCTTTTAGAAAGCTTGAGGGATTAATATCCGAGCTTTGAGAAGCTTATAGAAATCTGGAAACTAGAACAGGGTTTCACTTTTGCTTCTAAACACCAACCACAAACTCACTTCCGAGAATTCCCAACTTGATGATTCACTTTGGAATCGAAATCCAGGTGTTAGAACACCAAGAAGGCAAGAAGAACTCTTCATTTGATGACAAAACATGAACTCAGAACATCCAAACAATTCTCAACTTTCTTCTTCTTCTTCTCTTCTTTAATCTCTCACAAATCCAAGCTTAGGGTTTGAGTAGATCAAACCCACGAAATCTCCTTCTATTTATAGTCTAAAAGTTACCAAAAACCCAAAAATATCTTAGAAAAATATCCCCCAAGGTCGGTGATGAGTTACAGCTTGTTTCTGGGCATTTTTGCCCTTTTTGAGGTTGAATTCGTCGACGAAATCAACCCCCCAGCACACTTCGTCGCCGAAATGGCACTTTGCCTGGGCCTCGTTTTCCCACTTTAGTATTTTGGCCATAAATTTTGACTTAGTTATCCAATTTTGACAATTCAACTTGTGTTGGATTCATCTTTCAAAGGGGAACAACTTTTATGTTTTACACAACTAATAATTCTACTTTATTCATACACTAAAGTGGCCATAAAGCTGACTAGTCTGAAATGGATTTCAGCAGACCAAATTTACAGCAGACCAGTTTACGGAAATCTGACATTTGACCCAACTTTTACTCAAAATCTGAAAAAGTGGCAAACATGAACCTCGAAGAGGGTTTCAATACCTTTCCAAAAATTTAAGAATTACTCGATTCTGATCAGCGGTAAAAATTCTAGACCTCTTCAAAGTTGAGAGTATGTTTAGGCATCCCTCTTCTTTTAACACTAAGAACATTTCCCCTTTGTATTTTCACACCCATAAACATCAAAGATGGTTCTTTAGTACCCTCACACACCATAAAACCTATGATAAACTCCTCATATCATTCATAAGAACCTAGGGAACCTTGGACCTCACAAACACTGTTTACTGCACTATTCACAGTACTATTCACTTACAACCCTTTAAGCATTTAGGGTATTTAATATACCATTGTTTTTACCCACTTAGAGTATATTTATACTCTCTTTTTGAGACTCAACACACGCATCTAGAACCCTCACTCGACTCACCCTACTACCAAGAACAAAATGGAAGGCTTTAGGCCTTTACACACACCATACAAGGGCACTATTCACTAACACTGTTCATAGCACAGTGAACTCGGATTCCGGGGTTCTACAGGTCGTTGTGTAGGGGTAAGGTTTTATGTCCCCCCTATTTGTTGGTCGGTTGTAGAGGTAAGGTTTTTTCCCCCCCCCCCCCCCCCCCCATTATTTTAATTTTAATAAACAGATAGGGGTCTACCAAATCCCCCGCTCCTTCTGAGTGGCTTTTATTAAAAAAAATAGTGATGTAATTTTTGTGTGAATAGTGTCTATGAACAGTGTATGTAAAGGCCAAGGTCTTCCATGTGACCTAGGTGTTGGTTTACATGAGAATGAGGTATCTCATTTTAAAATGAGTGTTATGGTATTGATTTAGTGTGTGAAACATAAGGTATGATGTATGTGTGTTTGGGAACCAAAACGAGAATATAAAATACTCTAAGTGTCGCGAAGAGGGATGTCTAGAAATACCCTCAACTTGAAAGAACTCTAGTTCTCTCACCACTGATCAAAATTGAGTGATTCTTGAGCCATTAGAAATATATTGAAGCCCTCTTCAATGTTCATGTTTAGCACTTTTCCAGATTTTGAGTGGATGTTAGGTGAAATTTTGATTCTCAGAAGACTGGTTTGTTGTAAGTCGTCCTAGGACCAGTCAACGTTGGGACCAATTTATACCATGATCAAAGCAGAATTATGATTTGTACATTAGAGACAAAGTTGTTTATTTTTGAATGACGAGTCCAACACAAGTTGAATTGCCTAAATCTGATAAGTCATTCAAAATTTATGGCCAAAACATTGAGGCAAACAAAACAGAGCAGAAACCGGTCGACCCAACACCAAATCCGGTTGACCCAACCTCATTCAGTCAACCAAATGAGAAATCGGTCGACCGAAGGTCCCAAATTTGACTATGGGGGTCTTTGGCCAACCCCTTTGGCTATAAATACAAGCCAATTTCATGGCTTAGGGTTTACAACATCCTTAGAGAAGATTTTGAGAGAAAAGAGAGAGAAGTTAGGGTTTTTGAAAGGGGTTTTACGTGTGCTTCATCAAGGATCGCCAGGTAAAGCTTCTTCTTGCTTTTGAAGTCCGATCTTCATTTCCACGAGCTTTCTCAAGCTTGAATTTGATTCCACAAGCTTGCTCAAAGCTTTCTCTCGCTTCCAAGGAGTATTCCAAAGCGAATAGACCACAGGGACTCAGTCTCGAAAGGTAGATACATTCTACTATCATGCTTTGCTATAACTCGTTAATAAAGGTTATGTAAAGTATGTTGTGAATGAAAAATGAGATTCTAGACTATGTGAGAATAAGATATTGTTAAGAATTATTATGGTTTGATATTTGAGAATTTCTCTAAGTATACTATGATGCTATTAAGGTTTATATAAACATGTTTTGATGTTTGCAAGCTTGTTAAGATTATAATGATGCTCACAAGCACTCTATGCACTATATGTCTTGCATGACCGATGTTTTCTCATAAGTTCAGGTATTCGGAATGCCATAAGAATAAACTCATAAGTCATAGCTCACAAGCTCATAAGCATTGATAAAGCCAAACATCGGGTTGGTTAAGGATAGGGCATATCCAAGGATATGTCATATCCAGCTCAAAGTAATCTCATATGAAATTGGATAAAGCCAATGGGAAGGTTGGTCAAGGATCTTGGTAGCCCATTTCTATGTATTCGATGAAGGATATTTATATACCCGACTCTAAGTCTTTTCACGGGTGCTAAGCTCTGGCTCTAAGTTATGCTCATGAAGATCTCATAAGCTCATATGATCTCATAAATAAATCTCAAAGTCTCTAAGTGCTCTAAGTCTCTATGGATCATAAGCTCTAAGGAACTCTAAGAACTCTATGGAACTCATAAGACTCTGATTCTCATACGAACTCATACGACTCATATGATTTTGGATTTTATACGGAAACTCATAAGGAAATGGTTTTTTTGAAACTATGTTTTTACCCTATGTTTGGTTGTGGAGAAAATAAGTGAAAACATGGAAAAGAAAAGAAAAGTATATAAAACACAACTAAGAATTGTATTAGAAATTTGAAATTTTCTTTTCTTTTTCATATTTTCACCTATTTTCTCAGCAACCAAACATAGCATTAAGGATTTCTAAGTCTCTATGTCTTTGCATGTTCAATGATATTATTACATTGTTAGATAGTAGTTTATAGACACTGAGTATTCCATGCTCAGTTGAACTATTGACTTCGACAGGTTTTGATGAGCGTGCTCCTGAGGCTTGGATAGAAGAGGAGTACTATAAGCCGGAGCCTATCATGGATCATCATCAGGATGATAGAGCTCTAGATAGGTGGCCCTATCTAGACTATTGCTGAGTGAGGAGTGAGAGAGGTGTATTTTGAGAGTGGGACTTGTCCACTTCATACTTCATATTTTGCTATGTCCTGTTAGTTCAGACTTGGAGCCCATTTATGAGCTCATGTAATTAGAAATTTTGCTTCCACTATGTATATGCCTTGTGTTTTTCACATGATGGTTTGGTTTGATATGATAAGTTACGAGCTAAAGTATCCCTAACTTGTAGGGGGTATTTTGGGTCGTGACATAGACAGTCGCCCAGACAGCTGACTAATAAGCGATGTGCGAGTTTCGAAGGAAAATACTATGTTTTAATGACAAACACTAAGGACTGATTGAAAATCAAATCCTGTGGATTTCTTGGTTTTCTTATATACGAAGTCCTGCGGTTTTACGAATCGATGCATGACGGAGCTGACACGATGGGTAGTCGTCTAGGTAGTGGACCGATAGGCAGTACGAGAATACCAAGGAGGTATCTCCTATTTTTACCAGTAATTATTGGAAACCGAATCCGATTACTAGAACCCACGGTTAAACCCAAACACTTTTTTGAGATTCTATGGATTCCGATTAGGAAAAGTGATGCCCTAATATTTATAAAATTTAATCTCAAATTACTTATACTTAATTAAAGGTCATCATGGCCTCAGGGTTTTCTTCCGAAAATCTGGGTCGTTACAATACTAGTGTGTTTCGTTCCATTTAGGTCGGGCACTAGTAAAGCATTGAAAGTGCACACCCATAACAAGCTATGTGTAAAGTAACTGAAAGATGATGAGTATAGGACAATTTCCTGTCTCCATTTCGTCGCCAAAATCAAAACACTCCTGTGATTTCATCGACGAATTCAAAACAAAAATTTGTTTTTCTATTTTGGATCTGACCTTAATGATGAGAATAACTTCCTAGGTCATTTGGCAATCATTTAACATGATTTATATGAATTCTTAGGACCTTAGAATGATATCCAATTTTTGTCCTAGGCTCCTATGGTCAATATGTATTTTGAGCATTCAACTTACCATATTTTGAGGACTTCTTACATAAGTCTTAGACACTCTCAAAATAAAATAAAAATACATTTTTAAGCTTCTTGAGAGTTGATGGTCTTGATCTTGGGTCTTGAGATTTGGCTTTGTCTTCAGGGGACCCGACTTGGACTTTGGGCACAACTTGGAATCTTCAATTTTTACTTGAGTTGAACACTTTCTTGAATAACTTCCATTCTTTTTGCCTTGAGTGAGGTATTTATTTTCTTATAATCTGCAATGATCAAGTATTCAAACAGTTTGTTTCAATTCATTATTATGTTATTATCAAAATTTAAGGGTACCCAAGGTTGTAACTTTGAGGCTAACACCTACCGACATAAAAATGTATGGCTAAGCATGAAATACTCAGTATATACAAGCTACTAGGTAATAAGGTTAAACATCAATAATATCATGTATGTACTTAAAAGTAACAATTCAGAATTCATGCATTAAACTGAACTTAGAGTTATACTTCAAATCTTAAAGCAAAAGTGCATAGTTTCCAAAACTTTATCTTAAGAGCTTTCGTAGAAAACAAAACTTATCTTATGAGGTCTTGCGAGAGTCACATTTCGTATGAGTTCCTTATGACTCTTATTAGCTTATAAGTCCTTATGAACCTTAGAGATCCTTATGAGAACCTATGAGCTGATCTTAGAGAAGTCTTGTGAGACTTATGATCCTTATGAGAACTTGTTGGCCAATCTTAGAGAAGTCTTGTGAGACTTATGATCCTTATGAGAATTTGCGAGCCGATCTTAGAGAAGTCTTGTGAGACTTATGATCCTTATGAGAACTTGTGAGCCGATCTTAGAGAAGTCTTGTGGGACTTATGATCCTTATGAGCATTGTAACCGATCTTAGACTTGTGATCCTTATGAGCATTTGTAACCGAACTTAGAAAATACGAACCCAAAGTTTGCCCTTGTCAATTCTTATGAGCTTATGAGTTTTCTTATGAAATTTTTCTTAAATTTCGTTTCTTATGAACTTTCCTTTAAAACCGTTTCTTATGACTTTTGAAACATCATGCTTATGAAAAAATCGATCAAGCGAGAACAGTGTGTGCATAAGGTACTTGTGAGCAGTATACTATACTTGGAAGACTTTAAACATTTAAGGCATAAACACATAAATCATAGAGGCATCATGGTCTACTTAGAAAACTTTAAACTTAATCATATAGAGTTTATGAACATCGTAGTAAGCTTAAAAACCTCTACATCATTCAAGCTTAGTCATAGAATGTCATTCGTAACAATAGCATGACATCAACATGGCTATTAAGCCTATTACATCAAGTCCTACTTAAAATCATAGTTTCTTTAAGGAAAAACTCTAACAAATCAAAGCATAGAACATATTTACCCTTTTGTTTAAAAACCCAACCTTAAAACCCTTATTTCTAGGTTAAATCATAGCAATGTTAGAGAGTAGGTGTATTTACATATTGAATGTACAACAAGTTCTCTAATAGGGTGTATCTACCTTTCAAAGACCAAATCTCTTTGGTTAAGAGCCCTAGAAAGCTTGAGAATGCTTGGAAAAGCAACACCGAGCTTCTACCCTCTTGGGATCACTTCCTCTTGGCTTAGCTCGTGAGAGAAACCTTGGCTTGCAAGCTCCTTACCTCCCTTTTGATCTTGAGAATCTTTGGATGTGAGAGTTGGGTTTCACCCTTGATCTTGAGAAAACCTTTCCAAAACCCTAGCTTTTTCCCCCTTTCTCTCCAAAACTCTTTGAAATTCCTTAGTTCAATGATTCCTTTAACCTAGTGGGGGGTGTGGGGGGGTGAATATGTCTACTTAACAAATTCTACCAATTTTAATTTTAAGCAATCACAAACAATCAATCACAAGTTAACACGAAAACTTTTTACGTGGAAAACCCTTTCGGGAAAAACCACAGGACCTAGTCTAGCACAAATTTTACTATGAGAAGATTAAAGAAATATAAGACTCAAATCTTACCCAACCAGACACGACACACCGTTCTTCGGTATTGATTCTTCACCTTGCAAACCACAAACTCAGCTAATTCGATCTCTGCAATAGCAGCTCTGGTTCCACACCGGTCACCTCTTCTCAAAGCTACTCAACCACGATCTCCAAAGATCGATTCCCATCCTTGACGGCTTTGGCTCATGCCAACCAACACTCATAGTGGAGTAACAATGGGTTTTGAAGGTTTAATAACTCTCTAGATGGATCTCCAGAAGAATAGAGATCGAACGAAGCAATTAAGTTTATGAATCAAACTTGCTTCTCTAGAGAACAAGAGAGGAGAACAATGGGGGATTACCAAATAGTGATTTGGAGACCCTTAGATATCTCTTAGAATTCTCTCCTTACTCTCTTAATGAGGCCAATTCGATTTAGGGTTGATTTAAACACCTAGGGAAGCCAAGAAAACCAGCTTTGATCAAAATAGAAGGTTTTTTTGAAGGAACCGTTCGAACGGTCTAATAACCGTTCTAACGATTATGGCTTCTGTCTAACTGTAGCATTGATTAATAAAATTTTATTCTGGCATCGTTCAAACGATCTGATAACCGTTTGAACTATTTTGGCTACTGTCTAACTAAAACCTTGTTCAGTAACTGAAATTCTGGCACCATTCAAACGATGGTCTCTTCGTTCGAATGGTTGAAGATATTGTAATCCACAGACTGAATGAGTTTTGATATTTTTGAGCACAATCTCTGTGACTATTCGAACGATTAAGGAACCGTTTGAATGATTCAAGCAAAAACTCTCCAGAATTTCCTGAACTTCCCAACAAGGTTGTAACTAACCACCTAGACATATTTAAATGTTTTCCAAGCCAATTCCACCTATGGTAAACTAGGTAGTTAAGTTTCTTACCATCCTACTAACATGAGCGAAGCTTTATGGCAGAATGTTCTTCAGTTTAACCTCTTTGAGCTTTATCTTCATGAGTAGGAGCACACTGACACACATCATTGAGACACATCTGATTAACCTAATTGTCACTGGAATTAAGCCAATATAGACTATGACTTTACACTCTTCCTTAGGTTTGTGAACCCTAAAACCCACTAAATGGGCTTGTATTTATAGGCCAAGGGTGATTAAAACCCTAGTTTTCCCTTAAAATTCATGCACAAGGGGAAAACCCCCAAATCATTAAAGGTCGGTCAATCGGCTGGGAGAAAATCCCTATTGTTGCCCCTTTTTTGAGCATTTTTGAGACAGTTGGTCGACCGACTGGGAGGGGCGATCGACTAGCCTCTGACCAAAGTGGCCCATTCTTGGGCCACTTTCATCCAACCGGTCGACTGGCCAAGAACAAAAATCTACTATGGCCAATTTTGGGCCACATTCGAGACAGTTGATCGACCGGCCATGGGGGGCGATCGACCGGCCACCTGCAGACTTGGTCATTTTCCCCATGTTTCTCCATTTTTCACACTTAGAGTGTTTCCACTCTTTCTTTAGTGCACTTAGAGTAACTTCACTTGTTTTCCTTGGCTTTAACACGCACATAACACATATAGTTTGATTTCAAATTCTTCCACTCATTCATCCCACAACAAAATACATAAAAGGCCTTTAGGCCTAAAATTACTATTCACATACACTATTTACCGACACTATTCACTGACTATGAACTTGAGTCCCAGGGTTCTACATAACATATCTAGCTATTGAACTAAACCATGCATTTATGTACTATGTGACATGAGCTACCAATAGATGATTGTGCTCTTAGTACTTCTAACTCAATAGTAGCATCTTAACCATTAATTGTGCTAACTCTTGCTTCATAAGTCGTAATTGACAAGTAATATCTTCTCTATTTTGTTTCCATTTTCAGTACTTCTAATTTGAATTATTGAATTTCATGCACATGTTGCTTCTCTAATTGTTCCTAAATAAGATATTGTGTATTTTGGGTTAAATATTCTAAATATTTTGTTTTGAAGAAAATATTTCCATTTAAAATTTAAATCGTCAATACTCACAAATTTTCTTTTCAAAGTAGAAGGGTCATTGACATTTGGCGCTTCGTCAATACATTGTGTTCCTGAAATGACTGTGTAATGAAGAAATGCATAACAAGAAGTTTAAAACATCTCCTAGTGTATATACGCATAACAGTAGATTTCACTCCATGAATAACAATTCAAATTGAAGTCTGCAAATTTTTAGGAGGGTTTGAATAAAATATTTATTTTCAAAGAAGAATAAACATTAATTTGTTAATCATTTGATTGAAAAAAACTAAAAAAAGAGAAAACATTTTGCATACCTGAAAAAGGAGGGAGTTGATGCCGAAGATTGAACGAAGCTGATATCGGAGGTTGAATGAGACCTTTGATGAAGAGAATAATTGTTGTAGGGAGACTACGAAAGGGTTAGATATTATGTCCAAAATCTGCGCACGAATAGAAAAAGAGTGAAATTTTGAAATTTTATAAAGATAATGTATCATCACGATTTCTAAAGAAAATTGTGATCATATAAACATTTATATCTTTTTAAAATATGAATAATTAAAGAAAATGTAAAGACTCCATCAAACCACGGTTATTATCAGTTAGTGTAATATTCATACTCAAATTTATAGTTTAGAAAAATTCTTTGGAAACCATGGTTATAGTAAGCAATTGTGATTCTTTGGAGACCATGGTTATTATCGGTTAGTGTAATAACCATAATCAATAATAAAAAATATATATAATTAGATTTTATTGTCAATATAAGATCATGGTCATAATAATAACGGTGATGCTTGAAAATATTTATGATCATAGTTATTTTGTAACAGTGATTAATTAATTCACACGGTTTTTTTTTAATCATGTTTCCTTTTATAACTGTAATCTAAAATTCCGTCAAAAAATTTGCGCGATCTCAAACGCAATTTATAATGTATTGTATCACAGTTCCTGTGAAAATAGTAATTGTACTTGAAAATGAAACGATAATTAGTAAGCATATTTGTAGTAGTGTTAGGACCTTCTATTGGCTTTAAACTCAAATATAACTAAAATGTAGCAACAAAAAAGATTGATTTAATAGTAAGTACCATTACAAATGGAAGGTTTTGAAATTGAAACTCACTTTTACAAGTTGATCCTTAGTCACGATTGTAACGACCCGAATTTTTAGAATAAAATCTTGAGGTCAGGATGACCGGTAATTAAGTATAATTAAATTAATTAATGAATATTAGGGTATCACTTTTTCTAATCGGAATCCGTAAAGTCCTAGGAAAGTGTTTGAGTGTAACCGCGGGTTCTGGTTATCGGATTTGGTGTCCGATAATTACCAGTAAAACCAGGAGATACCTCCCAGGTATTCTTGTACTGCGTGTTGGTCCAGTACCTGGATGACTACTTGTTATATCAGCTCCGTCATGCATCGTTTTATGGAACCACGGTGCGCTTAGTGCCCAAAACCCAAGAAATCTGCGGATTTTGAATTTGGATCGGTAATTAGTGCTTACCAATAAAATCCAGTATTTTCCTTCGAAACAGGCACACCACATGTCGATCGGCTATCTAGACAATTGCCTGTCGTCTCAGTCCTATCGCACGTCGAACTGTGAAACCGGGCATGATTAGTACCCAAAACCCAAGAAAGCCATAGGTTCTGAAATTTCATCGGTACTCAGTATTTATCAATAACACCCAATAGTTTTCTTCAAAACTCACACACCAAGTGTCGATCGGTTGTCTGGACGATTTTCGTTCATCTTGGCTTTATCACACGTCAAACCGCGAAATTGCGGTGTGTTTAATGTCCAAAACTAGGAAATTAGTGGGTTTCGCAGTTTTCTTCCAGACTTAGTGTTTACTATCAAAACTCAATACTTTTCCCCGAAATTCGCACAGCGGGTGTCGGACCGTCCCTAGTACGGTCACCTATCGTTTCATCACCATCGCACCTCATCTCGCGGAGTTACGTGGGCCATATGTGTGAAAAATTGTGAAAACCGGTCAACTGTCTCATCATCGCGGCCCATGTGCTATCACATGGCCGTGCCACGTGGCACCACATAGGCAACCCCTTGCCTATATAAGGAGGGGATCTCCCCCTCATTTTCTCCAATTCACGCAGAGATCAGAACCTCTGCTCATGAGGTTTTAGAGAGAGAAAGAGGAGAGAGAAAGTGAGGAGAGAGAAAGAGAAGTAGAGAGAGAAGGAGGTGTACCTTGGGTTTTCTAACATTCTGGACGCGTTGGCGACGTCCATTTCACCCTCCGGAGGGTCAAATTTTGTGTAGGGAGGTAAAATTCATTTTCCTTTCTTCTAGTTTTTCCTATTTACGTTATTTTTATATGTGGAATGTTTTGATTGTGTATGGCATGGATGAAAATGGGTCGGAGACCTGGTGTGATGTGTATGGAATCGATGAGAATGGATTGGAATCAAGTAAAGGGGTGTAGCCCTCGGTTCTGGGTTGAAAAGCTCAGAATTTATGCTCAGCAGAGGCAAAGCGATTGATCGCCCAGCACTGGCAATCGATTGCCAATGCACAAGAATTGGGGATTTGGACCTCAATTGTGTTCGGACCCTCCGGGAAGCCAGTTTGGTCCCTTAGTGTGTTATGATATCACCCTATGGTGTCAATGATTGTTTGGATGTTGTATTAAGGCAATGAATTGATCCATTGGCCTGGTAAAGTTCTACCTCGGAACAACCTTTTATGATGTGATGTATTGGATGCTTAAAAGATGATGATAGGGTTCATTGGCCTGGATACGTTCCCTATCGGAATGGTATACCCTTGGACTTGGTCCATGGGCGCGAGGCCCAACTAATTCAATTAATCAAGCGATGCTTGGATTAATTGAGGATTTCCTATGGTTAGAAAACTTAACCTGTGTTAAACGTTGTCTGTGCTTCCTCTCTGACTAGGTTCAAATAGGTGCTGTCTATTTAGAGTTAGGGTTCCTCCATGACTTATAGTTGGGAGAGTCATTGTCTTCGAAAGTCTTCCATGACTGATAGTCGGGAGTTGGTGGAATAATATTCAATCCTCTTTGACTAGGTATGTGACTGATAGTCGGGAGTGGGTGGAATAATATTCATAGATCCTCTTTAACTAGGTACGTGATTGATAGTTGGGAGTGGGTAGAGTATTATCCATAGATCCTCTTTGACAAGGTCAAGGAAGAACAGATGGTTATGTTATATGATAGAAATGCCATGAGGACAAGGTACCCACTGGGGCTGAGTTAGATGGTTTTGTTATCTGATAGAGATGTCCTGAGGACAAGGTCTCCACTGTGGTTGAGTCAGATGGTTGTCTTATTTGATAGAAATGCCGTGAGAACGAGGTCCCCACAATGGCTGAGTCAGATGATTTTGTTATATGATAGAGATACCATGAGGATAAGGTCCTCACCGTGGCAGAGTCAAATGGTTGTCTTATCTGATAAATGCCATGAGGATGAGGTCCTCACCGTGGTTGAGTCAGATATTTTGTTATTTGATAGAGATGTCGTGAGGACAAGGTCCCCACTGTGACTGAGTTAGATGATTGTGTTATCTGATAAAAATGTCGTGAGGACGAGGTCTCCACTGTGACTGAGTCAGATGGTTTTGTTATCTGATAGAGATGCCGTGAGGATGAGGCTCTCACCATGGCTAAGTCAGATGGTTGTGTTGTTTGATAGAAACGCCGTGAGGAAGAGTTCCCTACCATCACTGAGTCAGATGGTTGTGTTGTCCGATAGAGATGTCGTGAGGATGAGGTCCTCACCGTGGCTGAATCAGATGGTTGTTATCTCTATTTTTGATATGTCGTGAGGGTAAGTCTCCCACGGTAACTAAGATCAGGGAGGAATGTTTACAAATGGGTAAAGGCCCGAGGTTTCATGCTAAGTTTAAATACTCAGGGTTGAGTAGAGTCTTGAGGACTCGAAGGTAAAAACGTGGTTTGTCGCGCCCCAAAATACCCCATAGGAGTTAAGGGATACTTTAGGTGTGACTATACATATTTGCCAAACCATCCTGCAATAAACAAGACTAACATAATGTAATAACAATGATAATCAGAGCGCGGAAGCTATAACATGTGTGTGGAAGCATGAACTAACTTTTTCTTTTCTTTTATAACTCCAAAATAGTATTCCAAGTTACCATATACAAAACACAATCAGAGTAAAGGTGGACATGCCTACCTATCAAAATACAAAAAGGAACTCGCTAACACTCTCCTCTCAACAGTAGTCGAGGTATGGCCACACATCCAGATCCCTATCCTCCTGAGACTGCAGCGGGCTCCCTCTCCTCTACGTACTCTTCCTCGACTCAAGGCTCAAGGTCGAGGACATCCACGGAACCTGCCGACATAAAAGTACGGCTAAGCATGGAATACTCAGCGAGTACAAGCTACTAGCTAACCATAGCAATAATAAAAGCATAACAACAGTGAACACGATATGAAATATCAATTAAAGCAATATTCACAGCATAAGATAAATAGTATTAAACATGAAGTAATATGATTATCTTGGCATGCGTGCATGAATGCGAAAACCTCGATAAAACTCATATTGGCAAACTCTTTTCATGTCTCGGAATTGCTTGTGAAAATCATGCATGCGTGTCAGTCTTCTCTTATATTTCATGTCTTGACTTGTATACTTGTGAACCAGAGGCTAGCACCCGCATATCCCTGGGCTACCAACCTCCTTGACATATATCTTGTTTTATTTACTTGTGAGCCAGAGGCTAGCACCCTTCACTTGGGCTACCAACCTCCTTGACATGTAACTATTTCATTTTCTTATAAGCTAGAGGCTAGTACCCTTCACTTGGGCTACCAACCTCCTTGACATATGTTTGTTTTTATTGTTTATTTTATCATGTACAAATACTCTTGGAAAACCCAGTTCATGCATGCATGTGTGTTTGTGTGCTTGTCAATAGTGGCAACCATGATGACATGTATGACATGAAGGATAGTGCATTGCAATTCAATTCATAGTATAAGTATGTGAGAATTTGGGTAATCTACATTGCATTTGGTCCATTCATTGTTTATTAGAACAATTGCACAAGGCCTACTTCCATTTTCTCCATTTAATTCATTTACTCCTAGTTTAAGCATTTTGTCATACACATAGTATGCAACATTTCCTTAGTAGTTCATCTTATTCTTTTTAGTGCATATTTTTCATTCAATCATCAAGGTAAGTTCATTATTTGTAAAATGCTCATCCACCATTTTCCATTTCACATATCACACACATCCATACGGCATCCAATCGCCTTAACCTCTCATCCATCCACACATCACAACATCCATATTATCTTGTTTACCTTTTTTTGAGAGATAGCACGTTTTAAAAGGGGGGAAAACATGGGATCAAGAATCATCAACTAAAATGGAAAAAACCTAGGTTATGGCTAAGGGAGTTAATAGGGTGTACTAACCTTGAATCAAGGCTTGATCTTGGGTGGAAACCCTTGACTGAAGCTCCAACTTGAAAGAAGGAGGATCCTTGCTTGAAGAATGTTGAGTGGGGAAGAAAACCCCTTTGAAGAGTACTTTGGAGAACGCTGCCCTAGCTGGAGAAGGACTCCCCCACAAGCTTGAGGCTTGGCTTGGAGAAATCCAAGCAAGGGGGATGATTGGGGTCTTGCAACCCTTAATTTCTTCTCTCACAATGATGCCCTAGGAAAACCCTCTTCTCCTCTCTCATTTTCTCTTCTAAATTCCTCTAAGGTTTGTGTGTGGGGACCAAATGCCCTAGCAAAGCCTTATAGGCAAGGGTTTAACGCTCAAAAGACGAAAAAGCCCTTAATGAAATTTCTGCAAAACGCGATAGATCGAGCGATCGGTGGTTATGACTGAGCTATCGGTCGCTTACCGAGCGACCGGTGTTCTTGGTCGAGTGATCGGTCAAAAACACCTTCTCTGGAAAAATTCCTCATATAAAAAAGTTAACCAGTCGATAGCTACCGATCGATCAATTTTGGACCGATCGATCGTTAAAAATGACCGAGCGATCGGTTGTGAACCGATCGATCCCTAGCGATCGGTGTTCTGCAGATTTTTGACTCATTTTACTGTTTCGGCCATAACTTTCGACCCGTTCATCGGATTTTGACGATTCAACTTGCATTGGATTCGTCTTTCAAAAACGAACATTCCTGATATATTTCTCCCTTATTTATTAATTAGACTACGTGAAGGCCAATTGGCTACGAAAGTGCTATTCATTAAATATGGAAAAGTCCGAGGTGCTACATGGTCGGTTACCTGTGATGGTAACCCGGTATTGAGAACACCGTTGATACTGGATGAATTTGATAAATGAAAAAAACTAAGGGGTTGAAGACCTCAGAATAGGGTGAAATAGCCATGAGTGACCTTAGGTCACGAATTATGATATTATTATTCTGTATATTGTCATGATATGAGAATTTAACTGCAATACTATATCATTATCAATGGATATTACTATGTGGAAAATAGTCTAGATGAATTGTAAATTTTGTTGGGCTTCATAGCTGACTGACGTTTTAAGTTAGCAGATTATGATGCTGCTGTCCAGAGAATAGAGGGTTCTGACAAGACGTTTGAGGCTTATAAGGACCGCCGTATCAAGTGAAGGTAATGTATTTGCTTATGATGAGTTATTGTGATGACCAATTGTTATTGCTTATGTAAGATCATAAGAAAAGTTAAAAAATTCTCGTGCAGATAAAGTCTTCTGGTACGTGGTAATGACAACCGGACACGCGTCTCAGAAGATGATTTCCTAAGACGCGGGTTCGGGGTGTCACAACGATCACCCTCTTTTACAATATACACCTAAGGAAGATTAAGAATTTCTTTACTCTTCACAACCCTCTTGCACGAGAATGAGACCACTTTCTTTATCAATACTTTTAATAATTTTTCATTTATACTAAATTTTAAGAGATAATAATAACATAAAAATTTAAAAGTTAAAAACAAAAACACTGAAGTACACAACCGTTGAGCATTGTGTGCTCATGCATATAAGGTGCCACACTACCCTTTTGGAGGTGAGTTCGTGGGGTGAATCCTCATATCCCGAGTCGTGGTATGTGTGAGTGTAATCAGGGCTGGAGCCAGAATTCTCTTGCAGAGGGGCCTAACAATGGGGTCCGGGCCCCGAAAATTTTTTGAGGGCCAAGTTCGTAGGCATCACATTTTTTTGTGTTCGTTTATAAAGAATATATTTGTTCTCGGAAGTTTAGGGGGGGCTAGAGTCCCCATCGCCCTAGCTCCGCCCCTCTCCCAGACTGCACCTCTCATAACTCCAATAGGTTTTTTTTTTTTTTTCAAAATTTCAGGGGGGCTTCAGCCTCCCCGGGCACCATGTGGCTCCACCCCTGAGTGTAATGAGTGTGGATGTGCTTGCCTTCCAACAAAAAAAAAACTCTCTACTCTTTAGCTTGAAAGACTGCCCCCAAGGCCCCAACTCTTATTTTGTAAATGAATGTATAAATTTTTCTGTGTAATTTCTTGTCTTGTAATTTGATAATAAATATGTTTATTAAAATGATGTAAAATTAAATAAAATAATTACGTGAAAGAAGTTTGAGCGAACTTGAGCTCGGCTCGACTTGAATCAAGTTGGAGCTTGAAAAACTCAAGCCCGAACATTCGAGCTCGAATCAAGCTCTAGCCAACTCATAGTCAATCGCGATTGAACTCGGGAGAGTTCAATTGCACCCACAAGTTGTCTCCCTTTTAACTCTCATTATCTGTGATTAAGATTTATTAATTCTTAGGGTTTAAATATCTGATCATGATTTTTAAAAGAAAAAATATCAACCATAAGGATTAAAACTTTTTTCTTTTTCGTCTCACCATCGTTTTAAGTAGCAGGTTCAGAACAGTTTTCCTTTTCGTTTTTTTAGAAGCAGGTTGAGGACAATTACCAACTCCTCTCTTGATTTTTCAATCGGTTATACCAAACCATATCTCTCAAGTCTCAACTGCTCTCACCCGGACCAACAAACTTATAGTGGGAAGGTTTGAGATATTGTAGAGAAATTAATGATAAGGAAGAGGGGCAGTTTAGGAATTATAATATTCACCCATGAATGGTGTTGGTAAAGTTAGGCTCCTCCAAAAAAAAAAGCCCAAAAAAAAAAGTTAGGCTCCTCCTCAACCAACAGGGGTTGGGGCTGATGGCCAGGACCACGCCTCACGAAGCGGAGGTCCTGAGTTCGATTCCCTACTCTCGTTGGCCACCCTCCAGATTTATCCGGACTTTCCTGGTGCGTGTGGAGTGAGGGCTCTGCACGTGCCCAGGGGAACTAGTTGGGTGCTCTAAGAGGCCGGGATACCCTTGTCCCCAAAAACAAAAAAAAGTTAGGCTCCTCCCACGCAGATCACAAGATCGTGATTCACGCCTCTTCACTTTCTTCGCTGACGTACCTACCAAATCTATAGGCCAACGATCCGACGTCCTGGATCTCTCCGATTTCTATACTCTTGCACTGAGTAAAACATGATCCAGCGCACCACAGTTTCTATCCAGCTAGACCAGGATCCAACGGCTCATATTAACTTCCTTTCCAAGAGGTACGACTCTGGATTCACCGATCACACCGCACTAATAAGTAAAAAGAAATGGTCTTCACAATAAATAAATAAATAAATATATATATATGGGCTAAATAAGGCTGCACTCAACCCGAGCTAGCTCGGCTTAGCTTGACTTGTTTGAGAGGAGCTCAAGTTGATATTTCAGACTCGAATAAATTAAGCCAAATGAGACTCTGTTTGACTCCGCTCAGTTTGTTTAAGGTGCTGTTCAATTTGAGCTTAACTCGGCTCAAAAGATGACACAATATTTTTTTTTTGGTAATATTATTTATATAAATGAAAATTAATATCTTTAATTTTCTTTGTTATAAATTATAATATTTTATAATTTTTAATAAATAAGTTTAAGATAATAATAACAAAAAGATTAAACAGTTAATAGAAAAAACTCCGAATTAACTCTCTTGAAACTAAAGGACTACTTTTAAATCTTATTTTGATATATGAATGTAGTATTGATTTTCAGTAATTTCCTGTATTATAATTTAATAATAAATATTTTTATTAAAATCATTTAAAATTAAATAAACTAATTTCATAAATCAAGCTTAAGCCAGGCTTGAAAAAGGTCAAGCTCAAACTGAACTCGAGCTTTATCAAACTTGTTGAAGTCAAGCTCAAGGTCGGCTCGAATACACCGAGCTAAGTCTTGGGAGAGGATCATTCGACCGGCAATTAGAGGTAGCCTTTAAGATATTACCTGCTGAACCAGTCGTCTCTACGGAGTATCGTATTAAAGAGGATCCGAATCTTCCGGATGCGTCTGTGGCCTCCACACGTCAGACAAGTTGGGAATTCCGGCGAAGAGAGATTTGCAGAGGAGAATTCCTCGAAACATCCAGTAGCTTCGTCTCTGAGGTATATTTCTTTTATGAATCTTCTTTCTTTTCTTTGTAAAGATTACGTTTTCTTTCTTCAAAATAATAATAGTCTGAAATTGATGAAACCGATCGTGATTGTATGGGCTTTGGGATCATTCTGGTTTGGTTGTTTGGCATCAAAATTAATAATAATATTCTGAAATTAGACCAAATGAAAGGCTTGAAAAGAATGAATTCAATAAAATTGTCATTCAATACATGGAAATATATCCCAATTTTCAATTTTTATGATGATATACAAGAAATTCACTTAAGAAAATGGAAAAAAAAAAAATAAGACAAAAAAATAATAAAATGGTAAATATATTTTATGTTTGCACAATTTTTAGTGGGCAATTATAAATTGTCATCACTTTCTTATTTTTCTAGTTTTTTTTTTCATTTTCATTGAAGAGGAAGCCTAGCCCCTTTCTCTGTAAAACCAAAACAAACCAAGATCAGATATTTCATTTCAACGGATCTGTAAATTGAATTATAAAAGAGGGGGTTCAGAACTTAATTTGAAGAGTTTTTGCAAAACCCAAAACATGAACCAAATAAACAAATCCGTTAAATATAAATCTAGTTATAAAGATTATAAAAATAGACTAATGCACACGGGGAGAGAGAGGTAACCTGTATGATCGATTTAAATCAAATCTCCCCCTAAAGAAGCTCCTTCAAAGAAGAAGCAATTACAGACATTAGCTATGAATAAATAATCCTAATATTATTATTATCCATATTACATCATCTTACATAAGCTGCATACCATTGTCGTTGTCAGTTGCCTTTAAAACAAAGAAGACGTACTTGGTAAGAGGGATGAAGGTGATGGTGTAGAAGATCAAGGAAAGAACACCGAAGATGTCATCGTCATGCTTGATACTGTCACTTAAGGTGTTGCATACACGTACAGAGGGGACGTGATGATGTCTTGTCCGTATACTATGCCGATGTTTTGGAAGGCAAGTTGCAATTATCGAACAATACACGGACTACAAAAGAAAATTTCTCAAAAGGATAATTCTACTAACCAAAAGAAATCCTTACCACACCATCAATAACAATTTTTTCTTCATGAATAGATACATATACATAAGAGAGGATCTTTTTTTACAGAAAAACAATAGAAGATGGGGTTGACCGACAATTGTTGGGAATAGTTAAATGTAGAGTATAGTATTAAAACTTGGTGAGTCGACTCGAAACTCGACCGAGTCGTTTTGACTCGACCAGGTTTCGAGTCGAGTTTGAGGTAAAACTCGGTTTTGATCAGCGTTTTAAGAAGCGTGTGAGGCTTACGCCTCGAGGCTTGCCTCGGGGCGAGGCTTAAGGAAAACGCCTTGAGGCTTGACCATGAGGCTTAAAACCCCATGAGGCTCACATGAGGCACACACCTCATGTCTTGAAGCTTGCTTTATGTCTGTGTACGTCTTATACATTAACTAAAATTAGGAACTGAGACTTAAATGTTGTTTTTTTTCTATCATTTGTTATTTGTTTCAACTAATTTATATAGTATTTCTTCTGTGTATGTGTGCGCCCACATGAACACTCACAATGTATACAAATACAAATATATATATGTCTCTTTCTCTCTATATGTATATATACTATAATTTTTCATCAATTTCTTGAATCTTTTTGTGATTTTTCTTATATTTATTTGTTAAAATGAGAGAGCATGAAGCTTTCTTCTGAGGCTTACGCTTCACGTCTCGAGGCTTACGCCTCACGCATCTTGAGGTCCTAACGCCTCGCCTTACGCCTTAACGTTTTAAAACATCGGTTTTGATACTGAAAAACGAGTAACTCGTGCTTCGACTCGCCCCGACTCGCTCTGACTTGAGGCACTTTTTTTGTTAAAACAAAAAATCGAGTAAACCGCCTACACGATTGACTAAATTATGTTTTTTTCTTTTTATTAGCACACCCCACCCACTCTTAAGTATCAATACAAAACAAAAAGGGGGTATTTAGTATATATTGATTAATATATCTCATTTTAGCCATGATTTATCATTAATTTTGATTTATACCATATATATAGTACTAGAAAAATATTATATATGTCCGAGTTTTAGGTGTCATTATTCGAACAAGTTTTACCCGAGTTTCCGAGTTGACTCTACTCAGTAAGTTTCCTAGTCGAGTTGAGTTTTCGGGTTTTAAAACACTGATGTAGACCTTTAATTCATGGTCATGATGGATGTAAACCTTCCTAGATTCGAACTTCGAGTCAAATCACCACTTTTGCCATGATCCTAGTAACAAAATTCTCTGAACTTTTGAAATATTCACGAATTATTCCCGAATTTTAGGTGTGCCGAATTATTTGCGAATTTTAGTTTTTGCAAATTATTCCTGAATTCCACGATTTATTTCTGAATTATTTGTGAATTTTGCAATAATTCATTTAGTTCGACAAAGTAGACTGCATTATTGTATATTATTTAATCGAATTATTGGATTTTTTTTTTTATAATTATTTATTTTTTCCTGAATTATTCCTGGATTTTTCTTGGATTTTCCGAATTTTTTCGTGCTTGACCCTTTCCGAATTATTCTTGAACCCTGACTTTGTCACTATGGCCATGATAGCCTCTTTCCCTTCAATTCCTGAGACACTTATTGGCTTTATGTAGCTTAAGAACACTTTGATTGGAATAACTGTCGAGAGAGAGGGAAAGGGAGGTGAAAGTACAGAAGGTTTGGTGAGGGGAGAGAGAAGTGGGGCTGGTTACATAGAGAGGTTGGGAAATGAGGAGGTGTTGCATGAGGTGGGGAGAGAGATTAGGAAGATGGTGATGGTGGGCCATTATGTGAGGGGAAAGTGAGGAGACGTGGGGATAGAGAGAAGTGGGGTGTGAGAAGAAGTGGGACACGTCTATACACACCCTCTTATCCTCTTCATAATGATGTGGCAACTTCTTAGTTATATGTAAATTACTATATTACCCTATAATAACTACTATCATGTGTTAATAGGATAACATAAAATGGATTTTTTTAGTAACAATAAAAAAAATCAATCAACATTATTTACCCCTCCTCTCATTATAATAGTAGAGATTGGTGGATATGTGACTTCGGCATAGATTTGCA
This sequence comes from Tetracentron sinense, assembly GCA_015143295.1. Classification (NCBI taxonomy): domain Eukaryota; kingdom Viridiplantae; phylum Streptophyta; class Magnoliopsida; order Trochodendrales; family Trochodendraceae; genus Tetracentron; species Tetracentron sinense. Next base: position 5,080,776 of record CM026572.1, on the reverse strand, counting down.
TAAGCTCGATTTTTAGAAATCTTTGACTCCTAATGGTATTATTTTTAGAGGATTTGTGGTCATTTGAGATGTGTTGGATGGAGGAGTGGCAAATGTAAGCCTTCATTTCCCCCCTTTTTGAGGGTTTCTTGGTATACATTTTTTTTACTTAGAGCTCAATTCTGCTTCTGTATTCAACATCCTAGTTTTTTCATTTGGTATAATCTCTAGAACTGATGCGCAATGTTACCCTGAATCAGAAAGGGTCATATGACCTTGGTTTCATCCCAATGTTCAAACTTCTTTGTTTAGCTGCATCTTATATGAGTAGTCTTATTATAAGGAACTTTTTAAACCTAAATCATTCAACAGTTCGAGGTTGATTGTCGACCATCTAGTTTGATTATTTTATCGTTGATGTTAGCATGACATTGTTAGATTTTGTGGTCTAACAATAATCACGGGTTTTGGATTTATTAAAACTCTAAATTGATCAAATTGATTGATCATGGCATGCTAGTAAAAGTCTGATCATGCAGGATAATCATAAGGTGCATCAAACTTGGCACACCCTACATACTTGTTATTGTATCCTTATATGGCATAATTACCATTGATTATAAGGACCCAGAATCCTTAATGGGCTAGGATTCTGGGACCCTTATAAATAGGAGTTGGTCCCAACTCTTATTCTCTCGAACGGAAGAGTCAAGGCTCCCCATCAAGCCATCAGAGAGGAGAGAATTGAAGACTAGCTCCCCTACAGGTGAAGCTAATCATCTCCAAAGAAATGGGATCCTATATCTTGCGAGAGCTGCAAGCTTGAGATACATGCACACATGGCAGGTACGTACTTTAATTTGAAAAGCTTAAAGTTGTTTGTACATAAAGTCGTAAGATCTTATGTTTGGAGGCCATCATAGTAGTCAACATGTGGTATTAAAGCCTCATTGCTCTAACTTTTGCATAGAAATATCTTGTTTGAAGTTTTTGGGACCTTTATAGGGTCTGTTAGGGCTCAAATGGGCCTTAACTTGACATGACTCGATTCTGAACTGAGTTGACTCATCCTACACAGATTGTTGAGAGGTTGAAGATGATGAGTAATCATCTTCCTTCTTTAGTGGGGTTTTAAGAAAACCCCATGTGTGGGGGCTTTAAACCCATAACAATTGTGGTGGACAATTTTGCCGCTGCCACATAGTAGCAACAAATGTTATTGGAAGCCCTTTATTGTGGGCATCCTTGTTGTGGAGCCATTGAGTGGCTTTCATCTGTCTGCAAGGGGTTTTTGCAGCCTGTGGCTTGCTCGGAGCCATTGAGCGGCTTGTAGCTTGTTGTAAACATTTGGGATAACGTCATAATGACGATATTCATAGCTAGAAATGGCCTAATGGCATTTCTATAAGAAAATCTTGGATGACGTTTTAGTAAGCTCATTGGATGGTGTCGTGATGATGTCATCCGTAGTTTAAAAATCTTTTGGTAGCAAGAGCATTTCAATGGATGGCATTGTGATGATGTCATCCGCAGCTAGTAAAAGGAGTAACAATAATAAAAAGAAGAGGATGTGATGTTTAGTAATAATATAATACAAGATTCATGTTGCAGATGATCTTGCAACAATTGTTCCTTAAAGTGCATTATAAACTCTCTATGATGGCAATAATGTGAATATCCTAGAGTGCATTATAACTTTCACTTTTTTGCTTCCAACTAATCTCTTCTATTCTCAATACCTTGGCATATTCCAACTTCTTGACCTCCCTATCTCGAATTTCATCAGTGGAAAGAGGTCTCAGATCCCCAATGACATCGAGATTACCAATCTCCCTAAGCAGAATAACTGGCCTAGTCTGAACATTACCAAATATCTCCCTACTCCTTAACTTTAGCCTGGCTTTTAGGTTTTAAGCTTTAGGCCAAATCGAGTGCTTGCAAGCCCACAGACCCCCTTAGAATTCCACACCTCTGCCACTAACTCCTTAAATCTCTCCTCCTCCAACCACATGTTCTCGAACCTAAACAGGGTGGGACCTCCCTCTAAAGTGTCCCGACTCCAAACCAATTGGAACATGGTCTAAGGTGGGTCTAGGGAGGGATGTCTGGATGATATTCAGGAAGTGACTTTCCCACTCCGGACTGAAGAGGAATCTATACAACCTGCTAGCTACTGAATTTGAAGACCAAGTGAATTGGGCTCTTTTCGAAGGATAATCTATTAGGCCATGCCGAAAAATAAAATCCCCAAGTCTTATCATTTTTGCACTAAGGTGACAATCTCCTTCTCTCATTGGAGCATCGAATACTGTTAAAATCCCCTCCCAGGCACCATGTAGCCGCCGTGGCGCCATCTGACACACATCATCCAATTCATCTCAAAAAATCTTTTTCATCTAATCTACCTGATGGATTGTAAACCCCTGAGAAAACCCATCTAAATTCATCTCCAATAGACGGACAAAGAATCAAAATAGAATATGCTCCCAATTCTTGCTCTAAAATCTCCGGTCTTTCCTTATCCCAAATCAGTAAGATACCCCCTGAGGCCCCTAAAAATGGGATAGCTAACCATTCAGGGACCAAGATGTCTCAAATATACTTGATAATGTTCTCCTTTATGACCTCCAGTTTAGTCTCTTTAATGCAAAGAAGAGACGGCCTCTTCAACTTCACCATTTGTTTTACAGCCACCCTTGATGGAGGTTCTCATGCATAAACTGTTTTCCTGGATTGGTAGCTATTGATAAGACAATAAGTTTTGTGAATCTTTATATTCCATGAATGACCTAGAGCATAAAGAGATAAAAAAATATCCCTTATGTATTGAACATAGGGAGTTTGGTATATGTCCTTTTTTGTTCGTCCCAATATAATGTTTGCAATCTAATGTAGATATTTAAGTAATCCAATCTGGATTGTTGGAAAGCACTCTAAGGGTGGTATGGAGGATTAGAATTTTATATTCACATACAAAAGATATGATCACCTTAGTGGGGCAAGATATTTGAATTCTGACTGTGTTGGTTGCCATGATAGCCAGAAGTCCATTTAAGCTCACATTTTTCTGTTGGTTGGTGAGCCGTTTATGGAAGAGTGTAGTGCAAACGCTTGTGGCCTTATCCATTGTATAGGCAGAGTTTGCGGACGATTATAACCATAGTTACCAAACCCCTACATAATACCCACTTAATACTATTAGAGAGGATTGCCATTTAAAACAATGTACTTTTGCCATGTTACGTATTATACATGTATTGCTACATAATATGCCTTTAATTCGCAAATTTTGAATTAAATACGTAAACTACGCGTATTTTTGTCTTACTTTTACCGTGTTAAATGTATATTTCGTATTAAATGATTGTTATTAGTTAATATCATGATTTTTATTTATTTATAATTAATAATTATTTTTTAATTTTTCTATGCTTTTGTCATGTTTTTGCCGTATAACACTCATACTTCCCGAACGGGTCATTGTCATATTATACCTATACCCGTACTTGGTAACTATGATTATAACACCACCACTCTTGAAATATGGCCGCATATCTTTATTTCCGGTTGGGTTATGCATTGTGTTTTAGTGCATTTAAGAAATTTGTAATGATTAGATTGGAGTTCTCCTTAGCACAACGAGGATTTTGGCAGGTTAAGCACGTAAACATATGTTCCTTGTTAAGAAGGAGAAATGATATAACAACATTGAGTGTCTGAAGAGAAATTTAGTACAAAGTTAATGATTTTTGATTCCATGACCAAGGGTTTTGAGTTCTAATGCTATTAAAGAGCATATTGCTTATATGGGTTTCATTGAATGTTTTCAATTACTTGGTCAGTGGGAGTGTGCATTGCTCTCATTAAAGTTAAGATACGTTGGCAGTTGTAATTGACATATTGTCCGTTGTTCCATATGTGTTCGTATGAGTTTATAATGTAGAGTCTCTGTAATAAACTTCAATTATGAAGTGCATCTAAATTTGAGGTATAGAGCTTCTAATTGAAGCATACCCAGACATAGGGATGAATGCCCTTTATAGGGGGGATGTTTGCCTTATATAGGCAAATATCTTAATTAAGGAAAAGAGTCTCTAGATTGAGGTGAACCCAAGGTTTCATGGTCAACAGCTTCGAGATAGAATGTCGCACCCCAAAATCCCACCTAGTAGAATCTGGAACTTTTGCACGTGACTTACTTGTCAAACCATCCTGTTAGAAGCATTTAAGGCATACTAAAAATTATGAACTTAAATTTTTTTTCAATTAACTAACATTTAATACCTCCAACTAACTCCAATTAAAATTCATAAATCAACTAAACATAAATAAAATTGATCATCCATCATGATCCTTAACCATCAAACTGAACTAAATATAATTCTCCATAAATTAAAGTCTCTCTGAAATTTAAATAACTAATAACTCAAATTCAATAGTAGGGCCATTGATCAAGATCCTGTTCTTCTTCGGGATTGTCACCTTCTGGTTCTTCTATGTATTCCTCCTCTACCGACAGTCTGGGTGCACAAATATCAAAACTAGAACCTACCGACAACAAAGGGCCCATTTGGCATCGTTCCGGATCAGAAACCAATTCTGTTCCCCAGAACAGTTGGATTTTTTGGAACGGTTCTGTTCTTAAAACCCGTTTGGATGCAGTTAGCCAGAATCTATTCCGGGGAACAGAAATGGCAGAATCACGTTTGGATGAAATAAAAAAATCAAAGTAACATCATTCTAACTACCTTTCTTTAGGGGACGGGGATGGTTAATCATTGTAACTGTATAAAACAATAGTTTCATCCAACTTTAAAGTCTACCAAAAGATCAAACATATTTCAAATAATCCAAGTTTACATTTACAATAAAACATGTGATGCTTTTACTTTGCAAAGATCGCTATCACTATTGCCCAAAATAACATTAAAAGTTCCATAAAAAAAGCACACACTACAACCACATGCTGCATAGATGAAAAGGCGATGTCGTTTGCGTTCATCGAGCAATTGCTAAAATGTTGAATCCGTTTCATTTTCAGTTTGGCGTCGTTTCACATCATAATCATCTACCCATATGAACACGTCTTCATGATCCTAAAGTCTGCCATAGATTTCAAGCATCAATCCTATAAAGAATTGGGGTGTTTACTAAGTTTGTCACAGTTTTCAAGCATCATAATAAAGAACTGGGGCATTTGAAAGATTATCACAGATTTCGGTTTTTTGAAAGATTCACAGATTTCAAGCATCAGTATATAGCAGATTTCAAGCATAACAATTCAATCTTCAAGATGTACAAAAGCTAACTCCCATAACAGATTCCAAGCATAACAGTTCAATCTTTAAGATGTAAAAAACTAACTCTCATATCCAAGGATAGAACTGAAGAGTATATAACAGATTTCAAGCATGCAGTAACATTCAATAAATGCATAAATCAGTATGCAGTAACATTCAATAATTGGCGTTTGGTATCGAGTTCTTAAAACATGCAGTAACATTCATAGATTTCAAGCATCAAGCATTCCCACGCATTAATTCCATCACCAACAATTATCCCATCACCACCACCAACACAACAACACCAATTCAGAAATATAATTCCCACACATTAATTCCATCACCACCAACACAGCAACACCAATTCAGAAACATAAACAAATTTTCACACATTAATTCCATCACCACCAATTATCCCATCACCACCAAGACAGCAACACCAATTCAGAAACATAAACAAATTCTTACATTAATTCCATCACCACCAATTATCCCATCACCACCAACATAGCAACACCAATTCAGAAACATAAACATATTCTCACACATTAACTCCATCACCACCAATTATCCCATCATCACACAACAAATTCTCACACATTAGTTAATGAAAGACAAATCGGTAAAAAAATTCTCACAGATCTGGGAAAAAAATTCATAGGAAGATGAATTACAAGCCAAAAAATTCGTTAAGAAAGAGAAATAAAAAAAACTACCATTGATCGATCTACAAGAGGAATCCCACAAAAAAGATATGTTAATGGAAGGGAAACCAAAAAAAATAAGAAAAGATCTGGAAAAAAACATAAGAAACTTCATAGAAGAGGAATCAAAAAAATGAGGAACCCCAAAAATTTTGTTAACAAAGAGAAACGTAAATCTACAAGAGAAACCCACAAAAAAAAATCGTGGATGGAAGGGAAACCGAAAAAAAAAAGCCATAAAAGATCTGCAAATCGTAGAAGAGAAATTTTTTTTAAAAAAAACAACAACAAGAAGAACCCCAAATATTTTGTTAGCAAAAAGAAACTGATTTTTTTTAACCATTGATAGATCTACAAGAGGACCTTGCGATGATCTATCAATGGTAAAATAAAATAAAAAAGTAGATCAAGATCAACAAGAGAACCCCCAAAAAAGTAGATCAAGATCAAAACGGCACTTGTGGGTTGAATCAAAATAGAAAAAGAGAGAGAGAGAGAGAGAGAGAGAGAGAGAGAGGAGAGTACCTCGTCGCCGACTGGAATCATCACCGGCATCGGAAAATAACGGAATTTCGATCGATGCTTTTTCACTTTTTATCGGGAACAAAATGTTGCGTGAGTTTCGTTCTGTTCCGAGAATGCTCATTTTAATTGTTCCACAAAAATCGTGCCCAACTGTTCCGTTCTATGATTCGGTCAAACAATTAAAGAAACCCAAACGGGTTTCTCTTCTTTGATCCCGTTCCGGAACACAGAATCATTCTACGAGAACGATGCCAAACGGGCCCAAAGTTATTGGCTGAGTAATAAGTTACTCTGCGTATATAACAAACAATAGTAAACAATATCATAAACATTAGCATGCTTACAGTTGATAGATCAACATCAATACTCATACACAATTCAATTCAGAGTGCGGAAAACTAATAGGTACATTATGTCATTTGCTTTCTTTATTTTCTTTATTTTCATACTTTCTTACTTTTTGTACTTTCTTACTTTATCGTTCTATAAAAAACACATCAACATGCATCGGGTAATAAATTAAAATACCTCTTTATCTTATATGGAAAGGGGTTACTATACTTTACTTTACCAAGTTACCACCCTTCGTACATTATCCGGCCCGAACGGTTTATTTAGTACATTATTTGGTACAACAACTTACTTACTTTGGCATACTTATCGTCTTTTTTATGGTAGTCGGTGTTTCAAATCTTAATCATGCATTATCGCTTTCGTGTGTCTTTCTTTCTTACCTACTTACTTTGTTTTTTTTCTGACTTGTAATCTTAATAGTGCCTCTAATTTCCTCTTCATACATGTGCATATTTTTCAATGATGAGTGCACTGTGATACACCCTTGGTTAAATTACACCTAAGACTGTTAGTCAAGGGTCATAGGAAATCTCATCATGGAGTCCCATCCCACAATGTTAAACAGACTTAGGTAAGCAAGACTCTCATCAAAGGTTCTTTTACCCAAACATATATCACGTATAACAACATAAAATAAACACACAAGAACATTCATATTTCCTATAATTTAACAAGCTTTAATCACAGTTTATTTTCAATATGTATAATTCACAATCTAATTTAAATATCAAGGAATCCCTTTTCGAACGAGATCAATATCATAATTATACCACATAACTTATCAATCATAATTTCCATAGTGTATATCCACAAAACACACTAACATGTAACCCTAATCTCACAAAAAGTTCACATCCATCATTCAATTCTTTCATACATTTCATTCAACTTCATAAATTCATCTCTTCCTCCTCATATATTCACATACATCCATCATAAATCCTCAATCCCCTTGTTGAAGCATAAAAAAAATATGAACATGGTTATTCACATCTTAATCATGTTATTCACATCTTACTTTAATGATTCATGAAACGATAAATCAGGGATAATAGCAATCTTCACGTTCTTACTTAGATCTATCTCTTTTAGTTTTTCCTTTATATTAATGTTCAAGATATTGAAAACTAGGTTCGTTATTTACCTCACTTGATCGTTTCCCTACGATCTATTGCTTGCGAATAAGGTTCGATCTCAATATTCAAGTCTCTTTCTTCCTTTTCTGATCGAATCCTTGAACTCCTTAGGTTTCTCCTCTTTTGATCTCTCAGAAAACTCTCCCTTTTTTCTCTTTTAGGTTTAGAAGCCTATGGAAACCCTAACTCCCGAGTTGAGAGGTATACATAAAGTCTGGGACTCAAAGAGTCGGAAAAACGTCATCCCCGAAAAAATCACTACGTTGGGCGATCGATCCCCACCGGTGGACGATCGATCGGCCAGTTCGCTGATCTCCTTTTGAGACCACCTCACGGCCGAACCTTTGTTGTCCCCCTTTTTATTTTTATCGAATCTCACATAAGATATCAATCTTTAATGATATAATATAAAGAGGGAATGACTTATGTAATAATAAGAGAAAGGAACCCTAGTTAAGGAAACTCGCGGTCTCACATGTCTTTTGCGGTGGTTGGTAGCCTACGGCCACACATCTAATGAGGAAACTAAACTTGTGTGACCTTTTTGGCTTTTGGGGATTACATGCAGCTTTCTTGAAAATGAGTCTCACGGTCATCATGCTTACATAAGAGTTCACTCACATAAGCAACAAGTCTTCAAAAAGGAGTGAGCAACAAGTCTCCAAAAAGAGGATTTCCTATTAGAGAGGAGAGAGAATAAGTGGAGTATTATCATCATGTGTCCTTTTAAATAAAGTGGGTCATGTTTAAAGGAATGATGATGTCACCAATTCTTACAAAGGAGAATCTTTTGGGAGCTCACGTAAGACTCCACTTTGGAAGGATGTCATGGCCTTCTCTCTTTTGAAATCACACAGCCACAAAGCCTTTTTATAATACTTTCTAAATAAATTTCATGTGAGTCTTTCCTTCTTGGAAAAAGATCATGTGTTCTTTATTTATTTCCAAGAACCCCCTCATTGCTATAACTCCTTAAATAAAAAATTCTCATTTCCTTCTTAAGCAAGACAATATGACAACAAATATAGATTAAAAACTAATTAGGTTTAGATTTAAAAATTAAAATCCAATTAATTTAAAATCCAAACAAAGAAGAAAGTCAAACTTTCTCTCTCTTCTTTTTCTTAAGCGCCATGTCCCCTTTTTTTGTGTTAACTAATCTAATTATAAAACAATTATGATACTTTTTAATAAGTTCTTAATTCACCCTTCTAATCTAATTCATAATATATTAGGATTACTTTAATATATTTGATTCTTAATTAGATTAGAATTCTTCCCTTTTAATTAATTTCTAATTTATAATTTCTAATTCTAATTTAGAAAGAGAGATGGACGTTCCACCCATAGACGACCTCACTTCTATACTCAGATGTTCCACACGATCATATCATATATAATTGTGAGGGCTTTGATATACCATATAAGTAGTCATCATTTATTATGGAGAATATTATGTAACTAAATATATAATTAAATTAAATACATTAAGACGATTCTAGCATATGGGATCTAAAGGGATCTCGTTCTTCAAGGGTAGGACCTACTAGGTTAATTTTAGAATCTTAGTGTACCTAAGAAGACATTTTCCCATAATCTCATTATGGTTATTGAATTCTATCAATACCCTTAGACTTTTATAAATCGTAAATTAGTGACCGTTCAAACAAATTACATTTGGGAATCCTTATTTTAGAAGGTTTCTAGGCGAATTTATAGTAGGTCGGTCGACTAGTGGGTCTGCTGCATTGGTGCTTTGGCTTGTTTTGATTGTTCTTTACTTATTTTCTTCATATTATTACTTTAAACACACAACACAATAATTATTAACAAGTAACAATTCATTTATTAATTCATGACACGATTTCCAAAATAATTGTCATAAATTACACGATTAACGATGACTAAAAATTCAGGTCTCTACATAGAAGTGCACCCAAACTCTAGGGATATATGAATGCCCTTATGGGGCAAACTTGGGGTTTCGAGCTTTGAGATCAAAGTGCACCCAAGAATATACCTCTTGATTGTGGCCAAATCGAGGAATGCCCCCAGAGATATCTAGAACATTAGGTGATGCAAAAGCCCTCACAGGGAGATCTAGTTGGTTGCATTCCTTGAAATACTTGGGATAGACGTGATTGAACGTCACTATCGGTAAACTCTTGTTTCAGATTTGGTGGTCGATGGGTCTCAGTCACATGACGGTAATAGTCGTAAAAACATTTAAACAACACACATAAGATAATGTGTGAAGCAAGTAAGTGACCAATTATATATAAACATGAGTTGATCACCATTCTGTTTTATGCTAAATAGATTATGCCTTTGTGGTGACCTGGAAAGAGGGTAGTGTCAGCGTTGTAACAATGGAAAGTCTTATGTGGATGTGATGATGTAATGACCGCCATGATCTGATGTTGATGGTATTTTTTAACTAGATTGAAGGGTGTTGCTTGATCTTGATTGGGAAGATTGCTTTTTCTCAAAGAGTGGCCACTCATTGTCTTTGAAAATGTATTAATTTAGGAGACTGTCTTTTAAAGTAAAATTATTTCAAAATGAATGGTGTCATCATTGTTCACCAAGTGGAAGAATGTTAGATTATGTGGTTTCACGATCATCACAGATTTTGAATTTCTAATAACTGTGAATTGATCTTGGTGATCTATATTAGCATGAGGGAAAAATTCCGATCATGTGTGGTGATTATAAGGTGCACTGGACTTGGTGCACCCTAGATACGTGTTATTGTATCCTTATTTGTCATAATCACCATTAATTATAAGGACTCAAAATCCTTGATGGGTTACAATTCTGGGACCCTTGTAAATAAGGAGTTGGTCTCAACTCTCTCTCTCTCGAACGGAAGAATGATGGTTCCCCATCAAGCCATCAGAGAGGAGAGAGTTGAGGACTAGCTCCCCTACAGGTGATGTTGGTCGTCTCCAAAGAAAGAAGACCCGATGTCGTGCAAGAGTTGGAAGCCTGAGATGCATACACACATGATAGGTATCTAATACTTTCTCATCTTACATGTATAGGCAATTTTTCCTTTGTTTTAAAATGGTTTAGAATTTTAAACATAAGACGAATGACGCCATTCATGGACCCAAGAAGTTCGTTGACCCGTTTGAGTCAAACCATTGGGGTTGTACAGTTTTGGCTGAAGAGAATGTTCTTTAGATTTTAGACAGAACGATCCGACCATCTGGCCCAGTCTGGGTTTTATAATAGAATGGTTATAAGTGCTTTTCTTTGTACGTTTCAGTTCCTACGATGTTAGAGAAATACCCTGGTCCTTTTACAATTTGAGGTTCTCTTTTTGTGTTCTAACTAAAGTCACTTGCATCCTCAGAATTGTTATTTCTCTCACTGGATGATTACTGGACAAGAACTAATCTTTTGAAATTTATAGAATGTGCAATGTCCGTCGTTGAGGAATTGTCCTTTGCTAAATTAAGGGATACCGCTTAATAGTCGTACTTAAAAGGTGTTACTAGAATGTTAGCAAAGCTATTGTTTGAAAATATATTTTTGTGAACAAAATAAGTTCATGGGATTTGAGTAAAAGCTTCACAATATTACAAAAAGAGTCCTTGAAACAATTAGACTTAGGCAGCTCAAGTTGCCTAGTTTCTCTTTTTGAAAATGTTTGTTATTTCGCTATTTTATTCACTCATATTGTTAATAAAATGTTTACTAAAACATTTTGTGTCCATGATGAGTAGTTATATCAAGTATCAATGATGTTGTACCTTATTTATGATTCACTTATCAGTAAATATCCTCTAGGGTGTCATTGCTTGGATAACATACAATAGATGTACAATCCTGGTATTCCCAGCGCCGTGCCAACTGTTTTATCTGAGATTTCAAAGTAATTGATTATTTCTCTCTCCTAGTACTGATTGTTAGGTTAGCAATGGAATTGATTGGGAGTTATTGGCTGTCCAAGATGTATGTACCAATTGGTTGATCCCTGGGCTGACGATATATATGTCACAATACTGAATACACAACTTCTGCATATATCAGATGACAGTTCTAGTCCAAGTTTCCCACCACAGCACTCTCTTGCTTTCCATAAATATTCTTTTGTTGAGGAAATAAAAGGTTATTTTATATGGAACAAAGATTAGGACAAGTAACCAGTGTTTAAGAAACCAAATTTGGATTCATGGTGGGAAACATCGAGGTTATCTTATTAGTTAGACAATTGATGAAAAAGTTAGAGATTAAAAGAAAGAATCTCCATATAGTCTTTATTTTTAGAGAAGGCATATGATAAAGTCGCAAGACAATTAATCTGTGGGTATTGGGGATGAAAGGAGTTGTGAGAAAATACATTGATATCATTTATGACATGTATAAGAAGTAACTACTATGAGAACCATTAATGGTGAGAAAATGAGAGTCTCTATTAGATTCTCCGGTCGAAATAGGGGAAAACTCTATTCAATTCTCGATTCGTATCTTTTTACATTAGTTATATACGAATTGACAGCTATATTGATGTGGTATTGGTTGATAAACTTAGAAATGGGGTAAATTCAAACAATTATTGAGAAATACCTTGGAATCTAAGGGTTTTAAATAAGTATGACCAAGACAGATTAATTTGAAATGAGACTTTAGAAAGAACACAAACAAGGGTTGAGGCGATGGTTTGGATTGATAGCTTGGAGATTACCTAAAGCAATCAATTCCGGTTTCTCGGTTTAATTATACACAAGGATGGAGAAATTGAAGAGGATATTATTCATATATGTATAGGCGGGTGGTTAAATGGGAGATGTGCTTCTAGAGTGCTATATGAGAGATGCATTCCAATCAAAGTAGAAAGAAAAATCCATAAGTCGTTGATAAGACCAACTTTACAAAACAGAATGCTAGGTGACCAAGAGGAACAAGATACTCATGGGACTGGTGGAAAGACTAAGACAAATAAGATTAGAAATGGCACATTCCATAGATTCTGGGAGTAACTCTAATAAGTGATAAAGTAAGGGAGAGTTGATTGTGAAGGTTTTGGACATATTCAATGAAGACCATGACGACATCAGCAAGAATGACTAAGTTGGTGTAAGTTCAAAGCTCTAAAATAATGAGGGGAAGGCCATGAAGACGTGGATGGAGAAAGTGAGGAAAATTTTCACAACACAATTTGACCAAAGTTATGGCTTTTTAATAGAATATAGGAACAAGATTCATGTTGCCAACCACAAATAGTTGGGATAAGGAACTGATGATGATAATGTTATGTCTTTTATGGTTAATTCAACTCAGATTAATTGTATGATGGCAAGATATATTAGAAACCAAGATATCTTGTCTTGTAGGTTTCCCTCTTGGGTTTGGTTAACCTAGACTGACTATCTCCTCTTCTTTATTACCTTCTATTTAATTGCAACACGGTGTGAAACAGCCAAAAAATAATTTACCATCAAAAAAATTGTTTTTGGCAGAAGCATGCGAGTTTCTTGTTATGTTTGTTGTTTGTAGGAATAAAAAATAGCAAACTTTATTGTATTTAAAAAATAATTTTAAACATAAGAAGAAACCAAACAAAGAATTTTTTTTTGCTATTGGTATTAGATAGTGTACAAATTAATTTTAAACATAAGAAGTAACCAAACAAAGAATTTTCTTTTGCTATTGGTTATAAACAGGTTTTTCCATGAAGGACTATATTTGGTTTTGCTTCCAATATATGGTCTGATCATGTGATATAGCCAGTTGGTACCATTAGGAGCTAACTTTGTTTGTCTTTTGGGCACCTTTCTCTTCTCTTTTCTCATTTTATTTAATATCTCATATTTTGTTTGTGTTTTATTTTTTGCTATGCCATGTGCAATTATTTTTAGTTTTTTACTTATCAATTCTATAATGGCTACAGTAAGTCATTCTATCATCCCTAAATATTTTTCTGTTGCGAATATCATGTATTATTTGGATTTCTGATAATTGGACGGCCTCAACCCATTGCAAGGATGCCCTTTTTTAATTTTCCGTCCTCTCTCTCCAGGTAACACCCAGAAAGAAAAAATGGATTTTTTGTGTAGAAGTATGAATGAGAAATCGTTGTCATCTGAGGGATTCTTTGATCATCAGGACATTCAAAGATGTCCTTTTCTGAGGAACATCAATCAATCCACAAGCTTTTCCTTCTCTTCAGTGAACTTCCCTGTTCCTGTAAGTTGTTATTCCCTTTTGCTTTTTGCCCCTTAATTTCAAAGATTTGTGTTTGTATTAATCTTCATATAGATTATTTAAAATTATAGGAAGTAACTGGCAATATAGTAATTGACTGTCAGCTGTTCCCATTGTCCATTTATATCAACACTAGCGGAATGCACGTGCGATGCACATGAGTTTCTAGTCATAATGATTGATAAAAAAAAAACAGATCAAGTGATAGGTTTGGAAAGAATGAGTTGGGTAAATTTAATATTCAAAACCTAAAATTAGTTCAAAATTCATATGATGATACGCTTGTGTATAACAATGCAACAAATATATAGTTAGATCACAATGAGTGTTATTATTAGGATGGTCAATCATCCGGTGGTATATATTCCACATGTGGTTAGGAGAGTTTTTTTTGTGATGCACGGAAACATTAAAATAAGATAGTATAACTAATTAATAATCGAGGTCCACTGTCTAACAAAATATGGACACAATATTAACAAATCGTGTAAATCTCCTGCATCCAACCCACTCAACGTTACAATGAAAACAAATTCAAATGGCCCCACCAAGAATCTACAACAGGTGTGGAATGGGCAAGCAGAACTTGCCTGCAATCCACATGGCCATGTAGTATATATTCCACATGTATGAACTACATATTTTAAACTATTTTACAACAATAGGAAGCATAAAAAGATTGTGCAGCACAACACTGAATTGGAACACGGATGCACATCTGAAAGAGTGAAGTTCCCTTTCCCTTTTTGTCTCCACCAATCTCAAAATGCATGCACCTCTTGATAAGGTGCTGGAATACATGTTTACAGCCCTGGTATGATAAGATCATGGAAGATAATGTGGCAAACCAGGCATACAAAGTTACATACTGCAATAGTAAATCATACAGATCTAAGAAAAAGAAAAAACAGGAAACGACATCAATTAGGGCATTCCAATTATTAATTAATACTGGATATGTACTGCATTTCCTGCTAACTTAACAAACCAACACCAACCTTTGCAACCACACCTCAAACTTGAGTGCATGATTAAGAAGTGGAAAATGGCTGGGTTTTGTATGCCCTCCATAACCTGATAGTTTACGATCATAACGGTGCTTCCCTTGGACAGTGAGGCTATCCTTCCCCTTCTATTGAGCGACTCTGTGCAAGGTGTACTTCCTACATTGCTTGATTTTTTTTTGTTTTCGGAACGTTCACCATGATGGCTTCGACAGAGAGTTGGGGCATTGAGATCTCTCTTTACACAGACAACCCTAACAATCCGTCTCCACTGGTTTGAAGTTGTAAGTTGTAATTGAAAAAATAAATGTTGTAATGCTTTGATGGAAAGAGAATGAAAAGCGTGAGAGAATCCAATAGTTGCATCTCCCTCCCAAGAAAATAGTGAACAGTTGCGGCTCATCCCAGTACGCTGCCCACTAACCCCTCTACAAATGAAACGCTATAACTGAAACAGTTATATCAATCACTAACCATTAACTCTACTAACTATTAAAAATCAAATGTGTGGGTGAAAATCAACCAATGCTTAAGTCACCATTGTGTCCTCATGTCCATTTTGACAACTATTTAACTCTGGTTAAGGTTAACTAAATTAAAGTTAATATTTTTTTAAGCATAAGAGCTATGTCACCACCATGTCCTCGTGTCTCTTTTGACACCCATTTAACCCTAGTTAAGGTTAGGTAAATTAAAGTTATTAAATTTTTTAAGCATAAGAGCAATGATTAGCGGACCCGAGGTCCGTTGCTTAAGTCACCACCGTGTTCTCGTGTCCATTTTGACACCCATTTAACCCTGGTTAAGGTTAGCTAAATTAAAGTTATTTTTTCTAAAAACCCTTCGGATTGCCTAACCTTAGGGATGAGTGAATCTTCAACACAATTGGTGAGTGTTAAAAATTGGGGAGTGGAAGAGCAGTGATTAGCGGACCCAGGGTCCGCTGCTTAAGTAACCACTGTGTCCTTGTGGCCTTTTTGAGATAGCTAAATTGAAGTTAGTTTCTTTTTTTTTAATCCCATAGGATGGCTTAACATTGGGGTTGAGTAAACCTTAACCACAGTTGGTTAGGGACACCCATTTAACCCTGGTTAAGGTTAGCTAAATTAAAGTAATTTTTTAAAAATAAAAACCCATAGGATTGCTTAACCCTGGGGATGAATAAATATGATCACAGTTGGTTAGTGTTGAAAATTGGGGCGTGGACCCAAGAAGTCCGGCCATTTTGTGGAGGACACCGTGTCCTCGTGTCCATTGTGACACCCATATATCTAAAAGTTACCATGAAAAAACGAAAAATAAAAAACTTGAATCTTTATTGTTGTAAACCCAAAACTAAAGTTCCTTGATGTTCCTGAATAAATCTATCAAAAACCTAACATGGAAAGAAGAAAAAAAATACATGGATCTTTATTAATAAGCAATAAAAAAACAGAAAAGTTGTCATAGAAATAATAACAGCAAATAGGCATCTCAATTCACCCCAAGAACCGAATATATCAAATCAAAAATCCCCAAAAAAACCGCACACATATAAACGTTCAATTTGAAAGGGGAAAAAGAATATGCATCCTACAAACAGGAAAGAAAGAACATCAAACCCCAAAACAGGATAATGAGGGATGCCTCTTTTTGAATAGAGCATCTGAACATGTTCATGGGAATAATACATAAAAATAAATCGAACTTACAGAAATGGGAAGCATACCTTTGGAAAAAACGATTATGTTTATACGGAATACACCTTGAGAGCAATAAATTCTAGGTTATTTAAGGAATTTATCCAATATCCATGAGACTTACTGATCTGAATAGGAGGATGATGAAAACCCTATTAATCAAACCCATAAAGCAAAGAAAACAAAAAAATTGAAATATGGGAGAAGAAGATCAGAGAATAATGGAGGGTGGAGGAAGAATGGAAAAGAAAGAAGGTTAGTAAAAACTTTACCGTGATCGATCTCTTTATGCTGGCACGAGCGAGAGAAGAGTGAGGACGTGGAGTAGTAGCCAACGGTAGCAACGATCAGAGGCGGCAACAATTGGCAAAGGGGGAGAGAGGATGACAGAACGTGAGAGGGAAGTTATTTTTTGTTAGATGAGAGGGAAGTTGAAGTGGGGCATTCGTGGGAAGAATCGTGCTTTAAAAAGGTTCGCAGTTATTTAGTTGGTAAATTACACAAATGCCTTTTTTGATTACTATAATGAATGTACCAAATGAAAATAATATAATGGGGTTTATGGTCTTAAAAAGGAAATAATCAGGCTACGCACTTACCCCTCCTTCCCCTATTATAATAGTAATGATGAGACTTACTAATCTGAATAGGAGGATGATGAAAACCCTACTAATCAAACCCATAAAGCAAAGAAAACAAAAAAATAGAAATATGAGAGAAGAAGATAAGAGAATAATGGAAGGTGGAGGAAGAATGGAAAAGAAAGAAGGTTAGTAAAAACTTTACTTTGATTGATCTCTTTACGCCGGCGCGAGCGAGAGAAGAGTGAGGACGTGGAGGAGTAGTAGTCGACAGTAGCAACGATCAAGGGCAGCAACAATCGGCGAAGGGGTAGAGAGGATGACAAAACGTGAGGAGGAAGTTTTTTTTTTTTTTTTTGGGTTAGATGAGAGGGAAGTTGAAGTGGGGCATTCGTGGGAAAAATCGTGCTTTAAAAAGGTTCGATGTTATTTAGTTGGTAAATTACACAAATGCCCTTTTTGACTACTATAATGAATGTACCAAATGAAAATAATATAATGGGGTTTATGGTCTTAAAAAGGAAATATTCAGGCTACGCACTTACCCCTCTTTCCCCTATTATAATAGTAATGATGAGACTTACTAATCTGAATAGGAGGATGATGAAAACCCTATTAATCAAACCCATAAAGCAAAGAAAACAAAAAAATAGAAATATGGGAGAAGAAGATAAGAGAATAATGGAAGGTGGAGGAAGAATGGAAAAGAAACAAGGTTAGTAAAAACTTTACTGTGATCGATCTCTTTACTGCGGTGCAAGCAAGAGAAGAGTGAGGACGTGAAGGAGTAGTAGTTCGACAGTAGCAATGATCAAGGGCGGCAACAATCGGCGAAGAGGGAGAGAGGATGACAAAAAGTGAGAGGGAAGTTTCTTTTTTTTTGGGTTAGATGAGAGGGAAGTTGAAGTGGGGCATTTGTGGGAAGAATCGTGCTTTAAAAAGGTTCACAGTTATTTAGTTGGTAAATTACACAAATGTCCTTTTTGACTACTATAATGAATGTACCAAATGAAAATAATATAATGGGGTTTATGGTCTTAAAAAGGAAATAATCAGGCTACGCACTTACCCCTCCTTCTCCTATTATTATAGTAAAGATGATGCAATTGCTGTGACCAAAGAAGAAGACCCTTACCTCTTCCATTCTTCAGGTACAGGGAGCCAAAGGCCCAATATTTGAAGATGGTCCAAATTTCAACATGGCATTTAGGCTCTTTCATGGGCGGGATGGGGTGGTCCCACTCTCGGGGAGATCCTATGCACGTTCCGATAATCTGTTGCTTGAGCCTGCACCCCAGTTTAATCCCTTACCAGCAAAAGCAGCCTCTATTGGTCTCTCAGCATTTGGACCGGGAGGGCCCTTCAGCTTTGATTCCTTCTCCGAGATATGGAAGAAGCAGAAAAAGAAATCCAGGTCCTCCAACAAGCGAGAACCTTCTTCACAGGTAGATGAACTTCATTACTTCTAAGACCAAACATACTGTTTATTCTGCAAAACATTTGAGACTAGTCTCTCACTGAGCCTCCTGACACAGTTGTTTCTTTCTTCCGATCTTTCAGGAAGGGGATTCATCTACGCATGAGGCATTGGGCAATGAGTGGTTAGAGACTGGAAATTGCCCAATTGCCAAGTCCTACCAAGCTGTGAGCCGTGTCCTGCCACTTGTTGCGAAGGCTTTCCAGCCCCCGTCAGGAATGAAGTTCAAATGCCCACCCGCTGTTGTTGCTGCTCGTGCAGCACTAGCTCGGACAGCCCTTGTAAAGACACTCCGCCCACAGCCTTTACCTGAAAAGATGCTGGTGATTGCCGTTTTGGGCATGGCAGCCAATGTACCCTTGGGAATATGGAGGGAGCACACTCAGAAGTTCTCACTGTCCTGGTTTGCGGCAGTCCATGCGGCTGTTCCCTTCATAGCCATGCTTAGGAAGTCTGTATTGATGCCCAAGACAGCCATGGCCTTCACAATTGCAGCCTCTGTCCTAGGACAGGTCATTGGCTCTAGAGCTGAGCGGCTTCGGCTAAAGACAGTAGCTCCAAAGGCAGAGGTGGCAGAACAGACAACTATAGGTGCTACTGATGTGTCTCAGGTTGGTGGAATTACAGGTGGACATTGTGGTGGTGATCAGGGAATTATATGGGACCCCCTTCTTCTCAAAGGTGCTGGGCCCACTTCGTCGTCAGCCAATGTATGTTTCTAACTTTTAATACTTCCCAAGGTGTAAGTCGGTATGAGAAAGAAAAACACTGATGAACATTAAAGTAGAAAAAAGAGAATAAGGAATGTGGATCTTACGTTTAGTGATGATCTATATAATCCACAGTACATAGCAGTAGCACATTCAGGATTAAGAACCTGTAATCAATGTTTTGATAACCAGATTCTTCAAAGGCCCTTTTGGTTAGATGAGTTGGGTCCAAGCCTCATGTGATCCATGTGTGTGTGTAGGTTGGCCTATGTGTGTGTGAGTTGTGTAATTTAAAAGGGACTGGTTTACGGCCCAACAGAGTTTGACCATGAAATCAGTATTTATAAATGAGCTGTGGTAATTCCCCCCCCCCCAAAAAAAAGTAAAATTTACTATAGGCATTCTTTTCCAAATGTTCTTCCTATAAAAGGAGGGGGGGTTGTGTCAGTTTAAAAACCGGTGTAAAGCGTTTACCAGATCCAAATAATATAGCATGAACCTGAGTCATTGCTTCTACTTTATGCTAGAAAGCAATGTGTAATAAGCATGGTTGCAGTGTAAAATGGTTTTCTTCTTCTATTATGACTCCAGGTTCGGGATGTTTTCAATTTAGGGTAGTTCTGTTTGAGCTTTAGATGTTTTAACTGCTTAATTCAGTATAGTTTCTTTTGGATATTTAGGATTTGTACTTGTTGAAGATTTTCTTTTGATGGGTATTCTGGTTTTTATTATTGTTGTTACATGTTTGTGTGGGACTGTAAAAGAACTAAAGGATGGTTTTTTCTGGGATTTTGTGAAGCAAGAAAGATTCAATTTGATTTTCATTCTCTTTTCATGAGATAGGATTTGTAGTGTTTTTATTACTAATGTGTAGGATTGCTTTTAATGATGGATGGTGTATTGTAGTTTAGGTTGGGGTTTTGTTATTAGCAATGCAGATTTCTCAAATGGGTTTTCTAATGTATTTGCATTTTTTTTAACTCTTGATTTCAGTTTAGAATCATCAATTCATTTACCTTAAAGAGTAATGAAATTGTAACTCAAATGGGTAGTGCTTGAAAAATGGAGTGCGCCTTCTTCAATTACATGTTGGAAAAAAATTGAGTTGAGGAGATCCTATGGATGCCCATGTCTTGTAAAACACAAATAATCACCACATAAATGTGGAAAAAGAGGAACAAATCTCTTGACTTGAAATGGGAGCAGACCAGGTTTCAAAAATGATCTTAGAGTATTTAGGGTTTGGCCAGGATAGTCTCTTTAATGCCTTCTTTTTTCTCTTTTCATTGGAGTTATTTCACAAAGCCTTGAATTTTTATTGAAATCCAATATCTCGGACTCCATCAATCAGAAACAACGTTTAAAAAATAAAATAACTTAAGGTTGTAGTGCATGAGGGCAAGAGGAGCATTCTTTGTGACTCTATAAAACTGTCATTTATCTCTTAACACCTCCTTGCAATGAGTTTGATTCCCTTTTTCAAAAAAATAGACGTCTATTTCAAAAGATTCTTTTTTTTTAAGGACGTCTAAAGAAAATATTTTGTTGCGAATAAACAATAATATTGAAGAATTGTCCAAATGTAAGATCATAATTATTGATATAGGCATTTTTCACATAAAAATGGATTTTTTTTGTTACAATAGAAGTAGAAGCATGCAAAATAAAAATATTTTCTATTCGAATATTTGATACGGGCATTTTCCTCAAAAATGAAGAATTCCCCTATCAAAATATTTCCATTCGGATTTTTTTTTTCTCTCAATTATATAATCTTTCCTAGATACTCACTAATAAATATACCTCCCAACATAAAAAAAAATAAATTTAATTCGGGTTTATGTAGGTTGTAATTATAGGAAATCTCTCATAGTCTTGGTCTTTGTTTATTTGAAACAATGATTGTTAAATATAAAGGTCTTTCTTATCCTCATAATTAATATATTTATATGATAAAAGATCATATCTATAATTTTTTTAAGAAATTTCTTTTTTACTCAGTAATGAATCTGCGTCATAATTATTTTGTTTCTCGTAATAAATTAATTGGTCTCTTTTGTATGAATACCCCTTTTTTTTTTCTTTATTTTGAACAATATGATGTTGATTTACTCTATTTTATCATTTTTGTGGTACTAATTTAGACCATCTAATCTGAAATAAATCATATTGATAATGACGCCTGAACCAGTTTTTCCATCCATTCATTTTGAAATTCAGAAGTTTCTTATGCTTTGATTCATAATGAAATATTTTTAGTTTTTCAAAGGAATCCTTTTGTTGCGACCCAAAATCCCACCTAGAAGTTTTGAGACTTTGGCTCGTGACTTATCATATCAAACCATCCTGTGAGAACACACAAGGAATGCTAATAGTGGAAGCTGAAAATTCTAAATGACATAAACATATAATGTATTCCAAGTGCTAATAAAAGTTTATAAGTCAAAACATAAAGTGGACATCCCCACTTAATAAAACATGTAGACATTACTCTCTCACTCCTCTCAACAATAATCTAGATTAGGGCCACCTATCTAGAGCCCTCTCTTCTTGAGGATGATCCATAGTGGGTTCTTCTTCGAAGTACTCCTCCTCGAACCATGGTTCCGGAGCATACGTATCAACAAGACATGTTGAAGATAATAGTTCTGTTGAGCATTGAAAGGCTCAGCATATTCAAACTACTAGATAATAATGTACATTCACATGCTTTCACATACAGTGCATCGGAACAATCATGCATAACTTAATCAGAGAGTGGAAACCATATTTTCAAATACAAATGTGCATACTTTTCAAAACATATATTTCTCTTTACTTTCTTTTGAAACCATATACTTTTACAAACTTCTTCATGTCTCTTACTTTACAAGTGTCATCTTTTAGTTGCTTTACACAGGGCTTATTATGGGAGTGTACTTTCATACTTGACTAATGCCCACTCTACTTGGAGTGGAGTACATTATCATCCTTCATATGCTTTAGGTGTGCCTAGTAACCGTACCTAGTCTGAGTATACTAGCACCCTCGATCAACCTCCCCGCTGGCATCTTTGTACATCATTATACTTGGAATCAGATGACTAATGTCGACCCTGCTTGGAGTGGAGTCCATTATCATCTTTTCAATACTTTATTTATTTTCTCTGGGATTAGATGACTAATGTGTTGGACATATATGCCCTCGAAAGCCAATAAGAGACTTTTCTATGTTGATTAGATAAGCTTCATATTCACACAACCAACTATAAAGGGTATTTATATTAATTACTGTCTCATATGATGAAGACATAAAGTTCCATAGGTAACATTGTAGGAAAATCATGCAAAGGTTGCGAGGAGATATGATTTTCTGGTTCCTTGTAAACCTAATATTGTTCGAAGCCTCTAGAGTACTAGTTGGGCACCGTACTTCATCATGGCTTGCACATGTGTAGTTCTATGAGATAGTGTGATGAATCTCAATCACAGAGAGTGGTGACTCTTGACTAACATGTGAGTATATGTAACAAGTACATAATACTGAACGGGGTCACTAGTGGATACCCTATGGAATACACTGTCAGATTGTATTAGGGTTATCCATTTGACAAATTGTCCTTAGACCTGAGAGGTTAACATCTTCTCAGACGTTTGTCTATATGGCTTTGATGTGCCAATCGGCAATGTCCAATACACAGGACTAACTCTGGGTACGTTGGGTCATGTACACTATGTTTGGAGAAATGTGTAAACACTCAATAAGGAATCCACAACTCCTTAATTGGAGATAATGATATCAAGGTGATACTTGTTGAACTGAACTGTTAAATCCAGTACTGGTGCTTTTCGGTAAAATGGTCTTTATCGAAGTTGATATTTTCAATATGAAAATGTATATATAAATATATATATGTCAGTTCTTTTCTAATGTTTCTTCAAAAGTGTTTTGGAGGTTCAGTTCATTGAAAAAGTAATCATGAGAAAGGGTTCTATTCATAAGCTATGGACTAAGACAGTGGAATTGTTCCAATCCCAGAAGCTTACAAGTGATATCGGAATGTGGAAGGATTTATTTGTAAATATATTATGAGATGGTACTTACAAGCAATTCTCTAATTTCTAGAGGTTAATCACATTGTGTTAATGAACATTAATTGTGATTGGTGGAAGTCCAGGGACTTAGATAACATTCTATGATCCTAATGGAGTTTTAGGAAAGGTGTTTCCTAGTAACAATGCTTTAACCAAAAGGTTAAGTACTTGGTCTCACAACCGGAAATAGGAGATCTCTTTAGATCCCACACACAAGGACCTTCTTAAAGTATTTAATTTAATTTATAATTAAATTAATTAATTTATCTAAGTAATCACTATATGGTATAGTGAAGCTCTAAAAGGTGGAATCACATTAGATGTGAAAAACCAAATGGGTAGGACCCATTGGGAATTATTATAAAAGAATAATTCAAGTGACCAGGAGGGTTTTGGAAACCCTTTGGGCGTGTGGAGTGGGACCCACCTAGGGTGAGACGCCCACTTCAAGGAGGAATAATAATTGTTATTATTTTAATTAGTTTCTAATAATTAATATCCTTATTAGATAAGGTTAGTTAGTTACCAATTAAAGATTCCCTAATTGTTAGGGATTCCATTAGTTAGTTACTAATTCAAGATTCCTTATTGGATAAGGATAAGATTAGTTACTAATGGATAAGGTTAGTTTCTTTTAAGATTAATCCTAATTGGATTAGGAGAATAATCAATAAAGGAAACTATTGAGGAATCCTAATTGGATTAGGATAAGGTTAATGAATTATAATTGGATTACAATTCAAGCAACCAAGAGGGAACTTATATAAAGGATTGGATACCCAGCCCTTTAAATAATATATAATTCTCCAGAATTTTTTTTTCTCTCCCTCTCCTCAAGTTCACGCCCAGCCCTCTCCCCCTTTGAGGGTGTACGGTCACCCTTCCCCTTCTTCCTTTTTGTTTGGTTTTTGATCTTGATGATCAAGAACAAGTTCTTTGAAGATCAAGATTGGATCTTGTTTGATCAAGAAAGGTTCTTGGATCAAAGAAAAGAATAAAAGATAAAAGAGCATGGAATTTGGAAGGGCCATTAGCTTCCATTAGAGAAAGTTTTAAAGGAAAAAGAAGGTTCGTGTGAATCGACAGGAGACTTGACACTTGTGAAGTTATGCGAGTACTATTCTTATGTGGATTTGACTTAACAATTTCAAAGTCGCAAAGGTGAATGTTATTCTAACCTTAATTGAATAAAATCAATTAGAATCTTAGCCAGATCTTGGGATTCGATGTATGCCCCCCCCCCCCCCCCAAGAACTGTGTTTCTAAAATTAAAAAGAGGCATACTTTCATTGGTATCAGAGCCAGTGCTATGCTTCTCTTTGATTTTTGAATTTAATCAAGATTTATATCAGGATTGCCTCCCCTATGAATTTTGATAGCCCTAATGAATCAATCTTCTAGATTCTTGATTATTGGATAATCATTATTAGGCTTAAGGGATCCCCCTCTAGTTATTGAGGGAGTAATCAAGCCCTTAGAAATTAGTGTGATACTAATTTTAGTTTTGGATGATTTCAAAACCTCTCTTAATTCTATTAGGGATAGGTATATAGAGATATAAATTTGGTTAAAGCCCTTTAAGGATTCAGAGATCCTTTTTATATTAAATTAAATTGTTTAATTTATTCTTGTGAGCCCCGGGCAAGTTTTCCCTTTGATATATACCACTTAGATACCCATTGATATTTTGGCTAGCATATATAGATGAGATTTTATTTATTAAATGTTAATTAATAAATCTCATGGTGTTAGACACCCTTGCTTAAGTGTTCTTGGAGATTAAAGCTTATTTCGATTAAAATTGATTCATGGATTTTTGGATTTGTATTTGATTAAAAGAATCGATATAGTTTCGGTATTTTGGCCATAACTTTATGACCGTAAGTCCGATTTAGGTCCGTTAGTACATTGTTTCGAAGCCGTCGAAAAGATCTACAACTTTTGTGAAGAAAGTTTTTCCAGAATCAATCGTTTTGAAAGTCAAAACTTGAGTCGAAAATCTAAAGCGGGAAAATGAGTTTTCTAAATTAATTTTTCAAGAGGCTTTCAAATTTTTCCTAAATTCCATTATTTGATTTGAGAGCATGGGATGCTATTAAATCGTTTAATGGGCTATCAATTAATTAAATAGTTTAATTATTTGATTCGAGAGTACGGGCTGAGATTTAATTAAATTGTTTAATTATCTGCTTCGAGTCCACGGGCTATCATTTAATTAAATGTTAATTATGATATCTTTTATGGTTCCCTAAAAAGTTTATGGGAATAATACCATAATTATTGTAGTTGATTTGGATCAATTACATGTGCTCGGAATGACTGCCTACATAGTATTTATAAGTTTTTATTTGATTAATAGTTAATCAAGTAATTACATAAATGTCATTGGTTGAGATACAAGGTTTTATCTCAAGTGAATTTTAATTGATAGAGATCAATTATTTTATGGACATTTAATACTATTGTTTAGGGTATTATTTAATTTAATTGTTAAATCAAATAATCCCTAAAGCTGTTGGCACTTATGGAAAATTTTGAATTCACCTATTATTGATTTTGAATCAATATAAAGTGATATTAAAAATTAGCAATTTGCTGATTTTTATTTTGGTCTTTTAATAGTTATTAGATCAAAATAATATAGAAGGGATTAGATCCCTAGCCTAGCCGAATTTAATATGGTGTTTTCTATTTGTTTATCAATTGAGGAATGTGAGGATGAATTTTAGGGTTAGATTAAATCTCAGAGAAATTGTTTCTCTTAATGATTTTCAAGCATTAAAGGAAAATTGTTTTCTTTTAATGATGATCTAAAAACCCTAAGAATTCATTCTAGACATGCTTGCTTTCTTTGCTCTAAGGTTTTTCTATTAAATGTTAATAGAGGCCTTAATCATATGGGAAAGAGTTTCCCTAAGGTTAACAAAACCCTTGTTGAGGTTATGGACTTTCTAAGTAATTTGTAATGCCATGTTATTATTCATAGTTGATGAATTGTTAATATATATTCTTGTTGAATGGTGGATGGGTTCCATGATCATGTCTTCTTCTTCTCTCTCTATTCTCTTCTCTTTCTTCTTATGAGTTGTACTCCCCTTGAGCACCCTATTTTGGGTGGTTTCTCAAGGTTTCTTATTTTGAATATGATGTAATCTTAGTATTAGGAGTTGCTGGTTTTTCTCTATAGAGAAATCATATTGAAGATCGAAGATGATGGTGATCGCATGGAGAATAAATCTTGGAAGGCGTTCTACAAGAGTAGTTGTAGGATTTCTAAGATAGCATGATCATGTTGACCCATTGTGCGGCTATATTATGTATTTCATGTGATAATTTATTATAGCTTTTAGTTGCTTAGAAAAGTCCATAACCCTTGTGATAATGTGATTATCGTTTTTTGTGCAAATTTTGGATAATTGGATCAAACCCCACAATATGTGTTTTGTTGAAACATAAAAAGTTTGTGTTTATTTCATGTGATGATTTGTTATAGCTTTTAGTTGCTTAGAAAAGTCCATAACCCTTGTGATAATGTGATTATCGTTTTTTGTGCAAATTTTGGATAATTGGATCAAACCCCACAATATGTATTTTGTTGAAACATAAAAAGTTTGTGTTGAAATAAAACACATTATTATAGCCCTTTTGGACATGATGCATGTAGTCCATGTTGAAATTTTTACGTGGAATATGTTACTTGAATGATTATGAGATAATTATGCCTTAATTGACATAGATGTAAGCTAACAATATTCACGATTATGGGAAGTGCTTGAGTGACACTTGTAGACCCTAGTAGAGGTCTTAGAGAGTTGTTTAAAGACTCCCATAATTTTTTAGACATAGGGTTGGTGAACCCTAATGTGCTAAAAATTAATTCGTAGAGAATTAAAGGGTAATATAGTCCATTTTGACTTATGGGCTTTAATGATGCACATGGACACTTTATAATTGTTATTTTGGGCCCATGGTGCTTGGTATGACCAATGGTCCATCATGTGGATGTATGAACCATTTAAAGCCCACTGATGTTAAAAATGACCTTTGTACCCTTGGATTAGATCCATTAAGATTTCTGGGGCCAGTAGGAGTTCATTGGAATTAGTTTGATCTAATTAAACAGAAATTTGATTTATTATCATGTGATGATATTTATATATTGTTCTATACATGTGATACAATGATAAATATTGTGAATGCTTTTGATATATGCATTAGATGTATAATTTGTTCATGATATTCTGTTTTCCCTCAAGAAAAATATTAAGTGAATTAAATGGGCTAATCTATCCTACGGGATAATATTGCCCTATGACCTTCCATTATCAATAAGACTAGGAATTAATTAGCCTGAGTCTTGTCTTGCCAAAAGGTATTGACATAATTCAGTTTGAGTTAAACTCCTAGAGTCTTATTTCTATAGTAGATAGGTTTGTGTATGGCCTGATAGGGAGTGTCAACTAAAATGGGGGCACAGCCCTACTTGATCATATGACGAACCAGAATGATGGGTTTCACTTAACCAAGGAACATGACGGTTGAAACAGTGACAGTCATGTTGTCCTTGGAGGTCGCAAGAAAATTGGGAATCACTGATTTACATAAGGAGTTATGCATGAGATGCTCAGTGATGGATAGTTACTATCCACCTTGTAGTGCATGTGTGGTACTATCCTAAAATGGAAGATTGCATGTGTAAGGCACCCAATGCTCATCAGAAATATGAAGTAACATATTTCCTAATTTTATAGATTGAGAGGTCTATGAAATTTGACTGAATGATGAGCAATATCATCAAAGATCGAAAGCCCTGATCTAATGATATTATAATGTGTGAAATTATGATGTATGTTTTAATTGTCATGTCATTCTATAACCACATTACCAAGACTTTAATAAGAATCTCTTGACCAATTCAAAGTGTTTGGAATGGAAAAGGAATTTCAAATTTGTGCTTATCATCTAAAGAATTGCCCAAGTTCTCACTACTAATAGTAAATGTCATTTGAGATGTTTACAGAATACAATAGGGCTGCTAGGCAGTTTACTATATAAAAGGACAAGTGGACACCAAGTTGACTAGGGAAACCCAGTCACAAAGAATATGATAGAGATCATTAGATTCATAAATCCCAATTCTTGGTGCTGAGATAAATTGAAATAAATTTATGAGATTAGAGGATATGATTCTCGAAAAACTCCCGAAGTCCTTTAATATGGTTATGTTAAACAAGTAGGAAATCAGATTGTCTGAAATCCCACATGTTGCATATGATTAAGAGCATTTGAAGAGTTTAATGCTACTTGCACAGATGTTCAAAAGAGTTGGATTTTTCTAAATCCCGAGCATTTATGCAAAAGAAAGAAATCCAAGATTTTCCATCGGAAAGGTATTCTAGTAGTATGGACAAGGGCTCTTCTGAGAAGAAATGAAAGTATAAGGATTGTGCTTCATAGTGAAGCAATTGGTCATTGGATACAAGATAAACCTTTGGAAGGATTGTCCAGTTTGTACACTCATCAAGTCCAACTTAATTGTTGGAACATCTAGCTCCTAATGCTTGGTATGATCTTGCATAAGTGCAATAGTTGCATGTTTGTTAAGGAGAAGGAGAAATCCGAGTAGATAAAACTTCTACTTGGTAATGGGACAAAAGTTGGATGATCATAATTATATGAATCTTCTATTAAGAGGTAGCTAACTTTATTTCACTTTCTTTGAAAAGTTCAAGGAATTCCGCATTGAAATAAAGAAACAGCTAGGTAAGTCTTCCATGATTGAGAAGAGTACCTCTTAATAGAAATTTCATAATTTACTCTCATTACATCTGTCTCAGATAATTCTCATAACAAACCATAGCATGATGGTGTTGTTAAATCGAATTATATTGGATATGATTTGATAGAAGATGAGCTTGGGATTCGCATTAGAGACATTTAGTCTCTATTCCTGGATAACAAAAGATATTTGTAAACAGGAATACAAGTTTCCTAGTAGAGAAACTGAATCTAGAATTGATCTAGAAGCGGAAGCCCAATAGACCAATAACTATGAGAATTGATAGAGATCAACTCTCTACTTTCACTATACCTAAATAGTACACTAGAACCCATAGGTCCCAGAATCTGTAGATGGATTAACTTTTATTTTGATGAAGTAATCAAACTGTTTGATTTTCTTCTAAGAATAAAAGTATCATTTGTGTGCAAATTGGTTAGTGGGAGCATAATTACTTTCCTGACTCTATGCAGAGATAATATTCTTTTCATTGTGAATGAAGTACGAATATTATTCTTCTCTTAGATTTGATCTAGCAATTATGTAATGAAGGACAATAACTTTGACAACATGTTTTTTTAGTCCTAAATGGTTTAGAGACAAAAGGAAAATGGTATTATTATTCTCCCAATAACAATCATGTTATTGTGCAAGTAAGATTTCAAGAAAAGAGTTTCTACCATTATGGGATGGAATCTGTTTCTCTTAGATATATGATATAATGAGAAAGTATACTTGTACTAGATCGGATATTTATCACATGTTGATGTGATAAGATATTGGTCAAATTAGTCTGGAGCATTGTACAATGGTAAAGCACAAGCATGTTAACTTCTGAAAATGACTGTTGGACAGTATCATTTTTGTTTAGTCTTTTAAGACTATGGTTATTGATAATAAATTTGCAAGAGTTACAAGTGTTATTGCATCACTACAATAGTTGTGGTAAAGCAGACATGACAGACCCATACATATTAAGGTATGTCTCAATTGGTGTTTGAGAAACATCACTGAGAAAGTGGGTATTACATCTAATTGGCTTAGAGTGCAAGTGAGAGATTGTTGGACATATATGCCCTCGAAAGCCAATAAGAGACTTTTCTATGTTGATTAGATAAGCATCATATTCACACAACCAACTATAAATGGTATTTATATTAATTACTGTCTCATATGATGAAGACATAAAGTTCCATAGGTAACATTGTAGGAAAATCATGCAAATGTTGCGAGGAGATATAATTTTCCGGTTCCTTGTAAACCAAATATTGTTCGAAGCCTCTAGAGTACTGGTTGGGCGCCGTACTTCATCATGGCTTGCACATGTGTAGTTCTATGAGATAGTGTGATGAATCTCAATCATAGAGAGTGGTGACTCTTGATTAACATGTGAGTATATGTAGCAAGTACATAATACTGAACGGGGTCACTAGTGGATACCCTATGGAATACACTGTCATATTGTATTAGGGTTATCCATTTGACAAATTGTCCTTAGACCTGAGAGGTTAACATCTTCTCAGACGTTTGTCTATATGGCTTTGATGTGCCAATCGGCAATGTCCAATACACAGGACTAACTCTGGGTACTTTGGGTCATGTACACTATGTTTAGAGAAGTGTGTGAACACTCAATAAGGAATCCACAACTCCTTAATTGGAGATAATGATATCAAGGTGATACTTGTTGAACTGAACTGTTAAATCCAGTACTGGTGCTTTTCGGTAAAATGGTCTTTATCGAAGTTGATATTTTCAATATGAAAATGTATATATAAATATATATATGTCAGTTCTTTTCTAATGTTTCTTCAAAATTGTTTTGGAGGTTCAGTTCATTGAAAAAGTAATCATGAGAAAGGGTTCTATTCATAAGCTAGGGACTAAGACAGTGGAATTGTTCCAATCCCAGAAGCTTACAAGTGATATCGGAATGTGGAAGGATTTATTTGTAAATATATTATGAGATGGTACTTACAAGCAATTCTCTAATTTCTGGAGGTTAATCACATTGTGTTAATGGACATTAATTGTGATTGGTGGAAGTCCAGGGACTTAGATAACATTCTATGATCCTAATGGAGTTTTAGGAAAGGTGTTTCCTAGTAACAATGCTTTAACCAAAAGGTTGAGAACTTGGTCCTACAACCGGAAATAGGAGATCTCACACACAAGGACCTTCTTAAAGTATTTAATTTAATTTATAATTAAATTAATTAATTTCTCTAAGCAATCACTATATGGTATAGTGAAGCTCTAAAAGGTGGAATCACATTGGATGTGAAAAACCAAATGGGTAGGACCCATTGAGAATTATTATAAAAGAATAATTCAAGTGACCAGGAGGGTTTTGGAAACCCTTTGGGCGTGTGGAGTGGGACCCACCTAGGGTGGGACGCCCACTTCAAGGAGGAATAATAATTGTTATTATTTTAATTAGTTTCTAATAACTAATATCCTTATTAGATAAGGTTAGTTAGTTAGTTAGTTAGTTAGTTAGTTAGTTAGTTACTAATTAAAGATTCCCTAATTGTTAGGGATTCCATTAGTTAGTTACTAATTCAAGATTCCTTATTGGATAAGGATAAGATTAGTTACTAATGGATAAGGTTAGTTTCTTTTAAGATTAATCGTAATTAGATTAGGAGAATAATCAATAAAGGAAACTATTGAGGAATCCTAATTGGATTAGGATAAGGTTAATGAATTATAATTGGATTACAATTCAAGCAACCAAGAGGGAACTTATATAAAGGATTGGATACCCAGCCCTTTAAATAATATATAATTCTCCATAATTTTTTTTTCTCTCCCTCTCCTCAAGTTCACGCCCAACCCTCTCCCTCTTTGAGGGTGTACTGTCACCCTTCCCCTTCTTCCTTTTTGTTTGGTTTTTGATCTTGATGATCAAGAACAAGTTCTTTGAAGATCAAGATTGGATCTTGTTTGATCAAGAAAGGTTCTTGGATCAAAGAAAAGAAGAAAAGATAAAAGAGCATGGAATTTGGAAGGGCCATTAGCTTCCATTAGAGAAAGCTTTAAAGGAAAAAGAAGGTTCGTGTGAATCGACAAGAGACTTGACACTTGTGAAGTTTTGCGAGTACTATTCTTATGTGGATTTGACTTAACAATTTCAAAGTCGCAAAGGTGAATGCTATTCTAACCTTCATTGAATAAAATCAATTAGAATCTTAGTCAGATCTTGGGATTCGATGTATGCCCCCCCAAGAACTGTGTTTCTAAAATTAAAAAGAGGCATACTTTCATAATGCCCACCTTGCATGGAGTGGAGTCCACTAGCATCCTCCCAATAACATCTTAATTTGTTCATCTCTTTTACTTTACTTTCCGGATGCACGTACACATACAAAAGCTCAATGATACAATACAAGTGTTCATATGACAATTGAGAGTGAGATGTTAGACATGGAAATCCTTTAAAACACATGGCAATCCTTCTACAATTTCATCATAGCAATAGCATGTGCTTACACATAGATTAAACACATATTTCTTGAATATCATGGTTTTCATCTTTGTTTTCAACATATAGGATCATAACAAGTTGGCATCAAACACATGGTTTCATCTTGGTTTTTAATGGAATTTATGACAAGACTAAATAGTAGAGTGTATCTACCTTTCAAGATCGATTCCCTACGATCTAGTGCTTTGGAAACACATCAGAAGCGAGATCCAGACTTAAGAAGCAAGAACCGAGCTTCACTTTTGATCTTTGCACAAACCCTAGCTTTCTCTCTCTTTTTCTCTCTTAATACTCTCTTAGAACTTTGGTAAACTTAAACCCCAAGCAAGAGGCTCTATTTATAGAGTTTGGGAATGTCAAAACCCCAAAAAGCCCCTCGAAAATATCCCAAAAGCATAAAGTAGGTCGGTCAAGGCATAGAACACATAAAAGGGGTCGACCAGCCTTGAGAAGGGTCGACCGGTTGCCTAGTGGTCAATCGGTGGTTTGAGCGGTCGACCGGTCTTGAGACACCCTTCTGAAAAAAAAAAAAAAAAAACCCATACGTTAATGCGATAAATTGGTCGACCGGTTGGTCGAGTGATTAACCACTTGCCTAGGGGTCGACCAGTCTTGGGAACGATCAACCAATTTGTTAGCCTAAAAGGTTACAACCCTATTTACCCTTAATAATTTTGATGATAACATAATAACGAAATGATCACTTTGGTACTAATGGTTCTATAAAGTTTATATAAAATAAAAATTGCAAGAACATTAGCCTAACCTTCAAGGCATGAAGCAAAAATAGGACATCACTTGTCAAAGATGATCCATCAAGAAAAGGTCATCAAATTCAAAATTGTATTCAAGACTTAAATTCAAAGATCACATTGAAGAATTCAAGATCATATCAAAAGTGTAGAACTAATCATTTCAAAGTTGAAGTCAAAATTGAAGATTTAATGAAGATCAAAGTTCTCGCCCAAAGTCCAAGTCGGATCATGAAGTCAAAGTGAAAATCATTCAAGATCAAGACTAGAAGAATCAAAACTCTCTAGAAGGTTTAAAGAATATTTTTTATTACTTTGAAGTGTCTAGGACTTATGTGAAAAGTCTTCAAATGCTTGGAAAGTTGAAATGATCAAAGTGCCTAGATTGACCTTAGGAACCTAAGAATTATTGGAAAATATTCTAAGGCTCTAGGACATCTTAAAATATAGTTAAATTCATGACTAAGGAATGTCAAAATACGTAGGAAATCACTCTCATCATATTGGTTTTTGAAAACAGAGGTTTATGAGAAAATCATTCATGAACCGTCGACGGCTGAGCCAGAGGAATGCCCAACCGTCGACGGCTGAGCCAGAGGTTACAGAAAGTTTTTAAACTTTCTATCCCATGAACCGTCAACGGTTCAAAGGATGGGAATCCCATCCATCAACGGAAACTTGCGGGAACACTCATAACAACTAGTTTTTAACGATCATTTTCATAATTTAAGAGTTCTCAACGACTAGATTGAATGCTCAACTATAAATTGAGTTCATTTATGAACATCAAATAACTCTTGAACAACTCTTGAATCATTATTGATCAAATCCCAAGTTGTATTCAACTCTCATCAAGATTATACGTTGAAAACCTAGAAATCACAATATCTTGTATTTGAGCTTTCAACTCCCAATCTTTTGAGAGTTTTTTAGAGTGTGTAATCCAATCTTATTCAGCTCATCAAGGAGCCTTTATATTTGGATTCAAATCCAATCACACTTTGTATTGAAAGAAATCAAGAATCGTGGATTCTTGTCCGTAAAGCCGGATAGCTTTGTGAAGTCAAGAGAGGGTATTCTCTTGCATTAAAGATCGTGATCTCAACCTGTGAAAGGAGATTGTAAAGGTGGTATCCTAGTCTGCAAGGGATTGTAAATGTGGTATCCTAGTCTGGAAGGGATTGTAAAGGTGGTATCCTAGCCTGTAAAAGATTGTAGAGGTTTAAGTTTCGCCTGGTAAAGAAGCTTGTGTGAGTAAAATCGTGGGAATCCTTGAAGCGAAAGCTGAAAGGTGGCGACATAGACAAGTTGTCGAATCTCGTGAACAAAGTCTTGATGTTTGCATTCCTTATCTCTATCTCTATCTCTATCTCTATTCTTCTTATTGATTATTGGTTATTAAATTTACCTTAAATTCTTTAATTCCGCAAAATAGACTAAGGCAGAAATTTTATTTTGTCATTGACCCCCCCTAATCACCCCCCCCCCCTCTAGGGTCCATATACCGGGCAACAATTAGTATCAGAGCTTAAGACTCTAAATTTAAATCTAAAAAAATCTTAGAGTAAAAGATTATGGTAAACATTTTTGTGACAAGCTTAGGAGAAGGCCAGTCGACCATTATACCTCAATTGCTTAATAGAGAGAACTATAGCTACTGGAAGACTAAAATGATGTATTACATTCAAGCACTTGATTATGAGTGCTGGAAAGTAATAGTCAAAGGACCACATCTTCCTACCAAAACTATGGATGGGGTTCAAATTCCCAAAGTAGAGTGAAAAATCCGGTGAACCTCAAATCTAATGTTTGAGTTGAGAACTCACAAATTCAAGGGGATGGTTAGGTCTCCCTATAAGGTTATCTACCATTTTTAAGATTATGCAATCAAATTATTAATTAAGGGATGATGAACTTTAAAGCATGGAATAAGGGAAACAAGCAAACCACAACACAAGGATTTTTACGTGGAAACCCTTCCGGGAAAAACCACGGGACCTAATCCAGTAATGAGAATCCACTAAGACAAAGTACCAAATACTTACAGATTTGAATCTCACCCAAACAGGACTCGACTTCCTCGATCCACGGCTAGTCCTACACGCCTCAATAAGTAATCACGATCTCGCAAAACTCGCAATCTACCACAGTAGCATGTTCTTCTCTTGTGTATCGACAACCACAATCTCCAAAGATCGATCTCTGTCCATGAAGAATTTGGATTCCACCAATCAAATATCACATCAACGATCCTCCTCGGATCGATCTCCTTCGCAAAAGCTCCGGAATACTCCGGCCAATTTATTATTTCCAGAACGGGTTGATGGTTTGATTAAAATCAAATCTTAGATGGATTTCATCAATAGGAAAGTCCAAGCAAGAAAGAATGAAACAATGGCTTGCAAACTCTAGGATGGAAGATAAACTAATCAAGAGAATGAGAGAAAATAAATTCAGAGTTTCTATGAACTCTAGAGATAGCCCAATATCCTCCCAACACTCTCCCCAAGGTCCCCATTCACGGACTAGAAGGTTTCTATTAAATAGAGAAGTCAAACCAAGGATTTAGAAAGTGAAAAAAATGAATTTAGAAGCTTCCATAGGCATTGGGTCAAACCAAAGGGGATTAGGTCGACCCAAACTGGCAGTTCGGTCGACCCAACTGCCCCTTTGGGTCCAAATCTTTTATACTCTCTAGTCATTTTTCCCATACAAAAATTTCAAGAACTGGGTGGACCCAAACTTCTTTCAGTCAACCTACTCTTAAAAACACATAATTTTCTCCTCCTTTCTGCACAAAAGTTGTAGATCTTATCGATACGGTCGATTTGATATATTATGGAGCAAAATCGGATCTACGGTTTGAGAGATATGCCTCTTACAAGGAACCTTGATTTTTAACATCTCTAACACTCTTAAGGCTACATATCTAGTCACCTAAGGTTCATATGTTCATTCTAAGTCAATTTCCACCTAAGGTATCATGGTATCTAGGTCACTTACCATCCTATGAGTGAAATGAAGGATATGATTGGAATGTCTTCAACTTATCTTCTTCAGTCTTCATCTTCACTTGTCTTGGACACTTGTAGGCAATGACACAAGATACACTAGACTCACTGTTTTGACACCGGAATAAGCCAACACTAAAATATGGACTTTACAGTCTCCCCCTTTGGTAATTTCGTTGCAAAACCAAACTAAACTAAATGACTTGACACAAACTCACCCAAACACATCAAAATAGTGAATTAGGGAATTACATGACTCCAACACAGTTACATGACACCAATTGACTCCAAAAAAAACATGACACCAATTGACAAATAATCTTAAAGTGAAGACATTGAAGCTCTTGTCATGTAAGGTTTGTCTGCTGCAAACCTGTACTTACCCATACTAATCAAACATCTCATGAAGCATGTATGTAATATGAAAATAAATAAACACAGGTATTGCAAGGAATGTACTAAACTAGGGAAATAATACTGTCGCGACCCAAAACCCACCCTAGGAGTTAGAGTGAACTTTGGATGACTGATCATGACTTACATGTCTTGCTTGACAAATAATCCTGCAAAAACACTTGGAGCATATACAATAGAGGACGTAAATAGCGGAAACATAAACTATAAAGCACAGCGGAAGACTAACAACCTCTATGTATATATATATATGTGATCCAAGTTACACAAAAGAAGTCCAAAAGAAAGTGCGGACAGGCCCGCCAAAATACATGGGTGTATATCTCTTATCTCACCCACAGTTATTCACTCAGAATCTACCACCACCTAATAATAACCCTCGACCGGAGGTTCCTCCATAGGCTCCTCAACGTACTCCTCCACCCATGGGCTAGGAGCACAGACATCAAATGGAGCAGTTGCTCCCTTAGCACCTGCCGACATAAGAAGTACGGCTGATCATGGAATACTCAGCGGGTACCAAATACTAACCAACAGTCATAGTATACAGATAGTATACATAAGGCAGGAAGCAATTTGCATATATAAAATAGGAACAATCCATATCATACAAGAAGGTAAAGCAGTTCATAATCATGCCTGCATTCATAAAAGCTGATAAAACCCTTGAAACCTTGTGCACTTGACTTGACTGAAAATACCCTTTCTGTGCTTGAAAACTTGTCATGTTTGTCTTGTCTTGTCGTATCATGCGTGTCATGTCATGTCATGCTTGCTTGGAAAGTAAACTACTTATGAGGGAAGGGAGACCCTTCTTCCTAGAATGCTCATGTCATGTCCCATGCTTGCTTGCTCGGAAAAGTAAACTACTTGTGAGGGAAGGGAGACCCTTCTTCCTAAATGTCCATGCTTGCCATGTCATGTATCATGCTTGCTCGAAAGTAAATTACTTGTGAGGGAAGGGACACCCTTCTTCCTAAATGTTCATGCTTGCCATGTCATGTATCTTGCTCGGAAAATAAACTACTTGTGAGGGAAGGGAGACCCTTCTTCCTAGAATGCTCATGTCATGTCCTGTCATGTTTGCTTGCTCGGAAAAGTAAACTACTTGTGAGGGAAGGGAGACCCTTCTTCCTCAATGCACTTGTGAGGGAAGGGAGACCCTTCTTTATGCAATGCATATCTTGTCCTTGCCAAAAGCGAAGTGAAACATATCGTAGGATATGCTCCACCTCTAAATCTCGTTCTTGAAAACCTCGGTAAATTTATGTCATGTATGTCGTGCTCGTGGAAGCGTGTAGATACTTGCATTTAAATTTAAATATGACCTCTGGAGAGTTAACAATACATAGAACATCAATCATTTGAGCAATTCAATATTCATGTAATTTAGGGAAAACAAGAAGGCACACTATCATAGGTCCTAGCAATTTCCGTAATTAATTAAGCATACATTTCCTTAATTTACAATTCATTTCTTTCACCTTGGCATTTCATCAAACATGGTGAGTACATTATTTGTTAAGCCTATCACATCCTTTCTAGGTGGATTCATATTCACAACATGCTTATTATTGGTGCAATGCCCTTCCCCATTTCCTTCATCACATCATCCACACGGCATCCATTCACCAACATCCATTTCCATTCACCATTCACACAACCCATCTCATAACAGATATATAGATGAAGCAAAAATAAAGGATAATAGGAATAAGGGAAGAAAATAAAGAACTATAACTAGGAGGGTAGCAAAAGGCACCGACCTTGACAAATGAGGGAAAGGATCCCCTTCCAAAACGTCCGTGAGTTGCTGCCCTAGCTTGGAGAAACTGCTCCTCGTGTACTTGAACCGGAATCTTAAGGCAATCCAAGCTTGAGGTGATTTAGGGTTCACAAACCTTTTGATTTCTTCTCAAAAATGAAACCCTAGGTTTAGAAATCTCCTTCTCTTCTCTCTTCCTCTCTAATATCTTCTAAGTGTGGTAAATGAGCCCTAAAGGCCCGGGCAAACCTTAATAGGCAAGAGTGAAACGCCCAAAAGACGAAAACACCCTTACTAAAATTTCTGCAAAAACACTGGGGACTGAGCGATCGGTGTTCTTGACTGGATGATCGGTCAAAAACATGCTCTCTAGGACTTTTTCCCCATACAAAATTTTTGTCCAGTCGATAGCTACCGATCGATCGGTTTTGGACCAATCGATCGCTGAATGGACCGAGCGATCGGTTGCTCTGCAAACTTGATCCTGAGCCCATTTTTCTCACCCATTTCACTACTTAAACTGATCCTAGTTCTCTTTTGACCTTTCCTAAACATGACTAGGGTCTCTCTAAAGCTTGTATAGGTACTTAAATAATTTATTAAATTAATTATAACATTCTTGACACAATTTTCTCAAAGTTCCAAATTTCCATTTCATGAATTTGAGATTACATAGGCTACATGCCTTGGCACACATACCAAGACATGTACGAAAAGTTCCGGGGTTCTACATCCTCCCCCCTTACAAAAATTTCGTCCTCGAAATTTGGACAATGTCCTCATCACAAACCAAAACAAAACTACAAATCACATACTCATTCAAACAACTCCGGATACTTCGTTTTGACTTCGGCCTCACGCTCTCATGTAGCTTCTTCTCGAGCATGATGCTGCCATTGCACAAGAACCAATGGGATAGTTTTATTGCGAAGGACTTGATCTCTCCGATCCAATATGTGAACCGGCTTCTCAACTAAAGTGAGATCCTCCCGTATTTCCAATGGCTCCAAGTCTATGACATGCGAAGGATCCGCAATGTACTTCCGAAGCATAGACACATGGAAAACATTGTGAACTGTGGCCATGTGAGGTGGAAGAGCTACCTTGTAAGCAACCTCACCAACTCGCGTGATGATCTCAAACGGGCCAACATATCGAGGACTAAGCTTGCCTCGCCTGCCAAATCTCATAATCCCCTTGCTAGGAGATACCTTCACAAAGACTTGATCCCCAACCTGGAATTCCAAGTCCCTACGGCGCGTGTCCGCATAACTCTTCTGACGATCTTGAGCGGCTTTCAACCGATCTCAGATGATCTTAACTATACTTGCAGTTTGCTCGATCAACTCCGGACCAAGCACTTTTCTTTCTCCTACCTCATCCCAATAGAGAGGAGACCTGCAGCTTCACCCATACAAGGCCTCAAATGGAGCCATTTGGATGCTCGCCTGATAGCTATTGTTATAGGCGAATTCAACCAAAGGCAAGTGCTCTTCCCAACTGCCTTTGAAATCCAGCATACACGCCCGAAGCATGTCTTCTATAACTTGGTTAACCCTCTCGGTTTGTCCATCCGTTTGTGAATGAAATGCGGTGCTGAAATCAAGTCGGGAACCCATATCATTCTGAAAACTCTTCCAGAACCTGGACGTGAATCTCGGATCCCGATTCGACACAATACTAACTGGCACCCCGTGTAGCCTAACAACTTCCTTGATATATAGCGCGGCCAACTAGCTAGAGTTGAAGGTAGTTCGGTAGGGTAAGAAATGCGTGGACTTTGTCAAACGGTCCACTACAACCCATATCGCATCTGAGTTCCTTGCTGTCTTTGGCAAGCCAACTATGAAGTCCATGGAGATGTTCTCCCATTTCCACTCGGGAATAGGAAGAGACTGTAATAGACCTACAGGCCGCATGTGCTCTGCTTTCACCTGTTAGCACACCAAACACCATGCCACGTATTCCGCAACATCCCTCTTCATATTCCGCCACCAAAAGTGACTCTTGAGGTTCCGGTACATCTTTGTACCCCCTGGGTGCACCATGTACTTTGCCCGGTGGGCTTCATCTATAATCTCTCGCCGAAGATCTGCATTGGCAGGAACACAAAGCCTTCCTTTAAACATAATAGCGTCTCGACTAGTGAGAGAAAAGTCTTTACTACCCTTGGCAACTTCCTTGTCTCGATAAGCCAACGCCGTTGCCGTAGATTCAGCTCCTTTTGGGAAAAGAGGTACTTGAGGCTCTTGTGATCCTTATACACATAGAATTCTACCCCGTACAAGTAATGTCGCCAAATCTTGAGTGCAAACATGACTGCGGCAAGTTCCAAGTCGTGCGTGGGGTAATTTTTTTCATGCTCTTTCAATTGTCTGGATGCATAGGCAATGACTTTCTTGTGTTGCATGAGCACACACCCAAGTCCGACATGTGAAGCATCACTATACACCTCATACCCAATATGTCCAAATGGCACTGTAAGGACAGGGGCTGTGGTAAGCCTTTTCTTCAGTTCCGTGAAACTGATCTCGCACTTATCGCTCCATACGAACTTCGTATTCTTCCTTGTCAGGTAAGTGAGCGGTGCTGCAAGGCTAGAAAAACCCTCTACAAATCTCCTGTAGTAGTCTGCCAACCCAAGGAAACTACGTATCTCTGTGACACTCTTGGGCCTCGCCTAACTCATGACTGCCTCTATCTTCTTCGGATCTACCGATATGCCTTCCGCAGAAACGACGTGGCCTAGGAATGCCACCTCTTCCAACCAAAACTCACACTTGCTAAGTTTGGCGTATAGCTTGTGCTCTCTCAGCATTCCCAAAGCAAGACGAAGGTCTCGCATGTGATCTTCCCATGTCTAGGAATATATCAAGATGTCATCGATAAACACGATCACACATCGAACAAGACATGGCTGGAACACCCGGTTCATTAAATCCATAAATGCTGCCGGCGCATTCGTGAGACCAAAAGGCATCACTAAGAACTCGTAGTGTCCGTATCGAGTCCGAAAAGCAGTTTTGGGAATATCTTCCGCCTTAATCTTCAACTGGTGATAGCCCGATCGAAGATCTATCTTTGAGAAAAATCTCGCTCATTTCAACTGATCGAACAAGTCATCAATCCTAAGCAATGGATACCTATTCTTTATAGTGACTTTGTTCAATTGCCGATAATCGACACATATCCGCATCGAGCCATCCTTCTTCTTAACAAATAAAACCGGGGCACCCCACAGTGAGACACTTGGTCGAATGAAACCAAGGCCTTGCAATTCCTCCAACTGAGTCTTCAACTCCTTGAGTTCAATCGGGGTCATTCTATACGGAGCCTGAAAATAGGAGCTGTGCCTAGTGCAAGCTCGATCACAAACTCAATCTCCCTGTCTGAAGGCAAT
The DNA here is from genome assembly GCA_015143295.1 of Tetracentron sinense. Taxonomy (NCBI): domain Eukaryota; kingdom Viridiplantae; phylum Streptophyta; class Magnoliopsida; order Trochodendrales; family Trochodendraceae; genus Tetracentron; species Tetracentron sinense. Next base: position 5,038,451 of record CM026572.1, on the reverse strand, counting down.
CCTGGCAACTCCTCTGGAAACACATCCAGGAATTCACTCACGACCGGAATAGTCGAAGAGTCCTTTGCCTCGGGGTTCGCTAAACTCAACGCCGCAAAGCGAGCAATACCTCTACTTTTCAACCCTTGAAAGTGAAATGGTTTTCCTTCTACCGGCTTGAAGAGTACCATTTTCTCAAAGCAAGCTACATGCCCATGATGCGCTGCTAACCAATCCATTCCCAATATAACATCAAAGTCTTGAAATCTGAGAACGATTAGATCAACCACCAACTCGTGGCTCCCCACTTGAACCACACTGTTTCTATACACTTTATCCACCAATACTGTTTTGCCCAGAGGAGTCGAAATGACCAACTCCTGTTCTAGCTGACTAGGCTCCACAGAAAAGCCTTCTGAAAAACTTGACGAGACAAACGAATGAGTAGACTCGGTATCAATCAACACTCGAGCCAAACACTCATTGACTAGTAAGGTTCCTGAAATTTTAGCTAGCTCAGTCAATCCATGCATCGACATCATTTATATAGGTAGATAGATATATATAGCACGCCACATACATACACAAGGAATAAGACATAACATGAAATCACGGTTAAAAGAATAACTCTAAACGCGTACCTTGCACTACATCATCAGATGCAAGTGCATCACCCTCTGTCAAGGTAAAAACTCACCCCTGGTTCGCCTGGCGAGGCGGAGGTACAGAACGTGCAGGCTGAGATGAGGCCTGGTGTGATCCTGCTGGGTGTGCTGGGGGCCTAATCCCTTAAGACTGGTCGGGCAAATGCCGACTCGGGCAATCCCTGATCATATGGCCCTAGCGACCGTAATGATAACATCTACTCGATGCTCTTCGGCAATCTCCTGCCTGATGCCTTCGGCCGTATGAAGTGCAAACCTCATATGTGTAGGTCGGAGGGGCCGAAGGTGTAGCATACCTCACCGTCTGAGGTGCAACTGGCTGTGGGGCTGGAAGAGCCTGAGGTCGCGGTGCCTGAGGCACGTACGACCGTGGAGCTAGAGGAGCATAAGATGGCCTCATCGGTGGTGCTGGCCACGTGCACTGATAAGGGCCGATACGAGCCCGCCTCTCTGGAGGTGCTGAACTACTGGCTTGGCCTCTCGCCAACTCCCTCTTCTTAGACACCGCTTCAGAAATGGCCTCGACCAATAAGGATTTGTCTACTACCTCAGGGTAGGTAGCATGTCTGAAAACCGAAACCTTCTCCATGATAACATCCTTGAGCCCTTGCTCAAACCTTCTGGCCTTCATTGTCTTGGTGGCAACCATGTGAGTCGCGAAGCGTGATAGCTCCGAGAACTTAGCCTCATAAGCGACCACAGTCATCGAACCTTGTTCTAGGTTGATGAACTCTCTTTCTTTCTTTTCTCGTGCTCCAATCAGAAAATACTTCTTATAAAAAGTGTCCTTGAACTCCTCCCAAATCCAAGGTTGACCCTGCATGGTCAAATCTCGCGTCCTCAATGCGGACAACCACCAATGGTGAGCCTCGCCCTCTAGCATGAAAACAGCCCATGCTACTTTCTCTTCCTCTGTCGGAGAGAGAACCGTAAATATCTTCTCCACTTGGAGGATCCAAGCCTCCGCAGCAAGAGGGTCCACATTCCCATGGAATGATGGAGGCCTCAATCTCCTGAATGCCTCAACCCCAGCTGTACGATGTACTGGAGCTGCCGGCAGTAGAGTAGGTGCTGCTGATGATGGTATAGTTTGCCGAGCCGTCAGGATGGTGAGGGTCTCAGCAATAGAGCCTAAGACCTGAGAGAGGTCCGGCTGCTCATCTTCATCTATAGAAGAAGATGAAGCTCTGGTGTGTGGTCCACGACCCCGTGTGCCCCGCCTTATGACTAAAGTCCTGAGAACAATAGCACCACATGAGTCTCACTTGAAACCACAATCTATCACAGTTCCATTTCACAATAATTCAATTTGTATTAGTTGTGTAATACTAATATACATCGCATCACAACCATCGGTGTATTTATAATATTATACCTTGGTGTTCTAGCGTTCCTAAGACTCGTACTTGGTTGAAACAACCATTTTGACTAAGACTAAAGTGTAATCTTACACTTAGATCATGACTTGCTTCCGACTTACTTCCTTCCTAACTTGTTTCCTAACATATGCTCTTGTCTAGTCGTGGTATTAGATTTTAAGTGACCCTAGAGACCTAAAGCCTAAGCTTTGATACCACTTCTTGTCGCGACCCAAAACCCACCCTAAGAGTTAGAGTGAACTTTGGATGACTGATCATGACTTACATGTCTTGCTTGACAAACAATCCTGCAAAAACACTTGGAACATATACAATAGAGGACGTAAATAGCGGAAACGTAAACTATAAAGCACAGCGGAAGACTAACAACCTCTATGTATATATATATATATGTGATCCAAGTTACACAAAAGAAGTCCAAAAGAAAGTGCGGACAGGCCCGCCAAAATACATGGGTGTATATCTCTCATCTCACCCACAATTATTCACTCAGAATCTACCACCACCTAATAATAACCCTCGACCGGAGGTTCCTCCACAGGCTCTTCAACGTACTCCTCCTCCACCCATGGGCTATGAGCACAGACATCAAATGGAGCAGTAGCTCCCTCAGCACCTGCCGACATAAGAAGTATGGCTGAGCATGGAATACTCAGCGGGTACCAAATACTAACCAACAGTCATAGTATACAGATAGTATACATAAGGCAGGAAGCAATTTGCATATATAAAATAGGAACAATCCATATCATACAAGAAGGTAAAGCAGTTCATAATCATGCTTGCATTCATAAAAGCCGATAAAACCCTTGAAACCTTGTGCACTTGACTTGACTAAAAATACCCTTTCTGTGCTTGAAAACTTGTCATGTTTGTCTTATCTTGTCGTATCATGCGTGTCATGCGTGTCATGTCATGTCATGCTTGCTTGGAAAGTAAACTACTTGTGAGGGAAGGGAGACCCTTCTTCCTAGAATGTTTATGTCATGTCACATGCTTGCTTGCTCAGAAAAGTAAACTACTTGTGAGGGAAGGGAGACCCTTCTTCCTAAATGTTCATGCTTGCCATGTCATGTATCATGCTTGCTCGAAAGTAAACTACTTGTGACGGAAGGGAGACCCTTCTTCCTAAATGTTCATGTTTGCCATGCCATGTATCTTGCTCGGAAAATAAACTACTTGTGAGGGAAGGGAGACCCTTCTTCCTAGAATGCTCATGTCATGTCCTGTCATGCTTGCTTGCTCGGAAAAGTAAACTAGTTGTGAGGGAAGGGAGACCCTTCTTCCTAAATGCACTTGTGAGGGAAGGGAGACCCTTCTTTATGCAATGCATATCTTGTCCTTGCCAAAAGCGAAGTGAAACATATCGTAGGATATGCTCCACCTCTAAATCTCGTTCTTGAAAACCTCGGTAAATTCATGTCATGCATGTCGTGCTCGTGGAAGCGTGTACATACTTGCATTTAAATTTAAATATGACCTCTGTAGAGTTAACAATACATAGAACATCAATCATTTGAGCAATTCAATATTCATGTAATTTAGGGAAAACAAGAAGGCACACTATCATAGGTCCTAGCAATTTCCGCAATTAATTAAGCATGCATTTCTTTAATTTACAATTCATTTCTTTCACCTTGGCATTTCATCAAACATGGTGAGTACATTATTTGTTAAGCCTATCACATGTTTTTCTAGGTGGATTAATACTCACAACATGCTTGTATGTTTATTATTGGTGCAATGCCCTTCCCCATTTCTTTCATCACATCACCTACACGGCATCCATTCGCCAACATCCATTTCGATTCACCATTCACACAACCCATCTAATAACACATATATAGATGAAGGAAAAATAAAGGATAATAGGAATAAGGGAAGAAAATAAAGAACTATAACTAGGAGGGTAGCAGAAGGCACCGACCTTGACAAATGAGGGAAAGGATCTCCTTCCAAAACGTCCATGAGTCGCTGCCCTAGCTTGGAGAAACTGCTCCTTGCGTGCCTGAACCGGAATCTTGACGCAATCCAAGCTTGAGGTGATTTAGGGTTCACAAACCCTTTGATTTCTTCTCAAAAATCAAATCTTAGGTTTAGAAATCTCCTTCTCTTCTCTCTTCCCCTCTAATATCTTCTAAGTGTGGTAAATGAGCCCTAAAGGCTCGGGCAAACCTTAATAGGCAAGAGTGAAACGTCCAAAAGACGAAAACACCCTTACTGAAATTTCTGTAAAAACACGGGGGACCGAGCGATCGGTGGTTATTACCGATCGATCGGTTGCCTACCGAGCGATCGGTGTTCTTGACCAGGCGACCGGTCAAAAACATGCTCTTTGGAATTTTTTCCCATACAATTTTTAACCAATCGATAGCTACCGATCGATCGGTTTTGGACCGATCGATCGCTGAATGGACCGAGCGATCGGTTGCTCTGCAAACTTGAACCTGAGCCCATTTTTCTCACCCATTTCACTACTTAAACTGATCGTAGTTCTCTTTTGACCTTTCCTAAACATGACTAGGGTCTCTCTAAAGCTTGTATAGGTGCTTAAATAATTTATTAAATTAATTATAACATTCTTGACACAATTTTCTCACAGTTCCAAATTTCCATTTCATGAATTTGAGATTACATAGGCTACATGCCTTGGCACACATACAAAGACATGTACGAAAAGTTCCGGGGTTCTACAAATACCCTCACATTCTCCCCATTTTTGGTACAAGTGCCAAAGTTAGGCAGGAAGCTAATATCACAAAGAATATACCAATTGAACACGTGTAATATCAAGGCAATCACAATACAACCAAGTAAATGCAGACAATACGGGGACTAAAGAGTGAGGAACAAAATAGCAATATAAAGCGCAAACTCTCCCTTAACAATTCAACTTGATCTTCTACCCCTAAGATCAAAGACACCACCAAAATCAGGGTACCTAAGATAGAAAAGCCCATGACAACCAATAAGAAAATACATAATAATATTACAAAAAAATATCATGTGTCACACAAACATGCATCAAAAGAATTCCAAGCAGTAGTAAGTTAAAATTACTAATCCAATGAAGAACATGATTAGTTAGTCCGACTGAGGATACACATCTAACTAAATCTCACGGAATGCTAAAGCATAGCCAATGCACTTAGTCATATTTAGTTAACAGTTCAAAAGTGAAGCAATATGTGTGTAGTGGTGGTCTGACTAGATACTAAATCAAGGTTTATTTTCCTTTCCAAGGATATGACATTAACCACTAAGGGGACTCCGTAGATACAAATCTTAAAAGTCAAACCTAATTAGATCCAGCTATGCTGATTTTTTTAAAAAACATTTTGGTGCTCCTTTATCCATTTTATTTGACCCAATATTTTTCTTTTACTTTTGGTCAAATACCTCCAAACTTTGTAAGATTTCTTTTGATGTTCTTTATTTGAACATATCTTTTCATGCAATGATGGCTTTCACACTATCTAAGTAGGTAGTCCTAGCTATTGGTAGCAGGGGCTTTCAATCTAGCAACCCAGATAGATAACTACTGTCCACATAGGTAGCCATTACATACTTTTTGCATCCAATAGTGACTTTCACACTAGCTCAGTAGGTAACCCTTTTCATTGTAACAATTTTTTCTCATGGAAGATACACAAAATGAGGATGACTAACAATATGGTCATTCTAGATTGGTCATCCAAGGTCACACTTTTGGGATAAGTCAAACACCTACAGATTGGAAAATAGACCTCTCAATAGAATCAGTCAGAGTGCATGTGAAATTGTAAAGCATACACACATGAATAAGTCTCTAACTGTGCAAGATAAAATCAGTCTAACCAAGAAACTATGAAGGTGATATATCCTCAATCAGCAACAAACTCATGTTTAACCCTGGATAAGTATAGAAATAAAGATCACACAATGAATGCACATCATGCAAGTCACACAAGGGCAACATGACAAATATATTTTAGATTTTATAGTTTTTCAATGTTTTTGAGTTTTTCAAAATAAGCAAAACAGAAAAACAAACCAAAACAGATAACATACAAAAATAAAAACTACTAGTATACACAAGCAACATAGCACTAGGACAAGATACAACAATATTAGCACACCCTAGGCTATAACAGGCATGGGCTAAGTGAAGCCCTTCAGGTCTTCCTTTCTCACCCAAACGGTTTTAGCAGTTTGATTGACCCTTTAGTCTCTAACCGTTTTAGTTGAGGTAGGTATGACCTTTTGACTCTTTTTCATATTCCTCATTTTCCAAGATTGAGTCCTAGAATTATGGCGGGCATTATGGTTCTCCCTATTACCTCTTTTATATCTAGCATAAGGAGTGTCTCAACCATGCCACTATCTAGAGTTATTATAGATATTCAATATATCATCATTTAACTTCCTAGACATATCCACTAGGATATCAACTCTCATTTGAAGATTCCCATTAAAATTACGTTGGTACCTAGAACCATGATAGGGCATTCTTCAAAGTTTAGGACATTGAGGCATAGTATGACACTTCTCCACATTTATGATATGTAGGAATGAATTTCTGAGTGGAGGGGTCTTTCTTATTTTCAGGAGGGTGCCTCTTATCACTAGGCTCAGTGTTCGAGGTAGATGGAGTTCCCTTCACATCTCCACACCTCTGATTTTGCTCAAGATCAGTTAACTTTATTTCAAGACTTGTCTTTTCATCCAGACAAATATACAAATCAGATTCAAGAAGCTGAATCTTAACAAGGAGGGAAGCCTTTTCTTCCTCAAGCTGTAACACAAGAGCTTTCAACCCTGAAGTCACTGAGTCTAAGGCATCTCTTTCCATTTGAATAGATTTGACCTTTTTGGTCATGTAAAACTGAACCTTTTTCAACTATAGGCATTCCTGAAATAACTCACCATAGGCTGCCTCGAGGTCTCCCTTAGAATCTGAGTCATTCTGACTCACATCATCCTCACCATCACTATGGTGTTGGTCACTCACAACATTTGTGAAGGGGGATCCGGATAAAAATTTATGCGGAAACTGGATCCCCTAGATCTTAACACCATAAAAAGCATCAAAATTATTTAAGAGTTTTAGTCATATCACCTCGATGAATGTTTTTCACCAGTGAAGCTTAATCCACTCGAACCGTCAAAAACTCTTTGTAGAGATTTCTCCGAAAAAATACTAGAAGCTCGATCCTTGTTCTTCGCTATCCCCACGAAGCTTTAGAATCTCCTTTGGAATTATAGAAGCAAGAGGAAGAAGATAGATCAATGGTGTAGACCTTCTATCACCAATAATACTAATGTTCAAAACCCTAGATTTGCAAAACTCAACTAGGACCACCAATATAGCTCACGAAAATCCCTAGGGGTCTCCCCTAGGGCTCACGGCTTAGAGAGAGAGGAGAGGAGAGAAAAAATTGTGAAGAATTCTACTGAATGGTCTAGGGTATTGGGGTATTTATAAACTAGGATCTTATCCTAATCCTACTCCAACTTGATCTTATCTAGTAGGATTTATTAATTAACAATAACTCTTATTATTAATTAAATAAACTCCTACTTAATCTATAACTACTTTAGTTATAGTAATCTTATTAATTAAAGAGTCTTTATTATAAGAGGATTCCTTAATTAAAATGGATAAGTCAACATCTTACACCAAAGTAGGAAACCTAGTCAAACTAGGAATCCACAAGGGGGGGCGTGAGCTTCTATGGGGCGTGGGATTTGAGGAGTTAAAACTCCTTATTGTAATCTAATTACAATAACATCTTAATCCTAATTGCGATCCAACACTTGGATTTTAATTCCATAATAAAATGAATTATATTTCAATAATTATTCAATTAAACAAATCCTAATCCAATTAGGATTCCTCAAGTGGGCGCCCCACCCTAGGGTTTAAACCCATGGGCTTTGGCCCATATTAAAGGTCCATTTTAATGGGTTTATGGATATTGGTCAAACTCATTTCCCCTTTAATTATGTTAATAACATAATTACTAAAATAATCACTTAGTTTAAATTAACAATTAATTTAAACAATAGATTAACTATTAATCTATTTAATTAAATGATTAACTTTTAATCACTTAAAATAATTGATTAACTTTTAATCAATTATTGAGCTTGTATTTCTTATGTGAGCACCTCCACAGATTGTTCTGGGTCATTCTTATCCTGGCTTATCTAATGTTATCTTATTGACCCTAAATGAAAATTACATCAGAATTACAAATGACGTGAGATATCCATGTTGTAATTGAATCTCAGTGTATGAACATTAACCATTACGGATCTCGCCACATGAACTTTTAAATTCGATTTATCCTTCCAAATACATTATCCCTAATGGGCCTTCGAGATTGACATACCATCTAACCCATAGCCCATTGCAAATCATCCGGGTTTCCAAGACTTATGATTAAGTCATGAGAAACAATTTCTCATGAAAAACATTTTAAAAAAATCATTTTATAAGTATAATACCTTTTAATAAAAGTATATTTCAAAACTTATTTTGTTTTCAAAATCACCTGCGCAGGATGTGAACTTAATCAACTGTCTTACCGGAACTTGGATAATCTCTCAAATTAATGAGCATGGATTTCTTGTTTGAAATTCATCATGACTCGAACAACTTTCTGACTATCCAACTGTCACTGTGTTGTATTCCCTAAGTTAGAAAATACGTTGGTGGAATCAAAACAGTCAGATCACTGCCCAGTCATAGATGAACTCATCAGATCTAAGGATCATCGAAACCGTTCGATATGAATGAGAGACCAACTATCTGATAGTATGTTTATGCAAGAGGTCTCTCATTGAATGCAATAAGTCAGTGTACATTTAAGCACCCATATGCTGATGTGTAGTCTCTACTACAATAGTTCGAGATAGAACTACATCTCAACTATTGAGAACATCTTAGCATTCTGACAGCCATATAAGTGAAGTGCCCAGCTTCACCCACAGCTATGACTATATAAGGTATAAGGAACCAAAAAGTTATATCTACCTGTGGTAATCTAATCACATAACTTTCCTATAATATATCCTATGGACTTTATCGATATCTCATATCATATAGATCATCTCATGATCATGGTCAATTACCCATAATGAATACACAATAGATTAAGAAGAAGCATTTATTAATCAAATTAATAAGGTTCTAACAATCTAAATGACTTTTCTGGGCATCATGTCCAACAATTTGAACAAGATTCTTTAACCCCAGATAAGGATGTAGTGAATGCCATATAACCCCTAGTCTCCTCATAAGAACTATCTGATTCCTCGGATTCAGATTCACTGTCATCCCTTACCTTACCCTTAAATCTTTTCTTAGTAGAGCACTCAACGACAATATTGCCATAGTCTTGGCATTCATAGCATTGAACACCTTGAGATTTACTGTCAGTACTTTTAAGATGTTTATTGTTTTCAAAATGCTTGGACTTAGGTTTTTCAAAAGATTTTTGTCATTTCGGATTAAATCTCTTATTAACTTTCAGAAATTTTCTGAATTTCTTTGCAAATAAAGCCAACTCTTTTTCATCTTCCCTAGAGTCATTATCTGAACCATCTTTGGATTCCTTGACAGATTTCAAAGCAATAGATTTTGGAGATAGTTTCAGATTTAACTCATAGATTTTGAGAGAACCAACCAACTCTTCAATTTTGAGAGCATCAACATTTTTGCTCTCTTCGATGGCGGTAACCTTCGATCAAAATCTCTCAGGTAGAGATCTCAAAATTTTTCTAAAAATTTGGGACTCAGAAATTCTTTCCCCTAGATTAAAACTAGAATTGACAATGTCACTCAGATTAGCATAAAAACTGTCAAAAGTTTCATTATCAACTTTTTAAACTTAGAGGTCAATATTTGAAGTTTGGAGATCTTAACTGTTGTAGTCACTTCATGGGTAAGTTTAAGAATGTTCTACACCTCCTTCGAAGTGTCACATTTAGAAATATACCAAAATTTTTCGGGTGTGACAACAGTGAAGATTGCATTAAGACATTTATTATTCCATCTACAACTTTCAAGATCTACATTGGTCCATTCAAAAGAAGGTTTAGGGATGGTCTGGTTATCTATGGTCTTTGTTGGATGGGTCCAACCTTATTCAACAGAGATCCATACTCTCTCATCCAAAGATTTTAGAAAGGCTCTCATACGAGCTTTCCAATAGGCATAATTATACCCATCAAATAATGGAGGACAAGAGATGGATCCTCCCTCTCTAATAGAATTCATATTCACTGAAAATATGAGACAAGATCATACAAATAAATTAGTGAACTCACTCTAATACCAATTGAAAAATCCGGTGAACCTCAAACCTAATGTTTGAGCTGAGATCTCACAAATTCAAGGGGATGGTTAAGTCTCCCTATAAGTCTATCTACCCTTTTTAAGATTATGCAATCAAATTATTAATTCAGAGATGATGAACTTTAAAGCGTGGAATAAGGGAAACAAGCAAACCACAACACAAGGATTTTTACGTGGAAACCCTTTCGGGAAAAACCACGGGACCTAATCCAGTAATGAGAATCCACTAAGACAAAGTATTAGATACTTACAGATTCGAACCTCACCCAAACAGGACTCAACTTCTTCAATCCACGGCTAGTCCTACACACCTCAATAAGTAATCACGATCTCGCAAGACTCGTAATCTACCGCAATAGCATGTTCTTCTCTTGTGTCTCGACAACCACAATCTCCAAAGATCGATCTCTGTCCATGACGACTTCGGATTCCACCGATCAAATATCACATCAACGATCCTCCTTGGATCGATCTCCTTCGCAAAGGCTCTGGAATACTCCGGCCAATTTATTATTTCCAGAATGGGTTGATGGTTTGATTAAAATTAAATCGTAGATGGATTTCATAAATAGGAAAGTCCAAGCAAGCAAGAATGAAACAATGACTTGCAAACTCTAGGATGGAAGAGAAAATAATCAAGGGAATGAGAGAAAATAAATTCAGAGTTTCTATGAACTCTAGAGATAGCCCAATATCCTCTCAACACTCTCCCCAAGGTCCCCATTCACGGACTAGAAGGTTTCTATTAAATAGGGAAGTCAACCCAAGGATTTAGAAAGTGAAAAAAACGGATTTAGAAGTTCCATAGGCATTGGGTCAAACCAAAGGGGATTGGGTCGACCCAAAATGGTAGTTCGGTTGACCTAACTGCCCCTTTGGGTCGACCCAAATCTTTCATGCTCTCTGGTCCTTTTTCCCATACAAAAATTTCAAGGACTGGGCTGACCCAAACTTGTTTCGTTCGTCTTGAAAACTCAAAATTTGCTCCAACTTTCTTCATAAAAGTTGTAGATCTTTTCGATACGGTCGATTTGATATATTATGGAGTAAAATTGGAGCTACGGTTTGAAAGATATACCTCTTATAAGAAACCTTGATTTTTAACATCTCTAACACTCTTAAGGTTACATATCTAGTCACCTAAGGTTCATATGATCATTCTAAGTCAATTTTCACCTAAGGTATCATGGTATTTAAGTCACTTACCATCCTATGAGTGAAATGAAGGATATGATCGGAATGTCTTCAACTTATCTTCTTCAGTCTTCATCCTCACTTATCTGTGACACTTGTAGGCAATGACACAAGATACACTAGACTCACTGTTTTGACACCGGAATAAGCCAACACTAAAATATGGACTTTACATAGAGGAAGAGTGGAATGAGGCTAACACTAAACTTATATAAATAAATGCTAAAGTCATTAGGCATTTCTACTGTGCCTTAAGTCCCAAGAATTAACAGAGTGTCGGGTTGTGACTTAGTCAAAGAAATTTGAGACAAACTTCAAGTCACCTATGAGGGGACTAACCAAGTTAAGGAAGAGAAAATAGTCATGTTAGTTCATAAATATAAGCTATTTAAAATGGAAAAGAAGAGTCCATAGGAGATATGTCTGCTCGCTTTACTAATATTCTTAATGGACTAAAATCTCTTGGCAAGATCTATTCTAATGCATAAAATGTGAAGAAGGTGCTTCGCTCACTACCTAAAGAGTGGTCTCCCAAGGTGACTGTCATCCAAGAAGCCAAAGATTTGACAAAGCTTCAAATGGATGAGCTCATTGGCTCATTAATGATTCACAAGGTAGTCATGAATGGACAACAAGAGGATGAGCCAAAATTCATAAAAGGATTAACCTTCAAATCCTCTCAAGTGGAAGAGAGTGATGAAGAAGAAATTGAGGAAAAAGAAGATGTAGCCGTCATGGTTAAGAAGTTCAAGAAATTTCTAAAACATAGAAAGAACTTCAAGAAGATACCTTACAAAAAGGAGTTCACCAAGGAAGTCTCCAAAGGTGAACCTAGCAAGAAGGAGCCCATTATCTACTATGAGTGCAAAAATTTAGGACAAATCAAGACTGAGTGTCCTCAACTCAAGAAAAGCAACTGATTCTGAAAGAGAGCTATAAAAGCAACTACTTGGGATGATTTAGAAGAAAGTGGGTCAGAAGACTCAAGTGATATAGAAGTTGATAATCTGTGCCTCATGGCCAATGAGGATGAAGTAAACTCTTCCCCAAATGAATCTCTATCCTATGATGAAATTAGAGATGCATTTGATGATTTATATTATGAATTTAAAATAATTGCACTAATGAATAAATCATTCAAGAAAGAAATCCTTGCTCTTACTAGCATATGTGAAAACTTGCAAAAAGAGAAGGATAGCCTTCAAGATGAGAATGAGGGATTGAATGAAAAGATTAAAGGTTGTAGAATAGGTTGGATGAAGTAAAGCTAGAATAGGTTGTAGACATTTTTCAAAACAAAAGATGTCGTGACCCAAAATACCCCCTAGGAGTTATGATACTTTGGCATCGTGAACTCATTACCAAACCATCTTATACAACATATAAATCTTGTATAACATATAAGACATATGATAGCGGAAGCAGAACAAATTTTTTTCTTTCTATACATACTGTATGCTAAGTTTATAATAAGGCCAAAATACCATAATCCAAGTTTATAACAACTCAAAATAAAGAGTGAACACTTTACTCAACAAACTTTATGTACAAGTCACTCCCTCTCATCACTCAAATGCCAGGCCACCACCTATCAATTACCCTCTGATACTCCTGAAGCTCCTCCTGAGTAGGTACCTCCTCAATATACTCCTCCTCGACCCACGACTCCTGAGCACGTGCATCAACATGACATGCCGACATAAATATGTACGATTAAATATTGAATACTCCGCATATACAAACCACTAGATAGTAATGTCATAAACATAAATACAACATATCTCGTAGTTAATCATTTTACATGCATTCTTGAAATCAGGGCACCGAAAACAAATCATATCATGTGTATATATCTCGGAAAATCTCGTAAAACATCTTCTTATAGTCTTCTATCTTTGCATATACGGGTATTTAATATACCTTGGTTTTCATCTTTTATTATCTTCTTATGTACGGGTATTTAAAATACCTTGCTATTCATCATTGCTACCTCGGGAGTCGGACAACTAGTACCTGTATCCACGTAAGCTGGGTGGCCTAATATCATCCTCACCCTTGGCTACCTTCGGAGTAGACAACCAGTATCCATTTCCCTTCTGGGCGGCCTGCTATCATCGGAGTCCGATGTCAGTATCCATTTCCCTTTCAGGCGGCCTGCTATCGTGCATCCCCATCGGCTTTTTCCATATACTTCCTATACTTCTTGTAACCTCTTTTGCCTCTTATACTTCCTATATACTTCTTTTACTTCTTGTACTTTTCATATAATTCATTTGCATCTTATACTTGTCCTCTTCTTATTCTTGTGTTACATCTTATACACTTATACTTCTTCTTTTAGATATCCATAATTTAGAAAAACTCGATCATGCATATGCATAGGTGTCAGTGTAGCAATTGTGAATAACAAGGTAGACATAAGGGAAACACTTTACATATAGTCATATAGCCAATACTCAACATAATTTATCCATCGCCATAGCCCATATACAAATAAATCACATCATTCCAATTATGTCAAAAATAAGGCTTTTTCCTTTGTTTTTCCCAAAACTTATGTCTTTTAACATGCTTTTCATTTTTGGATACTAACACATAAAACCTAACTATTTACCATCTTTTATTCATTGCTTAGAAGCATAGCATCATCACAATTTAACTCACATCACCATTCATAGGATTTTATCTTGATATAAAAAAGGGTTTATGCACTTAAAGCTAGGAGAGTGTATTTGCACATATACAAGGCCATATATACATATACTTATCAAAGAACTCATGCTTTTCATTAATAGTTTATGGCATTAGAATATAGTAGAGTGTATCTACCTTAGGGGATGAAATCCCTTCGATCCAAGGCTTGAAAAGGCTTGAGGAAGCTTGTAGGAGAGAAACCCAAGCTTGTGGATGAAGATCCAAGCTCCAATGGCATGTGGGAGCAGGGTCCAAGCTTGATTTGAGCTTCTTCTTCTCCAATCCAAAACCCCTTCTTGAAAATCCTCCAATCCTTTCCCTTATATTCTAAGGTCTCTCTTTAGGTTTAGGGTAACCCAAAAACCCCCAAATCATCTCCTATTTATAGGCCAAGGGGTTGAAACCCCAAAAATCCCGCACAAAAAGTTTGGGTCGCACGTCTACGATCGTTCGTAGCATATCTATGATCGATCGTAGACTTGTCAGTAAATTTTTAAAGTTTTTGGGACTCTACGATTATTTATAGGCTTCCTACGATCGATTGCAGGTTGTCCAGTGCGTTTACAACATTTTCGGAACTTTACAATCGTTCGTAGTTACGATCGTTTGTAATTTTTACAGAAAGTTTTCAGATTTTTTCCACTTTGGTATTTTGGCCATAACTTTTGACTTGCTATCAGATTTTGACGATTTAACTTGCGTTGGAATCTTCATTCAAAGGGGAACAATTTTATCTCTAATAGACAAATCCTAATTTTGAGTTTTTAATTACCTAAATGGGCTTTAAAGATAGCTGGTCTGGAAATGGATTTCAGAAACCTAGATTTGTAGCAGACCTGGTTTTGGAAATCTAACTTTTAACTCAACCCCAACTCAAAATCAAGAAAAATGGTAAACATGAACCTCGAAGAAGGTTCCAATACCTTTCCAAAAATTTAAGAATCACTCAATTCCAAGCAACAGTGACTAAACTAGAGCTCTTTAAAGTTGAAGGAAATGTCGAAACATATCTCTTCAACACCTAGAACACTTCAAGTGCTTTCACACTTTTCCCTCAGGTCCAACATCCTACTCACACCTCATGACTCGTTATCCATAGGTTTTTAACCCACCTTGGTGATCATTAAATTCACACCGACATGCATGAGAGGCTTCAGCCTCTTTATGCCTCACGCACTAGCACTATTCACTTACAACCCATTTAAACACTTAGGGTATTTTATACCCTTGATTTTACCAACTTAGAGTATCTTTACACTCTCTTTTTAAGACTCAAACCATGTACCTAAAACCCTCACTTGACTAACCATAATATCAAGAACACAATGGGAGACCTTAGGCCTTTACACACACCATATAAGGGCACTATTCACTAACACTATTCATAGTATAGTGAACTCGGCTTCGGGATTCTACAAAAGAATTATACAAATTTCTTTACCAAAACCACTAGTCCCTTACCCACACCTTCTAGTACTTTCTATACTATTAATGGTAAGAAGGTGATTAAAAAAATTTAGGTTCTAAAGGGAACATCTCCTCCCAAGACTAATCATAAAGGACCCAAGATGGTTTGGTTACCAAAGGGAGTTACAGGAACTTGGTTTGTAGGTATGCCTCAAATCAAGCTCCTCCAAGACAACATTGTTCTTGGATAGTGGATGCTCAAGGCACATGACTGGGAACAAAAAAAATTTTATTTCATTCACTCCTAAAGATGGAGGGCATGTGACCTTCGGGGATAACGTAAAGGAAAAGATCATCGGCATAGATAATGTTGGTAAGAAAAATTCAATTTTTATTAAAAATGTTTTATTATTAATAGATGATCTTAAACATAACCTTATTAGTATCAATCAACTTTGTGATAAGAGCTTAAATATTTACTTTAAATCTAATTAATGCATAATTAAAGATAAGGATAATATTAATACTATGTTCATTGCATATAGGAATGAGAATGTTTACACTATTGATTTTGATGAATTAATCTCACAAAACATGATTTGTTTCTCTGCTTTAAGTGAAGCCAGTTAGTTATGGCATAGAAGGTTAGGACATGCTAGCATGGATCTTCTATCAAAATTATCTAAGAATGATCTATTAGAAGGCTTACCAGAAACTAAGTTTAACAAAGATAAAATTTGTGATGCTTGCCAACTCAGAAAACAAATAAAATCATCTTTTAAGAAAAAGAAAGAAATCTCTACTTCTAGGCCTTTAGAACTCTTACACATGGACTTGTTTGGGTCAAATGAAGTAGCTAGCCTTGGTGGTAAGACATATGCATTTGTAATAGTTGATGACTATTCTAGATATTCATGGGTACTATTCTTATCACTTAAAAGTGAAGCACCCTCTCTATTTGAAAAATTATGTAAGAGAGTGCAAAATTAAAAAGGCTATGCCATTAATAATGTTAGAAGTGATAAAGGTGGAGAGTTCAAGAACAATGAGCTTGAACTTTTCTGTGAAGTAAATGGTTTTAACTATAACTTTTCAACTCTTAAAACTCCACAACAAAATGGAATTGTTGAAATAAAGAATAGATCACTTCAAGAAATGGCTAGGACTATACTGAATGAACATAATTTGGCAAACTACTTTTGGGCTGAACTATTAATACATCTTGCTATGTGATAAATAGGGTAGTAATCATAAACAAATTAAATAAGACCCCCTATGAGCTTTGGAAATGAAGATCTTCAAATATTTGGTACTTCAAAGTGTCTAAATGTAAGTGTTTTATCTTAAATGATAAACACCATTTAAAGAAGTTTGACCCTAGGTCAATTAAAGGAATCTTTCTAAGGTATTCCTTGAATAGCCAAGCTTATAGAGTCTTTAACAAGAAAACTTTAGTGGTAGAAGAATCAATTCATGTAGTTTTTGATGAAACTAACCCCTTTAAAAAGACTCATAATAATGAAGATGAGATAGATAATAACTTAGAGAAAATATCAAAAGATATCTTAATTATAAAAATTAATGAGAAAAAAAAGGAATAAAAAAGTAAAGAAGATTATAATAACGACAAATCTATTAAAATAGAAAATGAGGAAGAAAATGATATTGAAGATTCATATTCTCACGCCCTAAAATTCCCCCTAGGAGTTAGGATACTTTGGCGATGTGACTTAACCTTAAATCAAACCTACAAATAGTATACAAGGCATGCAAAATAGTGAACTAAAAATTTCTTTAATGACTTAACTATATTCCAAGTGCAATTGATTACAATAATTGAATAGAATTTACAACATGAATATGAACTCCTTAACTTGAGTCCCAACTCAAGTGAGACAAACATCCCCAGACATAAGAACCCAAAATACATGTCTCTCTCTCACTCATCCCAACCATTGGTCACATGCCAAGACTCCTAATATCTAGGTGACAACTAGAGCAGTCTCCTGCTCTACATGAGCCGCCTCTATCCAAGGAACTTGGAGTCCATATATCTTATAATGTACCTGCCGACATAAAAGTACGGCTGAGTATGGAATACTCAGTGAGTACAAGCTACTAGCTAACAATAGTAATAACAATAATATGTAAAAACAATAATATATCATATATGGTACAATTCATTTTCACATAGACATAATCAAAAAGCTAATGCAACTAACACTTGTACAATTCGTGAACATCATACTTTAAATCATACATTCTATTCATACTTTAACCGATACATGTTTTCCATCACCTTAGGAGTTCCTTATACATCTCATGCATCTTGTGGATTCCTTACATGTATTATGCGATTCTTTATTGGCTATTACCCGAACTATGAAATGGACGGACATACTAGGTTCTGTCTTGTGAGAATCATGCGTGTTTTCTTGTCGATTTGCTTGTAAGTTTTCTTGCTTGCATGGAAATAGATGATCATGCCCGTACCTAGTCTTAGTACATTATCATCCTTCCATATTCCTTTATTCTTGCTTGGAGACAGATAATAGTACATGTACCTGGCCTTAGTATACTAGTGTCCTCTCATACTTGTTGGAAACAGATGTTAATGCCCGTACCTGGTCTTAGTACATTAACACCCTTTCATGTTTGTCTTGGAAACATACACTAGTGCACATACCTGATCTTAATACACTAGCATACTTTCATATTATTCTTGTCTTGGAAACAGATACTAGTGCCCATACTTGGTCTTAGAACACTAGTATCCTTTCATGCTTGTCATTTTACTTGAAGACAGATGCTAATACCCGTACCTGGTCTTAGTATACTAGCATCTTCTCATACTTGTTGGGGAACAAATGTTAGTGCCCGTACCTGGTCTTAGTACACTAACATCCTTCAATGTTTCTTGATTCTTGCTTGTCATGTTTTCTTGTGAGCCAAGTATGACATATCCTAGGGATATGCCCTATCCTTGATATTCATGCTTGTTTGCTTATGAGCCAGGTATGACATATTCTAGGGAAGCCAGGTATGACATATCCTAGGGATATGCCCTACCCTTGACATTCATGCTTGTGAGCCAGGTATGACATATCCTAGGGATATGCCCTACCCTTGGCATTCATGCTTGTTTGCTTGTGAGCCAGGTATGACATCCTAGGATATGCCCTACCCTTGACCGACCCAAAGTTCAGCTTTATCATTTGTTTTACGAATTCCATGTTTCATTCTTGTTGTTTCTTGTAGGTATGCTTATACATAGAAAGACTTAGTTCATGCGTGCATGCTTGCTCGTGTGTGGCAGTTCGTGGTAATCATACTATCATAGATGGTTCAAGGGACACATGTAGCATTTCAAATCCTTCCATAATCATGTGAGAATTCAAGAACATATACTTAACATTTTTGCATACATGTGGTGTGTGACAATGTGTGAGCATAATAATGACATGAAAAGGATTGAGGACATCATCTAGCATTTCCCCTTCCTATTGATAGTCATGTGTGAATGTAAGCAATATAGAGAGCATTTGATCAATTTTACTCTTTAGAGAACAACCCCAAAAATCATGCATGTTATGTGCTTGATTAAATACACTACTTCTCATACAAGCATTTTAGCAAATATGTGGTGTTCAACATTGTTATAGTCATTTATGCATCTTTTTCTTGTTCTAACATTTCTATAGGCATGTGCATTCTTTTAAGGAACATATAGAGGCTTTCATTCAATTTATCAAATTGGGGAAAAACTCCCTAAATCATGCTTTCATAATCTTCATTTAATTCAATGCATTCTCATTCATGCATTTTATCAAACATGTGGTATTCAACCTCTCTTTAGTCTTTTAAATTCTTAGTTTCTTTCTCAAGCATTTCATCAAACACTTAATGTGCAACACATTCATAGCTATTTGATTCAAGTTCTTAAGTTCATACATTTAATCAAACACATGGGGTGTTCATTATGTGAACAATGCCCGTCAAACATTTTCCATCACATACCACACATCACATCAATACGGCATCCAATCGCCTCCACCCTTCATCCATTCATACATCCCACACCATTACTTTATCTTGTTTATTTTTGGAAAATTAAAGCATTTCAAGAGAAGAGAGTATCTATAAATCTACTAACATTCTTTAAAGGAAACCTAGGTTATTACCAAGTTAGTTAGTAGGGTATACTAACCTTGAAGATCAAAGCTTGATCTTGAAGAAAATCCTTGGGTTGGGTCCCAAGCTTGAGGAAGAACACCAACTTGAAAAGTGGAGGAACCCTTGCTTGATTTGGGGAAGATCCTATCTTGATCTTCTTCTTCAATCCACAAACCCCTCTTAAACAATCCTCAAATCTCCTTCCTCTTCCTCTCTCAATCTCTCTAGGTTTAGGGTAAAATGTAAAGTCCATGTTTTTTGTGTTGGCATATTCCAATGTCAAAACAAGTGAATCTAGGTGTCTAGGTGTGTATCTTGTGTCATTACCGTCAAGCATCCACAACAAGTGAAGTTGAAGAGCGTTGAAGAACCGCTTAATCCACTCAGATGATCATTTCCTTCATAGGATGGTAAGTGACCTAGATACCATGTGACCATAGGTGAGAATTGACTTAGAATAATCCCAATATGTTGCCTTAGGTGGTAAGTGGTCTAGACTAATCATACGGACCCTAGGTGATGAGATAAGTAGTGCAAAACATGTTAAAAATTCTGAACTTTTTCAAAACTCCAAGATTGCTTGAAAGTGGCATATCTCCCAAACCGTAGCTCAGATTTTGCTCTATAATATATCAAATCTATCACATCGAAAAGAGCTACAACTTTTGTGCAGGGTGCGAGAGCCAAAAATGGAGTTTTAAAATCGGGTCTGCACCTCAAGGTCAACCCTGACCATTGAGGGTCGAACCTGAGTATAAAAGTTTTTGAAAACCAAGGTTGCTTGCGAGAGGCATATCACAAACCGTAGCTTGGATTTTGCTCCATAATATATCAAAACGACCGTGTCAAAAATAGCAACAACTTTCATGAAGGAAGCAAAGCTAATTTTGGGATTTGATATCTCGGTCGACCGAAACCAGTCAGGGTCGACCCTGATATGGACCATTTTTGTATGGTGCAAATTTCCAACAAGTGCAAATATTGAGGGTCGACCCTGGAGGATACTTGGGTTGACCTAAGTGCACATTTGGGTCAACCCAAGTATCCGTAAGGGTCGACCCTGATATGGGAATGTTGCCAAATCGATTTTTTTACTAATTTTGGTGTTTTTAAACCCTATTAAGCAACTTCTAAAGGTTGTTTTTGATTCCATATAACCCTTCTACTTCGTGGAGCACAAATTAGGGAGTGTGTGGAGAGTATTTTTAAGTTTCTCCAGAGGTCATAAAACCTATGGAATCTATTTTTCTCAACCTCTTTTGTTAGTGCATTAAACCGAGAGTTTGCAAGCCCAAAGTTTCAATTTTGCTTGTTTGGACTTGTCCTTTGAAGGAGTCCATCTAGGTGTGGATTCTTATCAAACTATCAAGTCATTCTGAATAGAACACCTAGGCTGGAGTGTTCCGGAGCCTTTGCGAAGGAGATCGATCCGAGACGGATCGTGGATGTGTGAATTGGTCAGTGGAATCCGAAGCCGTTATTGACGGAGATCGATCAGAAGATCGTGGACTGTTTTCGAGACACCAAGAGAAGTATGAGCGGCTACAGTTGATCACGGGACTTGTGAGTACGTGATGACTTTTTGAGATGTGGAGGACTAAGAACTGAAGGATCGTGGTGTCCAGTCCGAAGGAGTCAAGTTCAAGTCTTGTAAGTTCTTGTTTACTTTGTCTTAGTGGATTCTCATGGCTGGACTAGGTCCCGTGGTTTTTCCCGGAAGGGTTTCCCCGTAAAAATCCTTGTGTTATGGTTTGCTTGGTTTTCTATTTCCGCACTTAAATTTTATCATCCCTTAAGTTAATAACTTAATTGTTAACATCATCAAAAGGGTAGGTAGACTTATAAGGAGCCCTAACCATCCCCTTGACTTTGTGAGTTCTCAATTCAAACATCGGATTTAAGGTTCACTGAATTTATTTTTTTTTTCAATTAGTATCAGAGCGGGTTCACTAATTTTTTAGTGCGATCTTATTCTTATTTTCGGTGAATATGAATCTCCAAAGAATAGGAGGATCCATCTCTTGTCCCCTATTTTTCAATGGGTGTAATATTAGTGATTGGAAATCTCGAATGAGAGTATTTCACCTATCTCTAGACAAGAGTTTATGGATCTCTATAAAAAAGGGTTGGACCTTCCCCAACAAATTTTTAGAAAATCATACCATCCCAAAGTCTTCTAATAATTGTAACTTTGTTAAAGAAGCTTGTGGTATTCTTAAAGTTTTCCAGATGGAGACTACAAATTTTATGACTTCTATTTCCTCCGTCACTGGGATTGAAGAGTCATCATCTATTTTTAGCATGAGTGACAAGAGTGAGGATGATAGGGAGAGTCAAAGTGACTCAGGTTCTGAGGGAAACCTTGAGGCAGCCTATGATGAACTATTCCAGGAATGCCTAAAGCTAAAAAAGTTCAGTTTTCTATGTCCAAAAAGATCAAATCTATTGAAATGAAAAAAGATACCTTAGACCAAGTGGCTTCAGGGTTGAGAGTTCTTGTGTCATAGCTTGAGGAAGAGAAGGCTTTCCTCCTTGCCAAGACTCAGCTACTTGAATCTGATTTACATGTTTGTCTTGATGAAAAGACAAGTCTTGAAATCAAGTTGGTTGATCTTGAACAAAATCAGAGGTGTGGAGATGAGAAGGGAACTCCATCCACCTCGAACATTGAGCCTGGTGCTAAAAGGCACTCTCCTGCTAAAAGGAAAGACCCTTCTACTCAGAAATTCATTCCTACATGTCATAAATGTGGAGTGAAGGGTCACATTAAGCCTCGATGTCCTAAACTTTGAAGAATGTCCAATCATGGTTTTGAGAACCAAAATAACTTTAATGGGAATCTTCAAAGGAGAGTTGAGGTCCTAGTGGAGAAGTCTAGGAGTTTGTGTGAAGATGTGATGAAAATTGCTCACAACTCTAGACAGTGGTATGGTCATGACACTCCTTATGCTAGATATAAAGGAAGTAACAAGGAGAACCATAATGCCCGCTATAATTCTATGATACAATCTTGGAAAAGGAGGGACAGCAGAAAGAGGCAAAAGGTCATACCTATCTCAACTGAAACGGTTAGAGACCAAAGGGTCAATCAAACTTCTAAAACCGTTTGGGTGAGAAAGGAAGACCTGAAGGGCTTCACTTAGCCCGTGCCTGTCATAGCCTAGGGTGTGCTGTTAGTGATATATCTTGTCCTAGTACTATCCTATCTGTGTATACTAGTAGTCCTTTTTACTAGTGTTTATCTGCTTTGGTATGTTTTTTCTATTTTCTTTATTTTGAAAAATCCAAAAACATTGAAAAACCATAAAATCCAAGAAGATTTTTTTTCATGTTGCCCTTATTTGACTTGCATGATCTGCATTTCTTGTATGATCTTTAATTCTATACTTGTCCAGGGTTGAACATGAGTTTTTTGCTGATTGAAGATATATCACCTTCATAGTCTCTTGGTTAGGCTGAAAATTAGTTGGTTTACCTTGAACAATTAGAAACTTATTCATGTGTGTATGCTTCATAAATTTCACATGCACTCTGACTAATTCTATTGAGAGGTCTATTTCTCAATCTGTAGGTGTATGGCTTATCCCAATAGTGTGACCTTGGATGACCAAACTAGAATGACCATTTTGTTAGTCATCCCCATTTTGTGTATCCTCCATGAGCTAAAATTGTTGCAATGAAAAGGGCTACCTACTGGGATAGTATGAAAGTCACTATTGGATGTAAATAGTATGAAATGGCTACCTAGGCGGACAGTAGGTATCTATCTGGGTCACTAGAGTGAAAGCCTCTGCTGCCAATAGCCAGGACTACCTACCTAGATAGTGTGAAAGTCATCATTGCATGAAAAGATATGTTTAGATAAAGAACATCAAAAGAAATCTTACAATATTTGGAGGTATTTGACCATAAATAATAGAAAAATAATGAGTCAAATAAAATGAATACATGAGCACTATAATATAAAAAATCAGCATATCTAGATCTAACTAGGTTTGACTTCTATGATGTATATCTACGGGAGTCCCCCTAGTGGTTAATGTCATATCCTTGGAAAGGGAAAGAAACCTTGATCTAGTAACTTGTCAGACCACTACTACACACAATCCTTCACTTTTGAACTGTTCACTAAATGTGTCTAAGTGAATTGGCTATAATTTAGTATTCCATGAGATTTTGTTAGATGTGTATCCTCAGTCAGACTAACTAATCATGTTCTTCATTGAATTTGTAATCTTAAATTACTACTGCTTGGAATGCTTTTGATGCAGGTTTGTGTGGCACATGATATTTTTTTTTTTTTTTTGTTTCTTTTTGTCTAGCATAGGGCCTTTCCAACATAAGTGCCCTATTTTTGGTGGTATCCTTGATCTTAGGGGGAGAAGATCAAATTGAGTTGTTGAGGGAGAGTTTGTGCTTGAGTAGTTGAGGGGGAGTTTGTGCTTTATATTTCTATCTTGTTCCCTGTTCTTAAGCCCCTCATTGTCTGCATTTGTTTGGTTGTACTGTGATTGCCTTGATATTTAACATGTGTTAAACTAATATATTTCTTTTTGATATTGGCATCATGATTACCTTTGGCAATTGTGCCAAAAAGGGGGAGAATGTTGGGTAGTATTTCCCAAGTTCAGTACATTCCTTGCATTCCTTGCATTATCTGTGTTTATGTACTTTCATATACCATACATGCTTCACTGGGTATTTTATTTATGAGCATGTGTAGGTGCAGGGTTGCAGAAGACAAATTTTACTTGACAAGCTCTTCAGTGTATTTATTTAAGATGATTTTTCAATTTGTGTCATGTAATAATGTTGGAGTCATATAATGTCCTAATTCACCGTTTTGATGTGTTTGGGTGAATTTGTGTCAAGTCATATACTTCAATTTGGTTTTGCCACGGAATTGCCAAAGGGAGAGATTGTAAAGTCCATGTTTTTTGTGTTAGCATATTTCGGTGTCAAAACAAGTGAATCTAAGTGTCTAGGTGTGTATCTTGTGTCATTGCCGTCAAGCATCCACGACAAGTGAAGTTGAAGAGCGTTGAAGAATCGTTTGATCCACTCGGATGATCATTTCCTTCATAGGATGGTAAGTGACCTAAATACCATGTGACCATAGGTGGGAATTGACTTAGAATAATCCTAGTCTTAGGTGGTAAGTGTCCTAGAATAATCATACGGACCCTAGGTGATGAGATAAGTAGTGCAAAACATGTTAAAAATTCTGAAAATTTTCAAAAATCCAAAGTTGCTTGAAAGTGGCATATCTCCCAAACCGTAGCTCGGATTTCGCTCTATAATATATCAAATCGA
This sequence comes from Tetracentron sinense, assembly GCA_015143295.1. Taxonomy (NCBI): domain Eukaryota; kingdom Viridiplantae; phylum Streptophyta; class Magnoliopsida; order Trochodendrales; family Trochodendraceae; genus Tetracentron; species Tetracentron sinense. Next base: position 5,013,306 of record CM026572.1, on the reverse strand, counting down.
TCATGTCAAAAATAGATACAACTTTTATGAAGGGTGTGAGAGCCAAAAATATAGTTTTGAAATCGGGTATGCACCTCAAGTTCAACCCTCACCATTGAGGGTCAAACCTGAGTATAAAAAGTTTTGAAAACCAAGGTTGCTTGCGAGAGGCATATCTCACAAATCATAGCTTGGATTTTTCTCTATAATATATCAAAACGACCGTGTCAAAAATAGCTACAACTTTCATGAAGGAACCAAGAGCTAATTTTGTGATTTAATATCTCGGTCGACCGAAACAAGTCAGGGTTGACCCTGATATGGACCATTTTTGTATGGTGCAAATTTCCAGCAAGTGCAAATATTGAGGGTCGACCCTGGAGGATACTTGCGTCGACCCAAGTGTACATTTGGGTCGACCCAAGTATCCTTGAGGGTTGACCCTGATATGGGAATGATGCCAAATCGATTTGTTTACTAATTTTGATATTTTTAAACCCTTTTAAGCAACTTCTAAAGCTTGTTTTTGATTCCCTATAAGTGGGGAACCCTTCTACTTCGTGGATCACAACTTAGGGAGTGTGTGGAGAGTATTTTTAAGTTTCTCCAGAGGTCATAAAACATATGTAATCTATTTTTCTCAACCTCTTTTGTTAGTGCATTAAACCTAGAGTTTGCAAGCCCAAAGTTTCAATTTTACTTGTTTGGAGTTGTCATTTGAAGGAGTCCATCTAGGTGTTGATTCTTATCAAACCATCAACATGTTTTGGATAGAACACCTTTACCGGAGTGTTCCGAAGCCTTTGCAAAGGAGATCGATCCGAGACGGATCGTGGATGTGTGAATTGGTCGGTGGAATCCGAAGCCGTCATTGACGGAGATCGATTGCAAGATCGTGGACTGTTTTCAAGACACAAATAAAAGTACGAGCAGCTACAGTTGATCACAGGACTTGTGAGTACGTAATGACTTTTCGAGGCATAGAGGACTAAGAACTGAAGGATCGTGGTGTCAAGTCCGAAGGAGTCAAGTTCAAGTCTTGTAAGTTCTTGTTTACTTTGTCTTACTGGATTGTCATGACTGGACTAGGTCTCGTGGTTTTTCCTGGAAGATTTTCCACATAAAATCCTTGTGTTATGGTTTGCTTGGTTTTCTATTTCCGAACTTAAATTTTATCATCTCTTAAGTTAATAACTTAATTGTTAATCAAAATGGTAGATAGACTTATAGGGAGCCCTAACCATCCCCATGACTTTGTGTGTTCTCAACTCAAACATCGGATTTGAGGTTCACCGAGTTTTTTTTTTTTATAAACCATAACCCCCAAATGGAAGCCCTATTTATAGGCAAAGGGGTTTAAAAAAAACCCTAAAAAAATGAAATTTCAGACTTTTTAAACCCAAAAACACACGCGCTAATCGATCAGGGCTTAGTCCCGATCGATCGGACTCTACTGGGTATTCCTCGGGCTGTCACCGATCGATCGGGCTACCAGGCCAATCGATCAGGCCTCCAAAAAAAAAACTGGAATTTTTCACGATCGGATCCCACTCTGGTAATTGGTGTTGGCCAGGTAATGACCCTAAAAGGGGAGTGAATAGGGTCTATGGCAGCTTTTTAAAAAATGAACTACAAATTCAAAAGTGCGGAATAAAATTAAATATACAACAAGCTGAACTGAAGAATTTTCAAAGGAAAGAGAGAAGAGATAAGGAGAATGCAAACTCAAGATTTGTTTATGAGGTTCAGCAATCCAGCCTACTCCCTGCCTCAGCTTCCAGCTAGAGGATTCACCACGATTCCTTAATCGCACTGGCTCCTTTACAGGTAGAGTCCAAACCTTTACAATCTCTCTTACAGGTCGAGATATTACCTTACAAGCTCTCCTTTAGGCCGAGCTGAAACCTCTCAAGAGACAACCCCCTCTTGAAATAACTAAAGCAATAGCTTCAGTGCCAGAATCCTGGATTCTTGACTACTTTCAATAAATGAGTTTTTGGATTAAAAATCCAAAGAGAAAGCTCCTTAAATGAGCTGAATAAGAGTAAAATACAAACTCTAATTAAGTCTCTCAAAGTAGGTAGGAGTCAAGTAAGCTCAAGAGAGAATTTTTTTGGGGATTTTCTAAGTATGAGAATAAGTGAAAATCAATAGCAGTGAATAGGTGATAGATGGGAGTTATTGCTGTGATCAAGAGTTGTTTGCAGTTCATAAATGAACTCCTTTTATACCATTTGATCCAATAGAGCCGTTGGGGTAGCATTAAATGATTTTAGGTCCGTTGCAAACTAGCCGTTCCAAAGATTTTTCAGTTTCAGACATGATTTCTTCAACGAAGTGGAGTTCCCACTTGAGTTCGTCGCCGAATTCAAAAGATGGAATTTAATTAAAAAATCTTGTAATAACTTCGTCGCCGAAATTAACCCAACTAAAGATTTCATCGCCAAAATCAAGAACCAGAACTGAATTTGAAAATTTCTGTAATGACTTCGTCGCCGAATTCAATCTATCCAGAGAATTCGTCGACGAATTCAGAGTAAAAATTCTGAATTCAGTCTTGGATCACACTGAAGGGATGTAATTGATTTCCTAGGTCAATCAGCTATACTCTTATCAAAATTTTATGATTAATTAGAGATTTTGGAGTGAATCTTCAAAAATGTCCTAGGCTCTTATGGTCAATCTATGATTCTTGAGCTTTTCAACTTACCATCCTTTTGAGGACATTTTACATAAGTCCTATATATTCTCAGACTAAAAAGTAAATACATTTAAAAATGATGAGAGATGATCTTGGCTTGACTCGGATCTTGTGATTTTGTCTTTTGTCTTCAATGGACCTGACTTGGACTAAGGTCTTATCTTGGATCTTCATCTTGTATTCAGTGAGTTGAACTTCCTCTTGGGTAATTTCCATCATTTTTCATCATTGGAGTGCTATCAACTTATGTAATCTAAAATGTTCACCCACTTAAATGGTTTCATTAGTACCAAATATTTCATTATATTATTATGTTATTATCAAAATTAATAGGGGTACTTATGGTTGTAACCCTGAGGCTAACAATTGGTCCATAACTTTTGACTCGCTTATCGGATTTTGATTATTCAACTTGCGTTGGACTCGTCTTTCAAAGGGGAACAACTTTGATGTTTTATAAGAATTCTAATTTTGAGTTTTAATTTATCCAAAATGGCTCTAAAGACGACTTATATGAAAATAGGTTTCATCAACCCATTTTTTCAGCAGATCCGATTTCAGAAATCGGACGTTTGACTTAATCCCGACTCAAAATCAAGAAAATTGATCAACATGGACCTCAAAGAGGGTTCTAATAAATTTCCAAAAATTCAAGAATCACTTGATTCCGAGTAATGGTGACTAAACTAGAGCTTTTTAAAGTTGAGGGTGATGTTAAGACATACCCTTTTTAACACTTCGAAAATCTCGAGTGTTTCACACTCTTTTTCCTCGGGTCCAAAACCCCTACTCACACCTTATGACCCATTACCCCATAGGTTTATAACCCACCTAGGTGATCATTGAATTCACGCCAATATGCATGAGAGGCCATGGCCTCTTTATGCCTCACGCAATAGCACTATTCACCGCACTTTTCAATTACAACCCACTAAACACATAGAGTATTTTATACCCTTGTTTTGAGATTCAATATGCACATGCACAATCCTCACTTGCCCTCCACCAACCAAGGACTCATGGAAGGCTTTAGGCCTTTACATACCCTATGCAAGGTACTATTAACTACTCTATTCATATGAACAGTGACTGTGAGATCCGGGGTTCTACACATATCAACCTCCAAAAGCTTGAAAATTAGTAAAGGATCACCCAAAAGAACTCATTCTAGGAAATGTAGAACAAGGTGTCAGGACTAAAACAAACATTTGTAACAACCTTGCTTTCGTCTCCCAAATTGAGCCAAAGAATGTCATTAAGGCCATTGAAAATGAATCATGGGCTATGACAATACCAGAAGAGTTAAATCAATTTGAAAAGAACCAAGTTTGGGATTTAATACCTAGGCTAAAAGAAAAATAATAATTGGTACTAAATGGGTGTTCAGAAATAAGAAAGATGAATCAGGAACTTTAGTTAAGAACAAAGCAAGATTGATAGCTCAAGGTTACAACCAAGAAGGGGGTATAGACTATGAGGAAACTTTTACCCCAATTACAAGACTAGAAGCTATAAGAATGCTACTTACATATGCAAGTTATAAGAATTTCAAACTATTCCAAATGGATGTAAAAAGTGCATTCTTAAATGAGTATATCTCTGAAGAAGTATATGTTAATCAACCCCCTTGCTTTGAAGATCATAAATTTTCTAATCATGTTTTCAAATTAACAAAAGTCTTATATGGACTGAAACAAGCTCCTAGAGCTTGGTATGATAGGTTAAATAGTTTTTTGCTTGATAATAGATTCATTAAAGGAAAGATTGATACAACTTTATTTGTGAAATTCATAAATAATCATATGTTTTTTGTCCAAATCTATGTAGATGATATTATTTTTGGATCAACAAATGAGTCCCTATATCAAGAGTTTGCTATGAGTATGTAAGAAGAAATTAAAATGAGCATGATGGGAGAATTAATTTTCTTCCTTGGACTTCAAATTAAGCAAACTGAACAACGAACCTTTATTAATCAAGTCAAGTATACTAGAGAGTTACTTAAGAAGTTTGGTATGAAAAATACAAAAGAAATGGATACTCCTATGAGTCCATCAACCAAACTTGATAAAAATGATAAAGGCAAAAATATTGACAAAAAATATTATAGAGGCATGATAGGAAGTTTGTTATATCTAACTGCAAGTAGTTCAAACATAATGTTTAGTGTTTGCATTTGTACAAGATTTCAATCTTATCCAAAAGAATCGCACATGATAGTTGTCAAGAGAATATTTAGATACCTACTAGGCACAATTGAATTATGACTTTGGTATCCAAAGAACACATCACTTGACCTAGTTAGCTACACAGATGCTGACTTTGCTGGATGCAAAATTGATAGGAAAAGCATAAATGGCACATGTCACATCTTAAGACACTCCCTTGTTTCATGGTTTAGCAAGAAACAAAATTCAGTAGCTCTATCTACAGTTGAGGCTGAGTATGTAGCAACTAGGAGTTGTTATGCTCAAACTCTTTTCATGAAACAACAATTAGAAGACTTCAAATTATTTTATGATAAAATTCCTATCAAATGTGACAATACTAGTGCTATTTGTATGACAAAGAATCCTATCCAACATTCTAGAACAAAGCATATTGAAATAAGATATCATTTTATTAGAGACCATGTTCAAAATGGGGATATTGTGTTGGAGTTTGTTAATACAAACAACCAACTTGCTGATATTTTCACAAAACCCCTACAATATGATAGGTACAGTTCTTTGAGGAGAGAGCTAGGCATGACTAGACAAAATGAATTAAAATGATCATATCTATATGAGTAAGTGCTCAAAAGAATGAATTTGGTTTGAATATACTTAATGATGATATTTTGTTCAAAATATGAATTGGATGTTTGATAGACTTATTAAATTATTTGGATAATGATGTGATGATTGAAATGTTAATTTGGATGTTTGAGAAACAAATTAATTAAAAGAACAATGGATTTACATTGAAAAATTAGATTTTTTTTAAGGTTTTGTTCTTCCAACCGTCGACGGAAGCATTTTAGGAAATCTCAACCGTCGACGGCTCTAGGCAAAGTTTAAAATCCAGAAACTTTCTAAGGCCAACCGTCAACGGAAGCTTTTGTAGCTTCTCAACCGTCAACGGTCCAGAAACTCTCTGAGCCCAACCATCAACGGAAGCTTTTGTAGCTTTTCAACCGTCGACGGCTGGGCTTTGTGATTATAAAATAAAACCCCAAACCCAAATTTTTTCAAAAACCTTAAACCTTTCCCTCTCTCAAATCCATTGTTCCATTGCCTCCAAACCCTTTGTCTCTATCCAAATCCCTTCGAATCTCATTCTAATCCATTCTTAAAACCCTCAATCATTCGAAATCTTCTTGCCTTAGATTTCATTTCATCGTTCACTATGCCTCCACGAACAAAGATTCCGACCAAGGCTCCAGCGAAGAAGAAGGGTCAACCATCCAAGGGGAAGGAAGACGCAAGCTCCTCTACTTAGAGCATGTTTATCTCGACAAAAGCAAAGGATAGTTACCGAGACATCTTCCTCAAGCGTGCTCCCATTTTTGGTAAAATCCTAAACTCCTCCTTCAAGAATAATGGTTTAGAAATCATAGTCAATTGTTTCAAATCCCTACATTGGACTCATTTTCTAGAATCCAAAGAGTCAATGTATCCCGATCTTGTGCATCAGTTTTACTCAAATTTTCAATATGATCAAGAAACCTCTACTATTTCCACTAGACTTCATGGGAAGGATATTTCCTTTCCTAGAAATCAGTTAGAGGATATATTCCATCTTCCTCATTGTGAATTCCAACTGTTCACCACAAACCAATGGGTTGTGCACCACGGTTTTAGTGAGATTGATGCCTTGAGACTTATTTGTGCAAAACCAGACATCTCTAAAGCCTTTTAACCCCGCTCTAAGGGACCTAACTTTAGAAGCTAGGCTAATCCACCATATTATCTCTCTCAATTTTATTCCTCGAGGCGGAGGTAGAGATAATGTATCTCTCTTTGACGTTTTCTTGATGTGGTGCATTCTCACCCTAAAAAGATTGACTTACCTTTCATGTTCACTCATATTATGTGGGATTCCTCCAAGAAAAATTCAGGAGGATTACCTTTCGGGAAAGCTCTTACCCGACTCTTCAAGTATTTTAAAGTCCCTCTTTCACTTTATGTTGATAGAGTCGATGCATCAAACACCGACTATTACTCTCGGGCTACCATCATGAGGATGGGATATACTTGGGTTGCAGACCATCATGTTTGGGTACCAAAACCCTCTACTACAGCTTCTACCACAGCCCCTATCCCTTCAATTACTCCTACTTCAGCTCCTTCTTCATCTACTCCAGCTCCTATTCTTGATCCTACTCCTGTCCAGACTCTACTCTAGTCATTCCTCCTACCTCAATTCCAGGACTATCAGAGATTCCATCTACTTCAGCAGCAGAGCCTGAGACTGAGTTACCCGAGTGACCTGAGATTAAGATTGAAGATGAGATCCCAGAGTCATCACACCAGAGACAAGACTCACCTCATTTTGAGGATACCAGACCATTCTATAAGTCCCCTAGGAGACCAGAGATGAGTGCAGATCAGATGATCTAGCTTGGAGATTATGTTGATCACCCAATCTACCATCTGAGACAGTATGATGAGCTTCCAGTCCAAGACTAGAGATAGGCTGTCATCTCTTGAGACTAGGATTGTTGGCATTCAGACTAAGCTGACAGCTAGAGCTGAGATAGTGGAGACTTGCCTAGAGGAAATTGGGGTTGTTGGCGATGTCATGAAGAATAGAGCAGATTCTATTCTCACCTTAATTGAGAGGAAGGTCGTAAATGTCTTAGAGCAAGGTGAGAAGATGAAAGCTGAAATCTCTAACATCAGTCAAGGTGTTAAGGCTTTAGGTTCCTTCATCTATGAGATGTCATCCCTAGTGGGTACTCAGACTCCCATCATCCATCAGACAGCCACCACAGTGACTCAGGCAGCTATTGACTTGAGAGAACTGAAGGCCAAGCTATCTCACATTCCTATCCCAATGGATATTCAAGCTCCAGTGAGACTCCAGGAGCCGGTCATCTTAGAGGATACCTCTTCTAGTGACCCTAATGCTATGTTTGGTTGTTGAGAAAATATGTGAAAACATGGAAAAGAAAAGAAAATTCTGGATTTGTAATACGATTTTTAGTTGTGTTTTACCCAATTTTCTTTTCTTTTCCATGTTTTCACTTATTTTCTCGGCAACCAAACATAGGGTAAAGGAAAGAGAAAAGAAAATTTATCAAAAGTGTCACACAAGGCAAAGAGAGACAAGAAAAAGATCCATAGAATTACATGTAAATATCATACTTTTGGAATATATAACAGGAAGATCATTTTGGTACTCTAATGTTTACATGTTTTTTTGACGATGCTAAGGGGGAGAAAATGTAATGACTTTATATATATATCTACTCTTCTTTTATGAAATGAAATATAATTATTATATTTTTTTTTTGTCTCGGAAATATGATCAAAAATCTCATATGAATATATTTTCATTGGAATTCCAGTTATGAATTAAATGAATTTGTTTATAAATGGCTTGTACTCTTTATCAATCTTAGACTATATGAAATGTCTCTTGTTATACTTTCTTGTATACAAGTGATAAGCAAGTTTTACTTTCATTGTTTTAAATAAGAATAAGACCTATTGTGTTGATATATCTTTTGTGCATTTGACATGACTTGAAATTGATCACATGTAAATGTCAATACTTTTGATTGATATGAATGAAACTTCAATTTTTTTTGATATCTTAAATAAACATTGAAGATGTTCTTTGAATCTCTTTTAATTTGGAAATGAATGTTCTAAACTATGCATATTACTTGAAAATGCAAAATTTATATAATGCATATGTTTAGGGGGAACCACCTCAAATTTTTATTTAAAATATATATTGAGGGGGAGCTTATTCCCATTTCATTTCATTTGTATGTCATCATCAAAAAGGGGGAGATTGTTAGCCTAAAAGGTTACAACCTTATGTACCCTTAATAATTTTGATGATAACATAATAATGAAATGATCACTTTAGTACTAATGGTTCTATGAAGTTTATGTAAAATTTAAATTGCCAGAACATTAGCCCAACATTCAAAGCATGAAGCAAAGAAATGACATCAGATGTCAAAGATGATCCATCACGAAAAGGTCATCAAACTCAAAATTGTATTCAAGACTCAAATTCCAAGATCACATTGAAGAATTCATCATATCAAAAGTGAAGAACTAATTATTTCAAAGTGGAAGTCAAAATTGAAGATTCAATGAAGATCAAAGTTCTCACCCAAAGTCCAAGTCAGATCATGAAGTTAAAGTGAAAATCATTCAAGATCAAGACTAGAAGAATCAAGACTCTCTAGAAGGTTTAAAGAATATTTTTTTTATTACTTTGAAGAGTCGAAGACTTATGTAAAAAGTCTTCAAATGCTTGGAAAGTTGAAATGCCCAAAGTGCCTAGATTGACCTTAGGAACCTAAGAATTATTGGAAAATATTCTAAGGTCTTAGGACATCTTAAAATATAGTTAAATTCATGACTAAGGAATGTCAAAAGACCTAAGAAATCACTCTCATCATATTGGTCTTTGAAAACAGAGGTTTATAGGAAAATCATTCATGAACCGTCGATGGCTAAGCCAGGAGAATGGCCAACCATCAACGGTTGAGGTTACAGAAAGTTTTTAAACTTTCTGTCCCATGAACCGTCGACGGTTCAAAGGATGGGAATCCCATCCATCGACGGAAACTTGCGGGAACACTCATAACGACTAGTTTTTAATGGCCATTTTTGCAATTTAAGAGTTCCCAACAACTAGATTGAATGTTCAACTATAAATTGAGTTCATTTATGAACATCAAATAACTCTTGAATCATTATTGATCAAATCCCAAGTTGCATTCAACTCTCATCAAGATCATACGTTGAAAACCTAGAAATCTCAATCTCTTGTATTTGAGTTTTCAACTCCCAATCTTTTGAGAGATTTTTAGAGTGTGTATTCCAATCTTATTCAGCTCATCAAATAACCTTTATATGTGGATTCAAATCCAATCACACTTTGTATTAAAAGAAATCAAGAATCGTGGATTCTTATCCGTAAAGCCGGATAGCTTTGTAAAGTCAAGAGATTGTGTTCTCTTGCATTAAAGGTCATGATTTCAACTTGTGAAAGGAGATTGTAAAGGTGGTATCCTAGCCTAGAAGAGATTGTATAGGTAGTATCCTAGCCTGCAAAGGATTATAGAGGTTTGAGCTTCACCCGGTGAAGAAGCTTGTGCGAGTAAAATCGTGGGAATCCTTGAAGCGGGAAGCTGAAAGGCAGGGACGTAGACAAGTTGTTAGACCTCGTGAACAAAGCATTGGTGTTTGCACTCCTTATCGCTATCTCTATCTCTACTCTTCTTGTTGATTATTGCCTATTGCATTTGCCTTAAATTCTTTAATTTTGCAAAATAGACTAAGGCAAAAATTTTATTTTGTCATTGACCCAATCAGCCCCCCCCCCCCCCCCCCCCCCCTCTAGGGTCCATATACTGGGCAACACGATCTACCCCATTTTAGCCATTTTTCACACTTTTAACACTTAGAGTATTTTATACTCTTTGCTTTGAGACCCTTAACACACAAACACAAACTCATGGGTTGATTCAAAACCCTTATTAATACTAAACGAAACACATAGAGTTATATGGAAGATCCGGGGCTCTACACTTTTATTCTATCTTTCAAAAAAAGAGATGTTCTGTGATATTGAAGTACAAATCTCAAATTATACTTGTTAATAATTTGGGTTTGTGATAATTGGTAAAAATAAATTTGCTTTTGACAAGGAGTCACAAAAATTGTGTAAGTTATTTTTACTGTTATTATAAAGTGATTTTTCAATAGTCGAAGTAAAATGAATTATATTTTGGTTTATTTCATCAAATTTTTCTTGATACTCATCATTGTAAATGGATCGATCTCCTATAAATATTAATGATAGAGAAGATTATCGATGTATATTCTTCTAATGAAAAATTGCATGAAATAGTTTCATCTACTATTAATCGGATACTTCTTTTTATTATTTGCCAAATATTTTGTGGCGATTCCATTCTTTTGTCATCACAACTTCTTTTATAATGACTAATATTTATCTCTTGGGTTAAAAAAAAAATTCTTATTGAAAAAATTCTGTGAACCTCAAATCTAAGGTTTGAGTTGAGAACTCAGAAAATCAAGGGGATGGTTAGGTCTCCCTACAAGTCTATCTACCATTTTTAATATTTTAACAATTAAGTTATTAACTTAGGAAATGACGAACTTAAAGTGCGGGAATAGAGAAAATAATCAAACCATAACACAAGGAATTTTACATGGAAACCCTTCCAGGAAAAACCATGGGACCTAGTCCAGCAATGAGAATCCACTAAGACAAAGTCAACAAGAACTTATAAGACTCGAACTTGACTCCTTCAGACTCGACACTATGCTCCTTCAGTTTTTAGTCCTCCACGCCTCGAAAAGTCATCACGTACTCACAAGTCCCGTGATCAATCGCAGCCGCTCGTACTTCTCTTTGTGTTTCAAAAACAACCACGATCTTCCGATCGATCTCTATCAATGACGGCTTCGGATTTCACCGACCAAATCACACATCCACAATCCTTCTCGGATCGATCTCCTTCGTAAAGGCTCTAGAACACTCTGGCCAATTTGTTCTCTCTAGAATGGGTTGATGGTTTGATTAAAATCAAATTGTAGATGGACTCCATCAATAGGAAAGTCCAAGCAAGCAAGAATAGAGCATTGACTTACAAAATCTAGGTTGGAAGAAGAACTAACAAAGGGGAGGAGAGACAATAAAAATTAGAGTTTTTATAAACTCTAGAGATAGTTAAAATTACTCTCTATACTCTCCTAAAGTTGCTCTCCACGGATTAGAAGGGTTCACAATAAATAGAGAACCCAAAAACAAGTATTAAAAGTTGCTAAAACCAAAAAGAAATGAAAAACCACTTCAGGGTTGACCCTGGGGGTACTTGTGTCAACCCAGATGCACTTGGATTGACCCCAAGTGTCTCTTTGGGTTGACCCTGACTTTTTTCACTTGCTGGATTTTTTCCCCATACAAAAATTGTTCATATCAGGGTCGACCCTGACTGGTTTCGGTCGACCGAGATATTCAATCGTATTTTCAGCTCTTGCTTCCATCACAAAAGTTGTAGATCTTTTTGACGTGGTCTAGTTGATATATTATGGAGCAAAATCCGAGATACGGTTTGTGAGATATGCCTCTTACAAGCAACCTTGGTTTTTTAAGAACTTTTAACTTGTTTTGGGCTACATATCTAATCACCTAGGGTCCATATGATTATTCTTAAGTCAATTTCCACCTAAGGTATCATATTATGATTATTCTAAGTCAATTCCCACCTAAGGTAACATGGTATCTAGGTCACTTACAATCCTATAAGTGAAACGAATGATATGATCAACCGAGTCTTCAACCGATCTTCTTCGGTCTTCATCTTCACTTGTCATGGATGCTTGAAGGCAATGACACAAGATACACATCTAATCTCCTAGACTCACTTGTTTTGACACTGGAATAAGCCAACACTAAAACATAGACTTTAAACTTATCTTTTGTGCTTCTTTCTATCTTATTTCTGGTTGTGCTTGTCCTATTAGCTAGATCCTTCGTTTTTTTTTGTTAGTGAATAATTTTTTTAATCCATGTATCTAATTCGAATGGATGATTTATGAATCATCTGATTGCTAATTATAGAATCTTTTCCATTATTATTTTCACTCGATTCATATACTTCTCTAAATCCAAATAATCAACTCAGATTTATTTTTGCCAATTCTTTTATTATTCTTTTTATAAATAGAACTCTTCTGATAACCCATCATGTTATTTCTTTTAAGACACTTAAAAAAAATTTGTTCTTTTATTTGTTGAAATTTTTAGAACTAGAAAATATTTTTTTTCACTTTTCTAATTTTTTGAGTTCTTTACAAATGGGTTCAAAAAAGGATGGTCTTTTTTGGGGAGAATCAAAAGGAAGTTCAACTTTCATTCCCCAAACTGTCAAAAAAAAATCTTTTTATCCTTTATTTTTTATTGGATCTCTGTCGCGACCCAAAACACCCCCTAGGAGTTAGGATACTTTGGCGTTGTGAACTCATTACCAAAACATCTTGTACAACATATAAATCCTGTACAACATATAAAACATATTTTAGCGGAAGTAAAACAAATTTTTTCTTTCTATACATACTGTAATCCAAGTTTAAAAACAAAACCAAAATAAAGAGTGAACAACCTCACTCATCAAAATGCATACACATCACTCCCTATCCTCACTCATTATGGGGCCACCTAACAACCCTCTGCTCCTCCTGAGCCCTCTCCGCCTGCAGACTACACCAAGTCTCCTCCTCAATGTACTCTTCCTCGACCCAAGGCTCCTAAGCACAGTCACCATGTATATAGAATGTACCTGCCGAAATAATAGTTCAGCTGAGTATGGAATACTCCGCATATACAAACCACTAGATAATAATGTCATAACATGAAACACATGCTGTCGCGACCCAAAACCCACCCTAGGAGTTAGAGTGAATCGTGGACGACTAAATCATGACTTACATGACTTGCTTGACAAACCACCTGTAAAACACCCACAGAGCATATATACAATAGAGGATAACAGCGGAAGCATAACTATAAAACACAGCGGAAGTCTAACAAACCTCTAAGTATATACACATGGTCCAAGTTTTTATACAAAGAAATCAAAACAAAGAAAGTGCGGACATGCCCGCCAAAATACATGGATATAATCACTCATGCTCACCCACAGCTAATCCACTCAGAATCTAACACCACCTACTGATAACCCTCTACGGGAGGTTCCTCCAAAGGCTCCTCGACGTACTCCTCCTCCACCCATGGACCAGGAGCACAAACATCAAATGGAGCAGCAGCTCCCTCAGAACCTGCCGACGTAAGAAGTACGGCTGAGCATGGAATACTCAGCGGGTACTAAATACTAACCAACAGTTATAGCAAGAGATAGCAATGCATACCCAGGAAACAGTATAGATATATATGAATCAAGAACAGTTAATATCATACAAAGAAATATGAAAATTCATAATCATGCTTGCAGTTCATGAAAAGCCAATAAAATCCTTGAAAAACACCATGCACTTGACTTGACTTAAATTACCTTTCGCGTAATTGGGAACTTATTTACCGTGTCATGCTTGTCATGCTTGTATCATGCGTGCCATGTCATGCTATGCGTGTCATGCGTGTATCATGCTTGCTTATTCGGAATTTAAACATGTTCACATGCCTAGTTGTCGTTCATAGTCCGTCGCAACTAGTACCCTGTACACTTGAATGAAATGCCTAGTTGCCGTTCATAGTCCGTCGCAACTAGTATCCTATATGCTGAATGATATGCCTAGTTGCCGTTCATAGCCCGTCGTAACTAGCATCCATGCAGAATGTGTATGACTAGTTGCCGTTCATAGCCCGTCGCAACTAGCATCCATGCGGAATGATATGCCTAGTTGCCGTTCATAGTCCGTCGCAACTAGTACCCTATATGCAGATGGGTATGCCTAGTTGCCGTTCATAGTCCGTCGCAACTAGCATCCATGCGTGTCATGTCATGCCATGAGTGTCATGAAATGCTATGCTATGCGTGTCATGCGATGCTATGCCATGCGATGCCATGCCATGCGTGTAATGCGATGGGATGGGAGACCCTTCCCTATGCAATGCATGATCATCTTGTCCTTGACAAAAGTGAAGTGAAACATATCGTAGGATATGCCCCACCTCTACATCTCGTCCTTGAAAACATCGGTAAATCACGTCGTTTCATGCCGTGCTCGTGTAATCGTGTACACACTTGCAATGGAAATTAAATATGACATTTTGGGGGAATTCACAATACATTGCACATCACCATATATACAAGTAATAAATTAAACAATTTAGGGAAAGCGCGAAAACATACTACCATAACCCTAGCAATTTCCATGAATGTTTAAGCATGCAATTTCTTTATTTATTATTCATTTCATTCATCTTGGCATTTCATCAAACATGGTGTGTTCATTATTGATTTACCCTACAACATGCTTTTCTAGATGGGTTTTACTCAAATCATGTATGTATGTTCATTATTGGAACAATGCCCTCCCATTTTAATCATCACAACACAACCATTGGCATCTAATCGCCCATTCCATCTCCATTCACCATTCACAACCATCCATCTCATAGCACATGTGTAAATAAAGGAAAACAAAGGGAAATAAAGGGAAAAGAGGAACTATAACTAGGAGGGTAGCAAGAAGTACCGACCTTGATCAAGTGAGGAAGAAATCCCCTTCCAAAAACGACCGTGAGTTGCTGCCCTAGCTTGAGGAGATGCTCCTCACGAGCTTGTGCCTTGATCTTGAAGAAAAATGGGCTTGAGTTGAGTGTGGGTTCACAAACCCCTTGATTTCTCTCCAAAATGGAAACCCTAGGTTTAGGAATCGCCCTCTCCTCTCTTCTTATCTCCCAATCTCTCTAAGTGTCGAAATGAAGCCCTAAAGGCTCGGGTTAAACTCTTAAGGTAAGAGTGAACCGACCAAATGACCATAATACCCTTACTGAAATTTCTGCAAAAACGCGAGTACCGAGCGATCGGTGTTAATGACCGATCGATCGGTTGCCTACCGATCGATCGGTTTCATAACCGAGCGATCGGTTAAAATTTCACTCCCTGGAAAATTTCCCCATACAAAAATCTTAACCAGTCGATAGCCTCCGAGCGATCGGTTTTGAACCGATCGATCGCTCCATGGACCGAGCGATCGGTGGTCTACAGGTCCAAACTGTTTTGGCCATAACTTTTGACTCGTTCGTCCGATTTTGACGATTCAACTTGCGTTGGGTTCGTACTTCGAAAACGAACATTTCTGACATTTCGGAATTTCCAATTTCTTCCTTATTTATTAATTATACCTCCTTAAAGGAAAAATGGCAACGAAAGTGTCATGCATCAAATGTGAAAAGGTCCGGGGCTCTACACATGCAGTACTTTTAATCAGAGCGCAGAAACCATTACCTTTAAAAACATCATGTGCATATGTTATAGAAAATCATCTTTATTGTACTTTTCCATCTTATACTTTCCATTACGGGTATTGTAAAATACCTTATTCATTACTTTCCATTAATTTCCATCCCATGTATGTAAAATACCTGAGAGCCAACCTCCGGAGTTAGACAACTAGTACCCTTGTACCCAGGTAACCGGGGGGGGCTACTATCATCCTCACCTTTGGTTACCTTCGGAGTAGACAACCCGTATCCATGATCCTTCCAGGCGGTCTGCTATTCGTCGGAGTCTGACAACCAGTATCCATTTCCCTTCCAGGCGGCCTGCTATCACCCCTCCCCGTCGGCTTCACCCAGTTCCATTACTTCTCCTTTACTTTCCTGTATACTTTCCCATTACTTCCCATTTAGTTTCCCTTTACTTTTCCATATACTTTCCCATTTACTTTCTCTTTACATTCGCTTCTTCTTTAGATACCCATAATTTATCAAAACTTGATCATGCATATACTTGTGTCAGTGTAGCAATTGTGAATAACATGGTTAACATAAAAGAAACACCTTACATAAGTCAATACTTTCCATTTTCACACATAGCAATAGCCCCTGTACAATCTAGTCACACATATTCCCTTTCATCAAAATTTAAGGTTTTCGTTCTTAGTTTTCCCCAAAACTTAAGTCTTTTAACATGTTTTTCATCTTTGAATTCTAATATCAAGAATACTTAATAGAAATAGGATTATCTACACTTTTTATTCGTTTGTTGAAAGTATAAAAGCATCACAATTAACTAGTAGGATTTCTTACTAGTTCACAGCACAATACAAAGGATTTTATCTTGATTTACAATATGGGTTTATGAAATTAAAAGCTAGTAGAGTGTATCTACCTTACAAAGACCAAATCCCTATGGTCTGGCGCTTTGGAACAGTTGAGAAGTGAGAAGAACTCCTCTCTTGGAACCCACGAGAAATTCAAGAACACTCAAGCAAGATCCAAGCCTTTCCTAGATCGAGTCCCTTCGATCTAAGAGCTTGAGAATCACTTTGGGAACAAAATTCAGGCTTGAGGACACCAAAGAAATGAAGCTTGGAAACTTGAAGCAAGAATCAAGCTTCACTTGATCTTGGAAGAACACTTTAGAATCTCACAGCTTCTTCCTCTTTCTTCCCTTTCAATTTCTCTCAAAAATCAAAGCTTAGGGTTTGAGTAACTCAAACTCACGAATTTGAGGTCCTATTTATAGGCCAAGGGTTGCCAAAACCCTTAAAAGCGCTTAAAAAATATCCCCAAGGTCGGTTACCTAGTTTTGGATCCTTTTTGGCTGTTTCTGGGCCAATTATGTCGTAAAAATTCAGCCCCCCGACTCATTTCGTTGACGAAATGGTACTCTGACTGGGCATGTTTTTCCCACTTTGCTATTTCAACCATAACTTTTGACTTTCTTATCAGATTTTGACGATTCAACTTGTGTTGGACTCATCACTCAAAGGGGAAAAATTTTGTTTCTAATGGACAAATCTTAATTTTGAGTTCTCAGTGGTCTAAATGAGCTTTAAAGCTGACTGGTCTGGGATGGATTACCGCAGATCAGAATTTCAGTAGACCAAACTTTGGAAATCCAATGTTTGACCCAAATTCGACTCAAAATCTGAAAAAATGATAAAAATAAACTTTGAAGAGGGTTTCAATATCTTTCCAACGGTTTAAGACTCATTTAATTCCGATGAGCGGTAACAAAACTAGAGCTCCTTAAAGTTGAAGGTATGTTTAAGACATCCCTCTTCTAATGAAGTTATGTATCCCGAATTTGTTCGGATACTTTACACTCACTTCAAATTTTACCAATCTTCTCAAACCATTTATTCCTTCATCCATGGAAAAGAAATCTCATTTCATAGAGATTAATTTGAAGCCATTTTTAAAATTCCTCAAGGGTCTATTCAATCATTCGTAAATAGAATATGAACCAAGCATGATGGGGTTGATGTAATTGAAGCACTAAAACTCATATGCACAAATCAATATATCAGTCAACCTTTTCAACCTATGGTCAAAGAACTCACCCTCACCTCTAGACTTCTTCATCACATCATTACTTATAACCTTGTCCATAGAGCAGGTGGTAGGGAATACCTGACATATTTTGATGTATTTTTAATGTGGTGTATACTCACTTCCCAACCCATCGACCTCTCATTCCTTATTGTCCACTATATGAATGATGTTAAGAGAATGAAATCAGGGTATCTTCCCTATAGTCAAGCCCTAACCACTTTATTTAAATATTTTAGAATTACTTTCTCTTCCTACCCAGACAAAGTAAATGCTGATGACTCCACCATCTATAGCAAGGCAACCATAGTAAGAATGAGCTATGTATGGGACAATGTCTTGAAGGAATGGATTCCCAAGCCTTCTTCTCAGCCTTCCTGTCACTATGTATGGGACAATGACTTGAAGGAATGGATTCCCAAACCTTCTTCTCGGCCTTCTAGTTAGCCATCTTATGCTCCTTTTATCTCTGAGTCGGCTCCATCAAGTGATCCTACTATTCTTATCCTTACTCCAACAGCTCGAGGTCCTTCAAAGATTCCAGCTCAAGAGCATCACTCTCCTCCTCCTATGCTTTCACCTCAGAGAGAGGAGTCCTCACCAGAGAGAGAGGACTTTCACTATCGAGATGAGGCTAGACCATCTTCTATGCCTCCCCGAAGATCTGCATTAGATGAGGATTTTATGAGTTTGCTAATGGGGAAGATCGATTCTATGAGTTCTAGTATGATTAGTTTCCAGACTGAGACTAGAGAGAGTTTGTTGAGATTATAGTCTGAGACTAGAGAGAGATTAGATGCTCTAGAGGCTCGAGTCGGCATCATTCAGTCAGAGATACAACAGAGATTTGAGGGAGTTGATCCTCGGCTAGAGGAAATTTGCATAAAAGGGGATGTGGTGAAGAATAGGGTGGATTATATTCTCTCCCTGATAGAAAAGAAAGCAATAGATTCTTTAGAGCAAGAGTTCAAGCTTAGTAATGAGCTTTCCCATGTCAGAGGAAGGATTGAGTCAGTTGATCGTCATCTCCAGACTCAAGGACCAGTTCTTCAGCAAGTAGCTTCATTAGTAGGAAGCCAGGCCCCCATCATTCACCAAATGGCTACTCAGGTGACAGATTTGGCTCTTGAAGTAGTTAAGATCAAAACTCAGCATGTGTTTGAAATCAAGAAGCCAGGAATACCTAAGCCATCATCCAAGACCTTTGAAGAGCCTGAAGACCAAAAGGTATCTGGGTTAAAAGCTCATATCATTACTTCTCTAGAATCTAGCTCCAGTGACTCCAATGATAGTGAAGTCACAAAAGTGAGAGCTCTTCTGAAAAAGCAAGAGAAGCAAGACAAGGAGATGTAGTTTTTCATTTTTTTTCTTCCTTGAATGTAATCTTTTTTAATGATGCCAATGGGGGAGAAGAATGAGTAGGAAATGAAATGTTAAAGTTTTTTTTACATACTTGTAACATACTTTTTGATGGATGATATATGAAATATGTTGGATCCTCTTTTCATGAAAAAGTTCTTATTTCTTTTATCCACTCCATATTGCTAGTATTTGCTTTTATTGAAAATTTGTTTCAATGATTTTAATACTTGCAAGATATCCAAAATTGCTCAAATTTGACTTCATATACCTTAATGTCTGACATAAATATTTCTAAATATTTTTGGTATCATGACCTTGAACTAATATGTCTAAACAATGCAAAATGAAATAAGCATGCTATATCATATTTTAGTGCATATGTTTAGGGGGAACTAACCTCAAAATTTTATTGAAAATATATATTGAGGAATGCTTAATCCCATTTCATTACATTATTATGTCATCATTAAAAAGCGGGAGATTGTTAGCCTCAAGGTTACAACCTTGGGTACTCTTAATAATTTTAACAATAACATAATAATGGAATGACAATTGTTGTACTAATGATTCTTCTAAGTGTTTGTTAATACAAATCATGAGAACATTAGCA
Source organism: Tetracentron sinense (assembly GCA_015143295.1). Taxonomy (NCBI): domain Eukaryota; kingdom Viridiplantae; phylum Streptophyta; class Magnoliopsida; order Trochodendrales; family Trochodendraceae; genus Tetracentron; species Tetracentron sinense. The sequence goes on along the minus strand of CM026572.1, from coordinate 4,993,429 downwards.
CATCTTTCAAGGCATAAAGAATGAAAATCATTCAAGTAAATCAAATGGATTTATTTAAGCAAGTTATTCAATCAAGTCCATGTCATCATAAAGAATCCTCAACCCTAGCCATTGGACTCAAGTGAAAAATGTAGATTGAAGATCATACTCAAAGTCCAAGTCGGATCTCCAAACAAGAAAAGAAGATGTTCAGTTAAAGCCAAATATAAAGATTCAAGATTAAGTTGAAAACCAACTCTCAAGAAGACATAAAATTTTAATTTTAGTTTATAAGAGTGTCTAGAACTTATGTAAGAAATCCTTAAAGTATGGTTAGATGAATGCTCAAATACTTAGATTGACCATATGAGTCTAAGACTTTATTAGACAACATTCTAAGGTTCTAGGAAATCATAAAAATCATGTTAAAGGAAAGCCAAAAGACCTAAGAATTCATTCCCATCATTAAGGTTTTTATTCAAAGTAAAATCAGAGTTTTTCCTCTGATTTCGTCGACGAATTCATAGGGGAGTTTTGAATTCGGCGACGAAATAGAGACCGTAAACTCACTGTCTTCATTGTTTTTTATCTTGGCGATGAAATGAATTGAGGAACCCAATTCCGTTGACGAAATCATACGAAACTCTAAAAATGTTGTAACGGCTAGTTTTCAACGGTCTTTTTCGTTTTTATTGTTTCACCAACGACCATATTAGTGAAGAGTTATAAAATAAGTTCATAAATGAACAAAAGAGAACTCTATATCAATACATTAACTCTCATCATCTACTCAATCATTCACATTGATTTCTACATCGATGACACATTAAAAATCCTCAAAAATCTCATTTAAGTTGTTCAACTTTTTTCTTTTTAGAATATTGTTTTAACTCTTATCTAGCTCATTTCAGGAGCATTCTTTCGGATTGTAAATCCAAATCTACTTTTGTAAAGGAAAGTCAAGAATCGGTGGATTCTTGTAACTAAAGCTGTAACTTTGAAAAAGTCAAGAGATGGTTGTTCTCTTGTAAGTAAAGGTTTGGTCTCGACCTGGAAGAGAGATTGTAAAGGTTTGGTCTTGACCTGTAAGAGAGATTGTAAGCAATTTGGGCTTCACCCGGGAAGAAGTCTATACGAGTAAAATCGTGGTGAATCCTTGAAGCTAGAAGCTGAAAGATGGGGACGTAGGCAGGTTACCGAACCTCGAGAAAAACATCTTGGTGTTTGCTCTCTCTACCTTACTCTCTTTACTGCGTATATTTTAGAACTACTGAGTCGCATTCCCTTTGTTAATTTAATTTCGTATAAAAAGAGATAATTAGTTTTTAAATTTGTTAAGTCCCTAATCACCCCCCCCCCCCTCTAGGGTCAATACCTGGGCAACAATCTCTATGTTGAAGAAGTACATCTCGGATCCTTCGCACATCATCGATTTAGATCCATTGGTAATCCGAGAAGATTTGACTCTTATGGAGCAACCGGCTCAAATTTTGGACCAGAAAGAGTAAGTCCTACGCACCAAATTCATTCCTTTAGTACTCTTGCAATGTGAGCATCACTCTCGGGAGGAAGCTACATGGGAGCGAGAGGACGAAGTTTGCGAAAAGTACTCGCACTTGTTTTATCTAAGGTACGTAAATTTCAAGGATGAAATTCTCATAAGGGGGAAGATGTAGAGACCTAAATCTGAATTCTCCGTTTCTATCTGATTTAATAAGGGTATATTAGTCTTGTATTATGTCATTATGCATGTGTTAATTATGGCTAAGCTGTGTTGAGTGTTTAAATTGGTTACATGTTGAAAATGGTGGAAAAACGGAGCATGCGATCGATCGCACTCAGTGTGAAAAATTGGAGAAATCTCTGTTTGGCTTACGATCGATCGCAGGGGAGCTATGATCAATCGCACTCAGTCAATTACCTGAGAAATATTTGGGTAGTATGCGACAAATCACCATCAAGTGCGATCGATCGCACTGGAGGCTATGATCGATCGCAGAGTATGTGCAAATGATCGCAGTCACGTGTAGAAGTTTTTAAAAAAGGTTGCAGAATTTGGGGTTTTAAACCTTTAGGTTATAAATAGAGGTTCTATTTCGAGGGTTTTAGGGTTCTAACTTTTCTAACCTAGTTAGGTAAAAAGGGGAGAGAAAACCTAGGGAGATTGCTCGAGAATGAAAGTTTTGCTTGGAGAAGAAGAAGATTAGCTTAGTAATCAATCCCTAAGCTTCAAGGAGCTTCATCTTACGATTTGGATCTAAGGGGATGATCCCAAAGGTCGATATGCTTTCTAACTTACTCTATTAAGTAATCTCTAAGCTTAAGTATGTTGATTAAGAGTTTTCTTGCATGATTTTCATGGAAATTGGTATAAAATGATGAATGAGGGATTTTATTCATGAAATGAGGTTTTTGACATGTGTTTAAGATTATAAGAATTAGTAGTTTATGATTTATGCTTTGTTAATTGATGAATTATTGGAAATAATGGAAGGAAAGTAATGATGGATTGGGTTTGAATGGATGGTTATAGGATTGGATGTATGTTTGTGGTGATGTAAGTTTGAATTGAGGATGGGCTAGATGAAATGGAGGAAGGATGTTTGTTTTTATGTATGAATGGGAATGAAATGAATTTAATGTTAAGAAATGTAATATGGAAATTGGTGAATTATGCCAAAAAATTTTACTATGATTCTTATGTTAAAATGTTAATTATGATTCTTATGTTAAATTATGTCTTATGTATATTGATTGGTGATAGATATTCGGGTAAGCCAATACTTAGAGGAAAATCTTCCAAACCGAGAATTCTCTAACTATATGATATGGGACAGTATAGTAGAGTTTCCATAGTGGGAGATTGGAATCTAAGCAATGACCTGCTCGAATGTCAATTATGACACTCAAGCACACATCCACTTGAATGGTAAGTCTCATGAGTCTCACATGTCTCACAA